>CM019822.1:84237108-84837108 GCA_009763385.1 Coix lacryma-jobi var. lacryma-jobi
CGGGATGCAGCAGCAGCGGAGCTCTCGGGGACCTCCTCATTAGGCTGGGGCGGGCTCGCCTCGTCTTCCGGCTCGGCATCGCGCGCCCGCTTCTCCGAGATGAAATCCGTGAATACCTCTCGGATATGCGCTTTCTCCTCCAGAGTCTGTATCAGGGGCCATAGCGCAGAAGAGGCGTCATTCATCCCACGAAAAGAAAGAGAGAGGGAGAGAAACATCAAGCGAAAGCATAAGCAATCGTCAGAAGATACCTTCCCGCGAGCCATAGCGGATTGCATAAGCGCCATATCGTTCCCGCCAGCCAACCAGAATTCATCAAAGAATCTCTTGCCTAGGACTTTCGCCGCTTGGGGGGTGCGCCAATAGTAGTCCACCTCCCTGACCGAAAGGTCCGCGATATGCGAGCAGCCGGCATCAACGAGGCTGTGGCCAATCGCCTTGATGCCCGTGACGGCGGCTTAATCCCGGCCGAGGGCCATATGCCCCTCAAGCGACTCCATTTTGGTCCGGATCCAGCCGACAAGGCTATCAACATTAAGTTCAGAGGGACTTTCCACCTCGACGCCGATGCTGCGTAGGCACTCGCGAAAGCGAGACACGGCTTCCCCAGCGGAAGTAAGGAGCACCCTTTCCCTTTCGGCCTGGGCAGCCTTCAGCTGCGAAAGCTCCTTTTTGAGACTCTCAACCTCTCTCTGGCTGGCTTTTCTGGAGGCGCGCTCATCGTCGGCCTTCTTGGTCTCCAACTCAAGATCAGTACCGAGCTTCTTTACCTGTACATCAAGCTTCTTCAGTTGCGTGTCAAGTTCCTGTTTCTCGCGCTCGATCTTGCGAGTGTAGAGATCCCTTTGGTTACTCTGGCTGCGAGCGACAACGGCAGCCTGCGAATAGCAGCGAAACATGGTCAGAAGCATAGACCGAAAGAGCCCCAAAGCCAGCGGCAAAAATTTAAGACTTACGCTTGCCAGGTGGAAAGATAGAGCGTCGTCAAGTTTCAAGCTGCTCACTTTCAGGAGATCCCTTTCGATCTCTGGCGCAACGAAAGCCTTTTGTGAGAACTCCACAAACTTAGTGGCTTCCTCGCTGCCGCCAGGAAGGATTCCAGTCCGACGATAGTCAAGTCGGCAAGCGAGTTGGGCGTCCGAAGGCGCACCTAAAGAATGAGCAACGCGATAAGACTCCTCTTTTGCTTCGTCAGTATCATTCGACGAGCTCAAGCCACTATAAAAGCGCGGGTTCTCGTAGTCTGATGGCACCCCGTCGAGAACCAGCCGCCCGTAGCCCAAAAGCTGCCCCTCCACCATTTCCTGAGTCAGACGAATGCAACGCGGCGAAAGGCGTAGCTTACCTTTGTCAACAGCAGCAGGGGCGGGCATTTTCAAGGACGCGTTCTCCTTTTCGCCAGCAGTAGCCCTTTCGCCTGGCGCCCGTACAGAGGTGTCTGGGCGCGGAGTTTTCGTTTTCTTCGCCGGACGCTCCGTGGCATCGGGCGCACCAGAGGGTCTCCGGGCACCGACCTTCGCGAAGGTTGGCATCTCAGCAACCGAAGTATCGTTATCGAAGGCTGTGCGCGAAAGAGGCACGCTCGATTTTTTCGGAGCCATTCCCGCAGCGTATGACGTGCTCTGTAAAAAACGTAAAAAAAACATGTATTAATAAGCAAATAAGACGCTCAATCGTAAGTCTCAAAAATGGTAGCAAGATGCGAAAGCCACATTCAAGTGCACGCGACCTGAAGCCAAGCAGATACAGAAGCAGAAACTAACCACCCTCGGGTGATCGAAAGGATCAACGTCGAGGATTGACTCCAATGCTCCCTTCTGGCTCTTAAGCATCGGTTTCGCAATTAGACGGCCAATGCGAATATCTCCAACCTCAGCAACCTTTCGCCGAGGAATCACACCACTGCGTACCCCATGCCGAGCCACGCCTTTGCCTTTCGCCCTCGGGTTTCCAGCCCCTCCCTCGCTTTCGTCAACCAGAGGTCTTTCGGCATACGTGACGCCTATCGCGTCGAAAGCTCGGTTCAAGCGGCGGCTTCGGCCAAGATTACCGAGTTGGAACTCGCTCTCCTTTCGCAGATACGGCCTGCAAATTTTCTTTGCTTCAGTTTCGATATACTTCACGTAGTGATCATCGTCAGAGAAATTCGCAGGTCACTCTAGCAGCAGAAGAGGGCCCCGATACCCGTCCATGTCAGAAAAACCTTCAAAAGAAGTTGCGCTACAGAGCGGATTCATTCCTATTGCCATCCATTTCTCTACCAGGTCTCGGCTAATCTGCAATCGAGCAGTGAGCGCGAAAGCGTCTCCGCACCGAATAGCCTCTTCGTCGCTCAGCGCAACGGGCGGAAGGTGTCTTCCGGGGCATTTCTCCAAAACCGACACGAGCGGAGAGCCTTTCTTTTCCCCTTTGCTCAGTTCCGTGGCGATGGTTTCGTCCGAGCAAACACGATAGTAGAACCAGGAGCGTTTCCATTCTGGCCATTTGTTTCGGTAGGTGAGCGAAATGGAAACGCTGCCTCGAGTCTTCCGCGGCACAAAGTTGATGCACCCGATTTCACTGGGCAGTTTACCTCCCAGGAAGGGGTCGTCCACTATCGTCGGTCGGCGGTGAATATCATAAAACCGCACAAAAGCATCCGCTCGTGGTTTACAGTCAAGCATTTTCATAGCTTGTGTGAATACACCGAGCCTGACGAAAGCGTTCGGTGTCAGCTGGTGGAGTTGCACCTCGAACCCCGAAAGGACGTCCGAGACGAACTCTTCAAGTGGAAAATCCAAACCGGCGGCGAAATAGTCGCGAAACACAATTGCTTCGTTAAGCTGCGGAATGGGCACCTCTTCGTCTCCAGGGACTCGGCAATTCGCTAAATGGTCCTTCCTTAGAGGCCCCTTGTCAGCCAGTGCTTGTAAACCAGCGGCTGTCACTCGTGAGGTGCCAAGAAAAAAGGAACAGTCCGTCGGCACCGAAACCACGCCGGAGTCTCCGTCATCAGACAAGCTCCCACTGTGACTTGTTACCCTTGGAGCTTCCCCGGATCCAATCGAAACGTCAGCGCTACTCTCGCAGCGGGCGAACTCAGAGGCGCCACCGCTTTCGCTAGAGCTCGAAGTCGACGAGGAACTGGAAGACGCCATCTAACATGGCGCGAAAGACGAATGAACAATGCGGGCATACGAAAAGGAGAAAAGAAAATAGTAGCGACAGTACGCAAGCCGGAAGAGCTAGGTAAAAGAGCGAAGCAAGCCAAATAGAAATAAGGGCACGAGTGAGTTACGTACCGAAATCTTCGCTCGGCGAGTGATTGAAGAAAACACCAGCAGCTTTCGCTAAAAGCGAATGGTGCGAGGCCTTACGAGCGAGCATAAACGGGGCGGGGGCGCGTCAACTGGCCAGGTAGTTCCCCCACCGCCCGAAGCCCTCAGCCTTTTATACGCGCAGCTAGCACACGGTTATCGAGGAAGACGAAAAGACACCCGAGCATGGTTTACGAAGCGTCGCATCAACCTGACAGACGTCGTGTCAGAGGTGACGAGACGTCCCGTCAAAAAAAAAAACCTCGCTTCGAAATGAAGCGAAGGCTTCTTGGGCGGGCGTAGGCGCCTAGCGAAAGGGCACGGTCGAACTTCGCAAGCCGAGGATTGGGCCGTGAGGGGCTATTGTTGGGATGGCACTCAGGCCGCTGGCGCCTCCAACCCGCAAGACTGAAAGATGACGGAGCTTTCGTGCGGATGAGCGCATTCGCGCGGAAGCAAGCATTCGTCTTCGGCCCCGCGAGATTAAAGGATGACGGAGCTTTTGCGCGGAAGCAAGCATTCGTCTTCGACCCCGCAAGACTGAAGGATGACGGAGCGTTCGCGCGAAAGCAAGCATTCGTCTTCGGCCCCGCAAGACCGAAAAGTGACGGAGTTTTCGCGCCCAAGGAGGCATTCGCGCGGAAGCAAGCATTCGCTTTCGGCCCGCAGGACCGGCGCGGAACGGAGTCTCCGCTCGAAAGGAAGCTTTCGCGCGGAAGGAGCCCGGCGCTTCCGGCGGGAGTTTTCGTCATTCATGACCTTGATTTTTCACAGGTTTTCGCAGGTTGACAGAAGCCCGGGTCAAAGGGAGCGGGACCACCGGTCGGGAAAGGGGGCCGGGGGACGCTGGGCCCGTCAGAGGGCGAAGTGACGATGATGCCCCTCGAGCCAGAAGAGGCAGAGTACTGCAATGGAGTAGTTGAGTAAGGCACCATTGTAATTGTAACAGAGTGGTTGGAAGGGCAATCTTGTACTTTCAAGCTAATTTGGACTAATATAAAGAGCTCCCAGCTTCCCACGGGGAAAAGGGGGGAGAACACTGTTCACTTGACCTAATTCCCTCTTCTCCTACGTTTACTTCCGCTTTCGCTCCTACGTCTTCCCACAGCCATTTGCTCTTTACAAGAGACATCTCTTGACTCATCAACTAGCAAGCAAAATACATCATCTCCAAGTTCTTCAGGGATAGATTGTACAATCTCATTTGCAAAACATTCAACAATGTCCCTCTGAATTTCAGGAGCAAGCAAACAACTATTCTTTGAAGCATTTGTAGTCACGGCTTTATGCAATATTGGATCATGTTCTGCTAAGCAATCATAGAACTCCTTGAAGTTTCCTCTATTGTAGGATTCACTTGACTCATCATGGCCACGGAAAGGCAATCCTTGCTTCAACAATAGCCTAGCAGTATCAATGGACCCATTCAACCGAATAAAATATGCCTTCTTAGCAATTTCACTAATATGATTGTAAGCAACATCTATGTGTTGCTTTCTGTCTAATAAATCATCACACTTCTTCATTGCATTATAGTGCAAGCCACCTACCTCACCAATATGTGACCTTAGCCTTTCTTTCCTATGATAACCATTCCAACCATTAACCACAAATGCATCATATCCCTTATCTTTCTTTTCTCTAAACAAGAAACAATAAAAGCAATATGCTCTATCCTTTGCCTCACTATATTCAAGCCAAGGACCAAACTCATCAAACCATTCTGGATTAAATCTTCTCGGCTTCTCTTTCTCTCCAATTTGAGTAATAGGAAAATCAAGTGTGCGAGGCTGGCAAGGTCCATTCTCTAAATATTTTCTTCTCACCTTTTCTCTCAGGTTAGGATGATAAGCATCAATTTCTTTCCTCAAACCAGGGTCATATTTAATCTCCTCATCCCAATTGATTTCTTCTCTATTGGCATCGAGCGTGTCTGGAGCTTTCCGTTTAAAATACCTTTCCATGATGTACCTACAATTAATTCGTTTATTTAATTAAATTGTAATTCACATATAAATGCCATTGAGGTCTGAGGATGAACTTGAGGATAAATAGATAATAAAAAAAATTCTCACCTAATCACCAGGCAGCAAGGATGAACTAACCGGAGTCTCTGTCCAAATTTCCCCTAGGTACGCATACAGCAACTGAACACCCAACAACGCAGTGGCCTACAACAACGTGATGATTTCTGTAAGAGAGAAGAGAGATGAGAGATTGAGAGATGAGAGATGATAAGTAGCACAGCAGTCCCACTCAGGCACTAGGCGTATGCGTACCACAGCAGCAGACCAGCAGACAGCAGTCAGGCGGATGGCCGCCGGACGGGGACGGCGGCACTGCGGCAGCCGGCAGTCAGGCGGACTGTCAGCTAGGGCACGCCGGTACCGCAGCAGCCAGACGGGGGTGCCGGTGCCGCACGCGATGTCGACGAGGCGACGAGCCTGTGAGGCCGCGACGACGACGTGCAGGCACAGGCCGCGGCTTCGATCCTTTGATTCTGGAGACGACGACGACGACCGGAACGGGAAGACGAGGCGAGTAGGCGAGGCGACAGGTGCGGCTTCAAAATTTTCGCGAAGGAACAGCGAGCGACGACGTTTCGATTCCTTCTGCGGATGGAACAACGACCGTGCAGTGGACTGAATTGCTGGGCTTGGGGTGCCTTCTGTTGGGCCGGAGGGGTGCCTATAGGGCCAAAATTTGGACATCTCTGAGAAATTTTAATTTTTGAAGGGGTGCCTGGGCACCCATGGGCCACAACTGGGCTTCGCCCCTGATCCCATGTAGTGTTTTTATCCTTATTAGCGTAGAACCATTGCTTCGCCCTTCCCAAAAGTGAAAATGGAAACAGACGGAGGTAGATGGCATCCTTAGTGATTCCTTTGATGGTGAGAGTGCTGCAAATCTCCAAGAAGTGTTGCAGATGAGCACTTGCATCTTCATGCGCTTTCCCACAAAACTTATTAGCTTGCACCATGTTAATCAGGGCTGTCTTGAGCTCAAATCCATTATCTCCTATGTTGACTGTGGGTCCAGTCCTGATATTGTTGGTTGTTGGAGCTAAGAATTCACAGAGAGTCTTTTCAGCCATGACTTCCAAAACTGGTGTTAAACTTCTTCTGACTTGATTTTCCGGCAGAGTGGTCGACAGATCTTCTGGACCAGATGTGGGAATGACTCTAGACACGGTGGTTGGGGACTTCCTAAGCTTGGCCTTTGGCTATCCTTATTAAGGCTTCTGGATTGTCAATGTAGTTGTCAGGAAGATCAGGTCTATTCATACATCACCCTGAAATAAGATAAAAAGTAGACAACGGACAGGGTGAGCCTGTTTGAGTAAGATCATAAGTGAATCTCTATTATCATAAGGTGTAAAGTTATGCTTGGGTATGCAATGAGGTTTTATTCCTTAATATCTCTATTTTGCCTTCCCCGGCAACGGCGCCAGAAATGCTTGTTGGCATCTCTAACAGCATTACCGGAAATAGAATTAAAGTCTATACTAGTAATGGCATTAGAGACGTATGGGCACTTCCTAACGTCGCTTAAGTTAGGTTGTCATCCCCAACACGGCGCTAGAAAGTGTTTTAGTAAAATCATGCACATAAAATATAAGACAAAGTTATCCGCAAGCGCACAGATAAATACTCCCGTTGTAGCATTTCACCCACGAAGGTTCCAGGTATCGTTATTTATAATTTTACCCTAGGAAGGCAGGTCGAGATATATGGAGAATAAAAGCTTATAACTTACACTTATGATAAGAAATTCTCTTAGATCATATCAAACAGGGATCAATCATAATAAAGGATAGATAGATAAATATGAATAACTCAGATAAAGATAAACCTAGAAATAGATACTAGACGCAGTGCTTTGTCAGATCATTCTCGGCGAGTCAGAGGCAAAGTTTAGAAGTGACTTATGCAGGGCGCATGTATGCAAGGTTGTGCAACATTCGTGAAAAGAAACTGCAACTGGAAAGGAGGGAGACAAAAGACAAAAACTTCATTAATAGAGAAATAAGATACAAGAATGAGGTACATATCTTTGGATCTACACCCAGTAGCGTATGAGCATCTCTATATGCCATGAGTTTGGCTCTTCGACACCAGCTAGTGTCTCCAACCAATAGGACGTTGGGCACGTGACAGCCTTTATCCTGAACGGACCTTCCCACCTTGGTGAAAGTTTGTGCAAGCCATCGGTCTTTTCAATTCGACGGAGCACGAGGTCGCTGACCACGAACAAGCATCCTTGGATGTTGCGGTTGTAGTAGCGGCGTACTGTAGCTAAGTACTTGGCAGTCCATGCACAGGACTCCAGTGCCTGTTCTTCCTTAGCTATGACATCAACCTCCCTCGCTGAGTCGGAAGTTTCTTCGTCATAATAGGCTACTCGTGGTGATCTGAAGGCGACTTCGGCTGGTAAGACGGCCTCGGAGCCATATACCATGAAGTATGGCGAGACTCCTGTGTTGCAGCTAGGTTGGGTACGGAATCCCCAGACCATAGCGGGCAATTCCTTGAGCCACCGACCAGGTTTAAGCTTTTTGTTTACCTAGAAGACTCATTTCTTGAGGGCGTCAAGGATCATTCCGTTGGCGCGTTCCACTTGACTGTTAGCCCTCGGGTGAGCAATTGACACGTATTTAACTTTGATGCAATTGTCGTCACAAAAGTCAAAGTACGCATCGCTTGTGAACTGCGACCCGAGATCGGTAATGATGGTGTTTGGTACACCGAATCTGTGCATGACTTCGTCAAGGAATTTGACTGCCTTCTCAGCAGCGGCTTGTTTTACTGGTTTGTACTCTATCCACTTGGAGAATTTGTCGATGAGCACATAAACAGCTTTATAGCCACCAGGCGCTTTTTTGAAAGGACCAATCATGTCAAGTCCCCAGCACGAGAAGGGCCAAGCAAACGGGATGGTTTGCAATTCATGTGCTGGGATATGGATCTGTTTGGCGAACATTTGGCAGTTTATGCATCATCACACATAATCTTCAGCATCAGTAACGGCTGTGGGCCAGTAGAAACCTGCTCGGTAAGCCTTGCCGACCAGTGTCCGGGAGGCTGCATGGTTACCGCATGTACCCTCGTGGATGGCTTTTAGGAGCTCGAGTCCTTCTGCCTGGGTAATGCATTTCTGGTAAATGATGGATTTAGGTCCTCTGCACATCAATTCACCATTGACCGTGGCATAGACTTTGGCTTTGCGAACCAGTTGCTGGGCAGCAATCTTGTCTTCCGGAACAAGGTGGTCATTCAGGTATTTGATAAAGGGCTATCTCCAGTCTGACTGGGGAGGCGCCGCCCGCTCGGCGTGCTCTACACCTTCGTCATCTTCTTGCTGGCCAGAGGTACTGTCCTCCTTGTTGTTGGGTATTTTAAACGCACACAGATAAATCCGTAAGCGCACGGATACCGTTGTAGCTTTCACCCGGTTAAAGGTTTTAAATATCGTATCCACAGGGAAACGGGAGAATCAACTATGCTCTAACTTAACCAGAAAGGATAAGTGGGTGAAAATAGGAGATATGATAAGAACAAGATAAGGCAAGATAAAAGGTAAGATAAGACCAATATCAAAGGTATATGAGAACAATCTAATATATGGGCGATAATAGGAGAATAGAGAGGATAGCTAGGGTTTCTCTACTTCTAATGTGGGCAAGGAGCTATGTTTATATGATTCAACTGGGGACAACTTCTAGTAGACCTGCAACAGAGTACATGATCTACTAGCAAACAGACCCTACTAGCCCTACAAATGGGAGGTGGACTATAGAGGATTCAACAAAGCTGTCACCTTCGCGATCTACCAGCCATCCGGAATGTCAGGGGGTATCCATGTCTACCTAAGTCTAAGCACCACGCCTACACTTATAATAGAACTCTAATCCAAGCTAGCATAAAGGATTAGAACACTCAAAAGAGCCATGAACCAGAAGAATAATATAAACATAAATCTTACTTGAATCAGAAGTGGATCACCAGAGTCATCTCAGGAGCAAACTCAATTAGAGCTTGATCCTATCGAAGTACAACCAGAGGAGGTACCGACAGGCCGGCATCTCCTCTAATCTTCCCTCGCTCTCCATCTCTCTACTATCTAGATCTATTCTAGTTTAGAGAAGAGAGGATATCCATTCGAGGGACACCTCTCATCTCCAAACCCTAGCTTTTGCTCTCTCTATGAATAATGATAATGATCCCTCCCTCCAGGGGGTCAGGGGCCTTGCTTATATAGCCTTTTCAAATGAATCTCGGCCGTCGGATCAAACCGACCTTAGTTCAACGGTTTTAATTGATCCTCAAAGGCGGTGGAGCGTGATCTGCGAGACCCACCCTGATTGGTCCTCAAGGCAGGGCGGGCGCCCTAGGAGCTAGGGCAGGCGCCCTGGCTCCGGGCCCGATCGGCCTCCCGTTCGATCTCGTGTCTTCTGGAACATTCTTAAGTATAGAAAATTGCTCGGATGGTTAATATGTCTATGTAAACATGACATGTGGGCCTTTCTTCCATATTTCCTGATAACCCCCTGCAGAAACAGACTTTCACCAAAACTCATGGAATTCTGTCAGTATAAACCCTAATTCTAGCTATTGGTTGCATATAGATCCTTTTCCATGATTAGTTGATGGTTAAAATTGATATTTAAGGACTGTCAACACTTGTCAGAATTGTCGTTACTGAGCAGTGTGATCAAGTCAGTAGGCGTGGAGTCAGGCTCCATGGCCTTGTCAGCCTGATCTAGGATCGAAGGCTTTATGAGATCTTGAACGAAGACACCGGGAGGCAATTTGGCACGGGTTGAGCCTAACTTAGATAATTCGTCAGCTCCCACATTCTTCGCTCGTGGTACGTGGATGAATTCCAGTCCGTAGAACTTATTCTCAAGCTTGCGTATTTCTGTGACATAGGCATCCATCTTCTTGTGGACTGTGTCCCACTCCTTGTTGACCTGGTTGACATCCAAGGCGGAGTCACCATAGACCAGGAGCCTTTTGATCCCTAGCTCGACTGCGATACGTAGGCCGTGCAGGGCCGCTTCGTACTCTGCTACGTTGTTGGATGCCGGGAAGTGGATGGGCAGAACGTATTTTATCGTGTCCTTAGAAGGAGAGATAAAATATATGCCAACCCCAGCGCCATCTATTTTCAAGGAACCGTCGAAGTACATTTGCTAGTACTCGGCGGCCGAATCAGCCAAGGGTAAGCTGATGTCTGACCACTCCACTATGAAATCAGTCAAGGCCTATGACTTCACGGTTCTACGACTGCAGAACTGCAGTGTGAACTCAAATAGTTCCAGTGCATATTTCACGATCCGACCACTGGCGTCCCTGTTGCGAAGGATGTTGCCTAGTGGTACATCGGAGACCACCGCGATTTTGAATGCTTGGAAGTAGTGGAGCAGTTTGCGCTTGGTGATCAGGAGTGCGTACAAGAGTTTCTGTACTTGGTTATATCGCTGCTTGGATTCGGTAAGCACTTCATTGATGTAGTATATGGGGTGTTGAACCCCGTAAACATGACCTTCTTCCTCTCTCTCGACTACTAGCACTGTGCTGACCATGTTGGTCGTGGCAGCTATGTATAGGAGCAGCTCCTCATCCGGCTTTGGGACTGTTAGGAGAGAGGGAGATGCGAGATAGGCCTTAAGCTCTTTGAAAGTTTGATCAGCCTCCTCGGTCCACTTGAACTTGTCCTTCGCTTTGAGCAGTTTGAAAAAGGGGAGACCTTTTTTGCCCATGCGTGAGATGTATCTACTCAGCGCTGCCATGCATCCGGAGAGCTTTTGGATATCTTTGACACACTGGGGTGGTCTGAGATTTAGGACATCGGCAACCTTCTCGGGGTTTGGTCTGATGTCGTCCTGGCTGACCAGGTGGCCGAGCAGGATCCCGGAAGGGACGCCGAAAATGCACTTGTTGGGGTTTAGCTTCCACTTAAACTCGTTGAGTTTGTCAAAGGTGCGTTGGAGGTTAGCGATTAAGGAATCAGCTTTTCTAGAATTTATCACCACGTCATCTACGTAGGCCTCAACGAGATCGTCGGCGATATCTTTTTCGAGGCAGGACTGGATAGCCCGCTGGTAGGTAGCTCCGACATTTTTGAGACCAAATACCATGGTCATGTAACAAAAAGCACCGAAGGGAGTGATAAAAGCAGTTTTTTCTTGGTCCTTTTTTAGAGCTATCTGGTGATAGTCGGAGTAACAGTCAAGAAACAAGAGCAACTTGCAACCTGCAGTGGAGTCTACGACCTCGTCGATGCGAGGGAGATTAAAAGCCTGCTTGGGGCAGTGCTTGTTGAGATCTGTGTAATCAACGCACATCCTCCATTCTTTATTCTTCTTTTGAACAAGAACTGGATTGGCTAACCAATTCGGATGATACACTTCTCTAATGAAACCTGCTGCTAAGAGCTTTGCTACTTCTACTCAAATGACCTCCTTGCGATCACGAGCAATCCGGCGCATCTTCTGCTTGACTGGCTTGGCAGTCGTCTTGACATCGAGGTAGTGCTCGGCCTTCTCCCTGGGAACACCAGGCATGTCGGAGGGCTTCCACGCGAACACGCTGATGTTGTCCCGTAGGAACTGGACGAGCGCGTCTTCCTATTTGGGAGGGAGACCGTCTCCAATTTTCGTGACCTTGGACGGGTCGTCGTTGGAGAGGTGGACTATCTTGTGCTGCTTGACCTTGTTAGACGAGCGCCGACTAGATCCAACAGGCACCTCGAGGTCTGCTGGTGGTGTGCTTTCGACATCCAAGCTGGTATGCTTTAAAGCATGCGTTAGGTCCTAGAACTCTGCAACGGCATAGGCCTGAGTTTCACACTCGCGAGCCATGAATACGTTGCCGCGTAGGGAGAGGGTGCCCTGCTCAGTAGGCATCTTCAATACCAAGTAGACATAGTGAGGAACCGCCATGAACTTGGCTATGCCTGGTCGGCCCAGGATAGCGTGGTAGATTCCTGCAAAGTCGGCCACGACAAAGGTGACGTGCTTGTGAAAGGACCTTGATGTCGCCTAGGAGGACTAGAGGGGGGGTGAATAGGCCTACGAAAATTCAGCTCAAACAGAAGTTAAAACTGAGAGCGTCGCTGCCTCCCTTTGAGGGCCGCACTGACTCCCTGTGACCGTAAGTCCAGATTTGTCCAAACTGATACACTGAGTACTAGAGATATCCAGTGACAACCCTGCAAAATTTCAGCTCGAGACTCAATAAGATTAGAGGGCGGCACTGCCGCTCTAATAGGGCGGCACTGCCGCTCTTCAAAATATAAGCGGACAGGAACGAAACTTTGCAGGTAGAAACTAGATACTCTAAGCAGCTTAACCCTGCAGCAGAAAGATAAGATACAACTCGAAGACTGTATACCACAGAAATGTATCACAAGTAGAGATCAACCTCAACAACCCTAACAAAGTCTATGCATGAATATGATTTGCAAGAATATAAACAACACACAAGACACAAGATTTATCCTGTGGTTCAGCTAGCCACCAAGGCTTGCTTACTCCACATTGTTGAGGTATCCACACAATGAGAGCTAGCCACATAGGCTTGCTCTTTCCCTCAATCTCAAATCAAGAGAATGAACTCTTGAAGTGAGGGGTGATTTCTTAGCTGCAATGGGTGGTTACAAACCTCCCTAGGCTGCCACACAAGTTGGCAAGCTCAAGGGTGACGCCTAGCCGGCTAGGAGCAAGCTCCAAGAGTAAAGAACCCTAGAACCGCCGGCCAAACGAAAACCAACTACTCTCAAACTATGGGAATCAATAGATCAGCTCCCCACAAGTGTTTTGCTGCCTTTTCTCTCAAGTTTCAATGGTGGAATCACTAGATCTCTTGAGGAGGTGAAGGAGCAACAATGAGGGAGAGAGAACTGTGTTTGAGAGCTGCTGCAACGGTCTGAATGTCGGGAGGAGGAAGAAGGCTTCGTTGCAACGTTTCTGGATTGTATTTATACATCTGAATCGGACTCAGATTTGAAGGGCGGCACTGCCGCCCTGGCCAAAAAGCTCTGATGAATCTGAAATTTGGCTGGCTGGTTTGGCTGGGTATGTGGATGTTATTCTGGGATTTTGAGCAATTGGTTCCACAGTTTGGCAAACTGTTCTAGAATCCCCCTTGATAGTCCGGCTTTTCCTAAACTCAAGAATAAAAGAATGTAAACAATTAATCACTTGAGTCTTCAATATCTTTATATGACATTTCTTCTCAATGTCACTTCATAGGGGTTGCAACCAATTGTGGCTGTCCCATCTCTTTGAGCAAACATCCCTTGAGCATATGACTTGAACCATTTCACTATATATGAGTTCAACTTCATGGCTTCAAGTCACTTCCACTAATGATTTGATCCTCAACACAATATGACTCCTCATAGCTTGATTAGTACCTCGACTCAATGCAAGTACTCTCTTCTTCACCCTAGCCATAGTACCTCGGTCTCCTTGACCTTCACCTTCGCTTAGTACCTCGAAGCCCTTTCCTTGCTATCTTCACCCTATCAAGCCATACTCAAGTCACATCATATTAAGCATCCATTGAAAACCATTTCTTCAATATTATATATGATCATTGCTTGAACATCTTCTAAATATGAATGTTGAGATCAATCAAGCTTCACATAGAGTGTCATATATGAATCAACATCAATATGGTCAAGCCAATTCACTATTCCTTATGTCCTCCTCATTTTGGCTTGACACTCTATCTTCACACTTCTAGCTTGATCAAGTGCAAAGTGATTCTCCAAATATTTATCCATACAAGCAAACCAATGTAGAGATGACATGTATCCAATATGAGTTAAGTCCTTGTCATTTGACCTTTTCTTGACATTAACTCACTTATGCATTCTTGATTCATTCTTCAACCTTGATCAAAGCTAGTTCACTATCAAACTCTTCTTGCTCATGAAAAGCAACCCATTGTTGAGACCATTCCAAAATCATCAATCTATGTCTCACTTGTCATTTGTCAAATATGCTTGCTTTCTCATGATGCCATGATATCCCACAACATAGAAGACATATCATCAACTCTATTTGCATTGTTGTCTTTTGCTTGAACAAGATTGTTTCTATGATCTTCCAATACAACAATACATAATTTTGGCCTTCATTTCACCACTATGTGGAATACCATCAAGTTTGCATTTCTAGTTGAACCTTGGATACACTTAGCAAACTTGTTAGACCTTTAATTATGTTGTCACTCAATTCACCAAAACCTACTAAGGGCTAGATACACTTACAATCTCCCCCTTTTTGGTGATTGATGACAACACAATTAAAGCTTACAAGATATTGATAAACATTAAGATTTTGAATCCTATGATATAGTGAGCTCCCCCTGAATGTGTGCATTGAAAGGAATTTCAAATTTTGGCCTCAAATGCCAAATGCACATATTTAAGAGAAAGTGTGGAAACTCTCCTATATCTTAGCATCCGTGGGGTGCAAGGTGTCAAACATGATAAATGTGATGCTCATGAGAGTTCATACACTCAACAAGTTTAACAAAACATCATTCAAGGCATGAATGTCACACACTAGCATAAACAGTCCTTATCAAGAGCATCAATTTAAGTTATCCTTGCACACACCTCACAATTTTGAAAAATCTTATATGCCTCTTCTTTACCCCTTTCCATCCTCATATCAATCTCTCTTCCCCTTACATTCTCCCCCAAAATTTCTCCCCCTTTGGCATTAATCTCCAAAAAGGATCTCTCCACCAAAAGGAAGAAATGATGGTGGACAAGTGAGAGCAAGAGGTAGGTAAAAGTTTAGCATATAGGATTTCTCTCCTATGTTTTCTACCAAACAAAGTATGGAACACTTTAAGTCAAGATTCTTGAGAGGTTAGCATATTTAGCTCATACCTCACATAGGTAACATAACATGAGACAAACTCACAACATCTTCACAAGAGGTATCGACCAAATATCTAACTCATTCTCTAATCGTCACCATAAGAACAAACTCATGGTGTGACTCAAAATATTGCATACACATGCACACACTAGCATGTAAGGGCCTAGATGCACAAAGGTAATACAAATGTTCATAGAGCGATATACCTTTGTTCTAAGCCTCATAGTCTCCACCATGATGATGATTTTTAATTTAGTGCTTTGATGGGCCTAGAACTTCTTTAAGCAAAAGATCTCATATGTGCCCATCTCTCTTTTTCATCATCTTCAAGGAGACATCACAAACTTGTGCTTCATCTCAGTTCAAAGTTCATTGCTAGCTCTTGTTGTCATTTTGAGATACCAATTGAAGACATATTTCTTGATATACCAAATTCAAAGATTATCCACCAATACCAATTGAAATATGATCTTCATAGTTTGACACCGATGGAAGGAATCTTCACAAGTTGATGTCAATTTGCATGGAAGCTTGTATCTCATAATATCACCTAGATGTCTCCTAGGGACCTTGATGTCTCCTAGAAAATGCTCACAAAGACAAGAGATAACATTAAATTGCACAAGCTACAGTTTTACAACTAGTGACCATTTGAATGTGGAAGGCATGTGGATCACTAATTGCAAAACCTCATAACATAGACTAAATTCCCCCTTTTTGGTAGTGCATACATATGTATGTGGAAAGCAGAACATATGCACTTTTGGTCAATTAAGTCCAAACAAGGGAATTTAAGCTATATTATGGAGAGTAACTATATAAGAGTTAAAATTGCAATCCAAATGAAATGAGAGATAACATTACTGATTTGGATTGATTTGGTTATATAGCATACCCAAGAGAAACTCATTCTCACCAAGAGACTACACAAGTTCACTTAGAAGAAAATGTTAGTCTCAAAAGACACAAGACATAGAATGGGCTCCCCCTTAATATGTGCATCAAGTACTCGAATTACTTGTGAAATGCACTTGAATCGGTTTAAGAGTCTAGAGGAGTTCATCCTATATCTTGGTTAAGGCACACCAAATTTGTAACAATTGAAATTATGCCAAAGGAAACATACCACCACTGAGGTAGAGAGATCACCACATAAATTTTGATTGACATAACCATCATATAAGTAAGATTTTGATGATTTGAATGGCCATAGTTCTCTTTTGATGTAATGTGGTGAATTAGAGCTTTGGTGATCATCCAAGATCCAAATTAAGTTCCTAGTTCTTTCTTTACCTAAAGCAACTCACATAGAAAGCAAATGGTAAAATTCATGAAATTTGCAAAATATGAACTAGGAGTTACCACTCTTTGTTGACAAGGTCTTGGTTGATCAATAGGATGGATCATGTGCACTTGATGAGCTCTAGAGTAGAGAATTGACAATGAGAGTCCACCCTTCAATTATTTTCTCCAACTCATTAGAATCCAATTCCACTAAGGATTGGGGCATTCGACACTAAGCCAGGAGCACTCGGTTTATAAAGACCGAGACATCCTAGAGTAATTGTGAATTACCCAATGTGAATCCAAAATGAACCATCCATTCTTCTTTCTCCAATGTGTGAGACAACATAATCATGAATTTGAGAGAAACCATTTGTTCCACAAGATATCAGAGTAAACTCCCCCTCAATTTGTGCATACAAGAGTACACAAAGCACACTCATGCATATCAAAGATCCTGGGCCAAGAGAGAAGTTTACACTACATTCCAATTGATTTCAATCTCCTTCAAGCTTGCTTGCAATCCAATAGGTTTCAGCTAGTTCTTAGTTGCTTCAAAATGGTTTCAAGTGATTCCAGCTGATTGTAACTCACTACTGCTGCATGTATACATCTGCTGAAGTCAATCAATTATAGTTTCAATTTAGTCCAGCTGCTATTTCTGAAGGTCTATAACTGATTCCATCAAGTTCCAACTAGTTGCAACTCCTTGCTGCTGCTTGCAATTTGGTTCTAACTCCTTTGGATACTTGTGTGTGTTCCTCTCTCTTATTTAAACTCCTTTGAACCAAACTGATCCTTCTCATTTTTACTGACTCTTCATGACCAACTTGAGAGCCAACTGAAACTTGTTGTTGCAATGCAATCCAATTCCATGCAGTGAGTTTTCAGATTCTGTCTTGCTTGGTGAAAAATTCATATCTCCTAGATTACATGTCCAATATGCATGAAATTTGGTAGAGATGTTCATATATGAGTCCCCTAACTGTTGTAAAAATTTCAGCCCATTTGGACTCCATTTGTTCAGTCAAATCTATTTTCTACCAAAACTGCTCAAGTCTGAAAACTGCAGTGTTGAAGCAGACAGAATTCAACTGAAACTGATTTTCTACTAAACCAAACTGCATCCCAACTGTACAGAAACAATTACTAGATGTATATAGCATGCTCACAAAGTTTCAGGTCAATTCATTAGTGTTTGAACTTCCAAATCCATGCTTGAAGGTAGCCAACTCAGAATTTCAGATTTCTGGACAGATTTGATGTTTTTCACAATTCTTCTTTTCTTGTCCAATCTTGAGGTGATTTTGATTGATAATACTCACAAGGTGTCATTGCCGTTCAGTCCTCTTATCAATGATTGAAATCTTGTGAATTCTTCCAATTATAGCTCATCCAACTCAACCTCAATCTTGTTCCTTTTCAAATTCAGATTTTGATCTCTTTGGCCTCTAGCAACCTCATCTTCTTTAGGTGAAGAGTAACCATAAGGCTTGTGATGCATCCAAATAAATAAGCACAACCTCTTTTTTATTGATTTCCTATGAATAAGCTCAAACACAAGAGGGCATTAGTAACACAAGCACTAGTTTCTCATTTAGTAACCCTTTATGTGTGGAAGGTAAGTGGGCTACCAAAATAGAGAAACCTCATAACATGGACTAAATCTCCCTTATTGCCTCATGCACACTCTTTTGAGTGGAATGGAAATGTTAATGTGCATGGTTGGTCATTTAAGTCCAAAGGGCAGATTTAAGCCATATTATGGTGAGTGGCTAACATAAACGAATCAACCCAAAATTAACTAGAAAGAACATATCACATAGTTTTGGATTGATGGCATTGATATGATAGCACACTCCATTTGAGAGACACATTCTCATTTAGTGAGACTACATAAATCACTTAGAGAAATGGTTAATCTCACAACTCTAGTCATAGAGTAAATTCCCCTTTTTATAAGTGCTCTAAGTATTTGAATTTCTCATATAGCACTCTATTCATTTAAGAACATGGAATTTCACTCTATGTCTAGGTCATGGCAACAACAGAATAATCAAGTTTAACTTATGCCAAGAAATACTCACAACCATTTGAGCATGTAGATGCCATAAGATGAGAATGAGCATTTGCCAATCTACCATATGACAAGATTCCATCAAGTAGAGAGTTCTTGAGATTTGAGTGATAAGTGCCTCTACTTGAGCTTTCTTGAAATTCTTGGTTTGAGGTCCACAAAGGAAACTCAAATAATCTATGTTGCTTGGTGTAGATGATCAATTCAATTCCAATTACACTTTTCTTTCATGACCAGCAATCAATACATATCCTCAAGTGCTTTATTTCCCTAAGTGGCTACACAAGACACAAGGAGATAAGATTTAAAATAAATTGCACTTGAGATTTAGAAGTTACCACCCTTCTCGAAATATAATGGATGATGTGGTCTCTTCATCTTCACTTTGCTCATATGAAGGTTGTAGGTTTTGTCCATGAATTGAAGTGGAATGAGTTGCTGCAGCAGGAGGGGCGGCACTACCGCCCTTGGGTGCGGCACTGCCGCCCTGCTGATTTGCAGCAGGGGTGTGCAACACCTTTGCATCGAGTACGTCAGCGGAAATTGTTATAGCAGCAACTTGAGTAACCTACAACATGAATAAGATTTTGCTCTACTAGAGAGCCATTAAAAGCATCATATGGCAAATGATTCATTTAAACTTGAAATGCTCTAACCACTCCTAATAATTCACAAACAACACATATTTATGAACTACTAGAGACTACACAAGTCAAGTGGCTAGCCTACAAGGGTTAGGTACTTGTTACATAGGTGAATATGAAGTTTTAAAATATTTCCATCAAATCATCTTCGGGTCAACATATAAGAAAAGACAATATGAATTGGTTGATAGCTTGAGTGAATAATTTTCAATCAACTTGCTCAAGCACCCCGAAGCCTCATATCACCTTCAAGTACCTACAACACTCATCAAGCACAATTTGGTACCCAAACTATGTTGGGTCCATTAAGGTTAGTCACAAGAGACTTAGGCACCCAAATGGCCTTTGTGCTAACATGTGGTGAACCAATCACCTTTCTAGCACAAGTGTCATTTTTGGGCCTCCTAAGCAATTTTGAATCAATTGAGGAGTTGAGCTTAGGAGTGTTACCTATGGGACAATCCGTACTTAGATGTCCCTTTCCTCTGCAAGTGTAGCATAAGGGGCTCTTATTATTGTTAGCCTTCTCTTCTTGCTTTTTGCTTGCTACCTTGCTAATGAGCCTCTTTCTTGATGATGTCAAGTCTTCATCTTTCATGTAGGGGCATGATGCAATTTCATGACCCTTCTCATTGCACTCATAACACTTCCTCTTGCTTCTTCTTGTCTTCTTGTTTGGAAGTGTTGCTTGGTCATCAACCTTGTTGGAGCACATAGAGGCATTGTGTCCCATGCTAGAGCACTTGACATGAGCCATCTTCTTCTTCTCTTGGATCTTGCTCATGCCCTTCTCCTCCTTCTCCAAAGAGCAGTTTCTTACATGGTGACCCTCTTTCTTGCACTTGAAGCAAGTGATGAGAGTCTTCTTTGCTTTCTGGGGCTCTTGCTTTGATTTCGAGACCTTCTTCATGAGCTTGACCTGACCAGGGGCATAAGTGGTAGCCTTCCCTTTTCTGTGGGGGGCGGCACTGCCGCCCTTGGGTGGCTGTGCTGCTCGGGGCTGTCGTTGTGCCACCATCTGTGCAGGCTGATCTGTACCAACTTTACCCTTGATCATGGACTGAGCACACTCAGAGCTATTTTCCACCTTCTTGCCACTGTTTTGAGTCTTGCCATCCATGCACTCTTTCGCTATGATCTTATTGAGCATAGCAATCTCCTTTCTCATGGCCTCCATATTAGCAAGGTTAGTGGCATAAATATTCAAATCAAGATTAAAGCATTTTCCACAACCTTGACTAGTGGAAGGAGTAGAGACATCACTTGCTTTGGAAAGATGTGAGTTGCTCTCCGAAAGAAGACTAAATTGCTCCCCAAGCTCGGTATGCTTGTCATCCAACCAACAATGTTTTTGTTGGACAGCAATGTAATCCTTCTTTAGGAGAGCATGGGCATCTTGCTCTTTGGCCAAGGCCTCGTGCAAGGTGTCCACCTCACTTCTTGCCAATGCAAGAGCTTCATCACTAGCTATGTAGAGATTTTCTTGTTTGATTAAAGTCTTTTCTCTATTCTCTAACTCAGCTTGTGTTGCCTCTAAATCATCCATTAGTTGAGAAATAAACAACTTGCTTTTTCTATCCAAATTCTTAGTTATGTTGTTTATTTCTTCATCACTAGAAACATCATCACTAGAGGTATCACTAAGATCACTACTAGAGATGTCACTAGGAGGTGGAGAAGGTTTGACTTTTGATTTTACCTTATTACCCTTTGTCATAAGACATATATGAGAAGTGGCATGAATAGTTGAGCACATTGGTGAAGTGGATTCATCACTTGGCCTCCACCGATCACATGCTTCTTCTTCCTTCAAAATGTTAGCCTCACAAGAACTATAGGAAGTAGAAGTACCACATGTCAAAGTCTTGTTCTCACCAATCATTTCATTACCTTTCACAAATGTTGGTGAGGAAGGGGTTGTGGCATGATCAGCTCGGCCCTTTGGGAGAGTCACTTGAGGCTCATCATTTGTCGGTGGCGTTGAGCACTCCTCAAGTGATTCCACCAATGCGGACATCTTCTCATCACATTTGGACTTGTCGTATCTTTCTTTGAGCGTGGTCCCAATGATATGAGCATCACCAAGTGGTTCACCATCCCCAAAGAAGACATCATCTAATACATCTTCACTCAAAGCACTAAATAAGATATTAGCAGCTTGAGCATTGTATTGTAAGCATTTCACTTCATCTTTAGATAAATATTTCAAATCATTGCTAGGAGGTGAAATGCTCACATCTACAATCTGCTCGATATGAGGACCCATGGCCCTAAAAATATCAAGTACACAAGCATACCAAGATGCATAGTTTGAGCCATCTAAAAGTAAAAGTTCTAGAGATACTTCCTCACTTGTTGACATCGTCTCTCAAGGCGGTTAAGCCCGAATTTGAGAGCCTAGCTTTGATACCAATTGAAAGGACCTTGATGTCGCCTAGGAGGACTAGAGGGGGGGTGAATAGGCCTACGAAAATTCAGCTCAAACAGAAGTTAAAACTGAGAGTGTCACTGCCTCCCTTTGAGGGCCGCACTGACTCCCTATGACCGTAAGTCCAGATTTGTCCAAACTGATACACTGAGTACTAGAGATATCCAGTGACAACCCTGCAAAATTTTAGCTCGATACTCAATAAGATTAGAGGGCGGCACTACCGCTCTAATAGGGCGGCACTGCCGCTCTTCAAAATATAAGCGGACAGGAACGAAACTTTGCAGGTAGAAACTAGATACTCTAAGCAGCTTAACCCTGCAGCAGAAAGATAAGATACAGCTCGAAGACTGTATACCACAGAAATGTATCACAAGTAGAGATCAACCTCAACAACCCTAACAAAGTCTATGCATGAATATGATTTGCAAGAATATAAACAACACACAAGACACAAGATTTATCCTGTGGTTCAGCTAGCCACCAAGGCTTGCTTACTCCACGTTGTTGAGGTATCCACACAAGGAGAGCTAGCCACATAGGCTTGCTCTTTCCCTCAATCTCAAATCAAGAGAATGAACTCTTGAAGTGAGGGGTGATTTCTTAGCTGCAATGGGTGGTTACAAACCTCCCTAGGCTGCCACACAAGTTGGCAAGCTCAAGGGTGATGCCTAGCCGGCTAGGAGCAAGCTCCAAGAGTAAAGAACCCTAGAACCGCCGGCCAAACGAAAACCAACTGCTCTCAAACTATGGGAATCAATAGATCAGCTCCCCATAAGTGTTTTGCTGCCTTTTCTCTCAAGTTTCAATGGTGGAATCACTAGATCTCTTGAGGAGGTGAAGGAGCAACAATGGGGGAGAGAGAACTGTGTTTGATAGCTGTTGCAACGGTCTGAATGTCGGGAGGAGGAAGAAGGCTCCGTTGCAACGTTTCTGGATTGTATTTATACATCTGAATCGGACTCAGATTTGAAGGGCGGCACTGCTGCCCTGGCCAAAAAGCTGTGATGAATCTGAAATTTGGCTGGCTATTTTGGCTGGGTATGTGGATGTTATTCTGGGATTTTGAGCAATTGGTTCCACAGTTTGGCAAACTGTTCTAGAATCCCCCTTGATAGTCCGGCTTTTCCTAAACTCAAGAATAAAAGAATGTAAACAATTAATCACTTGAGTCTTCAATATCTTTATATGACATTTCTTCTCAATGTCACTTCATAGGGGTTGCAACCAATTATGGCTGTCCCATCTCTTTGAGCAAACATCCCTTGAGCATGTGACTTGAACCATTTCACTATATATGAGTTCAACTTCATGGCTTCAAGTCACTTCCACTAATGATTTGATCCTCAACACAATATGACTCCTCATAGCTTGATTAGTACCTCGACTCAATGCAAGTACTATCTTCTTCACCATAGCCATAGTACCTCGGTCTCCTTGACCTTCACCTTCGCTTAGTACCTCGAAGCCCTTTCCTTGCTATCTTCACCCTATCAAGCCATACTCAAGTCACATCATATTAAGCATCCATTGAAAACCATTTCTTCAATATTATATATGATCATTGCTTGAACATCTTCTAAATATGAATGTTGAGATCAATCAAGCTTCACATAGAGTGTCATATATGAATCAACATCAATATGGTCAAGCCAATTCACTATTCCTTATGTCCTCCTCATTTTGGCTTGACATTCTATCTTCACACTTCTACCTTGATCAAGTGCAAAGTGATTCTCCAAATATTTATCCATACAAGCAAACCAATGTAGAGATGACATGTATCCAATATGAGTTAAGTCCTTGTCTTTTGACCTTTGCTTGACATTAACTCACTTATGCATTCTTGATTCATTCTTCAACCTTGATCAAAGCTAGTTCACTATCAAACTCTTCTTGCTCATGAAAAGCAACCCATTATTGAGACCATTCCAAAATCATCAATCTATGTCTCACTTGTCATTTGTCAAATATGCTTGCTTTCTCATGACGCCATGATATCCCACAACATAGAAGACATATCATCAACTCTATTTGCATTGTTGTCTTTTGCTTGAACAAGATTGTTTCTATGATCTTCCAATACAACAATACATAATTTTGGCCTTCATTTCAGCACTATGTGGAATACCATCAAGTTTGCATTTCTAGTTGAACCTTGGATACACTTAGCAAACTTGTTAGACCTTTAATTATGTTGTCACTCAATTCACCAAAACCTACTAAGGGCTAGATGCACTTACAGCTTGGTACAAAAGTGTTGCTTGGTACCGAACTGGACGTCCAGCGTGATCTGCCCGAGCGGGTAGGAAGGCTTCCCAGGCATGATGCCCCAAAAGGTTGAGTTATAAGATCGTAGCCTTTCTGCTGGGATACCGAGCTCCATGAAGGTAGGGAAGAACAGGATATTCAAGGCACTGCCATCGTCGACGAGCACCTTTTCAAAACGAACACCATCAATGATCGGGTCAAGGACCAGCGGGAAGCGACCAGCGTCTAGGAGTCTTGCCCACATGTCATTGCGGCTGAATGATATGGGCTGCTCGGACCAGGCCGGTACTTTGACATCGGCGACGAGGCCATCAGGATCTTACATCGCTACGATGGCTCGTGTCAACAGCTTCTGGTCACGGGTATTTTTTAACCCCACTTTGCCGCCAAAGATCACAGCAGTGACGTTCTTCTCAGGTTCTCTGAACGCGCGACGGGGGTTGACTTCCTGTGACCCTTCTTCGTCCTCCTGCTGGTCAGTTGTCTTGTTTTTAGCCTTCGGGTTGGAGCGAGGCTTTTTATTTGCAGAGGACTTGACAAGTGCGTCTGTCAAGACTCGACATTCTCCCATGGTATGGCCCTTACCAGGATGTCGGGTACAGTCCTAGGCAAGGATTTTTTTCAGGGCTTCATCGGGTACCGATTTCTGCCCTTTTACCATGTTGACTGAGTCGTCGTTGCGGCCTCGGTTACATTTTCCTCCGCCGTACTGTTCTTGGTCGCGGCGTCTGAAGGTGCGATCAGCGTCTTGGGGGCCTGGGCCACGGTCAAAACGCTGGTTGCGGCGTCTTTCGAGTTGCAGACGTGGTGGTCGGTCGACGTCACTTTCATCGTCGTAATCATCGTCTTGGCGACGGTTATGATTTGAAGGACCAGGTTCCCCGACTTAGTTCAACCCGTCGTCCAAGACTACGTAGTCGTGAGCGATGCCAAGGAGGTCCTCCATGGTTTTGGGCTGCCAGAGCAGCAATGCCTTTTGAAGATCGCAGCCCCGTGGTTGGACGAGACCGTCGATGAAAGCCTCGATGGCCGTCTCCGGAGAGATGTCAGTCACCTGGTTCCAGGTCTCTGAGAACCGTCGAATGTACTGTCATAGAGACTCTTTTGGGCAGAGCCGAATCTGCTTGAGGGAGTACTTGGTCCCGGGCTGGAGGCAGGTAGGCCTGAAGTGGTCGATGAACATCTGACAAAGCTGTGCCCAGCTGTGGATGGTTCTTGGATGCTGGCGGAGTAGCCACGTGGTGACTGTATTGCCGAGCACCACCGGGAGGTAGTTGGCCATCACATAGTCGTCGCCGCTGGCTGCTTGGATAGCAACTTCGTAGAGCGTGATCCAGTGCTTAGGATCCGTCCTACCATCGTAGTTCTTGATTTCCGACGTTCGAAAGTTCTTTGGCCAGATGACGGCCCTGAGCGCCTCCGAGAAAGGAGGGATGCCACCGCGGTTTCTTCGAGCATGGAAGCGCACGTCGATATGCTCGTGGAGATCCCGACGGTTGGGCTGGATCACTTTCTCATCGTACCAACCCTGTTGGTCTACTCGTTGTTGGTTAACTCGACGACAGTTGCGCACCGGGGCGTTGTCGACAGGAACATCGTCGCGCCTGTAGTGGTCTTCATCTTCATATCGTAGCCGACCGCGGACAGGGCCACGTCTCGCATTGTTGGAGGAGTTGTCGCCCCTGCTCTTTGGCTGATGATCGCGTTGATCGCGGTAGCGCCGAGAACGGCGAGACCGATGTGAGGACGCAATAGACCCCATAGAGCGGAGGTCGTTGACCTGGTCCTCAGTCATGGCTAAGAACCTGCGAATCTCGTCGACTCCGGGCGTGTTTGGGGGCAACTGGTTTAGCTTCTCCATGGCCACAGCGATGTTGGCTGTGGGAGTCTCGTGGACAGGCGCGTTGCCGACCACGTCGAACTCGTTGCGGAGGTTTCGGCGCCACGGGCGACGCGGAGGTCGCGAGGCTGCTCCTCTTCCGCCTGGTTGCTCGAGGGCGAGCTCTGTGGCTCGACATTGGGCTCGCCCGGCATTGCGCCCTTCCCTCGCCTGTCTCTGTTCCTCCGTCTCGTTCGGCACGGGTGGTTCGTCGTCGCTGACCATAAAAATCATACCATCGAAGCTTGGAGGGCACCTCGGGAAGTCGAGCGTGGTGCAAGTGGTGTCGATCTGGTACTCGGAGGTTGGCAGAGCAGTCTCTCCGGCAGAATCCAGACCTCTGTCCTTCAGGACCTCCTCATCAGATGGGAAGTCATCCGTGGAATCCGAGGGCGTGTACTCAAACCGTCCAAGCCAATCGGACATGGTAGGTGAAGCCGTCTCGGTTTCCTGATGCGCTGGATCTAGGTCTTTGATCACCACCAGGCTGACCATATGTGTTGGATCTACCGGGATGGAGTCCATGAGTAGGAGTCCATCGTCACGTTGTCGAACACTACGAGAGTATGTTGCGGCCGCGTTCTCCATCCCGAAGGGAAGGATCACCTGGTTGGTGGTGGGCGGAGCAGATGAATTAGCAGGCGCTGCTCTGGCCGGAGGCCTTTGTGTTTCGTGTTGTTGCTGCTGTCGAGGGGTGTCATTCTACCGTTGTGCCTCGATGAACTTGTTCAACCTGACCGGATGTGGATCCTGTGCTCTACGCTGAGTCGAGTCGACTCGAGGTGGTCTACGGCTAGATTCGCATTGCTGGACCACTCCGAGGAGTCTTCTGGAGGGTAGGCCTCTCGCAGTAGGTGTACGGCGCTAGTTGGGATCTAACCAATGAGGGCCATTTATTGGATCTGCGGCATGAGTTTGGCGGACGTGGATGCACCGATGTGATCGAACAGGGGTGAAACCAGAGAGATCTGGTTCTTGGTGAAGTTGCTCGCGGGTAGCCTCGACCAGATCTATCATCTCGGTGAGTCTCTGACCCTGTCGATCGATCAACTCGATCAGATCTGAGTTGTCGACGGGCCTCCTCTGATAGCGTGGGAGGTGTCTCTGGGTGGCCGGATCGGTCGTTCTTTCCACAATTACTGAGGGCAACGTAGAGCCTTGCGCGGCTGGTGCTGGGATCAGCCGTGATGAACGCGATGTAGTGACCGCAGGTGCAGCGGACGGTACTGGGACTAGCTGCATAACAGGTGGTGCTTGGACCGACCTGGTTGCTCCTGAGGACATGAGGGACGCCGTTACACCGGTGGTCCAAGTGAAGGAACCGACGGTGAACGTGTAGCCGGCCTCGAAATCCATCGAAGCAGGGAAGGAAACCATCTGAATCGCCTCAAGGTCTAAAACGCCACCCCCTACCTGGCACGCCACTGTCGATTATGGCTAACCGGCAGTCTACCACGGGATGTCCCATGATAGTAGTTTCAGCAAGGGCTACGTTTAGATCACGATCAGGATGTTGAGGAGCAAGACGAACAACCAAGACAAGGATTTACCCAGGTTCAGGCCGCTCGGAAGCGTAATACCCTACGTCCTGCTTCTCCTGTTATGTTGTGTTCAGAGTACAATAGCGTGCTTAGCTCTCTAGATCGAGGATGCCAGAGATCAGCTAGGGCTAATTGCTAATAGATCGGATATTACTAGATCGTTCTAGGGGGGGTCCTTGGTTGCTTTATATAGCCGAGCAGTCAAGGTTACAGAGGTCGGTTACATCATGTCGTGTCCTCGGAGGACTCAAGCTTAACCTAACCGACTAAGTCTACTTGCGGGCCAAGCATCCTTATCCACGATCCACCTCCTGGTTGGTTGCGGACCACGGCTCTGTCTTGTCATCCAGCCCACTTAGCCTAATAGGCAATGGGTTGGGGCTTCATCTGGTTTGGGCCATCTTGCCGAGCAGCCCCGAGACAGACTATGAGGGTATACGGGGTTTATACCCCCACAGTGACCCAGCAATGAAGATATCTCCCAGAAATTAAGGACATAGCAATAGGCCCTAAGTCACCGTGAGGTGACATGGGCCCATGTAGTCCCCAAGTTCGATGAAAGATAGTATATGTTTTATTGAACTTTTTAAGGAAAAAATCCAATAAGGCACAAGGAATGAAACAAATCTAAACCTACGGCCTCCTGCTTAGGAAACAGATCAGAGATGCTCCCTATACCGAGGACATTAAGTCGTAGGAAAAGGACTTCGTGAGAATTGGTGGTCAGTCCCCAAGTTAAGAAATGTGGCCCACCACCATCGGTTGGTACCGAATGGGCCAGATAGAATACACAGCATGGGGATTAAATAACCGTTGGTTGCACGTGTGTAAAAGTGAGCATGCGGCCCATTTTACCGTGGCCCACTAGGTTAAAAAATGCGTCCACATGAGTCAGGGGGGTCCAACCCTGGAAGTCAAAGAGACGTCATTCGATTCGTATAAATAGTCGCCGCCGCCGAGGGGGAGCGGTTCTGCGTCGCATTCATTGCAACACACCAGCCTCTTGCTTTCTCGAGCTCTCCGCATTCCACCGCCGCTCAAGTGCACAAATCGCCCCCAATCTGCCGCCGCACAAGCCTCTGCTGGGATCGAACCACCAGAGCCAGCGCCACCGCAGATCTGATCTTTAGCACTCGGCCTTTTTTGGGAAATATAGGGTTTCTGCCGCCATTGCATTTCTCCGCGCCGCCAACCAAGGATAAGATGGTGAAGAAGGGAGCCAAGAAGGTGGTGAAGAAGACCGAGGCGCCGGCCCGTGGTCCGGAGTGGGAGGAATCTGCCTCCACACGGGAGTCCCTTGAATCTCTCGTCGCCGAGGGCTTCCTCCCGCCGGCAGAAATGGGCGTCTGGCGGGAGCCGCGAGGCGAAGACGAGCCCCGTCCGAATGACGGTGAGTTCATCATTTTTGAGGACTTCGTCCTCCGTGGGTTAGGGCAGCCGGTGCATGGATTCCTTCGGGATCTATGCATCTGGTGGGGGATCTCCATTTGCAACCTGGACCCCAACTCCATCTTGATCGTGGAGATTTTTGTCACTTTTTGTGAGATGTTCGTGGGCATCGCCCCCCACTTCAACTTGTTCCGCTACTTCTTCGTTCTCCGGAAGAAGGGAGTGGAGACTGGGGGGTCTCAGATTGCCGGAGGCTACTACATCCGCCTTCGAGATGGCATGGCAGCCTCTTGGCTAGGTAGCAAGGTTGGGTCCGCCTCCCGAGGATGGAACAAGCGTTGGTTTACATGAGCCAGGATGTTACCGGGAGGCAGGTTCCCTACGATGTCAACCAGATTCCGATGCCCAACCCCCGGTGGTCGGAGAGACCTTCTGGTAACGACATGTTCTAGGTCCAGGAGCTCCTGAAGCTGATTGACAATAAATCAGTGAACGAAGCACTGGTGGTCGCGCTCTGGTTGGCCTGGAGGGTGCAGCCATGCAAGGAGCGTGCAAACCTGCTATACTTATACAGCGGGGCGGCAGACCCTGCTCAGGACACCACCGATGATGCCACCCACGACTGGGTACATGGCTGGTTGGTGACCCTGTTCGAGAAGCACAGGGAGGACAGTGCCTTCCCAGAGAAGAGGGCAATGCCATTCAAGCTCAGCAATCGACCATCAGAGGTGAATTGTATGTCGTGCTCAGCTTTGTAATTTTGTTGATTGTATGTAATGTGCTGACCACATGTTTTTGTGTGCACAGGGTTGTCCTGACATTTTCTTTTCTACAGTTCCCGTGGAGGAGTGGCCTGAAGGCGAGGCCCTGCGTGGTGCTCGTAGGAAGCCACCAACCACTGATCAGGACGAGGTCGAGGACCTTAGTTCTAATGATGATGATGATCATTTGGTGGGATCGCCCACTAGGGGGTAGCGACGCGCGGCGGGCAAACAGCCAACGTCCGCCACGGCCCCCAAGAAGATGCGGATACATGGGTGTATGCCGGGTCTCTGAGTGATGAGTGATTGTCAACTCGGATGATGCGCATGTTCTTCGGCTTGTGTTGTGCAGGTGTCGAGCACGGATGCAGTGATCGAAGGCGAGGTGAAGGTCAAGTAGAGACGTGCCGTGCCGATGGACCGAGAGTGGCGAAGGGCGGACGTGAGGCTTGGACTGAGGGACCAGAGGCCCGAGGATCAGCTGTGGTGGCTGGCAGCCTGTGGCAGCTACAAGCGAAGACTTGCGGTCATGTGTTGCCTGAGTCGTGGACTCGGGGACACGTGTCGGTGGACGGGGTGCACGGGAGGTGCATCCCCTCTACGACGTCGGTTTGGTGGTAGAGCCAGGGAAAAACCATCGGGTGGACGGTTTCCAGGTTTGGGCCTCAAAACCTAGGTGCGGATGGTTTCCGAGTTTGGCCACAAAACTCGGGCTGAGGACGGTTTCCAGGTTTGGGCCTCAAAACCTGGGCGCTGAGGGTTTGCTGAGTTTGGCCTCAAAACTCAGAAGCTGGTGGGCTGGTTTCCTGGTTTGGGCCTCAAAACCGGGGGTTGGCTGGAAAAGGCTGGTTTCCCGGTTTGGGCCACAAAACCGGGGGTGCAGAGCGAGGGCGGCACGTGGCGGCGATCCGGAGGTTGCGTCGAGGCAACGCTTCGGTTTGTGCGGGCGTGGCCGTCGGATACACCTACCACCGAGTTGGTCCAGAATAACCCTAGGGTTTAGCTGGTTCGCTCTGTAATTAGAATAGAGAGGGGTAGAGTAGGAAATAGACTTAGGCTAGTAGTAGGATAAGTAGTCGGGAGACACCCTCCTCCTATCTATCTCAGTCATTTGCTCTTTCGCACTTAGGGTTTCCTGCTCTCCCACTCCTCTGCTGTAGCGAACCTGAGATCCACAGAGAAGAGAACAATTCCTCTGTGTTCATGAGATTTTTGAGGAAGTGAGACCGTAATCTCACTATTGAAGCGTGTGGTAGCCACACGGTTGCAAATTCGTGGTAGTGATTTGCGTTTTGTTCATGTTCTTCGCGGATTGCTTTTTGCCACAATTTTCCCGTCGATCGATCTCTTTGCTCACTGCGTCTTTTGGAAATCCGTTTGAACCAAGTTGTTCTAGATCGTGAGGCACTTCTTTCCACCGAAGGAATTCACCTCTAACCTCACGGTCTAGGAGATCGAACGATTTTCGTGTTGGATCGGTTTTTGCTCCGTCGCTCCGATTTCTTCCAATTCCTCGATTTGGAGTAAGGTTCGAGCCATGATTCCCGAGGGATAGCTCACTAACATCCTTGGAACTTCTCTCATCAAGTCTAAGCCCTAGTGCTTTTGATTCGGAGAAGATCGAGTGGATTTCACGGAAGAACTGCACTGCGTCGGGGGCATCGGACGCTCGAGTTCGTAGCATCGGACGCTGACCCCTTTGGCATCGGAGGCTCCGTTGCTACGTGTCAGGATCTGACAGTTTCTAAGGAGCATCGGACGCTACCACCGGACGCTCCTTTGTTCATCGGACGTGCCGGAGTGAGACCATCGGACGCTGAGATTTTACTGTTCACAGCGTCCGATGCGTATACAGTAAGGTTCCTGAGGGGCTCTGTTCACATCGGACGCTGCAGGTGCTGGGGCATCGGACGCTAGCCAGCTTCCGATGCTGCTGATTCAGCACTGATTCGTCCCTCGTTTGCTCATCCGTTCTCGGATTTGGTTTCCGTCTTTTGCGTTGGGTTTCTAGAGTTGTGTAGTGTCCCACTGTGCTTCTTGGAAGCATCCACCCTACATCTAGGGTCGTGGACACTAGCAAGCTCTAAGGTTTGTCGTTTGGGGTGATTCTCGGGACAGTGGCTACTAGTTTCCGAAAGGAAAATTTGAAGCTCCCATTCACCCCCCCTCTGGTCGCTTTCTGAGTGCTTCACGGTCCTTCAATTGGTATCAGAGCAGGTTAAGGATCTTCCACCTTAGCCGGTTCCAGATCCACAGAAGGCGACATGGATCGCGGCGTGGGCAAACCGCCATTTTTTTGATGGGACGAACTATGCGTACTGGAAGATACGCATGTCGGCCTATCTTCAGAGCATGGGCTCTTCTGTTTGGGAGATTTGCAACAGGGATGATTACGTTGTCTTGGCTGCTCGTGTTACTCAGCTTCAGATAGATGAGCACGATGCCAATAGCCGAGCGCGTAACGCTCTTTTCTCCTGTTTGAGCATGTCTGAGTTTGATCGAATTTCTCACCTCCCCACGGCTCGTGAGATTTGGGCTACCCTCATGCGCTTCCATGAGGGAACCTCTCAAGTCAAATCTCATCTTTACGAGTCACACAAGCGGGAGTACGAGAACTTTCGACATATGCCTGGCGAGAGCATAGAGAGTTTATTCGCTCGCTTTCAGGTTATTGTCAACAAGATGAGAGCGAACAAGGAGCTGTTGCCTTTTGACGATCATGAGAGGGCTTTGAAGCTTTTGCACACTCTTGATCGGTCGGTGTGGGATTCAAAGGTCCAGGCGATCATCGAATCGTCTAACTATGAGACCCTCACCTGCGACGAGCTCTTTAGTAAGCTCAAGTCTAGTGAGATTGACGCCATGTCGAGGGCTTCTTATGAGAATCCTTCTGGCCCGACTATGGCTTTGGTTTCTGGCTCTTCTAACCCCTCTGGAGGTTTTGCTCTTTCATCTCTCTTTTCTGTCACAGAGGACCAGCTTGAGTCTTTGGGGGATGACGAGTTAGCAATGCTCGCCAACCGGTTCTCGCAGTTCCACAACAACCGCATGAACCGTCGCCGCGGAGGAGGACGCTCAGGATGCTATGAGTGCGGCGACCCTGACCACTTCATCGCCAACTGCCCCAAGAAGAAGCATTCATCTGGGAAGGGCGATCATGGGCACAAGTATGACTTCGGCAAGCGCAAGGAGAAGTACGTCCTCGCGAGGCACAAGCGGAGGGGCGGCTTCGACAAGGAGTACATCAAGAAGAAGTACTTGGAGAAGGCCCAGGCTGAGCAGCGTGCGTTCTTCGCCACGCTCAGCGACGTCGACGGCTCGGATGACGACTCCGCTTGCTCAAGCGATAACGAGTCCGAGAAGAAGAAGAGGATCGAGGACAAGCTGAACGGTCTTTGCTTCTTCGCCGACGACGACGGCTTCTGCACCATGGCGCTTGGTGATGAGGTCGACGGCAAGCTGGAGCACACCCCTCGGGACGACGACGATGACACCTCCCAGGTATCTCTCACCCACGACGAGCTTTCTGCTGAGGCCGAGAAGCTTACTGCCGCCTTGCTTAGTCAGGATAAGCTGCTTAGGCGTGCCGCTAGAGAGCGCAAGGAGTTTAGGCAGAAGTGGGAGGACACGCTGAGGGAGCTTGAGTTTGCCAAGTCCACCATGGTCGTGTCTGAGGAGGTTGAGTGTGAGATGTGCACCACGCACATGACTGACCTTCTCACTTTGAGAGGTAAGTATGCTGCGTTGGTAGGAGAGGTGGATGAGCTGAAGGCTAGACCTTCTCTGTTGGGTGCATGCAAGACTTGTCCTGTCTTGCAATCTGAGTTGGCAGAGAAGAATGTCAAGATTGTGTCTCTTGAAGAGGCCAACTCAGATAGCACTAGTGTGGCTAGATGTGCTCTCTGTGAGGGTTTGGAGATGGAGATAGCCAATGTGAAGCATGACAAGATGCAAACCGAGGAAGAAAACATATACCTTCGGACCATCTTGTCATGGGTGTCTTGTAGTGAGCCGCAGCTCGGGATGATGATCTCCCAATTTAAGCGAGCTGCTGGAGGTTCTGGTGTAGGCTTTGCCCCGGGTGTTGATCTTTCCGTTTTTGGGAAGATTGGAGAGTCGAGTGGTCTGAACCCATGTGAGAAGCCCAACTCCACCACTACTCCCAAACTGACCAAGCTTCCACCCAAAGAGCCGGTCAAGCCTACCACCAAGGATGGGGTGGTTGAGGAACCCCCGAGAGCTCCACCCAAGAACCAAGTGTGGCATCCCAAACCAAACCACCTAAAGAACAAGCTGGACACAATGCCACCCATCCAGGAGGAGTTGCCACAGAAGGGCAAAGTGATCCACACCCACAGCCATGAGTACCAACAACCCCCTTTGCGTGCGGTGAGGTATCATTGTGATTTTTGTGGGAGAGATGGACACTTGAGCGAGTTCTGCTTTAGGCGCAAAAGAGAGGCGCGCCGTGCTAGGGAGATGAACAACACGGACATGTACCATCCTTTCCATGAGGTACATGTGCCGAATGTTCAGAGGAGTGCTCCGAGGAGAGCAGCTAGGCCCAGAGGTCCAGAACCTCAAGTTCCCAGGCCTAGGCAGCAGAGAGCTCCGAGGAGAGATGCTAGGCCTAGAGGCGCAGTACCTCAAGTTGCTAGGCCTAGGCCTCGTAGAGAGCGTGCCCGGCGGGAGCCTGCAGTTGTAGGCTATGGACCCCGTGGCGGAGGCTTTGTAGTTGAGCGTTTTCCCCCACCGCGTTTTGAGTATCGCGATGGACGCTCCTCCTTTAGCGGACCACGTTTTCCTCTACGTGGTGATCGCTCCTCGCGTAGACGTGCTAGGAATGGTTTTTCTACTAACCGTTCTTTTGAGCAGCCGGCCCAACACTGGTATTCCCCTTACTTCACTAACCCCAGTGTTGGACCGTATGCTCACCCTATGTCTTTTTATTGATGTAGGTAAAACGATTGGAGGACAATTGGTTGGTGGATTCCGGTTGCTCGAGGCACATGACCGGAAACGCCAAGTGGTTCTCCAGCCTTAGTCCTGTTGCCGGAAAGGAGTACATAACCGTCGGCGACAATAGCAAAGGTAAGGTATTGTCTCGCGGGTCTGTGCGAGTTAATGAGCACTTTGTGTTGCGCGATGTTGCTCTTGTTTCTAACTTGCATTTTAATCTTCTTTCTGTTTCGCAACTCTTTGACGACGACTATGAGATTCGTTTTAAACCGAATCTCAGTCGCATTTTGGATCCTCAGGGCAATCTTGTATGTTTGATTTCGCCCTTTGGAAAAGTCTTTCGTGCGAATTTCTCGGAGTCTTTTGGCACTTCTCGTTGTCTCGTGGCTGGACCTTCCTCCTCTGATCTTTGGAAGTGGCATAGGAGACTTGGACATTTGAGCTTTGACTTGCTTGCAAGGCTTAGTTCAATTGGCCTAATCCGAGGATTGCCCAAGTTGCATATGGAGAAGGATCTTGTTTGTCACTCTTGTAGACACGGGAAGATGGTTGCCGCTCCTCACCATCCAGTGACTCAGGTCATGACCAAGCGCCCTGGAGAGCTTTTGCACATGGACCTTGTTGGTCCGACTCGGGTGAGATCGGTTGGGGGGAAGTGGTATGTGCTTGTTGTTGTTGATGACTTTTTGAGATATTCGTGGGTCTTCTTTTTAGCCGAGAAGACCGAGACTTTCTCCTTTGCTCGCAATCTGATTTTGCGTCTTCAGAATGAGTTCCCTTTGAACTCGATGCGAGCAATTCGGAGTGATAATGGTTCCGAATTCAAAAATTCGGATTTTGAGAAATTCTGTAACTCTTTGGGTTTGGAGCACCAGTTTTCTTCCCCTTACACACCGCATCAAAATGGTGTTGTAGAGAGGAAGAATCGGACCCTTGTTGAGATGGCCAGGACGATGCTCGATGAGCATAGGACTCCTAGGCGTTATTGGGTCGAAGCTATGAACACTGTGTGCTATATTTCCAATTGCATTTTTTTGAGAGCGTTCTTGAAAAAGACTTCTTATGAGTTGCGTTTTGGTAGACAGCCCAAGGTGAGTTATTTTAGAGTCTTCGATTGCCATTGTTTTATATTGAAGAAAGGCAATCTGGACAAATTCGAGTCTCGTTCTTCTGACGGAGTATTTTTTGGTTATGGCACTCACACTCGCGCATATCGTGTACTTAACCTTGATACTAACCGAGTCATGGAGACATCAGAAGTCACCTTCGACGAGACTCTCGTTTGTCCTTCTTCTCGTTTTGAGCGAGCAGGTGATCATGAGGTTGGTGAGCCTCTTTTCGATGATGAGGACGAGGATGCTGAAGGTATGGGTGATCCAGCACCCCCTCCACCTATTGTGCCGCAAAGAGCGGCTTCTACGACGACTCATGGCCCCGACATCTCTTCTTCCTGGGGGTCGTGGGATCCGCCACCCCGAGCGGTACCATTTGTACCCGGGGAGGCACCAGCTGCTGTTGAGGGGGAGGCCACTTCGGCAAGGGAGGCGCCACGACACATCCAGCGCCAGCACCCGCCTCAGCAGATGATCGGCAGCATCGACGAACGGGTTACTCGGTCCATGTCACAGCTCATCTCTCACTTCGCTCATTCTGCTTTTGTTGCTAATTTTGAGCCCCGAGATGTTGGACACGCTTTGACGGATCCGGACTGGGTCAATGCCATGCATGAGGAGTTAGAAAATTTTGAGCGAAATCGGGTTTGGGTTCTAGTTCCACCTCCTCCTGAGTGTAAGCCTATTGGGACAAAATGGGTTTTCAAAAACAAGCAAGGAGGGGATGGCCACGTTGTTAGAAACAAGGCCAGGCTTGTAACGAAGGGTTATAGTCAGAAGGAGAGGATAGACTATGAGGAGACGTTTGCTCTAGTAGCTCGTTTGGAGGCAATTAGGATACTCTTGGCCTTTGCTGCATCCAAAGGTTTCAAACTTTTTCAAATGGATGTCAAGAGTGCCTTCTTAAACGGCTACATAGAAGAAGAGGTTTATGTTGAGCAACCCCCCGGTTTCGAAAATCCCAAGTTTCCAAACCATGTTTTTAAACTCCACAAAGCTCTATATGGTTTGAAACAAGCCCCTAGAGCCTGGTATGATAGGTTGAAAACCTTTTTGCTTGCTAAGGGTTTTAAAATGGGTTGTGTAGATAAAACGCTTTTTCTTCTCAGGCAAGGCAAAGACACTCTCTTGGTCCAGATTTACGTGGATGATATCATTTTCGGTGGTTCTTCTCACGCTTTGGTTGCCAAGTTTGCAGATACTATGAGCAGGGAGTTCGAGATGAGCATGATGGGCGAGCTGACGTTTTTCCTCGGGTTGCAAATCAAGCAATCCCGGGAAGGGACGTTCGTGCACCAGGGCAAGTACACCAAGGACTTGGTGAAGCGGTTCGATATGGGTGAGGCCAAGCCTCTTCCAACACCCATGTCGACGACGACTGCCCTGGATACGGATATGGATGGAGAAGCAGTGGACCAGAAGGAGTACCGAAGCATGATCGGGTCGCTCCTCTACCTGACGGCGACACGCCCGGACATCCAGTACGCGGTGTGTCTGTGTGCGCGCTTTCAGGCGTCGCCGCGCACCTCTCACCGTCAGGCGGTGAAGCGGATTTTCAGGTACCTTCGTTTCACACCTGAGTTTGGAATTTGGTATTCTGCTTCCTCCACCCTCTCCCTCTGCGGCTATTCCGATGCCGATTTTGCTGGTTGCCGTATTGAGCGCAAGTCCACTTCTGGGACTTGCCAGTTTATTGGTTCTTCTCTTATTTCATGGTCTTCTCGCAAGCAGTCTAGTGTCGCCCAGTCTACCACGGAGGCTGAGTATGTTGCTGCGGCTAGCTGCTGTTCCCAGTTGCTTTGGATGATGGCCACTTTGCGTGATTTTGGTCTGAGCTTTTCTCGTGTTCCTTTGCTTTGTGACTGCACGAGTGCTATTAGCGTTGCTAAGAACCCCGTGCTTCACTCGAAGACCAAACACATTGATGTGCGCTTTCATTTCTTGCGAGACCACCAGGAGAAGGGTGATATCGACCTTCGCCATGTCGATACTCATCATCAACTGGCTGATATTTTCACCTAGCCTTTAGACGAATCAACCTTTAACTGGTTGAGGGGTGAGCTTGGCGTGTGTTTCCCTTTTTAATTGGGGGAAACATTTTGGATCTTGTATATTTGACTGACTCTTTTGTCTTTCTTTTCTTTTGCATTTCAGCATACGCATTTACATTCTGAGCTTCATGTTTATAATCACTAGAATGTAACTATGCTCTATGTAGTATGCTCCGATGCTTATGTTGATGCTTGTAGCTTATGCTCTTTCTGATCACTAGTACATGTTGTGAGCTGAGCTATTTTTTAAATGGTGAATTTGCTTAATAACTTAGAACCTGAAAATATTCACCATTGAGATATGCAACTAGCATGTGTAGGATGTGTTGAGTTTGCTCGTGCTTTTCATCTATGCTAGGTTGCTATGTCTCTAGTTCTGAGTCTTTCACTTGCTTGGTCTGTTCATATCATGTTTAAAATTTGAACCAAGGTTTAGTGAATTGAAAAGATCGAGAAGGGATTGCTTGTCAACACATCACGGTATCGAGACGGTCTCTCATTGCACTTTGAGTTAAACTTGAGCCGTGTAGTGTATGACCGAAACCGTAGCTTTAAGCTTCTGATTGCTTCGGCATAGGCTTCGCTCGGTTGAAAAGTTAGGCATGACAAGCTTTCAACCTCTCGCAATCTCATGCTATTATTTGAACTTGTGTAATTTCACCGCTGCAACTCCGATCTGAATCTGAACTCACAAGTGTATGTTACATTCTTAAGCATGATGATTGAACTTTGCTAGGGGTAGTTCACCTTGTATACATGTTTAGCACTTGTTCAGACTCCTGTTTTTACATGGCTAGAGCTATTTTGATGGTGAATACCTTTTTGACTCAAAACTGCTCTTTTCTGCTCATGTGTTCATATTTCATATCTGGTGATCAGTTTGAGCCCTTGTTGAGCTTGTATGCTGTTGTTGAGTCATTGGAGTTATACTGTTTAGAGCATCTTTGCATTCTCCTGAATATATGCCTGAAGCTGCTTACTTGCATTTTGACTCATATGCATGTTGGAAGGGGGAGAACCTCCCTTGTTCGCATTTTTTTTTTGTTGGTGCCTTTTTCTGATGGGGAGAGTCTCTTAATTGATTAGTGCATTTTCAACTAAGGGGGAGAATTTGCAAATCATTTGTGCTTCCCGAGGTTCCCGAGTGTATATGCTTCCCAAGTGTTCATTTGAGGGAGAGTTTGCAAGTCTCCTGGATGTTCAACTAAGGGGGAGTTTTTGCTGTCTCTTGCTGGCCGAAAGGCATTGGTAGGGCATTGGTAGGCATTGGTATCAAGCTTTCTTTGCTAGTTGTGTTGAGCCTCTGTGCCTCTATCTTGAGGGACTAGCATTTTTGCTTCGATTTTCCAAATGGTGTTTGCTAGCGGTGTTGAGCCTGTTCTACCTCTTCTTGAGGGCTAGCTTTGCTTTGCTTGGTTGCGTCGAGCCGTTGCCCATGTCTTTGGGGACCAAGTTCTTTCGCTCTTTCCACTTGACCTTCTTCGGCTTTGCTATGCTTTTGGGTCATTTGGTTGAGTTCTCTCTTCTTCCTTCCTCCTTTCTTCTCTTTCTCTTATGATATGTGTTGGTAGTTGACAATGCACTCATCAAGGGGGAGATTGCGGATACATGGGTGTATGCTGGGTCTCTGAGTGATGAGTGATTGTCAACTAGGATGATGCGCATGTTCTTCGGCTTGTGTTGTGCAGGTGTCGAGCACGGATGCAGTGATCGAAGGCGAGGTGAAGGTCAAGTAGAGACGTGCCGTGCCGATGGACCGAGAGTGGCGAAGGGCGGACGTGAGGCTTGGACTGAGGGACCAGAGGCCCGAGGATCAGCTGTGGTGGCCGGCAGCCTGTGGCAGCTACAAGCGAAGACTTGCGGTCATGTGTTGCCTGAGTCGTGGACTCGGGGACACGTGTCGGTGGACGGGGTGCACGGGAGGTGCATCCCTTCTACGACGTCGGTTTGGTGGTAGAGCCAGGGAAAAACCATCGGGTGGACGGTTTCCAGGTTTGGGCCTCAAAACCTGGGTGCGGATGGTTTCCGAGTTTGGCCACAAAACTCGGGCTGAGGACGGTTTCCAGGTTTGGGCCTCAAAACCTGGGCGCTGAGGGTTTGCTGAGTTTGGCCTCAAAACTCAGAAGCTGGTGGGCTGGTTTCCCGGTTTCGGCCTCAAAACTGGGGGTTGGCTGGAAAAGGCTGGTTTCCCAGTTTGGGCCACAAAACCGGGGGTGCAGAGCGAGGGCGGCACGTGGCGGCGATCCGGAGGTTGCGTCGAGGCAACGCTTCGGTTTGTGCGGGCGTGGCCGTCGGATACACCTACCACCGAGTTGGTCCAGAATAACCCTAGGGTTTAGCTGGTTCGCTCTGTAATTAGAATAGAGAGGGGTAGAGTAGGAAATAGACTTAGGCTAGTAGTAGGATAAGTAGTCGGGAGACACCCTCCTCCTATCTATCTCAGTCATTTGCTCTTTCGCACTTAGGGTTTCCTGCTCTCCCACTCCCCTGCTGTAGCGAACCTGAGATCCACAGAGAAGAGAACAATTCCTCTGTGTTCATGAGATTTTTGAGGAAGTGAGACCGTAATCTCACTATTGTAGCGTGTGGTAGCCACACGGTTGCAAATTCGTGGTAGTGATTTGCGTTTTGTTCGTGTTCTTCGCGTATTGCTTTTTGCCATGATTTTCCCGTCGATCGATCTCTTTGCTCACTGCGTCTTTTGGAAATCCGTTTGAACCAAGTTGTTCTAGATCGTGAGGCACTTCTTTCCACCGAAGGAATTCACCTCTAACCTCACGGTCTAGGAGATCGAACGATTTTCGTGTTGGATCGGTTTTTGCTCCGTCGCTCCGATTTCTTCCAATTCCTCGATTTGGAGTTAGGTTCGAGCCATGATTCCCGAGGGATAGCTCACTAACATCCTTGGAACTTCTCTCATCAAGTCTAAGCCCTAGTGCTTTTGATTCGGAGAAGATCGAGTGGATTTCACGGAAGAACTGCACTGCGTCGGGGGCATCGGACGCTCGAGTTCGTAGCATCGGACGCTGACCCCTTTGGCATCGGAGGCTCCGTTGCTACGTGTCAGGATCTGACAGTTTCTAAGGAGCATCGGACGCTACCACCGGACGCTCCGTTGTTCATCGGACGTGCCGGAGTGAGACCATCGGACGCTGAGATTTTACTGTTCACAGCGTCCGATGCGTATACAGTAAGGTTCCTGAGGGGCTCTGTTCACATCGGACGCTGCAGGTGCTGGGGCATCGGACGCTAGCCAGCTTCCGATGCTGCTGATTCAGCACTGATTCGTCCCTCGTTTGCTCATCCGTTCTCGGATTTGGTTTCCGTCTTTTGCGTTGGGTTTCTAGAGTTGTGTAGTGTCCCGCTGTGCTTCTTGGAAGCATCCACCCTACATCTAGGGTCGTGGACACTAGCAAGCTCTAAGGTTTGTCGTTTGGGGTGATTCTCGGGACAGTGGCTACTAGTTTCCAAAAGGAAAATTTGAAGCTCCCATTCACCCCCCCCCCCCCTCTGGTCGCTTTCTGAGTGCTTCACGGTCCTTCAGAAGAAGAAGCCGACCACCCTCGGCACCGGAGGTAAGTTGAACCTCGACGGTAGCAAGGGTGGTGCGGGCAGCAAGAGGCCACCCCCCGATAGTCCCGGGTCCTCCGACTCCGAGGACCACGCTACGCTGGCTGACCGCCAGCACAAGCTTCAGGCTCGGGCCTGCGATGAGGGCGGCTCATCCCACCCGTCCCGGCCGAGCCCCCGAAGGTCGCCGAGGAGGGCCACGCCAACCGCCGCCATGCCTGGCTCGGCACCTGCTAAGCAGCAGACGACGACGCCACCCAGGGCTGCCGAGCAGGGTGCAGGGCAGTCCCCGGGCATGGGACGCGGGCAGCCTGGTCAAGTCCCTAGGCCTGGGGCCGAAGGAGACACAACGGCTAGCGGCGGGGTGCCGCAATTCCGCACGTCCTGGTGCCGAAGGTAAGATTGCGTACCTTTCTAGTTGTTTTATTGCCTTTGGACTGCGATTGTGTTGTGAACGTGCCATTGTTCTTCGTAGCCGTGAGGGTGCCGGCCCTGCCCGGAGCTTGACGGGCACGGCGACGACGCCGACGGCTCCGGCACCAGGGCCGAGCAGGGAGCCTGGGCTTGGTGAGGCGGAGGCCACCAGCGCTGCTGCACAGGCTAAGGAGAGGCCGGCGAGCGAGCGGGCAGAGAGGCGGGTGATCCCCTCTCCTCGACCGGAATCTGCTCACCATCGGCCACGCCCTGTGGCGCAGCCGGCTGCTCTAAGTGCTCCGCCGCCAACTGCTCCAAGTGCTCCGCCGCCACCTGAGGAGGTGGAAGAGATTCCTCAGGAGCCCCGGGTGCCGCGCGCTGACCTCCCCAAGCAGCGCATCTTCGTCACGAGGAGGTTGGGGACCAATAACTATACCTCGTATGAGGAGATCCCCTACGACGTGCTTGAGGAGGGTATCAAGGATGCGTTTGAGGTGTTGGCCGACCGGATCCAGGTATGTTTCTGACCACTTGGTTGCAAATTTGTTGTTGATAGCTATGTATTAATCTCTGTTTGTACAGTCCCTGCAAGCCACCAACTCCCAACGTGGCCGGACCATTGAAAGGTTCGCGCCGATTGATGAGGAGTGCAAGATCCTCCGGGCAGAAAAGGCCAGTCTGGAATCCCAGGCCCTAGTCTACCAGGCTCGGCTAGTGGAGCGCGAGGAGGAGATCTTGGCCCTACGGCGCTAGGTGGAGGAGAAGGAGGGTAAGTTACCGACCACTTCGAATCTTTTGGCAAGGCTGTAGTCAAGAAATTAACACGTAGTTGTTGCCTTTGTGTAGAGCTCGAAAGCCAGGTCACTGCGCTGACGCAGGAGAAGGATGCTCTGACAGAGCAGTTGGATGCTGCGCGCACGCAGTCTGAGGCGGACAGCACGCAGATTGCCGCGTTGATCGGTAAGTATAGCAATCATAGAGATTTGCTAGTTGTCTGCCGCATACTGTCTGAGCAGCATGAGCTTAACCACCATATGTTTCTGTAGAGACGAGGGACCGGTGCATGGCCCAGTTCCAAGTGCTGGAGGACTCCTGTGCTGCTCTCCAGGGGAGAATCAATGCAATGACCGAGCACATCAAGCCAGTGCTGAGGGCCATCTTCCCTGGAGAGGCGCACCCGGCGAACCCGGTGGGCCAGGACATCGTGGTGGCTGACCAGTGCTGGAGGTTATGGCCTGCTCTGCAGGGCTTCGTCTCCCAGGCTGGTAGTTACGCGGTGTCGACTGCGCTGGCCGTGGTTCGTTCCCGGTTCAGGGAGGTGGACCCCACCGTCGTAGCACTTGGGATCGCGCTGGAGCTGGACGACGCTGCCGTCGGAGAGCTCTGATCCTCCTATGCTCCTGTCGCTGCTGCTCTGGTAGAAGATATGGTCCTTATCGAAGATCCTGTAGCGGGGGATGGTGGTCAGTAGGGCCTTTGTTGAAACAATGTGTATAACATGTGTTTGTAAGTTGTGCAGAGCACGGGGTGCTCAAAACTTTTTATGGCCATGCAGACAGAAATTAGGCATGCTTAAGCAGGTGATAAGCATATTGCCGTTTTTAATATTTAGTTCCCTATACGTAACTTGACGCATAAGGTTAGATTTTTAGAAAACGTATGTCGACAACTAAGTTTTGTCCCCACTCTCGAAGCGATTAACTTTGTCTAGTGACGAAGGGATGCACTAGTGAACAGCGCGGTACACCAGGATCACTAGGTACGATCCTAAGTACCTTTAGAGAGCGACTGTCGGATCTCCTAGTGCCGTGTAGCGCGGAGCTGTAGCACATCGATAGAGGACCGAGACGCAGTGCTTTGTCAAATCGTTCTCGGTGAGCGAGAGGAAAAGTTTAGATGTGACTTATGCAGGGCGCATGTATGCAAGGTTGTGTAATATTCGTGAAAAGAAACTACAACTAGAAAGGAGGAAGACAAAAGACAAAAACTTCATTATAGAGAAATAAGATACAAGAATGAGGTACATATCTTTGAATCTACACCCAGAAGCGTATGAGCATCTCTATATGCCATGAGTTTGGCTCTTCCACACCAGCTAATGTCTCCAACCGATAGGATGTTGGGCATGTGACAGCCTTTATCCTGAACGGGCCTTCCCATCTTGGTGAAAGTTTGTGTAGGCCATCAGTTTTTTGAATTCGACGGAGCACGAGGTCGTCGACCACGAACAAGCGTCCTCGGACGTTGCGATTGTAGTAGCGCCGTACTGCAGCTAAGTACTTGGCAGTCCGAGCATAGGACTCCAATGCCTGCTCTTCCTTAGCTATGACATCAACCTCCCTAGCTGAGTCGGAGGCTGCTTCATCATAGTAGGCTACTCGTGGTGATCCAAAGGCGACTTCGGCTGGTAGGACGGCCTCGGAGCCATATACCATGAAGTATGGTGAGACTCCTGTGTTGCGGCTGGGTTGGGTACGGAGTCCCCAGACCACAGCAGGCAATTCCTTGAGCCATCGACCAGGTTTAAGCTTTTTGTCCACCTGGTATACTCGTTTCTTGAGAGCATCAAGGATCATTCCGTTGGCGCGCTCCACTTGACCATTGGCTCTCGGGTGAGCGATCAATACGTATTTAACTTTGATGCAACTATCCTTGCAAAAGTCAAAGAACACATTGCTTGTGAACTGCGACCCGAGATCGGTGATGATGGTGTTCGGCACACTGAATTGGTGGATGACTTCGTCAAGGAATTGTACCGCCTTCTCAGCAGTGGCTTGCTTTACTGGTTTGTACTCTATCCATTTAGAGAATTTATCGATGAGCACATAAACAGCCTTATAGCCACCAGGCGCTTTTTGAAAGGACCAATCATATCTAGTCCCCAGCATGAGAAGGGCCAAGCAACCGGGATGGTTTGCAAATCATGTGCTGGGACATGGATCTGTTTGGTGAACATCTGGCAGTTTACACACCGCCGTACATAATCTTTAGCATCAGTAACGGCTGTGGGCCAGTAGAAACCTGCTCGGTAGGCTTTGTCGACCAGTGTCCGAGAGGCTACATGGTTACCGCATGTACCCTCGTGGAAGGCTTTTAGGAGCTCGAATCCTTCTGCCTGGGTAATGCACTTCTGGTAAATGATGGATTTAGGTCCTTTGCGCATCAATTCACCATTGAATATGGCGTAAGCCTTGGCTCTGCGGACCAGTTGCTGGGTAGTAATCTTGTCGTCCGGAACAAGGTGGTCATTCAGGTATTTGATAAAGGGCTCTCTCCAGTTTGGCTGGGGAGGCGCCGCCTGCTCGGCTGGCCTTACACCTTCATCGTCTTCCTGCTGGCCAGGGGAGTTGTCCTCCTTGTCGGTCTTGTCGTTACTGAGCAGTGCGATCAACTCTGTAGACATGGAGTCAGGCTCCATGGCCTTGTCAGCCTGATCTAGGATCGAAGGCTTTATGAGATCTTGAACGAAGACACCGGGAGGCAATTTGGCACGGGTTGAGCCTAACTTAGATAACTTGTTGGCTCCCACGTTCTTTGCTCGAGGTACGTGGATGAATTCCAGCCCGTAGAACTTATTCTCGAGCTTGTGTATTTCTGCAACATAGGCATCCATCTTCTCGTGCACAGTGTCCCACTCCTTGTTGACCTGGTTAACAACCAAGGCGGAGTCTCCGTAGACCAGGAGCCTTTTAATCCCTAGCTCGACTGCAATACGGAGGCCATGCAGGGCCGCTTCGTATTCTGCTACGTTGTTGGATGCCGGAAAGTGGATGCACAGAACGTATTTTATCGTGTCCTTAGAAGGAGAGATAAAATATATGCCAGCCCCAGCGCCGTCTATTTTCAAGGATCCGTCGAAATACATTTGCCAGTACTCGGTGGCTGACTCAGCTAAGGGTAAGCTGATGTCCGACCACTCCACAATGAAATCAGACAAGGCCTGTGACTTCACAGTTCTACGGCTGCGGAACTGCAGTGTGAACTCAGATAGTTCCAGCGCATATTTCACAATCCAGCCACTAGCGTCCCTGTTGCGAACGATGTCGCCTAGTGGTACATTGAAGACCACCGTGACTTTGAATGCTTGGAAATAGTGGAGCAGTTTACGTTTGGTGATCAGGAGTGCGTACAAAAGCTTCTGTACTTGGTTATACCGCTGCTTGGAATCGGTAAGCACTTCGCTGATTTAGTATATGGGGTGTTGGACCCCGTAAACATGACCTTCTTCCTCTCGCTCGACTACTAGCACCGTGCTGACCACGTTGGTCGTGGCAGCTATGTATAGGAGCAGCTCCTCGTCCGGCTTTGGGACTGTTAGGAGTGAGGGAGATGCGAGGTAGGCCTTAAGCTGTTTGAAAGCTTGGTCAGCCTCCTCCGTCCACTTGAACTTGTCCTTCACTTTGAGTAGTTTGGAAAAGGGAAGGCCTTTTTCACCCATACGTGAGATGTATCTACTCAGCGCGGCCATACACCCGGTGAGTTTTTGGATATCTTTGATGCACCGGGGTGGTCAGAGGTTTAGGACATCAGCAACCTTCTCAGGATTTGGCCTGATGCCATCTTGACTGGCCAGGTGGCCGAGCAGGATCCCAGAAGGAACACCGAAAATGCACTTGTTGGGATTTAGTTTCCATTTAAACTCGTTGAGTTTGTCGAAGGTGCGTTGAAGATTTGCGATTAAGGAATCGGCTTTTCTGGACTTTATCACCACATCATCTACATAGGCCTCGACGAGATCATCGGCGATCTCTTTTTCGAGGCAGGACTGGATAGCCCGCTGGTAGGTAGCTCCAGCGTTTTTGAGACCGAATGCCATGGTCGTGTAACAAAAAGCACCGAAGGGGGTGATAAAAGCGGTTTTTTCTTGGTCCTCCTTTTTGAGAGCTATTTGATGATAGCCGGAGTAACAGTCAAGAAACGAGAGCAACTCGCAACCTGCAGTGGAGTCTACAACCTCATCAATGCGAGGGAGATTAAAAGCCTGCTTGGGGCAGTGCTTGTTGAGATCTGTGTAATCAACGCACATCCTCCATTCTTTATTCTTCTTTTGAACAAGAACTGGATTGGCTAACCAATTCGGATGGTACACTTCTCTAATGAAATCTGCTGCTAAGAGCTTTGCTACTTCTACTCTAATGACCTCTTTGCGGTCACGAGCGAACCGGCGCATCTTCTACTTGACTGGTTTGGCAGTCGTCTTGACATCGAGGCTGTGCTCGACCTTCTCCCTAGGAACACCAGGCATGTCGGAGGGTTTCCACGCGAACACGCTGATGTTGTCCCGTAGGAACTGGACGAGCACGTCTTCCTATTTGGGAGGAAGATCATCTCCAATTTTCGTGACCTTGGATGGGTCGTCGTTGGAGAGACGGACTATCTTGTGCTCCTTGACCTTGTCGGATGGGCGTCGACTAGATCCAATAGGTACCTCGAGCTCTATCGGTGGTACGCTTTCGACGTCCAGCCTGGTATGCTTCAAGGCATGCGTCAGGTCCTGGAACTCTGCAGTGGTGTAGGCTTGAGTTTCACACTCGCGGGCCATGAACACATTGCCGCGTAGAGAGAGGGTGCCCTGCTCGATAGGCATCTTCAATACCAGGTAGCCATAGTGAGGGACCGCCATGAATTTGGCTATGCCTGGTCGGCCCGGGATAGCATGGTAGATTCCCTCGAAGTCGGCCACGATGAAGGTGATGTGCTCGGTACGAAAGTGCTGCTTGGTACCGAACCGGACATCCAACGTGATCTACCCAAGCGGGTAGGAAGGCTTCCCGGGCATGATGCCCCAAAAGGGTGAGTTGTAAGGCCATAGCCTTTCCGGCGGGATGCCGAGCTCTTTGAAGGCGGGGTAGAACAGGATGTTCAAGGCACTGCCGCCGTCGACGAGCACCTTCTCGAAACGGACACCGTCGACGACCGGGTCGAGGACCAGCGGGAAGCGACCGACATCTGGGAGTCGTGCCCACATATCATTACGGCTGAATGATATGGGCTGTTCGAACCAAGCCGGTACTTTGTCATCGGCGACGAGACCATCGGGATCTTGCATTGCTATGATGGCTCGTGTCAATAGCTTCCGGTCACGGGTGTTTTCTAACCCCACCTTGCCACCAAAGATCACAGCAGCGACGTTCTTCACAGGTTCTCTGAACGCGCGACGCGGGTTGGCTTCCTGTGATTCTTCGTCGTCCTCCTACTGGTCGGCGGTTTTGTTTTTAGCTTTTGGATTGGGACGAGGCCTTTTATTTGCAGAGGACTTGACAAGTGCGTCAGTCAAGACCCGACACTCTCCCATTGTATGGCCTTTACCAGGATGTCGAGGACAGTCCTGGGCAAGGATCTTTTCCAGGGCTTCATCGGGTGCCGATTTCTGCCCTTTCACTGCTTTGACCGAGTCGTCGTTGCGGCTGCAGTTATGCTTCCCACCACCATAATTTTCTTGACCACGGCGTTTGAAGGTGCGATCAGCGTCTCGGGGGCCAGGGCCGCGGTTGAAACGCTGGTCGCGACGACGCTCAAGTTGCCGACGTGGTGTTCGGTCGACGTCGCTTTCATCGTCGTAGTCATCGTCTCGGCGATGGTTGCGATGTGAAGGGCCTTCTCCGACTTGGTTCAACCCGTCGTCCAGGAGCGCGTAGTCATGAGCGACGCTGAAGAGGTCCTCCATAGTCCTTGGCTGCCTGAGCAGTAGTGCCTTTTGTAGGTCGTGGCCTCGCGGCTGGGTGAGGCCGTTGATGAAGGCTTCAATGGCCGTCTCCGGAGAGATATCGGTCACCTGGTTCCAGGTCTCCAAGAAGCGCCGAATGTACTGCCGCAGAGATTCTTTCGGGCGGAGCCGAATCTGCTTGAGGGCGTACTTGGTCCCGGGCTGGACGCAGGTAGGCTTGAAGTGATCGATGAACATCTGACGAAGCTGTGCCCAGCTGTGGATGGTTCCTGGACGTTGGCGGAGCAGCCACGTGGTGACCGTGTTGCCGAGCACTACCGGGAGGTAGTTGGCCATCATGTAGTCATCGCCGCCAGCTGCTTGGACAGCGACTTCGTAAAGCGTGATCCAGTGTTCGGGATCCGCCTTGCCATCATAGGACTTGATCTCCGATGTTCGAAAGTTTTTTGGCCGGATGACAGCCCTAAGCGCCTCCGAGAAGGGTGGGATGCCATCGCGGTTTCTCCGAGCACGGAAACGCTCGTCGATGTGCTCACGGAGATCCCAACGGTTGGGCTGGATCACTTCTTCATCATACCGGCCTTATCGGTCTGCTCGTTGTCGGTTGGCTCGATGATTGCGCATTGGAACGTTGTCTCGGTTTTCAACAGGATCGTCGCCGCGCTCGTAGTGGTCTTCGTCTTCATAGCGTAGCCGATCACGGGCGGGAACACGTCTTCCATTGTTGGAGGAGTTATCGCCTTTGCTTTCTGGCCGCTGATCACGTTGATCGCGGTAGCGCCGAGAACGCCGAGACCGATGCGAGGGCGCAATAGACCCCATAGAGCGGAGGTCATTGACTTGATCCTCAGTCGTGGCTAAGAACCTACGGATCTCGTCGACTCCAGGCGTGTTCGGGGGCAACTGGTTCAGCTTCTCCATGGCCACAGCGATGTTGGTCGTGGGTGTTTCGTGGACGGGCGCATTGCCGACCACGTCGAACTCGTTGCGGAGGTTGCGGCGCCATGGACGACACGGTGGTCGCGGAGCTCCGCCTCTCAGATCTGGGTTGTCGAGGGCGAGCTCGGCGGCCCGACGTTGGTCTTGTTCGGCATTACGGCCTTCCCTCAACTGTCTCTGTTCCTCTGTCTCGTTTGGCACGGGTGGTTCATCGTCGCTGACCATGAAGATCATACCGCCGAAGCCTGGAGGGTACCTTGGGAAGTCGAGCACGGTACAGTCGGTGTCGATCTGGTGCTTGGAGGTTGGCAGAGCAGTTTTGCTAACAGGATCTTGATCACTGGGCTCCTCCTCGGATAGGAGGTCGTCCGTAGAATCAAGAGAATCCGAGGGCGTGTACTCAAACCGTGCGAGCCAATCAGACATGGTGGGAGAGGCCGGCTCGGTTTCTTGATGCGCTGGATCTAGGTCTCGGATCACCACCATGTTGACCACGTGCGTTGGATCTACCGGGACGGAGTCCACGAGTAGGAGTCTGTTGCCTCGTTGCCGAATACTGCGAGAGTACGTCTCGACCGTGTTGTCCATCCTGAAGGGAAGGATCATCTGGTCAGTGGTAGGTGGAGCAGATGAATCAGCAGGTGTTGCTCTGGTCGGCGGCCCTTGTGCTCCGTGTTGTCGTCACCGTCGAGGGGTGTGATCTCGCCGGCGTGCCTCGATGAACTCGTCCAGCCTGATAGGCTACGGAGCCTATGCTCTGCGCTGGGTCGAGTCGAAACGAGGTGGTCGGCGATTGGATTCGTGTTGCCGGGCCACACCGATGGATCTTCTGGAGGGTGGGCCTCTTGCAGCAGGTGTCCGACGCTGGTTGGGATCTAACCAACGAGGACCATTGATTGGATCTACGACGCGTGTTTGGCGAATGTGGTTGCGCCGACGCGATCGAACAGGGATGAAGTCGGAGAGACCTGGTTCTTGGTAAAGCTGCTCGCGGGTAGCCTCGACCAGATCTATCATCTCGGCTAGTCTTCGACCCTGCCGATCGATCAACTCGATTAAATCTAAGTTGTCGACGGGCCTCCTCTGATAGCATGGGAGCCGTCCTTAGGGAGCCGGAACGGTCGTTCTCTCTACGGTTGCTACAGTAAATGTTAGGACACATGCATGGAGTATTAAACGTAGATTTATGACAAAACCCATTCCACAACTCCGAATAAAATCACGAGATCTTTCTAATAAGTCTAATTAAGACATAATTAGATAATGTTGTGCTATAGTAACCAGTCTCTAATGACAGATTAATTAGGCTTAATAGAAAGATCTCGCGATTTCCCATTCATCCATATAATTAGTTTTGTATTTAGATCATATTTAGTCCTCCAAATCGTTGCCGGCAAATATGCTACAGTAAATCTTACAAAATTATTTTATAAAGTGGGAGGAACTAAACAAGGCCAAAATTGATTGCGACAGTTCAACCTTAACATGATTACCCTACATAGGAAAGGTTAGAGCATGTGCAGACATTAACCACGGACCAATTATTACTCCTTTGTTTCAAATTATAAGTCATTCAATGAATCTTGAAGAGTCAAAGTATATTAAGTTGACCAAAAAATATAGAGAAGTATAAAGGTTTATGACATCAAATTGATATACTATAACTAATGAAGAATTTAATGATACTTAGTTGATATCATAAACAATATTATCTTATTATATAAATTTGGTCAAATTTAAAAAAAAATCTGTGACTCTTCAAGATTCTTTGGAATGACTTGTAATTTAGAACAAAGGGAATACTTGGGGAATTAGGCAGCATCTGCCAACCACGGACTGCTTATGAAATCCATAGTACAGCATCTACAGACTGCTTATGAAATCCATAGTACAGCATCTACAGACATGAACCACAGACTAATGATTCAAACAGATGGACAGAACATAGTTGCAGCCTTTCATCTCAGGTTTACAGAAGGATCAGGAAGGGAACGCAGGCCAACTAGGTTTTTTTGGGGGTTACTGGGTTACAATAGCTACCCATATACCATCTTCTTGGCTTCCCTCGTTCTGCTGAAAAACACAGGAACAATAGCAGGTCAATAATGAGATTGTAAGTTATGAATATGAAATGATTGGTTCCTTTTTTCTAATCATTGAATTAGGAAAGGCTGTGCAAAAGGAAAAAAAAAAACACAAAAAATAACGCCCTCATCCCCACCACCACCACCAGGCGTGAAAATAAGATTTTGTGGTCCATGGGAAGGTATCATTAAGATATACACCACCGATATGGGACATTGATACAAAAAGATTGATACAGCAATACTCAACTCTGAAAAACATTGTGGCAATACAGAGGGTACAGCTGGGTTAGTGAATTATCGGAGATACATAGCCAAGAAAATGTTGATTATTGTTAGTCTGGTAACTTCTTGAAAGGTTGGAGGTAAAATTACTTAATCACTTAATTAAATAGTCTTTAGTACCCAGATGAAAAGCAAAATAAGAGCAAGGTGGTGGCTCAAATCTGAGAGGACAAAATCATACCATAACAAAAAAGCATGTGTCAAACTCAGAGATACGAAACAGGAAATGATTTTTAGCACCTCGCATGGAAAAAAACACAAATTAATTGCAAGAGCAGGGAGCTACTCAAATCTGATAGGATAAAACCATGCCATAACTATTGTATAGACCCCCCCTGGAGCTTTGGTTGTACAGAAGCAAACAGAGAGAAAGAACAAGGTAATTGCACCGTGAACAAAAAAACTGTAAAGATGGGCAGATCCTAGCATAATGTTTAAATTTCTCTTGGATTTGTTGGCGCCTGTTAGTGTCCATATTCAGTTCATTAGCATCCCCATTAGCTCACTAATTTTAACCCATAACTACCCGCTACCCTTGCATGTAACACACAGATCCTAGCATAATGTTCAAGTTTCTGAGCTATACAAGTATACATGCACGAAAATGAAACCCTTTCTAACTTCCCCTATATAGCCATATAATTTTCACTAAACTTTTTAACGCGCCTCTGGTTACATTGAAGAGTACCACATCGTCAGCCAGCTAGCAAATAGCCCAAGTCAGAAAAAATTCAGAAGGTAGGCCAAAAAAAGTGTTAATTTGTGCGGAGTAATCGCTATACCTTTTTGGTTGAATGCTTTTCCTTCCTTCACTCATGAGGGGCAGCGGTTATGCCACTGACTGTCACATCCTCTTCCAGCTATAGCAAACAGGTCAAGTCAGCAACAAGCGATTCAGAATGTTTTTTTCTTGAAAACGCAGGAGAGCTGTAATTCATTATATTAAAAAAGAAGGGGACAAGAGCCCTACAACACACGCCATACACAAGGGGCTAGAGCCCAACAGCACACACCACACATTCATCGATATACCTTGTTTTTGGCTGAATAATTTTCCTTAATGAATTCCTGAGATCCTCTGGTTATGCCGTTGACTGTCACATCCTCTTCCGGCTAGCAAAAAGTTCAAGTCACCAAAAAAGGACTCAGAATGTTGCAACGAACTGTTAATTTGAGCTGGTTCATTGTTATACCTTGTTTTTGGTTGAATGATTTTCATTACTTAACTCATGAGAGCCTCTGGTTATGCCATTGACTGTCACATCCTTTTCCAGCTAGCGAACAGTTCAAGTCAGCACAAAAGGTTTCAGAATGTTGTAAGAACAAACTGTTAATTTGAGCTGGTTCAGTGCTATACCTTGTTTTTGGTCGAATGATTTTCCTTACTTAACTCATGAGAGCTTCTGGTTATGCCATTGACTGTCACATCCTTTTCCAGCTAGAGAAGATTTCAAGTCAGCAAAAAAGGTTTGAGAATGTTGTAAAAATAAACTGTTACTTTGAGCTGGTTCATTGTTATACCTTGTTTTTGGTTGAATGGTTTTCCTTACTTAACTCCTGAGATCCTCTGGTTATGCCATTGATTGTCACATCCTCTTCCAGCTAGAGAAGAGTTCAAGTCAGCAAATAAGGATTGAGAATGTTGTAAAAACAAACTGTTAATTTGAGCTGGTTCAGTGTTATACCTTGTTTTTGGTTGAATGAATTTCCTTAACTCCTGAGATTCTCTGGTTATGTCGTTGGCTGTCACGTCCTTTTCGAGCTAGCAAATAGTTCAAGTCAGCATAAAAGCATTCAGAATGTTGTAAGAACAAACTGTTGGATTGACCTGGTCCATTGGTATACCTTATTTTTGATCGAATGACTTTCCTTATAATTCATGAGCGCCTCTGGTTATGCCGTTAACTGTCACGTCCTCTTCCTGCTAGAGAAGAGTTCAAGTCAGCAAAAACGAATTGAGAATCTTGTAAAAACAAAATGTTAATTGGAGCTGGTTGATACTTGATTGCTATACCTTGTTTTTGGTTGCATGGTTTTCCTTTGTTAGCTCATGAGCACCATCAATGTGCACTTTACCCAGTTCGGTATCTTGGGGGTTGCTATGTCGCCATTCCCTTTCATGCCCAAAAAAAGTAGATATATGAAAATGATATTGACATGCTCCTCACAACATTATAAACATTTCTCGCACATAAATGAAATGTACCAATCAGTGTGTGTGTGTGTGTCATACCAGGTATGTATGTCTGCTGAAGCCGGGTCAAAGTGAATCTTATAGCAAAAGCCATCAGTTCTAGCCATCTTAAGCATATATACATCCATATCACTAGCCAACATATCCAAGGCCGGCGTGCGAATCTCTGTACTCAAATTATTCTCTAAACCTAAGATATCATTGTCTTGCCTCAGCTTCTTACAGACAAGCTTAGACTCTGTCGTGATTCCCTAGTAAATTTTATTTGCAATTTTTGCAAGCAAGTTACCCATCAAAGAGTAAATACCAGTTTATAACAAATAAAGCTTGACATTTCTGGTCTAGCACCAACACTTACCAAAAGCACAGCACATGTAGCAACAGAAGCAGAACACTGATCTGCACGCGAATACTTTTTAATGAGACAAAGCACCTGTTTACGAATGTCATGGCTCAAGTCATGTTGAAAGCCGCAGAATCCGAACCCCAACCTCAGCCACTCAAGGATCAACTCAGCTTCCTTTGTGATACAATTGATGCAATCATACTGCAAGTAGAGGAAACAGATAAATAAAGTGCACATAATGTAAACTGATGCAAAGCTGTTTCTACACGTACAATAACTGGAGGTATGATAGGGATAGGCGTTTTCTCTGTTGGCAGCACAAGACTTATAATTTCCTTCTGAATCCTGGTGCTCAGCCTGATCTCAGGAGAGAGAAAACATAATCCCTTCTCCTTCATCATCTTCTTTTGTGAGTAAGATGATTGCTTCTTCTTCCATTTAGATCTCTTCTTCTTCCATTTAGAAACCATTTCAGACTCCTTTTTGCAACACTTGAAAAGTAAACAAAAAAAAGATCAATTCACTGTAAGCTACCAATTAATGCAAGCCTAGCCTAGCCTCAAAGGCTTCGCATTAAGGTAGTAATTGGCAGGCAGTGGAGTTACCAGATAGACGAGAATCATAGCCAGGTTGTGATCGGCAATAGCCAAGTCGTGATTGGCATAAGCAGAATTGGCATGCTGTTGCCCGGTGGTAGCATCAGACAAGTTGTGATCAGCACAAGCCAGGTCGTGATTGGCACAAGCAGAATCGGCATGCTGTTGCCCAGTGATAGCATCAGACAAGTTGTGATCAGCACAAGCCAAGTTGTGATTGGCACAAGCAGAATTGGCATGCTGTTGCCCGGTGGTAGCATCAGACTGCGTCGAACCAGCATCCTTCTTGCGACGCTTGAAAAGCAAGCAAAAAAAACAGAACATTTTACAATTGCTGATAATAATTTCTAGCGAAGCAATGAGAAAATATAACCGCCTAGCCTGGAAACCTGAAAGAAATGGGTTACCAGATATACTAGATTAACACCAGCGGTAGCACAGATAGTTGGCTGTTGACCGAGGGTGGTCTCAGATTGAGCCCCGCTCGCTTTGACATTTCGCCAGTAGAATTCCTCAAGGTACCTCGGGTTGTCGACAGGAAAGAATCGTTCCCATCCCCATCTCCATGCTCTCTCAAACAGATCTGAATTTGTCGAATATTACGGGGATTCAATTCAATTTTCCGAAAGATCAAAAACAAAATCGACGAAGGAGTAGGTGCATGCTGAGAGGCCAGCGCGGGCATACCTCGGAATTCGATTATTGTCGGCGGCGGCATGATAAAGCATTCGCCGAAATCTTCTCTCACCTCCTCCAACTGCTCAACGTATTCGGTGAGGTCGTATCTGCGGCAGGTCTCACTCTTGTTCCTGGCCTCGAACCTACGGAAAACGCCTCCCTTCGAATCCGTGCCACGGGAGATGGTTGAGCCGAAAACGCGCCCGGAGACAACCCCCTGCAGGCCTGGGGTCTCGACCTCTACCCCGCTGCTGGATTTTATGGTGACATCGCCGGCGCCGGAGAGGGCTGAAGTGGAGAAAAGGAGGCCGGCGTCGGATCCTGTCGCGCTCGACGACATTGCGGCGGCCTTAGAGCCCGCGCGTTAGGGTTTGATTTTTTGAGAGGAAATAGACTCCGTCAGCGTGTGCGGGTCACTTAGAGGCCGCGCGTTAGGGTGGGAGCGGGGAGGGGGGCGGTTTTTCTTTTTCTTTTTTTTTTAAGATAACAGGCAAAATATTTCTATACCTATACCTACATATATATATATATATATAATATATACCTATACCCTAATACTTGGGCTTGCTTGGGAGCTGTTTTTTTTTTGCCAAACACCATTTTACAAAACAGCTTCATTTATCCCCCTCTCACAAAAACAGCTTCACCCATGAAGCTGAAAAAAGTAGCTTTTCACAGCTTACACCTTCATTTCTCTCTCCCAACCATACATGAAGTTGTTGGTGAAGCTGTTTTGCCAAACACTTTTTTCAAAATAGCTCAGCTTCACCTAGTAAGTTGCCCATGAAGCTATTTTCTAAAAAAACAGCTTCACTAGTGAAGCTGAGCTGTACCAAACGGGGCCTTAATTCCCAAAATTTCAGTCTGCCTACAAGCGCAGAGAAAAAACAGAAAAACCAATCGTACAAGCGCAGAGAAAAAAAACAGAAAAAAGGGTCACGAAGAGATGGAAAAAGGGACCACGAAGAGAGTCTACCTACAAGCCAGCCTTTTTTATAATTTGGTCCTTTTTTGTAAGATTCTTACAAATATGTCCCTGTAGGTATGCTTTCTGGAAATGGACCCTAAGGTCGGCGCCAGCTTCGATGGCGCCGAGGTTTAACGTCTCGGCGCCATTGATGCTGGCGCCGAGCTTGGGCAACGCCGTGAGCCGCCGTGAGCTCCGTTTTGCTGACGTGGCAGGGGTCGGCGCCAAGATCTCTGGCGCCGAGGTCGGCGCCGAGATCCACGACGCCGAGCTCGGCGCCAGAGATCTTGGCGCCGACCTCTTATGACAGTGGCCCGCCTCGTTCTCTTTCTCCCTCCTCTCACTCACGTTCTTTCCCTCCCTCTCTCTGTTCCGCTCGCTCGCCTGCCGCCAGAGGACGCCCGGCCGCCCGCCGCGCCGCCCGGAGGACGGCCGCCCGCCGCCGCCCGGAGGACTTCCGGCCTACCGCCGCCATCCCGCCCGTCGGCCTCCCGCAGCCAGCCGCCGACCCCGGGCCCCCTGCTCTCACGGCCGTGTAGCAGGGGCGCCGCCGGGAGCCCGCCCAGCCCTTCCACGCCGCCGGGGCGGGCGTGGTAGGGGCGTCGCGGACGCCAGCAGGGGCCGGGAGCCGGCCCGGACCTTCCACTGCAGGGGCGCCGCAGGCGCCACACCTCCGGCCTGCAGGTAAGTTTTCATTTATGTTTTCATTTTTTTAAAAAAAAACTAGTTAGTAAATTTTAGTTATGATTTAGTTAGTAAATTTAGTTATATTTAGAAAATTATAATTAGTTTTAGTTAGAAAATTATAGCGAGTTTTAGTTAGTATTTGTAGTTAGTTTTAGTAGAGACATAGAGGATTTTAGTTTTAGTTAGAAAATTATAGTTAGTTAGTGTTAGTAAATTGTAGTTAGTTTTAGCAGAGACATAGAGGATTTTAGTTTTAATTAGAAAATTATAGTTAGTTAGTGTTAGTAGATTGTAGTTAGTTTTAGTAGAGACATAGAGGATTTTAGTTTTAGTTACAAAATTCTATTTAGTTAGTTAGTAGGAAATTGTAGTTATAGTTAGTAGTTGTTTTTACTAGAGACATAATGAATTAGTAATTTAGTTAGTATTACATTAATGTAGAAGTAAATTATTAGTTACTAGGTAGTCATCAGTTAATAGTTACTAACTTACATTAAAATTGTAGTTAGTTAGTTAGTTAGTAGTAAATTATAGTTTGGTTTGATTTAGTTATTATGAACTACAAACCTTGAACTTAAATAGTTGTGGTTCTTTTTGAATTAGATGGACAATCTAGTGATCATATATCATGGAGGCACTGTGGAAAGAGACCGCTATGAATATGTGGAGTTTGTTGACATGAAGAGTGTGTTCGTGCTATTTGATGAGAAACCTAGCTTTAATGAGTTGGTTGAAAGAGGGCGGGAGGAGGTGCATTGTCTTGTAGATGACTAGTGCACTGCACGCGCCCTTGCGCGCGTGGGGAATTAGGAGGTAATTTTTTTGTTAGGTACATGTGTTTAACAATCTTTGAATGTTATCATATTGTAGTACAGTTGAACACATTGAGTAATATTAATGGATAGAGTAAATATACCTGTGGGTAATTGTCTGTTGAAAAGTAGTTTGCAACAGAAAAATTATGAGATAGTCTGTGTATGGCTATAGAGGTAACACATATTTACAAACGGTCAATTACAATTGAGTAACATAATGCATAGCAGGCACTATGGAATTATAGATGGTACGATACATATGCTAAATGATTTCGGGGTCTGGTTGCCGGCTTTCTAGAAAATTGATGAATCCATCAATTGTGGAGTGCAACTTGTGTAATACTACATGCAACAGATTAATGACAGGCATCAATGCAATATTCAGCATGTACAAAAAGATTAAAGAATCAATGGATCAGGGAGTAGTAACTAAGGAAGTTACGGGAAGAAACTACATACAGAAATAGTACATATGACAAGACACAATTTTGTCTCGTCAGAACTTGAGGTCTTACTGGTTGTTTATGCTGAAACGGTAGTCAAAATGCAGAACTAAAGTAGGCATGGTTAACAGTGTCTGGCGCAAACATAATACATCACACATACACATATTATATTTTGTAGTCTGACTGTGAGTAGTGCAAGCACAACGGGGCTACAAATATGTACATAGCAGAGCTGTGTATAGTAGGTTGATGTGGCATCTAAGTACTAAGTTTCTGGTGCAAGCAACAGAATGAAACCACACTTTGGTAGACAGCAAGATATTGAGGCTGCACATTGGACTGTTTTAAGCGCATGATCTTGATACGACTGAAATCATGATGATGTTCAGATGCTTGTTTGAAATGGAAGAAGTCTGATGGACATGTACCTTTCCTGCATATTATAGGAGTGGTTGTTAGTTCTTTGTTGTGCAAGTAATGAGTTGTCGGTGTGAGGTAAATAATTTTTTTTTGCGCACCTTCGCACGGATGAAGTTGTCCAGACCAATATCAGCAGCTTCACAGTAGGTTGCTGCTGAAGCGAGGAGCCTGTTGACTGAAACGTGGACATGGGTCAGATCCAAACCTGCTGTTTTCTGAAGAAAATCCTGTTGTATCTCGCGAATGTCGTTGTACAGGTGGTGACCTAGCCGCACAGCTGTGTTCACCGAAATCTGCATCTCACTAATTTGTATGCTGTATTTATTGATATCAGTGACAAGCTTAGCAAGAGTCGAATGATTGAAATCTGCTATGGTGTAGCCCAGCACATTGGTCACATGTTTTAGGAATCTGTACATGTTGTTTGCTTCAGCAACCTTTGGTGACACATAGGTTTTGGGGTCATACTTATAACAGAAATTAGCTCCTGAAATGGTTGTCTGTACAGTCCCGGGTGCCACAAACTGTGTGTTAATAGTAGGAAGTGCTTCATACATCTGATGGACAACTACATATGTAATAGCTTTAAGCTGTTCATAGCATTCTACCACTGGATGAGCCTACATAAAAGAATTTATCGTTAATTATGTTGATGTTTTACTATGGGTTAATAAAAAGAGAATAAGTCCAGCACAGTAACAAGACAACATGGAGAGGAGTCTGGTTACCTGTGATGCTGAGAGGCTACTTGTGTACTTTTTGAGATCAAGAGGTACGTTGTTCTGATGTTGTGATACTTCAACATTTCTGGTTATTGTAACAAGCTGTTCAGATACATAAAGTTTTTCGTAGCGGATATCTTCTGCAAATTGGTGGATGTGGAAGAAGAGGCCTGTGTAAAGGTTCTGTGTGTACAGCTGCAGTTTCTCAATGATTTCATCAATCAAGGGATTTAGTTCATTACACATCTGGTAAATAAGATCATAGGTCTCAATGTGACATTGGCTGCATTGTCTGAAAGCAAGGAATTTTTTACAGTAGAAGTCTTCCATTTCTAAGATCATTAAGTAGCTGAAGTCTAACATGCAGCTAGTTCTGCGCCCTACAGTTAAAAAGCCGAAGTTAATTTCTGGTTTTGGGTGCGTTGAGACATGATCTTATGCACTGAATCATGAAGCTGGTACTACCTGCAACAGCCTGAGATAACAGAATGGTAGAATGTGGGAGGTTATCAATGTAAATTGTTCCTGGTATAGGGTCTTCAAAGATTGGTAGTTGTTAGCTGACGGCGAATGCAAAAGGAATCTGGTGTGCAGTAGTAATTAAAGATCTGTACCTGTTGAGGGACATCTCAGGACATAACCTGTCATGCAGTTAATAATAGCTGTCTGTACAGCTAGTGGTTGGCAACTAATATTCTCAATGTATTTGTTTGCAGGGCCTGGTGTAACACCTGCATGTTTTTGGATACCTCATGTATAGATAAATATAAGAAGTACTCATTAGTGGTGGTTGCTGTGTATATAGAAGATAAGATGTGGAATTAACCTCGAGCATTAGTAACAGTGATCCAAGGAAAGGTGAGATCCTCATGTTCAGCGGACCATGGCTGCATATCTAGGATGAAATTTCTTCCTTGAAGGGTTCTCATGTACACGAGTTTGAGCTGTGCTTCAGGTGTCGGCAAATTGATGATGAAATTTGGCGGTATAAAGCCAACATTGTATAACTGTTGTTGTTCATCTAAGTGTTGGATCATCTCTGTTGCAATAGTGTAGGCATTGACACTATATGGGGCACCTAGCCTTAATCTTCCGATGATTGCGTACTGACGGCGACCTGTTCAGTGTAATAGAGCATGGTTAACCAAATGAATTGCGGAATATTTGAATTCGTAAGAAACCTCTAGCATGTAGTGTCGTACCTTGTACAGAAGACATGATGGCCTGAACTCGTATGGCAGGACCGCAATTGTAGCGGTAGGAGCACCGAACTTGGTAGACATAATAAAATATTAAGAAACCAAAGAAACCTAAGGGATGTAGGTTTCCTCATTTTTAAGGTTATTACTTTAAAAAAAGGGGGCAGGTATGGTGTGCACAAACTTATTGTATGGATTTGTAAAGGAAGTCTGTTACCAAAAACTTGGAAGGAGTCTAGGCAACATCACAAATAGCAAATGTAAAAAAATTGTAAATAAAAAGGAAATAATTTAAAAAGAGGAACATGGGAATGGGACTGGTGGTTGTAATAGGTAACACCAGTTATAACAATGCGTAAGTATACATATTAAATAATAGATGACTATGATAATCTAGGATAGCTTGGCTTCAAAACATGGACATGATAGTTGTAGAAACTGATTTTAGAAGTAATACCAAATTGCAGCAAAGGCTTAAAGATTAACACAAGGCTGGTAAAACATAAAAGAAGTGATTGTAACCTTTTAAGGCACATATAGTTTGAAGCGGGAGAAATCATAAGTACAATGCATTGGGGACCACAACAGGTACCGTTCGATTTTGGTGGAAAGTGTAAGTATGACGAAATCTAGAATACAAATACAGGTACCAGAGGGTGTATTATTCCATGTAGACTATGTCTAATAAACGTGCAGTTAAAGGTACGGGAGGATTGAATAATTAGACACATTTTGTGGATCATGCACGTATCATATATGGAACATATAATTACAAATATGAGACTATACATGTTGTAGGCGGAAGTGAATCACACAAAACATATTGGTAACCAAGCAAACACAGACATATGGAAAAACAACCGTATTGTAGATCAAAATTTAGACACTAACGCATGGGCCTAGGGCCCATTAGAGGCGCGCCCACGCCTTCGCCCACGCCTCGAACAACAATGTCTGCTCTGTCAGATGGCTTTTGACCAGCCTCTAATATACCTTCAATAATTTCTTACTCTAGGAGTTGTGGTAAGCTGACTACATCATTGACAAGAGCGTGAGCACATGCAATTATATTTTCGTTACATATGAACCTTGCATCTGCTGCCTAAAGTACTAACCTAGCAAACTGCAAGCCTCTATTTGCAACAGGGAGCAAACGCTGGCTGACTCTTCTAAACATAAGAACGCCGCTAGTGTTATGATCTAGAACAATGAATCCATAAATTGTTTACAAAGCTGATAGTGCCTGAGAGGCAGCCATCTCATATGAATCATTGGGCTGGAGATTTGAATCTCCCTAAAAAAATAGAGTATTTCTGGGGCTTTGTAAGTAACTGTGAGGTAGCTGAATTTCCACACCATATAAGTGGGAACCATTAGCAGCCATCTCATGAAGGAGTCCTACATATGGAAGGCAGTATTGATGTGCAACAGCATGCAAAATTGGGAAAGAAGATACTCGGAATGCTCATGTGTAGGAGCTAATCCAAAATTAGTACCGAACCAGTCTGTTAGAGCAACACTGCAAAAATATTTAGTGTACAAAATTTTGTTTTGGGGTTTTTTTTCGCAAACCGAGCACCATAGAAGGAACCCTTTTTTTTGTCAAAACAAAACACCAAGGAAATAAGATAAGATAGCGTCAGATTAACGGCGTATAGTGAAGTGTAATTAACAAAAACATGTGTCTAACGCGGTGTAACCATACCTCTGTCTCTGCTGCTCTGCAGAAAAATAGAGAGCTACAGCGTCCAAGTAGTAGTAGCCGGCAGCCTAGCTGGCAGCACATGAAAACAACAGGTGTGTGTAAGAGACATGGGATGAGCACAACAAAAGGTTAATATTTGATTTTATCGTAGTCGTACAACGTTACACAAACTGTTTCATACAGTAGTAATAGGGAGAACCATGGGTAGCTGGGAGCACATGAAAACAACAGGTGTGTGTAGGAGACATGGGATGAGCACAACAAAAGGTTAATATTTGATTTTATCGCAGCCGTACAACGTTACACAAACTGTTTCATACAGCAGTAACAGGGAGAACCATGTGTAGATATTTTTGAAAGGAATACACCTATTACAGGTACATAAAATTATGCAAGGAAGTTGGTAAACTAATAAACAACAAAACATAATCCACAGTTAGACACAATAACTGTTGTACCAGTAAACTAAGCGGATCACAGAAGTACTGCCACAGGGCCTATAGTAAGGATGCGAGATACAAGTAAGTAAAGCAAGCTGTTAGGATATTGGAAAGATCCTGTAAACTATGAAATGGCAGTGAACAATAGCCTAGTGAGTCTGATGATGAACTAAATGAATCTAAATGAGAACCAATTTCCTAAGACTGTTGAAACTGAACCACACAAATCATATGAGGTGCCCAGGCTAGTGGAGGTCGTTGCAGCTAAGACTGTTGAAGCCAAGGAACTCCACAATGCAAAACAAAAGGCATAGAGAAATGAGAACGTCGAAGCGGTCGGAATCGTAAGCAGGTCCAAAAAGGAAGGCAAAGGAGATTATTTGCTTACCAGCCAAATTAATCCAGAGACCCTAAGTGAGGAGGAAACATGGGATTAATTGTTATGAATGATGCCACGGGAAAAAAATCACTCAAACTTTGAGACAAGAACAGACCTCTGCGTTGCAAATGTTAGAGGCCAATCAATGTGAAGGGCCTCCTGAATCTGCACGAGGACAATATTAATTTGCAAACAGAGGAAAGTGAGCAACATTGTAAACTTAAAAACACAGGGTGGTGTAAGCCGATGGTCACGGGCACCCCAACCGTATGGCACAAGATCTGAATGTAAATGGGAAAAGGTACGCGAACAAATAGCCTAAGTAGGAATAGTGCAGGAGATGTGAAGACCCTAATCCGGTTATAGCAAGCAAACAACTGTGCAGCCGCAGTGGGGGACGGCGTTCAGGGGACGCTAATCCCGCAGAAATGAGATATAAGCCTAAATCAGAGAGTAAAAACTCGAACGCCAAAGTTGTAGGAACACCCCTAACTGTACCAAATTAAGAAAGCTGACCTATGGAACATCTGAGGGAGTTGTGAGAACCCTAATCCTGTTGAATCGACTGAATGGAAAAGGCTCCGAGCCAGTGATCACAAGATCTAATCCTGTCTAATCGAGGAAATCGAAAGAGCTCCGGGCCACTGAGCACCAAATCTAAACCTAATCGTGCAAGAGACTGGGCGCAAACGAACGGAATCCGCCAAAGATACAATAACTTACCAGCGTTGGGAAGTAGGGAACTCTAATCCATGGCGCAATCCGGAATCAGACGTGGATGCAGGGCGGCGACGAAACGCACGATGAGTCGACGGCGGAAGCGTCAGTTAGGACTGAAAGGATCAAGATGCCCAAGAGGGGGGGTGAATTGGGCTTTTCTTAAAACTTCTTGCAAGAATTAAGACCTATCAAGCTCCAATTAACCCCCTAGTGCCTAGAAGTGTGTTTGACAAGAATCAACCGCACAAAAGACTATCGCTAAACCAATTCTACTCTAGCATGGCAATTCAACTTATGAAAGAACAACAAGTAAATGCGAAATTGAATTGCTCAAAGGTAAATGTGTAGTAAAGAGAGTAGAGATGACACGACGATCTTTTTGCCGAGGTATCGAGGTGTCGGCACACCCCCCTAGTCCTCGTTGGAGCACCCGCGCAAGGGTATCGCTCCCCCTTGATCCGCGCAAGGATCAAGTGCTCACTATGAGCTGATTCTTCGCCACTCCGGCCCGGTAAATCGCTCGCTACCGGTCACAACTTGGCTTGGGTCATCCACAATGCCTCCGGATGATCACCAAGCTCTCCGATCGCCACCAAGCCGTCTAGGTGATGCCGATCACCAAGAGTAACAAGCAAGAACTCTCACTTGACCAACGCAAGGCTAATGAGATGGGTGGATGCACACTTGCTACTCTCTATTCACTAATGAGGTGTTTGATCACTCAATTATCAAATCTCTCAACCTCACTAGGCCTCTTGCACTCACTTGGAATCACAATGTGTTTGACAACCTTTCAAATGAGCAAGAGAGTCAACATGAATGAGGGGGAAGCATATTTATACCTCCCAACTCGAAACATGCACGAAGGAGTAAGTCCAGCCAGTTATGCACTGACCGGACGCACTATCGGGGTGACCGGACGCGTCCGGTCAGTGCCCAACGGCTACGTGACGTCTAGCCTGACACCTGTACGAAGTGCTGATCGGACGCTCTCATGCGTCCGGTCACCACTGACCGGACGCGTCCGGTCATCGAAAACCATCTCTGGAACCTCTCTGGACGCGATCAGACTCACCCTCCTGGTGCGTCCGGTCGATTACTGAGGAGCGTCCGGTCACAACCAGGCCCACCCCTCAGCCAACACTACTGACCGGACGCATGCCTCAACGTCAGGTTACTAGGGTTCGAGCGTCCGGTCGCATTTTGAAGTCCAAAACAACTTCGGTTTGCGATGCTCCCTTCATGAACTTTCTTCCTTATGATCTTAGGGACCTTTCTAAGCTACCTAGGGCTTTGGTTAACAAGTGTGCACCACACCTAACTCAAAAGTCTCACCTAGGTCAAGCTACCCATTCAAACCCCTCTTAATAGTACGGCCAAAGATAAAAACAAAGACCTATGCTACTCTAAGTGTCCTTCAACACCAAATGACACTTAGGACTAGCCTATCACCGTCTTCGTCGTCCATCCTTGGAAAACCGAACGAATTCCATCAATAAGGGGGCATGAATACCATAGTGCCCTCACGATCATCATTACCATGACCTAACTCAACTGTTTCTGCAAAACACACGTTAGTCATAGTAATTTACCGTTGTCATCCAATCACCGAAACCCACTGGGGGCCTAGATGCTCACAAGGACGAGGCGGATGCCGGCCAGAGAAGAAAGGCCAGAGCCGCTGCGAGCGCGGCGGGGCGGAGAACGAAGCCCAGAGCCGCGACGAGCATTTAGAGAGACTGGCAGTTGGGTGGAGAGGCGGAGGCGGGGTGGAGACGGCTGATGCGGGGTGGAGACGGCGCGAGCGGGGGAGAGAAGCGAATGCGTGGTGGAGACGGCGCGACTGATTGCGGACTGGGTTGGGGGCGTGGGGAGGCGGCGGTGTAGGGTTTGGAGCAGGCGAAGCAGCAGCTGAATGAGTGCGGAGCGTTCGTTGAAGCGGCCAGACTCCAAGGGCTGGAAGCTGGAAATGGAATTCTTTGGTGAATCTGCTCCTGGCCGAAGCCGGTAAGAAGCAATCTGAGCCGCACGCAGGCAAATCAAACGGCCCAGGCTATTTGCGGTGACGTGGGCATCTCCCACCATGGAGAATCCACCGGCAAATGTAGGGGTAGATGGCATAGAAGTTGAGGGAGTGGTTCATTTAGGATCTCCACCCAACATCCTAAGGAGTATCATCCCCATTAGGTGTGAGGATCAATGGGAGAAATATGTAAGATCAGCTATGAAGAGTCAGTTGCAAGGATTGGATGTGCTTGTTTGTCGGGTGGTAGTTGATTGTACCCCTCGCAGGTTCTCCCCACCTATACGTGAGCACGCTCCACTATCACCTCCTATACATGATTTTAATGTGGATGCGGAGGTTCATGTCGATCTTGCTTTATGTGTGTCTAATATCAACATTTATTTGTTCTTTGCAGGGTAGGACCCTAAGCCGCTCTGTAGAAGACATTGAGCGCTTCTCTAGTACTTGCACCGACAGCAGCACACTCTCCTTTCTTCAGGTAATAACTGAGTGACTTAAATTTGTAATTCATTTCACATGACGATTTGCTAACAACATGATGAACAAACAGAGGCTAGGGCGTCGTCTACGACGTGCCGCTAGTCGTTGTGGTTGTAGGCCAGACACCGTGGGTGACGTGTACGTGTCGCACGCTCGCCAGCCGGGCATAGGTTATTCTACACCAGCAGGGACGGGGTCCACATGCCACGGTGCTGCGTTCGGCTACGAGGACGACGACGAGCCCGTGCAGCACAGTCCTGAGGAGATTGGTGCGTCTTAGTTGTTTGGCGCGCCTTCGACATAGCCCACACAACCACAGGATCGTAGATGCCACCGCTCACCTGACTGTTACACTCCAGGCACCGACGCTCTTGGTAAGGGTAAGGGTAAGACTAGGAGGCGTTGACGGAGGGGTAGTGCGTGGAGCATGGATGCTTGATGTATGGATTGTGGACTATGGTAGTATATCTATGTATTGTGTGGCCTTGTATTATGGACTGTGGACATATTTGGACTTCTAGTAATACTTACATAATGTATTATGGACTTGTATTATATATGGACTTCTATACTGTATTATGCGCATCTATGTGACTTTATCATGCATTGTATGGAGATTTGCAATCCTGTTATAGATGTTCTTTGTCCATGTATATATATATGTATGATTTGTGTATGGATTATTTAAAAAACAGGGGATACTCTATCAAAATTCTGAGAAAATCGTACACATAGGAGAATCTAGCCTTTTCAGTCATTTATCATGTCAATAGGAGAATCTAGCCTTTTCAGTGAGTTATCATGTCAATAGGCTTAGGATGTACAGTGTACCTGCGTGTCGGCTTTTTAGGTGTAGTACGTTTAGGGTTCAGACGCAATTATGGATGCTCACAACGGCTACCATAGGTCGAGAGGGGGAGCTTGGGAACTCCCTTTCTTTGGGAGGGTTCCATAGGTCTAGATTTCTTTGATGAACCAGACAAAAGGTTTCCAGTAGAGAGCAGGAGAGATTTTACCCGTAACGCACCACTTAGAGGATATGATAACAGAAAGGAAGAGTGGCCAAGGTGCATGCATGGTGAGAAGTGCTTAGTGCAGATGTTCATGGAGGGGATGGATGGAGGCCGTCGGTTCTTCAAATGTCCGCATGCATGGGTAAGAATTAATATTGTCCACTTGCTAAATATTATTTCAATCACATACTTACCATGCGGTATCTGTTGCAGACTGCTTTGAGTGAGGAAAACTATGGGTTCGTTAGGTGGGTGGATCCTCCTCCAATTCATCCGCATCGGGAATACATCTACTACCTGCAGGATAAGATCTTCGACCTGGAAAGGGAAGTTAGCAGTGGTTATGTAAGTGCAATTAAGCTCTAATCATGGGTTTTGGTGATAATGACCATGCAATTAAAGAGCTAATGAGATTTATCAAGATGACAAGCAGGTATGAAAGCTTAGAGGATGTTGCTTATGTTTTGGTGGACCCCCCATACTTCATTTCGATGGTTCCAAGCTCAAAGTGCTACGCCAAGCATTTTATGTTTTGTTTTTGAGTATAGGAATGTCGTACTATCAAGGGGGAATGCAAATTCACCACTATGGTTTGTTTCATGTGCTCAAATCTAACCTAGCCATCCCTACTTTCTAGCCAAAGACAGCTGCACAAAAATCTGCTCTCAGTTCTGTCTTCTGGTAGGCGCGGCAGTGCCGCTCCAAGGCGCGGCAGTGCCGGGCCGCGACACTGCCGGGCCAAGGCTGGCACTGCCACGACTTGTTTCGATCGTTTGGTGGCAGGGGGTATTTACACCACCCATCTGCCACCCCCAACGGTCACCTAGTCATAACTCTTCTCCTACCTCCAGACAAGGCTCCCTCCCTCCCCATTGAAGGCCCTAAAGCTCTCTCTCACCAAATCTTTGATTCCCATTGATTCCAAGTGAGTTAGAGCCTCTAATCTTCATTATAGAGAAGCCCTAGCTGAGATCTACAAACTTGAGCACTTGATTTGAGCCATAGCCGGTGGATCTGGTTCTATTATTCTTGGGTTCTTGGAACCCTAGCTGGCTAGGCATCGCCCTAGAGCTTGCCAACTTGTGTGGCAGCCTTGGGAGGTTTGTAATCAGTGTTTGCAGCTAGTATTATTACCCCTCACCTCAAGGATTTGGTTCCTTGACTTGAGAACGAGGAAGAGTTGCAAAGCTCTTGACCTAAGTGGTCATCCTCAACAACGTGGAGGTAGGCAAGCCTTGGTGGCAAGCTGAACCACGGGATAAATCACTTGTCACTTGTGCTTACTTGTGTTCACTCATACTTTGTGAAGCCTGTGGTTTGTTCTAGGGTTTGGCCCCGATCTACTTCATACTATCTTTGTGGCTTGTTTGAGTTGGGTCAGGAGAATCAGGAAACCAAGAGTAACATTTCCATTCATTTAGTTTTGGTTTTCTGTGGCTGGATTTTGATCTGCAGGCTCGAAGCCTTGTTAGTGCGGCAGTACCGGGCTGAGGCCGGTAGTGCCGGGCAGCGACACCACCGGGCTCAGGGCAGTAGTGCCAGGCCAACTAACAGTGGTTTTTAGCTTTGTTTTTTAACAGGCCTATTCACCCCCCTCTAGGCCAATCAGGTCCTTACAAGTGGTATCAGAGCCAGGTTTCTCATCAAGCACTTCACCGTGTGAGAGTATGGCTACCGGAGGTGGTTTGGGTGTCGGTGGTAGTGTGCAGCCTCCACCACTCGATGTGGAGTTGCACTCTACTAGCAGCAGCGAGAGCATCTTCACAGCAAGTGGAAGGACACTTCCTCAATTAGAAGCGTCCACCGGATAGCTCGCAAGAAGAAAGGAAGAAAGAAGACTAAGAAGAGAGGCAATAACTAAAAGAAGAGAAGAAGAAGCCATCCTCAAGGCAAGAGAGGACAAGGCCAAAAGAAAAGAAGAATGAAGAATTAGAAGAGAAGAAAGCGCCAAAAGAAGAGAAGAAAAGAAAAAGAAAGAAGAAGAGAAGAGCAAGAAGAAGGTGGACTTGAGTAGTGACTCAAGTAGCACCGAAGATGGAGATGACGACGTCTCCTACATCCCCAAGGGCAGCAAGAAGAAGAAGGAGGAGACCAAGGCATCATATGGAGCCGTATCCTTTAATTACTCCACTATGACTAACCTTGATTCTAAGCCCTTCATTAATGTACCCGCGGGCAAGTTACCCCGTTTCGATGGGACTAACTTTGTCAAGTGGAAGCACATGATGAAGACTTATCTTATAGGTCTCCATCCAGGCATGTGGGAGATAGTGTGCAAAGGGCTTGAAGCATCAGTTGATCCAAGCAAAGTGATGGGAGTTGAGATTGCAAAAGAGATTTGGGACACTTTGCACCTTGCTCATGAAGGTGTTGACAAAGTGAGGCAGTCCAAGATTGATATGTTGATGGCCAAGCTCAACCGGTTTGTGATTTGTGATGGTGAAGGGCCACAAGAGATGTTTGATAGATTGATGGTCATTGTTGGCAAGATTAGAGGACTAGGTGGAAGCGAAATCAATGATCACAAGGTCGTGAAGATCATGTTGGAGGCATACTCACCAAGAAATCAGACCGTTGTGACTTTGATTAGAGACAAGAAGAGGTTTGAGCACTTCACACCTAGTGATGTGCTTGGAAGGATCATCACATTTGACATGCAAAGAGAGGAAGCAAATGAAAGAAGGAAGCTTGGAGAGTTGCAAGCAAAGCTAGATGGGTTGAAGGTCAAGGATGTGGCACTCAAGGCAAGCAAGACAAGCAAGCAAGCATCATCTAGCAAGCCAAGAGCAAGCAAGCAAGCCTCGACAAGCAAGCCCAAGCAACAAAAGAAGAAAATGGAAGTGTTGGACAACACATCATCTTCTAGTGAAAGTGAAAGCGATGGTGAAGAATGTGAAGCAATTGGAGATGTAGCCTTGTTCATGAGAAGGTACCACAAGGGACTCAAGAAGGAGGGCTACAAAGTAGTGAAGAGAAGGTTTCCAAACAAGAAGAAGAGAACTTGCTACAATTGTGGTAGCACCGATCATTTCATATCGGATTGCCCACATGAGAAGAAGGACAACAAATCCAACAAGGGCAAGAGAGATGACAAAGCCAATTACAAGAAGAACAACAAGAGATATATGGGAGAGGCTCACATTGGACATGGATGGGACTTAACCATAGAGAGTCAAGTGAAGAAGATGAGAAGATAGCAACAATAGCAATTCACAAGTCATCTACTTCACCCAAGTTATTCAACAACTTGTCCGATGATGATGATTGCAACTTCGACATTTGTCTCATGGCCAAGAAAGAGAAGGTGAAAAAGACTCATACTCCTAAACCTTCTCCTCCTCCTAGTGACATCTCTAGTAGTGAATCTAGTGACTCCTCTAGTGATGAATCTAGTGATGAAGAGATAAATATGATAACTAAAAATTTGGATAAGAAAACCAAACTCTTTATCACCAAACTAATGGAGGAGCTAGACAGTGTGCAAGCCGAGCTAGCATCTAGAGAGGATGTTCTCATCAAACAAGAGGACCTCTACATTGCTTGCAAGGAGGCTCTTGCATTAGAGAGAAGTGAGTTGGACATCTTGCATGAGGCTTTGGCCAAAGAGCAAGATGAACATGCTTCCCTAAAGAAAGCTCATATTGCACTCAAGGAAAAGTATTGTAGCTTGAATGATAAGCACAAAGAACTTGAGCTGCAATATAACATTCTTTGGGAAAGCAACTCAACTCTCCCAAAAGCAAGTGGCACTTCTATCCCCTCCACTAGTGAAGGTTGTGGAAAATGCTATAATATTGATTTGAATGCCTATTCCACTAACCTTGTAAACATGGAGGCCATGAGAAAAGAGATTGCAAGGTTGACAAATATCATTGCAAGTGGCTGTGTCAAGTCTACCACAAGTGGTAGTGAAAAGACACAAGACAAAAAAGCCCAAGTTCAAGAATGGAAGGCATCCCTTCATAAAAGATGGGCTAGGGCACACCAAAGGAGCCAAATCAAATGGAAGAAGGACAGTGAATGGCTACAAGTGTGTGAAATTTGAGAAGAAGGGACAAATTGGTACAGTTCAGCCTGCACAGCCCGCGGCAGTGCCGGGCAAGGGAGCGGCAGTGCCGGGCCCCGGTAGTGCCGCCCCCAGGCCGGCAGTGCCGCACCCCAAGAAAGGGAAGGCTACTAATCCCCCCTCTGCTCAATCTCACACACAACCCAAGAAGGTGCCCAAGCAAAAGCAGGTTCCCCAGGAGCCAAAGGAGTCAACTTGGGTGACCAAGAACAAATATGCATATCAACCCAAGGCCGAAGCTCAAAGGAAGAGTCTATCTTCTTGTTACATTCTAGAGAGCAACAAGAGTGGTAAAGTTGTTGCTAAGTACATTGGTGACAACAAGAAGGCAGCGGACAAGTCTATTTGGGTTCCTAAGATACTTGTGACTAACTTGCAAGGCCCCAACTTAACTTGGGGACATAAAACTAGGAACTAAACTTGTTTTGCAGGACTACTCCTCCGGTGGATCAAGTTGGGTGCTTGATAGTGGCTGTACAAATCATATGACCGGAGAAAGGAGTATGTTCACATCATATTCCCCAACTATAAATGCAAGTGAGAATATCATATTCGGTGACAACTCCAAGGGGGATGTGTTAGGACTTGGTAAAGTTGCCATAACTCTTGAGCATTCACTTACTAATGTCTTGCATGTTGATTCGTTGAGTTACAATTTGTTGTCCGTTTCACAATTGTGTGGAATGGGCTTCAATTGTCTCTTTACGGATGTGGGTGTGGAAGTCTTTCGAAGGGAGTATTCCTCTATTGTCTTTACGGGTCACTTGAGAAGGAAGCTTTACTTAGTTGATTTCAACAAAAGTGAAGCTAAACTCGAGACTTGTTTAGTGGCAAAATCTAGCATGGGTTGGCTATGACATCGTCGGCTAGCTTATGTTGGGATGAGGAACTTGGCCAAACTTCAAAAGGGCAACCACATCCTAGGACTAACAAATGTTGAATTTGAGAAAGACAGGATATGTGGAGCTTGCCAAGCCGGAAAGCAAGTAGGCATACCTCACCCACCAAAGAGCTATGACACTACTACCTATCCATTGAAGTTGATTCATATGGATCTCTTTGGACCGGTTGCCTACCTTAGCATTGGTGGTAACAAACATGGCCTTGTTATTGTTGATGATTATTCTCGTTTTACTTGGGTATTCTTTATGCATGACAAGAGTGTAGTGCAAGAGAAGGTGAAGATATTCATAAGAAGAGCTCAAAGAGAATTCGGTTTCAAAATTAAGAAAGTTCGTAGTGACAATGGAATCGAATTCAAAAACACCCAAGTGGAGGAGTTTCTTGAAGAAGAGGGGATCAAGCATGAGTTCTCTACTCCATACAACCCTCAACAAAATGGTGTGGTAGAGAGTAAGAATAGAACACTCATTGACATGGCAAGGGCAATGCTAGATGAGTACAAGATGCCGGACATCTTTTGGGCTGAAGCCGTCAACACCGCTTGCCATGCAATCAACCGCCTCTACCTCCACAAGAGTAGGAAGAAGACTTCATATGAGCTGCTCACTGGTAACAAGCCAAAGGTAGTGTTTGGGTGCAAATGTTTCATTTTGAACAAGAAGCCCAAAACCTCTAAGTTTGCATCTAAAGTTGATGAAGGTTTTCTTCTTGGTTATGGTTCAAATGAGCATGCCTATCGTATTTTCAACAAGGCCTCTAGCAAGGTTGAAATAGCGATAAATGTGACGTTTGATGAATCTAACGGCTCTCAAGTAGAGCAAATTGATGAGAATGTTGTAGGTAACGAGGAACCACCTTGTGAAGCAATCAAGCAGCTGGCAATTGGTGATATAAGACCACAAGAACAGTAGGTCACTGATCAAGATGGTCCTCAAGCAGAAGCCCCTGTTGGGTCTGATGAGAATCAGACCCCGGCAGAGCCGGGCAAGACCCCGGTGGTGCCGGGCTCCGACAGTGCCGGGCCTAGCCTAGCAGTGCCGGTCACCTCAAGGGATGCTGCTGCAACTCCAATTCATGGAGTGAACCTACAACCTATCTTTGAAGAAGATGATGAGGAAAATGCAGAAGATGAAGCAGAACCCAATGAGCATCCTAGGCTCAAGCAAACTATTCAACAGGATCACCCAGTTGACAACATCCTTGGGAGTATCCGAAAGGGGGTATTGACACGATCTCACTTAACAAATTTTTGTCAATATTACTCGTTTGTTTCCTGTTTGGAACCTCTCAAGGTAGAAGAAGCCCTAAAGGATCCGGATTGGGTGATGGCCATGCAAGAGGAGCTCAACAACTTCGAACACAATTAAGTGTGGACACTTGTTGAGAGGCCAAATACCAACATCATTGGAACCAAATGGGTATTTTGCAATAAGCAAGATGAGCAAGGAGTGGTGACAAGGAACAAGGCAAGATTGGTTGCGCAAAGATACACTCAAGTAGAAGGCTTGGACTTTGAGGAAACATATGCACCGGTTGCTAGGCTTGAAGCTATTCGGATTCTCTTAGCCTATGCAGCCCATCACAACTTCAAGTTATATCAAATTGATGTGAAGAGTGCATTCCTCAACGACAAGATAGAAGAATTGGTGTATGTTGCTCAACCACCGGGTTTTGAAGATCCCAAGTTCCCCGACCACGTCTACAAGCTCCATAAGGCGCTCTATGGGCTTAAGCAAGCACCTAGAGCATGGTACGAATGCCTTAAGGAATTCTTGCTCAAACAAGGCTTTGAAATAGGCAAAGCCGACCCTACTCTCTTCACTCATAAAGTCAATAATGATATCTTTGTGTGCCAAATATATGTCGATGACATAATATTTGGTAGTACTAAAAAATCCTTTAGTGATGAGTTTAGTAGGATCATGACCAAGAGATTTGAGATGTCTATGATGGGTGAGCTTAAGTTCTTCCTTGGATTTCAAATCAAGCAATTAAAGGAAGGGACGTTTCTATGTCAAACCAAGTATACTCATGATATGTTGAAGAAGTTTGACATGGCCAAAGCTAAGCCTATCAAGACTCCCATGCCAATCAATGGACATCTTGATCTCAATGAGGAAGGGAAAGCCGTGGACATCAAGGTATATCGCTCCATGATCGGCTCTCTACTCTATTTATGCGCATCTAGGCCGGACATAATGCTTAGTGTGTGCATGTGTGCTAGATTTCAATCTAACCCGAAAGAGTGTCACTTAGTGGCCGTTAAGAGAACCTTGAGATATCTAGTTCACACTCCAAACCTTGGCTTGTGGTATCCCAAGGGCTCCAAGTTCGAACTACTTGGGTATTCGAATTCTGATTACGCCAGTTGCAAAGTAGATCGAAAAAGCACTTTGGGGACGTGTCAATTCCTTGGATGATCCTTAGTGTCTTGGAGTTCTAAAAAGCAAAATTGTGTAGCCCTTTCCACCGCCGAGGCCGAGTATGTTGCAGTCGGTGCATGTTGTGCTCAACTACTTTGGATGAGGTAAACCCTTCGCGATTTCAGATGTCACTTTACCCATATCCCACTTTTGTGTGACAATGAAAGTGCGATAAAACTTGCAAACAACCTCGTGAGTCACTCGAGAACCAAGCACATAGACATCCATCATCATTTCTTGAGGGACCACGAAACCAAAGGAGATATCGCAATTCGCCATGTGAGCACCGACAAACAACTAGCCGATATCTTCACTAAGCCTCTCGACGAGTCAAGGTTTTGTGCTTTGAGAAGTGAACTAAATATACTTGACTCTCATAACGTAGTTTGAAACCTAGCAAGCTTGATTGATCAACTAGATTGACCTAGGCAAAACTGATTTGAAAAATCTTTATACCATGTGTTTCAAAACTACTTGAAAATTAGCACTTGCTAAATTGTGACCATGGTTCTGTAATGTCGATTTGCTACTGGTCATAATTTACAAGTAATATATGTCCACTCCAAGGAAGAAAAGTAGCCAAGCAGAAATGTATTCTGCTCTCTGGTAACAGGCCGGCAGTGCCGGGCTGAGCCCCGGCACTGCCGGGGTGGGCGCGGTGGTACCGCGGCTTATCGATTCACTCAGAACCGATCTATTACTTGGTGGGACCAAAGGGGGTAAAAACTTTCCTATCTCTACCCCGACGGTTCCATCCCTCTCCTTATCCTCTTTTACTCTTATCTTTTCACCGTGAAGTCCACCTCTTTCTCATCTTCACGGCGACTAGGAGAGAGCTCCGGCCGGCTGCTCTGTCGGACTTTTCTCCGGTGACTCCAGCCACTGGTGGTGCCACGCGTAGTGGCGGTGATCTCCTGCAGCGGTGCCCTAGGAAACTCCCTCCTCTTCCCCTCACCAAAGGTGACTTCAAGTCTCTCAAACCCTAGTTTTTCGTTTTGCAAAAATCGCTCTAGATGCTGTGACTAGGGGTCGTAGAAGGGAATGTAGGTGATTGTAGGGTTATGGAGATGATGGATCTGGTGTTGGTCAGCTCAGATTCATGCCTACCTGCGCGGCAGTGCCGGGCCGCGGCAGTGCCGCTCCTAGAGCGGTAGTGCCGGGCCTAGCAGCAAGGATCTGATCCAAGCAACACCTCATCCATCACAATCCATAGCCTTGCAGTAGCCTATTCCTCCTTGTTGTAGCCTTCTAACACATATTTTCTTTGTTTTAGATGACGGGAGATGATGGTGGTGAGCGAAGAGTGAAGGCAAAGATGGACACAAGAAGGGGGAGAACCAAGCAAAGGGCTCAGAGAGGTGGCATGTCAGCGCAAGGGGACCCCTTGAGTCCTAGGCAGCAGATCCAGCAGGAGGCACTCTTGGAGATGAGGGGCAGGGAGATAAGAGAAGATCTTTATCCTCAGACTCCAGAGCATTTGGGGGAGATCAGCAGATCTCATATGCTCCCCTATCCTGAGGATGTGCAGGAGAGGCCACCTCAAGACACCAAGGATAGACAACCTGTGTCCTACTATCAACAGTTCAATTCAGTGAGGACTCAGAGGCAAATCAACCCCTACAACACTCACAAGGACATGGGGATTGATTATAGGTTTTGGAGTGAGTTCCACTCTGATTTCTATAGATCAGTTCTCTACAATGCCAAGAGGACAAAAGTGCTAAATCAGAAGTGGGTTGATTGGGAGCACTTGGAGGCAAAGAATGACAGAGACATCAACAGGGTGGTGGCTGCATGCAAGGCAAGAAACATGTATGACTTGATGGGTTTCAGCTATAATTGGAACATAGAGATTATCCACCAGTTCCATGCCACCTTGTATGTCGACAATGTCCTGGATGAGATGCATTGGATGACAGAGGGTCATCACTACAAGGTCTCTTTTGAGATCTTTAGTAGGATCCTTGGTTTGGACAACCAGGATAGGAGCTTTACAAATCTCCATGATGAGCGCATTCTGACAGATTCAGAGATTGCCTTCATGTATGAAGATCCTAGCAAGGCTGATGGTTTGATCAAGGGGCTGCAGGGTTACTACTACATGCTTAATAACTTGTTCAGGCAGACTATCAACCCCAAGGGAGGATCTCAGTAAAATCTCTATGGATATGCACGTAACATGCTTGCTAGGATGGATCGTCGAGCTGAGCCTTTCTCCATCTCTCGCTTCATCTAGACAGAGCTACAGTTAGCCTCTGAGGATGCGAGGAAGGCGGTGTTATATGCTCCATACATCATGTTCATCATCGAGCGGGTCACCAACTACATCTTCACCAAGGATGGGCTGCATGAGCCATATAGAGCCGAGAAGAAGAAGCCCAGTGACACAGGGAGGGCAGCAGCATCTGCAGCTACTAGTGAGCGGCCGGAGAGCTCTCGTTCTGCCTCTCGCAGGCAGAAGAAGAGCAAGCTAGCCAAATGGATCAAGGCTATCTTCTCGACGTGCACCTACACAGCTCAGACAGCACACCAGGCCCTCGTGGAGTAGAGAGCAGAGCGAGAGCGGACAGGACGATCACCTTTGCCCCCACCCCGCTCTCCACCATAGTTTGAGCTTCCAGACCTCGACACCGATGACTTCGAGTCCGAGTCAGAGGAGGAGCAGGAGGAGGTGCCTTAGCCGTCGCGACGCTCTACACGTACCTCGACTCGCTTCACTAGCTCTACTCACCGCGGTGGTAGGGCTGTGGTCGAGTCATCTTCCGACGACGACGGTGGTGACGATGAAGGTGGCATCAACTGGCGCGAGATTGAGTCCGAGGAGGAGTGAGTGTTTGACCTCTCTTTTCTTCTCTCTTTTGCTCTCTTTTTGGTGACTTGTTTCCAAAGGGGGAGAATTAGGAGAAGAGAAGGGGGTACAACACTTTTCAACTTTTTCATCTCGTGTCCAGTTGCTTTACATGTCCGTTAGCTCAGTAGTTGTGAGTTGTGAGAGTTTGCTTCGACAAAACTCTATATTTTGTAATAATGGTTACACTAAGTTGCTACATTTGGAGTTGGATGTGGACATGTATTATCTAGTGCTATATTTATGCTTGTCATATGCTGAGCTCTTTTACTCTCTTATATGCTTTGTGGTTGTGTTTGTGTTTCTTTCCGCTGCTTTGCTTACTACATGCCAGAGCGGCAGTGCCGCTCCAAGGGCTGGCAGTGCCAGGCCCCGGCAGTGCCGCGCCAAGAGCGGCAGTGCCGCTCATGCAAACAGTGAGCAAATCCTCTGATGTGCATGAACTGTCATTTGCATCATGTATATACTCTGTGACATAGTTTGTTGCACCCCACAAAGCTATAAGTGTGAAACTAAACCTACTTACACTTCAATATGTGAATGATGGCCTTTTATGCCAAATCTAAAATTCTAGCTCACATTCACACATTAAGGGGAGGTTTCATATTTATACTTGTTAAATCTTAGTTTTGTACCCCTCTCTTATAAACTTTAATTGTGTTGTCATCAATCATCAAAAAGGGGGAGATTGTAAGTGCAATCAAGCTCTAATCGTGGGTTTTGGTGATAATGACCACACAATTAAAGAGCTAATGAGATTTATCAAGATGACAAGCAGGTTTGAAAGCTTAGAGGATGTTGCTTATGTTTTGGTGGACCCCCATACTTCATTTTGACGGTTCCAAGCTCAAAGTGCTATGCCAAGCGTTTTATGTTTCGTTTTTGAGTTTAGGAATGCCGTACTATCAAGGGGGAATGCAAATTCACCACTATGGTTTGTTTCATGTGCTCAAATCTAACCTAGCCATCCCTACTTTCTAGCCAAAGATAGCTGCACAAAAATCTACTCTCAGTTCTGTCTTCTGGTAGGCGCGGCAGTGCCGCTCCAAGGCGCGGCAGTGCCGGGCCGCGGCACTGCCGGGCCAAGGCCGACACTGCCGCGACTTGTTTCGACCGTTTGGTGGCGGGGGGGATTTACACCACCCATCTTCCACCCCCAACGGTCACCTGGTCATAACTCTTCTCCTACCTCCAGACAAGGCTCCCTCTCTCCCCATTGAAGGCCCTAAAGCTCTCTCTCACCAAATCTTTGATTCCCATTGATTCCAAGTGAGTTAGAGCCTCTAATCTTCATTAGAGAGAAGCCCTAGCTGAGATCTATGTTGATGGTCCTTAAACACCTGTTTTACCATCAACATTTTACCCTAAAATTCACCAAAAAGGCATGAAATGTAGTCAAATAGGTTTCAAACTAACCAAATTCCACATGTCCATAGATTTTTATTTGAATGCAGGAATTTGGACCAAATTTGGAGAATGGACCCACCAGGAGACAAGCCCACTCACCAGGACCCATTTGGGCCCGAGTGGGGTGGCGCCCACTAACCAGAGGTGGTGCCCGCCACCCATATGTGGCGCCCGCCACCCATATGTGGCGCCCGCCACATAGAGACACCCAACTCTCCCCCTTTGCCACGTCACTGATCTGTGTGACCATCCCAAGGCCAAATCTTGGCCCTTGGTCACTAGGTCAGTGGCATCGGACGGCTCAGGAGGGAGTGTCGTGGATCAAGGCCGAATGGCGGTTACTCAGACATGCAACCGACCTAACCACCGCCTCTCTGGAGCCCCTGGATGCCGTTGAAGCAAAGGCGGTGCATCCAACGGTGAGGGAGGTGGCGGCCGCCACCTAGGGCTGGCGCCCGCCACTAGGGTTAGCCCTAGGTCGGTTGGCTACCCCCTATAAGTACCCCCCTCACTCCACAAGGCTATAAATACCCCCTGGTGGCAACACTTCATTTGTACCATCATATCCCAAAGAAAGCAACACACAAGCAAGAGAAGCAAGTGAGAGTTAGGTTAGAAGCTCAGAGAGCTTAGACAAGTAGGTAGCTAGTAGAGCAAGGCATCTATGCCCTCGCGGTAGCGCTGCTCAAGGCTTAGCTCAAGAGTAGAGGCGTGCGAGTGATCGGTCCTGGAGCTGGGAAGAGTCTTCCTTCATCTCCAGTTCAGGTTTTGCTCTTGTTACTCAAGCACTTTACTATATTCTATTTCATCATTTCAAGTATTACTTTATTCTACTTATCAGTATTGAGTGGTATACTTGATTGATTGCTTGAGTGCCTAGCTATCCTACAGTTCAATTCACTTAGCCATAGTAGTTAATCTCTAGTGAGCTTAGTGTTTGATCTTTGCCAATAGGTTGCTTAGTTAGTTTAGTGTTTATCTTATTAAGTCAAGTATTTGCTCTGACGTCCGCAAGGGTGTCTCTATTCAAAGCTAGGGTAGAGATAGTTAGAATATAGTTAAGCGTGGTGCTTAGTTATAGACTTACCTTCAGATACGGCTGGACCCCCGGATAGCTGTGGTAGCAAGCAGGTGGTGACAGCCCTGTGCGCCTTGAATTCCACCACGTAGTTGGCCCAGTTTAACAGTAAGGCTCGTTGTGCTAGCATTCAACCTAAGTCAGTGGTAAATGCTAGTATGCCTCGATACTTGACAAGATAGGAATAAAACTTTACTTAACTTAGTTGCTTTATTGACTTTTGCCTGCCTTGCTTCGTAACTATCTTGCTTCGTAGTTATCTTGCTTTGTGGTTATTTAGGATTAGTTATCAGTAGTTAGTAGTTATTAGTTAGTTACCTTTAGTTAACCTATTCCCTTTATCTACCTATCCATCCACCTTACCTTAGCCATCCATTTCATCCTTACCTATCCACCCATATATTCTTTCTAGCCTTTCATCCCCTCTCTTCCCTTCTCCCCTTTTCCTTTTTCTTATTTCTTTGACTCTCATCCCCTCCTTGACTCGACTCATACACCACCCTAGCCTTCCCTTGGGATCAAATAAATCGACACCTGGTACTCCTAGGCGAAGTGCTACTACGATAGTTCTGTGCGCTTGCAGAATCTCCTCCTGGTAGATTGCAATCTCTCTAGCTAGCTCCTACTAGTGTCGGGATTGACAACCCCGCTTGGCATTAGTAGATAGCTGCTTTAGCTCCACTCCTTTAGGTATTGCGGATACATGGGTGTATGCCGAGTCTCTGAGTGATGAGTGATTGTCAACTGGGATGATGCGCATGTTCTTTGGCTTGTGTTGTGCAGGTGTCGAGCACGGATACAGTGATCAGAGGCAAGGTGAAGGTCAAGTAGAGACGTGCCGTGCCGATGGACCGAGAGTGGCGAAGGACGGACGTGAGGCTTGGACTGAGGGACCGGTGGCCCGAGGATCAGCTGTGGTGGCTGGCAGCCTGGGACAGCGACGAGCGGAGACTTGCGGTCATGTGTTGCCTGAGTCGTGGACTTGGGGACACGTGTCGGTGGACGGGGTGCACAGGCGGTGCATCCCATCTACGGCGTCGGTTTGGTGGTAGAGCCAGAGAAAAAGCATCGGGTGGACGGTTTCCAGATTTGGGCCTCAAAACCTGGGTGCGGATGGTTTCCGAGTTTGGCCACAAAACTCGGGCTGAGGACGGTTTCCAGGTTTGGGCCTCAAAACCTGGGCGCTGCGGGTTTGCTGAGTTTGGGCCTCAAAACTCAGATGCTGGTGGGCTGGTTTCCCGGTTTGGGCCTCAAAACCGGGGGTTGGCTGGAAAGGCTGGTTTCCCAGTTTGGGCCACAAAACCGGGGGTGCAGAGCGGTGGCGGCACGTGGTGGCAATCGGGAGGTTGCGTCGAGGCAACGCTACGAGTTGTGACCTACCACCGAGTTGGTCTAGAATAACCTTAGGGTTTAGCTGGTTCGCTCTGTAAGTAGAGAGGGGTAGAATAGGAATAGAGTAGGAATTAGGAATAGGTTAAGTAGGGGGAGACACCCTCCTCCCCAACCATCTCAGTTCATTTGCTCTTTGCACTTAGGGTTTCCTGCTCTCCCAATCCCCTGCTGTAGCTAGCTGAGATCCGCAGAGAACCATACCTCTGTGTACTGGAGATTTTGAGGAAGTGAGGCCGTAAACTCACTGTTGTAGCGTGTGGTAGCCACACGATTGCAATTTCGTGCTTGTGATTCGCGTTTTGTTTGTGTTCTTCGCGGAATTCTTTTCTCCACGATTTTCCCGTCGCTTGATCTCTTTGCTCGGTTCATCTTTTGCAAATCCGGTTGAACCAAGTTGTTCTAGATCGTGAGGCACTTCTTTCGGCCGAAGGAATTCTCTTCTAACCTCACGGTCTAGGAGATCGATCGATTTTCATTTCGAGTCAAGTTTTTCTTCCTTCCCCCGAATTTCTTCAATTCACCGATTTGGAGATAGGTTCGAGCCATGACCTCTTAGAGATAGCTCACTATCCTCCTTGTGACTCTACTCACCAAGTTTGATCCCTAGAGGATTTGTTTTGGGTGAGATCGAGTCGATTCGGTGGACGAACTGTGAAATCACGGGGTGACCGGACGCTGGTTGTTCATCGACCGGACGCTCCCTGTGAGTCCGGTCGTTGAAGGCTCAGCTTGGCCTGATTCGTGACTTGACCGGACGCTGGTTTCAGGGTGTGATCGGACGCGCCTTCTTCACTGTTCATCGTGTTTGTCTTCCACTGACCGGACGCACTGCTTTCGACCGGACGCTCCTGGCTCGTGAGTCCGGTCCGGAACAGTAAGGTTCCAAATTGGGTTTTGGTCGACCGGACGCGTCCGGTGGTTGTTGACCGGACGCAGGGTGAGTCCTGTCAGTGCAGTCTTGTACTGTTTCGTTCGCGGTTCGTCCGTTCGTTGTCGGATTTGGTTTCCGTCTTTTGCGTTGGGTTTCTAGAGTTCTGTAGTGTCCCGCTGTGCTTCTTGGAAGCATCCACCCTACATCTAGGGTCGTGGATACTAGCAAGCTCTAAGGTTTGCTCTTGGGGTTGATTTTGGGACAGTTGTAACGAGTTTCCGGAAGGAAAATTTGGAGCTCCCATTCACCCCCCCTCTGGTCGCTTTCTGGTAGCATTCTCGGTCCTTCAATTGGTATCAGAGCGAGTTAAGAATCTTCCACTTTAGCCGGTTCCAGATCCACAGAATGCGACATGGATCGCGGCGTGGGCAAACCGCCGTTCTTTGATGGGACGAACTATGCGTATTGGAAGATACGCATGTCGGCCTATCTACAGAGTTTGGGTGCTTCCATCTGGGATATTTGCAACTCTGCTGATTACGTGGTCTTGGCTGCTCGTGTCTCTCAGCTTCAGATCGATGAGCACGATGCCAATAGCCGAGCGCGTAATGCTCTTTTCTCATGTTTGAGCATGAGTGAGTTTGATCGTGTTTCTCACCTCGCTACGGCTCGGGAGATTTGGGCTACCCTCATGGGCTTTCATGAGGGAACCTCTCAAGTCAAAACCCGTCTCTATGAGTCGTTCAAGCGAGAGTATGAGAACTTTCGACATATGCCTGGCGAGAGCATAGAAAGTTTATTCGCTCGCTTTCAGGTGATTGTCAAAAGGATGAGGGCTAACAAGGAGCTGTTGCCTTTCGACGATCATGAGAGGGCTCTCAAGCTTTTGCATACCCTTGATCGGTCGGTGTGGGATTCCAAAGTTCAGGCGATCATCGAATCACCTAACTATGAGACCCTCACGTGCGACGAGCTCTTCAGTAAGCTCAAGTCCAGTGAGATCGATGCCATGGCGAGGGCTTCTTATGAAATTCCTTCTGGCCCGTCGATGGCTTTGCTTTCTGGCTCTTCTGCTAACCCCTCTGGAGGTTTTGCGCTTTCCTCTCTTCTTTCTGTCACAGAGGAGCAGTTGGAGTTCTTTGGGGATGACGAGTTGGCTTTGCTCGCCAACCGGTTCTCGTGGTTCCACAACAACCGCATGAACCGTCGCCGCGAAGGAGGACGCTCAGGATGCTATGAGTGCGGCGACCCCAACCACTTCATCGCCAATTGCCCGAAGAAGAACAAGCAGACCTTCGGCAAGGCGGACCATGGGCACAAGTACGACTCCGGCAAGCGCAAGGAGAAGTACGTCCCCGCGAAGCACAAGCGGAAGGGCGGCTTCGACAAGGAGTACATCAAGACCAAGTACTTGGAGAAGGCCCAGGCTGAGCAGCGCGCGTTCTTCGCCACGCTCAGCGACGTCGATGAATCGGATGACGACTCCGCTGCCTCCAGCGATGACGAGTCCGAGAAGAAGAAGAGGATCGAGGACAAGCTGAACGACCTCTGCTTCTTCGTCGACAACGACGACTTCTGCACCATGGCCCTCGATGGCGAGCTGGAGACTCCTCGGAACGATGACGACGACAACGACACCTCCCAGGTATCTCTGACCCACGACGAGCTTTCCGCCGAGGTCGAGAAACTTACTGCCGCGCTTCTTAGTCAAGATAAGCTGCTTAGGCGTGCCGCTAGAGAGCGCAAGGAGTTTAGGCAGAAGTGGGAGGATACGGTGAAGGAGCTTGATTCTATCAAGTCCACCGTGGTCGTTACTGATGAGGAGGAGTGTGAGATGTGCACGACACACATGACTGACCTTCTCACTTTGAGAGGTAAGTATGTGGCGTTGGTAGGAGAGGTGGATGAGTTTCGAGCTAGACCTATGCTGTTGGGTGCGTGCAAGACTTGTCCTGTCTTGCAATCTGAGTTGGCAGAGAAGAATGCCAAGATTGTGTCTCTTGAAGAGGCCAACTCAGGTAGCACATGTGTGGCTAGGTGTGTTCTTTGTGAGGGTTTGGAGATGGAGATCGCTAATGTGAAGCATGACAAGATGCAAACCGAGGAAGAAAACACATACCTTTGGACCATCTTGTCATGGGTGTCTTGTGGTGAGCCGCAGCTCGGGATGATGATCTCCCAATTCAAGCGAGCTGCTGGAGGTCCTGGTGTAGGTTTCGCTCCGGGTGTTGATCTTTCTGCTTTTGGGAAGATTGGAGAGTCGAGTGGTCTGAACCCATGTGAGAAGCCCAACTCCACCACTACTCCCAAACTTACCAAGCTTCCACCCAAAGAGGCTCTCAAACCTAACACCAAGGATGGGGTCTTTGTTGAGCCTCCGAGAGCTCCACCCAAGAAACAAACATGGGCTCCCAAACCAAACCACCTCAAGAACAAACTGGACACCATGCCACCCATCCAGGAGGAGCTTATGCCACAGAAGGGCAAAGTGATCCACACCCACTACCGTGAGTACCAACAACCCCCTTTGAGAGCGGTGAGGTACCACTGTGAGCATTGTGGGAGAGATGGACACTTGAGTGAGTTCTGCTTTCGGCGCAAGAGAGAGGCGCGCCGTGCTAGGGAGATGAACAATGCGGACATGTACCATCCTTTCCATGATGTACATGCGCCAAATGTTCAGAGTCGTGCTGCTAGGCCCAAAGGTCCAGAACCTCAAGTTCCCAGGCCTAGGCAGAGGAGAGCTCCGAGGAGAGATGCTAGGCCTAGAGGTGCAGTACCTCAAGTTCCTAGGCCTAGGCCTCGTAGAGAGCGTGCCCGGCAGGAGCCTGCTGTTGTAGGCTATGGACCCCGTGGCGGAGGCTTTGTTGTAGAGCGTTTTCCCCTACTGCGTTTTGAGCATCGCGGTGAGCGCTCTTCCCTTAGTGGACCACGTTCTTCTAAACGTGGTGATCGCTTCCTTCGTAGGTGTGCTAGGAATGGTTTTTTCGCTAACCGTTCTTTTGAGCAGCCGGCCCAACACTGGTATTCCCCTTACTTCACTAACCCCAGTGTTGGCCCGTATGCTCACCCTATGTCTTTTTATTGATGTAGGTAAAACGATTGGAGAACGTTTGGTTGGTGGATTCCGGGTGTTCGAGGCACATGACCGGAAATGCCAAGTGGTTCTCCAGTCTTAGTCCAGTCGCCGGAAAGGAGTTTATTACCTTCGGCGACAATAGCAAAGGTAAGGTTTTGTCTCGTGGGTCGGTGCGAGTTAATGAGCACTTTGTGTTGCGCGATGTTGCTCTTGTTTCTAACTTGCATTTTAACCTTCTTTCTGTTTCGCAACTTTTCGATGATGACTATGAGATTCGTTTTAAACCGAATCTCAGTCGTATTTTGGATCCTCAGGGCAATCTTGTGTGTTTGATTTTGCCCTTTGGAAAAGTCTTTCGTGCGAACTTCTCGGAGTCTTTTGGCACTTCTCGTTGTCTTGTGGCTGGACCTTCCTCTTCTGATCTTTGGAAGTGGCATTGGAGACTTGGACATTTGAGCTTCGACTTGCTTGCAAGGCTTAGTTCACTTGGCCTAATCCGAGGATTGCCCAAGTTGCATATGGAGAAGGATCTTGTTTGTCACTCATGTAGACATGGGAAGATGGTTGCCGCTCCCCACCATCCAGTGACTCAGGTCATGACCAAGCACCCTGGAGAGCTTTTGCACATGGACCTTGTTGGTCCGGCTCGGGTGAGCTTGGTTGGGGGGAAGTGGTATGTGCTTGTCGTTGTTGATGACTTTTCGAGATATTCGTGAGTCTTCTTTTTAGCTGAGAAGACCGAGACTTTCTCCTTTGCTCGCAATCTGATTTTGCGCCTTCAGAACGAGTTTCCTTTGAACTCAATGCGAGCTATTAGGAGTGATAATGGTTCCGAATTTAAGAATTCGGATTTTGAGAAGTTTTGTAACTCTTTGGGTTTAGAGCATCAGTTTTCTTCCCCCTACACACCCCCTCAGAATGGTGTTGTAGAGAGGAAGAATCAGACCCTTGTAGAGATGGCCAGGACGATGCTCGATGAGCATAGGACTCCTAGGCGATATTGGGCCGAAGCTATGAGCACTGCATGCTACATTTCAAATCGCATTTTTCTCCGAGCCTTCTTGAAAAAGACCTCTTATGAGTTGTGTTTTGGAAAACTGCCCAAGGTGAGTTATTTTCGAGTTTTTGGTTGCCATTGTTTTATACTCAAAAAGGGCAACCTGGACAAATTTGAGTCTCGTTCTTCTGACGGTGTGTTTTTGGGTTATGGCACTCACACTCGAGCTTATCGTGTACTTAACCTTGACACTAACCGAGTCATGGAGACATCAGATGTCACCTTCGACGAGACCATGGTTTGTCCTTCTTCTCGTTTTGAGCGTGCAGGTGATCACGAGGTTGGCGAGCCTCTTTTCGATGATGAAGAAGAAGGTGCTGAAGGGATAGATGACCCAGCACCTCCTCCACCTGCTGTGCCGCAAAGAGCGGCTTCTACTACGACTCACGGCCCCGACACCTCTTCTTCCTGGGGGCCGTGGGATCCGCCACCCCGAGCGGTACCTTTTGTACCCGGGGAGGCACCGGCTGCTGTTGAGGGGGAGGCCACTTCGGCAAGGGAGGCGCCACGACACATTCAGCGCCAACACCCGCCTCAGCAGATGATCGACAACATTGACGAACGCGTCACCCGGTCAAGGCAAATCTCTCACTTTGCTCATTCTGCATTTGTTGCTGATTTTGAACCCCGAGATGTTGGACACGCTTTGACCGATCCGGATTGGGTCAATGCCTTGCATGAGGAGTTAGAAAACTTTGAGAGAAATCGGGTTTGGGTTCTAGTGTCTCCACCTTCTGAGTGTCATCCAATTGGGACAAAATGGGTTTTTAAAAACAAACAGGGAGAAGATGGCCATGTTGTGAGAAACAAGGCCAGACTTGTAGCCCAGGGATATAGTCAGAAGGAGGGGATAGACTATGAGGAGACTTTTGCTCCTGTAGCACGTTTGGAGGCTATTAGGATACTCTTGGCTTTTGCTGCATCCAAAGGTTTCAAACTTTTTCAAATGGATGTCAAGAGTGCCTTCTTAAACGGCTACATTGAAGAGGAGGTGTATGTTAGACAACCCCCCGGTTTCGAAAATCCCAAGTTTCCAAACCATGTTTTTAAACTCCACAAAGCTTTGTATGGTTTGAAACAAGCCCCTAGAGTCTGGTATGATAGATTGAAAACCTTTTTGCTAGCTAAGGGTTTTAAAATGGGATGTGTGGATAAAACACTCTTTCTCCTCAAGCAAGGCACTGATACTCTCTTGGTCCAAATTTACGTGGATGATATCATTTTCGGTGGTTCTTCTCACGCTTTGGTTGCCAAGTTTGCAGACACTATGAGCAGGGAGTTCGAGATGAGCATGATGGGCGAGTTGACGTTTTTCCTCGGGTTGCAAATCAAGCAATCCCGGGAAGGGACGTTCGTGCACCAGGGCAAGTACACCCGGGACATTTTGAAGAAATTCGACATGGGTGAGGCCAAGCCTCTTCCAACACCCATGGCGACCACGATGACCCTGGATGCGGACAAGGAGGGAGAAGCAGTGGACCAGAAGGAGTACCGGAGTATGATCGGGTCGCTGCTGTACCTGACGGCGACACGCTCGGACATTCAGTTCGCGGTGTGTCTTTGCGCGCGTTTTCAGTCTTCGCCGCGCACCTCTCACCGTCAGGCGGTCAAGCGCATTATGAGGTACTTATCCTTCACTCCAGAATTCGGGATTTGGTATTCTGCTTCCTCCAACCTTTCCCTTTGCGGTTATTCCGATGCTGATTTTGCTGGTTGCCGGATTGAGCGCAAGTCCACTTCTGGGACTTGCCAGTTTATTGGTTCTTCTCTTGTTTCGTGGTCCTCTCGCAAGCAGTCTAGTATCGCCCAGTCTACCACGGAGGCTGAGTATGTTGCTGTGGCTAGCTGCTGTTCCCAGTTACTCTGGATGATGGCCACTTTGCGTGATTTGGGTCTGAGCTTTTCTCGTGTTCCTTTGCTTTGTGATAGCACGAGTGCGATTAGCGTTGCTAAGAACCCCGTGTTTCACTCGAAGACCAAACACATTGATGTGCGTTTTCATTTTCTGCGAGACCACTATGAGAAGGGTGATATCGACCTTCGCCATGTCGATACTCATCATCAGTTGGCTGATATTTTCACCAAGCCTTTGGACCAATCAACTTTTAACCGGTTGAGAGGTGAGCTTGGTGTGTGTTTCCCCTTTTAGATGGGGGAAACATTTTGACTCTTGTATGATATACTGACTTTGTGTTTTTCAGTTGGTTTTACTTCTTTTGGTTTCTTCATGCATCTTTGCATTTTCAGCATACGCTTTTACATTCTGAGCTTCATGAATATAGTCTGAAAAATGGAACTATGCTCTGTGTAGTCTTTGCTCCGATGCTTTATGTAGATGCTGTAGCTTATGCTCTTTCTGATCACTGATTCATACTATGAGCTGAGCTATTTTTGAATGGTGAACTTTGATAATGAACTTAAAACTTAAAAATGTTCACCATTGAGATATGCAACTAGCATGTGTAGGATGTGTCGAAGTCACTTATGCTATTTATGTATGCTAGGTTGCTATGTCTCTAGTGTTGAGTCATTCACTTGCTTGGTATGTCATATTCTGTTTAAAATCTGAACCAAGTTAAGTAAATTGAAAAGATCGAGATGGGTTTGCTTGTTAGCACCTCACAGTTTCGAGACTGTTTCTCATTGCACTTTGAGTTAAACTTGAGCTGTGTAGTGTATGACCGAAACTGTTGCTTTAAGCTTCTGATTGCTTATGCATAGGCTTCGCACAGTTGGAAAGTTAGGCAATAACATGCATTCAACCTCTCGCGGTCACATGCTGATTTCTGAACTTGTGTAATTTCACCGCTGCAACTCCGATTAAATTTTGAAATCACAAGTGGATGCTTCATTTTTTCAATTGGTATCAGCATGATGCTTGAACTGTGCTAGGGGTAGTTCACCTTGTATACATGTTTAGCACTTGTTTGACTTCCTGTCTATACATGTCTGTGCTATTTTGATGGTGAATACCTTTTCGGCTACAAACTGCTCTTTTTGCTCTTATTTCAGACTTAGTGATCAGTTTGAGCCTTTGCTAGCATTCTGTGCATTTTTCTGAGTCATCAGATCAGAACTCTGTAGAGCATCTTTTCACTCTTTTGAGTATACTCCTGAAGCTCCTAACTTGCATTTTGACTCATATGCATTTTGGAAGGGGAGAAATCTGCGTGTTGGCACTTTTTGATGGTGCGTTTTCTGAGGGGGAGCACTGTTTCTTGATAAGTGCATTTTCAACTAAGGGGGGAGAAATTGCAAATCATTACCCTCCGTTTGAACTAAGGGGGAGCTTTCCTGGTTGTTTGCACTTGGCCGTAAGGCATTGGTATCGAGCTTTCTTGCTAGTTGTGTTGAGCCTTTGTGCCTCTATCTTGAGGGACTAGCATTTTGCTTCGATTTTTCAGATTGGTATCTGCTAGCGGTGTTGAGCCTGTTCTACCTCTTCTTGAGGGCTAGCTTTGCTTTGCTTGGTCGCGTCGAGCCGTTGCCCATGTCTTTGGGGACCAAGTTGTTTCGCTCTTTCCACTTGACCTTCTTCGGCTTTGCTATGCTTTTGGGTCATTTGGTTGAGTTCTCTCTCTTTCTCCTTCCTCCTTCTTCTGCTTCCATTATGATTTGTGTTGGTAGTTGACAATGCACTCATCAAGGGGGAGATTGCGGATACATGGGTGTATGCCGAGTCTCTGAGTGATGAGTGATTGTCAACTGGGATGATGCGCATGTTCTTTGGCTTGTGTTGTGCAGGTATCGAGCACGGATACAGTGATCAGAGGCAAGGTGAAGGTCAAGTAGAGACGTGCCGTGCCGATAGACCGAGAGTGGCGAAGGACGGACGTGAGGCTTGGACTGAGGGACCGGTGGCCCGAGGATCAGCTGTGGTGGCTGGCAGCCTGGGACAGCGACGAGCGGAGACTTGCGGTCATGTGTTGCCTGAGTCGTGGACTTGGGGACACGTGTCGGTGGACGGGGTGCACGGGCGGTGCATCCCATCTACGGCGTCGGTTTGGTGGTAGAGCCAGAGAAAAACCATCGGCTGGACGGTTTCCAGGTTTGGGCCTCAAAACCTGGGTGCGGATGGTTTCCGAGTTTGGCCACAAAACTCGGGCTGAGGACGGTTTCCAGGTTTGGGCCTCAAAACCTGGGCGCTGCGGGTTTGCTGAGTTTGGGCCTCAAAACTCAGATGCTGGTGGGCTGGTTTCCCGGTTTGGGCCTCAAAACCGGGGGTTGGCTGGAAAGGCTGGTTTCCCGGTTTAGGCCACAAAACCGGGAGTGCAGAGCGGTGGCGGCACGTGGCGGCAATCAGGAGGTTGCGTCGAGGCAACGCTACGAGTTGTGCGGGCGTGGCCGTCGGATCCACCTACCACCGAGTTGGTCCAGAATAACCTTAGGGTTTAGCTGGTTCGCTCTGTAAGTAGAGAGGGGTAGAATAGGAATAGAGTAGGAATTAGGAATAGGTTAAGTAGGGGGAGACACCCTCCTCCCCAACCATCTCAGTTCATTTGCTCTTTGCACTTAGGGTTTCCTGCTCTCCCAATCCCCTGCTGTAGCTAGCTGAGATCCGCAGAGAACCATACCTCTGTGTACTGGAGATTTTGAGGAAGTGAGGTCGTAACCTCACTGTTGTAGCGTGTGGTAGCCACACGGTTGCAATTTCGTGCTTGTGATTCGCGTTTTGTTTGTGTTCTTCGCGGAATTCTTTTCTCCACGATTTTCCCGTCGCTTGATCTCTTTGCTCGGTTCATCTTTTGCAAATCCGGTTGAACCAAGTTGTTCTAGATCGTGAGGCACTTCTTTCGACCGAAGGAATTCTCTTCTAACCTCACGGTCTAGGAGATCGATCGATTTTCATTTCGAGTCAAGTTTTTCTTCCTTCCCCCGAATTTCTTCAATTCACCGATTTGGAGATAGGTTCGAGCCATGACCTCTTAGAGATAGCTCACTATCCTCCTTGTAACTCTACTCACCAAGTTTGATTCCTAGAGGATTTGTTTTGGGTGACATCGAGTCGATTCGGTGGACGAACTGTGAAATCGCGGGGTGACCGGACGCTGGCTGTTCATCGACCGGACGCTCCCTGTGAGTCCGGTCGTTGAAGGCTCAGCTTGGCCTGATTCGTGACTTGACCGGACGCTGGTTTCAGGGTGTGACCAGACGCGCCTTCTTCACTGTTCATCGTGTTTGTCTTCCACTGACCGGACGCACTGCTTTCGACCGGACGCTCCTGGCTCGTGAGTCTGGTCCGGAACAGTAAGGTTCCAAATCGGGTTTTGGTCGACCGGACGCGTCCGGTGGTTGTTGACCGGGCGCAGGGTGAGTCCGGTCACTGCAGTCTTGTACTGTTTCGTTCGCGGTTCGTCCGTTCGTTGTCGGATTTGGTTTCCGTCTTTTGGGTTGGGTTTCTAGAGTTGTGTAGTGTCCCGCTGTGCTTCTTGGAAGCATCCACCCTACATCTAGGGTCGTGGATACTAGCAAGCTCTAAGGTTTGCTCTTGGGGTTGATTTTGGGATAGTTGCAACGAGTTTCCGGAAGGAAAATTTGGAGCTCCCATTCACCCCCCCTCTGGTCGCTTTCTGGTAGCATTCTCGGTCCTTCAGGTATAGTGACCGGTCTTGCTTCAAGCACTTCTGACGCCGTTGCCTGGAATAGATTCTAAGTCTACTCCTAGTAACAACGTTAGCGAGTGCCAACAAGCATTTCTGGGCCGTTACCGGGGATAGTTGCCTAGCTCTATCTTTAGTGAAGCTAAGAACTACCAACAATCTACAACCTTGAGCACTTGATTTAAGCCATAGCCGGTGGATTTGGTTCTATTACTCTTGGGTTCTTAGAACCCTAGCCGGCTAGGCATCGCCCTAGAGTTTGCCAACTTGTGTGGCAGCCTTGGGAGGTTTGTAATCAGTGTTTGCAGCTAGTATTATTACCCCTCACCTCAAGGATTTGGTTCCTTGACTTGAGAACGAGGAAGAGTTGCAAAGCTCTTGACCTAAGTGGTCATCCTCAACAACGTGGAGGTAGGCAAGCCTTGGTGGCGAGCTGAACCACGGGATAAATCACTTGTCACTTGTGCTTACTTGTGTTCACTCATACTTTGTGAAGCTTGTGGTTTGTTCTAGGGTTTGGCCCCGATCTACTTCATACTATCTTGTGGCTTGTTTGAGTTGGGTCAGGAGAATCAAGAAACCAAGAGTAACATTTCCATTCATTTAGTTTTGGTTTTCTGTGGCTGGATTTTGATCTGCAAGCTCGAAGCCTTGTCAGCGCGGCAGTACCAGGCTGAGGCCGGCAGTGCCGAGCAGCGGCACCACCGGGCTCAGGGCAGTAGTGTCGGGCCAACTAACAGTGGTTTTTAGCTTTGTTTTTAACAGGCCTATTCACCCCCCTCTAGGCCAATCAGGTCCTTACAGGTTACAAGAAGGACGAGGAGGAGGATGCTAACAATGCTGACTTCTCACAGGAAGCACAGTGCCCAGATCCATACTGTAACTGTACTTGTCACAAGAATAAGGGGCCTGCACCGCCGCCACCACCACCACCCCCGCCCATAACAGGAGAATACTAGGGCGATGAAGGTGCAACCCAGTTCAATAATTGGGAGCACTACTAAGAGTAGCCTATCTTAGTCATTCATGTGTCCGATGTTAGATTTAAATCACCTAAGGCATGTTAGGTTAGTGAAGAACCTATTTATCCTTGTTTGGTAACGGTTCTTACATGCCATATGTTGTGTTGTAGGTCCTAATTTATGTACTTTATGACTCAGTTATTCCTATGTTCGATGGCACATCTGAATTACCTTTGGACGACGCGATAAAAATTCAATATCAACTACTACTACAATATTCAGTAAATGACAATAAAATATAGTGGTAACAAAGCAAGAACACAATACAAATGCTTAACAATATTAAGTCCACTAATCGAAAGCACATTAAAAAGTGCAATAACAAGCATCATGACTATAAAATAAGATACTAGCAGACTAGTGAGCGCAATGAGGTTCTTGATAAATTATTAAAACTAGAAGACATAGCAAATCACTGAGTGCAACGAGGCCATTTTCCCTTGCTCACACCATCGGGATCATTCTCCAGTTCTGCTTTGGCATGACGAGCACGCTCAACCTTCTTAGCCCTCTTCCTTGTAAGCAGCAGCAAGCCTCATCTTCCTCTTTTCTTCATGTTGTTCCTCTTTAGTTTTCTCTTTGCGTTTCTTCTCCGCACGCTCCAAGCGCTCGGCCTCCCACTGCAGCTACATCTGCATCCGCTCCTTGTCTTCCGGCTTGATCTCATTGTCAATCCACTGCTCAAAATCACAAAGCGGTGGAGGAGTCTGCAATACATACAAGTGTTAATCATCGAATAAGACATGCATCAATCTTAGGATAGCAAATCATTAGTACACACAATAATTTTCTCACCAACAGGTTCATTCGCCTCTGCTGAAGTGTAGGCTGGAATGCAAAATTGGCACACATCCAATACCTCTGCCTATATGTGTCCTCCTCATCAGACTTGGCTACCTTGCAAGGGTCACCGCAATAGCACATCGACACAGGAACACCACTAGGCAGAGGCAACAGGTCGAACGCACCAAGGGGTTAACGCACCACCTTTCATAAGACTGCATCATTTGCAAAAATAATCAAATAATAAACCTTAAAACATGATTTCCACAAAAAAACAAGAGTGGCATATATTACCTTAATTTACTAGATTTACCACGCCTAGGCATCCTACGGAAGTAACATTCAAAAATTAATCATTGGTTCAAACCCTAAGAACAAATGCTACTACGGTACCAAAATACGTCTAAATTAAACCAAATTGAAAGGGGAAAAAGGAGTTTGAGATAGATGTTACCTTGCTCTCGAAGATCAACGGATCAAATCCATGTTTTGTAGGTGAAAATCGGCGATTAGACAAGTTGGGTGGAGTAGAAAGGGGCTAAAACCCGAGAGGGGAGAAACTGGTCGGCCAAAGAAGGAGAGGGTTTTTTATACGCGGGCTAGTCGCCAAGATTGCTGGCGCCGAGGTCGGCGCCAAGATCTCCGGCGCCGACCTCGGCGCCGTGAATCTTGGCACCGAGCTCGGCGCCGTGGATCTTGGCGCCGACCTCGGCGCCAGCGACGCTAGCGTCGACCCCTGCCATGTCAGCGAAACGGAGCTCACAGCGTTTCGAATGCTTGGCACCAGCAACGTTGGCGCCGAGACGTTATACTTCAGCGCCGTTGATGCTAGCGCCGACCTTTGGGTCTATTTCCAGAAAGCATACCGGCAGGGGCGTATTTGCGAGAATACAAAAAAGAACCCAATTGCAAAAAAGGCTGCCTACAAGCGCAGAGAAAAAACAGAAAAACCAATCGTACAAGCACAGAGAAAAAAAAAACAGAAAAAGAAGCCACGAAGAGACAGAAAAAGGGGCCACGAAGAGGAAAAGTAGCCACAAAGAGACGGAAAAACTGAAAAAGGGGTCACGAAGAGAAAAAGTACTGCTCTTTGGCTTCAAACTGGGGCCACCTACGTTGAAGAGGAAATTGACTACCACCACACCACAGCAACTCATGTGATGTTTGATAATATAGTTTTCCATTTATATTTTTCAGAGAGGCGAGAGACAAAAGAAAAAAGAGCAAAGCAACACAAAATGTATCGACCTGAGTTTCAGACATAGTCATATTGTAATTATTATTAAAATTATATTATATATGTCATGGTAATTATAATATAAATTATAGACGAATAAAATATAAATAAATATGTACCATTCACGTCATCGTTTGCATGAATGTTTAATATTTTTTTCTCTCATTGTCACGTACGAGCATATTTACTATAAGTATAATATTTAACATTATGGGTCTCCGACATTATTGATCGACCCCTTCTCAGAAAAATAAAGAATTCTACCACTAAATTATTAATATAATTTTGATATAAGAAATAATTCAAACCTGAATCGTCTTAGTGAATAGAAATCTCAAATAGTTTATTGTCTAATCCATACTAAATAAATGTTTCTCTAAAAAATAAAAGGAAAAATTCATCTCTTTTTTTCTATATAAGCCTTTTTCGTCTAGCCTATTTATTGGGCCAACCGTGTCACCCAGTTGCTTATTATACATTGTATCTATATCTATAATAATTAAAGTTTTCTCTTCTAATGTTTTATCACACCTTCTTCTAACTATTGGAGCAGTGGAGAATTATTTCCATCTCCCACTTTTTTCCAAAACTCTACTCACGCCCTTTGTGTTTCATACACATAAACTCATGACTTACACAAGTTAGAATAATTCATGTCAAGCGATGGTAGACACCAAGTCTGATTTCAATACATATTAAATTGTATCCGATGTATCTCATGTATGATCTACGCTGATATGAGTTAGAACAGACTTGCATGTAACGATAATTACGTGGTCTGGTTTCTATATATATTGGGTTCCGTTATAACGCACAGTAATGCTCACACGTAAACTATTATATACATATTAGATAATGATCCGTTGCAACACACAGGTATTTTTGCTAGTTATTAATATCGTTCAATTCGTACAATAGAGGCCCAAGTACAATTAAGATTTTCTAAGAGCATCTCAGCCCCTAACTCAAGCAAGGCTCCGATATTTGATTTGGGTCCTCACTTTCATTTTTATTGGCCTAACAAATTTCCTTCGGTCCAACAACAGCCCTAAACAAAACCCTGAAAATACTTATTACCAGATGTTACCGACTCAAGGCACGATATACTGGTTTCTATATCTTTGGTAGTTTGAACTTGTGTTCGTCGGACCAGCCGGAGCCGAATCTGCCGCCGATCGCCGCCGGCACTACCGCACGGTTCCGGAATAGTCGAATACAAGTTGGAGAAGAAAGCTCTCCCCTCATCTCTCCTTAATAGCGATTACATGGGCTAGTCGTTCAGGCCAACTTAGCGCCATTCTAGCCCACTAACTCTCGGATTTGGCTTCCGGGCTCACTTGGTGGTTGGCCCGCACTGCTTCTCCTCTAAATCAGACTCGGCAACGGCTTCAGGTTGGCGCCCAATGTCTGCTTGCACGTCTTCAGTAGCTCCATCGGTGACACTCCTCCTTCCTTTAAATCCGGCTTGTCCCCAAGCCGGTGCTCTTGGAAATTGCTGGTGTAGAGATTCTTCATCTTCCCAGGTTGAAAGCTCCGACGGTGTCCTCGATCAGCGAACAAGAACTTGATGGCATGTCTTGTCATTGTGGAGACGACAGTCCAAAATCTCAAGTGGAACCTGAAGATTGTCAGTAATGGAAGGCAGCACAGGACATACCGTTTTGGATGATGGTATAGCCTTCTTGAGTTGGGAAACATGAAACGTTGGATGAATCTTGGATGACTCGGGCAGCTCAGTGTATAAGCGACAGAGCCAACCTTTGCAATGATAGTGTATGGACCAAAGTATTTGAAAGACAGCTTGTTGGAAGACCGAGTTGCAACAGAAGATTGGATATAGGGCTGTAGTTTTAGATAGACCTGATCACCGATGGAAAATGACCTGTCAGTACGGTGCTTATCTGCTGATTGCTTCATCTTCTTCTAGGCACACAACAGATGTTGGTGCAACAACTTTTGCATCAGAGATCTGTCTTGTAGCCATTCCTCAAGATCTGGTACTTGACAGTTTTCAATATCCAGTCCTAGTTGTCTTGGTTCATGTCCATAAAGCACAACAAATGGTGTTTTGTTTAGAGAAGTGTGGTAAGAGGTGTTATACCAGAATTCGGCCAAGGACAACCATTTGGACCACTTGCTTGGACAGGCATGCACAAAGCAACGAAGATATGTCTCTAGACATTGGTTAACCCTCTTGGTTTGACCATCTATCTGGGGGTGGTATGAGGAACTCATTCTCAATTCGGTGCCAGTAAGTTTGAAAAGAGTTTGACATACTGCACTTGTGAAAATACGATCCCTGTCAGAGATGATTGCTAAAGGAAGGCCAGGAAGCTTGAACACTGAGTCCATATAATGTGTGGCCACTTGCATAGCAGAAAATGGGTGAGAGAGAGAGCAATGAAATGGGCATACTTTGAGAATTTGTCCACCACTACAAGGATGCAGTTGTACTGTTGAGACTTGGGTAAGTCTTTAATAAAATCCAGTGAGACTACCTGCCAAGCACCTTCAGGGACTGGAAGTGGAGACAAAAGACCTGGGTAGGGAACTCTCTCTGGTTTAGCCTGCTAGCATACTGAACATTCAGCTACAAAAGTGGCAATGGACTGCTTTAACTTTGGCCAGGCAAATAGTTTCTTCACTCTATTGTAAGTGGCTTCTGCACCTGAGTGTCCTCACAATGGGCCGGTATGTAGTGTAGTCATGATTTTCTCTTGAAGATTTACAAGAGAACCCAACCAAATTCTCTGGTTGTATCTAATGAGGCCATTCAGTAAGGAGAATTTTCCTTGAGGTGAAGAAATAGATAGTGTTTGAAGGAGTTCTTGAAGTTGGGGATCTGTGGCATAAGCATCTTGTAGTTCAGTAAACCCAGATTGGTTGAAGAATTGATATAGCTGCTGATTTAGTCTGAATTGTGTGAGAAGCCCTGGATAATGCATCAGCCACCTTGTTATTTGTACCCTTCTTGTACTGAAGTTTGAAATTGAGGCCCATGAGCTTGGTGAGTGCCTTATGTTGCCAAGGTGAGGTTACACGCTGAGCATCCAGATGTGTCAAGCTCTTATGATCAGTCTTCAGTACAAACTCAAAGTGTTGTAAATAGGGGCGCCAGTGATCCACAGCAATCAGTATTGCTAGGCATCTTTGTCATAAGTTGACAGGCCCTGGGACTTGGGACTAAGAGCTTTGCTTACATAAGCAACTGGGTGGCCATCTTTCTAAAGGACTGCTCCCACCCCTTTGTTTGATGCATCTGTTTCAACTACAAAAGGTTTTGAGAAATTTGGTGGAGTAAGCACAGGTGCAGTGATGAGACTTTGCTTAAGAGCATCAAATGTCTGTTGTGTTTTAGTTGTCCAAACATACATAGTGTCCTTCTTTAACAAATTTGTCAATGGTTTGCTCAACAAGCCAAAATTCCTGACAAATTTCATATAATATACAGCCATGCCTAAAAAGCTTATGAGCTCCTTGATGTTGGTTGGTGGTGGCCACTTTTGGATGATATTGGTCTTATCTGGGTCCGTAGCAACACCTGATGCACTGATAGTATGGCCCAGATACTTCAACTCAGATTGAGCAAATACACATTTCTTCAATTTAACCTTGAAATGATGTGCCCTGAGAGCATCAAAGACAACTCTAATGTGCTGAAGGTGATATGACCAATTTGTGTTGTAGATGAGAATATCATCTATAAATACTGCCACAAATTTTCTCAAGAAGGGCTCCAAGACATGGTTCATTACATACTGAAATGTGGCTGGTCCACCAGTGACCCCATAAGGCATGACTCTATATTCAAAGTGACCACTATGAGTCTGAAAGGTAGTTTTGTATTCCTCTCCAGGAGCTAACCTGATTTGATGGAACCCTGAACTGAGGTCAAGTGATGTAAACCATTGTGCTCTAGAAAGTTCATCCAGGATTTCATCTATGACAGGTAAAGGAAATTTGTTCTTCACAGTGAATGCATTTAGTTTCCTGTAGTCCACACAGAGCCTCCAGTCCCCAGTCTTTTTCTTGACTAATAGTGTAGGAGAAGAGAAAGGGCTAGTGCTAGATTGGATAAGTCCCTTTGCAAAAGCTCAGTAATCTGTTGCTCTATTTCATTCTTTTGTGCAGGGTCATAACGGTATGGCCTCAACTTGAATGGTTGGGCACCTGGCACTAATGGTATCTGATGATCACCAAGGCACCTAGGTGGCAACTCAGAGAGTGGTTCAAAGATATCACCAAACTCAGAAACCAATTGCTGAATGTCCTTGGGGAGGGTTGGGCAAGTGGTTGATGTTGTATGTTCCTGGAGTTGCACTTGATACAAAATCTCATCAGTTCTGAGTAAAGCTGTCAGTTGGTTAGCTGTGATTGGGGAGCCCAAGGTTGCTTCAGAACTGATACCTCTGAGTGTGATCAGCTGTTGTCCTTGATAAAATTGCAACCACTTGTCCTACCAATGGATTTTCATTGGGCTGTACTGCTGTAACCAATCCATACCAAGTATAATGTCATAACTACCCAATGGAATGATCTTAAAGGTAGTAACAAAAGTACGCCCCTGAATTCCCCATGTTTGATCTTGGAGTTGATGTGTACAGGATAATTTGCTAGCATTGGCCACCTGGACTATGACTGGTGTAGACAGTGAAGTCTTGTGGGAGAAAGAAGAAGCCAGCTGATCACTGATAAATGAGTGTGTGCTACCAGAGTCAACAAGCATATATACCTTCTGGTTAGCCACATAACCCAATGACCTGATAGTTTTCTAGGCTTCAGTCCCTTTAACAGCCTGGACAGAGATCATCATCAAATCTTCACCAGAATCATCAGACTCATGCTGCTCTTGACATTCAGAGTGCTCATGATTATCTTCAAAGAGACGTCAGATTTCCTCAACTGCATGAAGTGAGATTGTCTTGGCACATTTGTGTCTAGGACTCCATTTCTCCCCACACTTGAAGCAAAGACCCTTGGCCCTCCTATATGATTTAAGCTCCACCAAGGCATCAGGTACAGTCTTGGCTCTTAGAGTTTCAGAAGTTCTTTTATCTTCTATATTTGGTGCACGAGGTCTTGTATGGATAGGAGTAGATGGCAATGAAGTCCTACCACTATCTGCCATATTCTTCTTATAATAATTGGAATCAGTCCTCCTGAAATCCTTCTTGTGAGCACAAGTAGTTACTTCTTCCTGCAATAACGCGATAGAGCTAGCAGTATCCAGATCGGCAAGACGATGAACAATAACAACAGCTCTAATATCTTCACGTAACCCATCTATGAAGCGATTAGTAATGATGGTAGCTTCCATAGTAGGATTATGAACAAGCAACTGATGGACTAAATCACTGAATTGCTCTATATACTCAGAAACTGTAGCTAACTGTTTAAGATGAAAAAATCTACGCAGGAGATGGTTGTGCTCATCCTTATCGAAGCGATTACAGATGGCAACACCTAAATCCTTCCACGACATCTCATGAGCATAAGCAGGAATAGTTTGAAGCCAAAGCGTAGCAGAACCGGTGAAGTTCATAGTGCCTAACTTCACCCACAGGTGCTCAGGTGTATTGTAAACATCAAAAAATGTCTCAGCGTTTCTAATCCACAACCTAGGGTTGCTCCCATCAAATTTTGGAAAGGTAAATTGAGGCATAGCATGATTCAGATCCAGGGGGAGGCCATGGGTTTCAGAACCAATGAAATTCAGTTGCAGAGCAGAGGGAATTTGGAGGTTCATCGCACCTGTGACCAGGGTCGGTTGCGGGATAGCGGTATTCGCTACCCCGAACTCGGAACCCCGGTGGAGAAGTCGCTTGCTGTGGTCGATTGACCCTGGTGTCGCCCCGTGCGGGGTCGATTCCAGGTGGGCGGAATCCAGCACCGATCCCGTAGAGGTAGAGGTGGCCCCGCGGGGAGTAGTAGATGGCGGCGGCTACGCAATGGTGACGACGCCTGCCTGCTCATCTCCAGCGGAATCCGGCGATGGAGCTTGAGGGAACAACACACCCAACGCCTTGTCCATCCGCTCGCCGAGATCCAGCATGGTGAGCTCCAACTCGCTCACACGATTGTCGACCAACGGCTTCTAAGTGTTGATGTCGGACCTCAAGGCCCGCATCTCCACCATAGAGTCCTTCAACTCGATGATGCCCTTCAAGTTCTCCCCGAGAAGCGCTAAGATCTTGCCGAGCTGCTCCTCCGGTGTCTCCTTCCCCATCTAGCTCCGCGTGAGGTACAACTGGAATGCCATAATCGACGCTTTTGATACTAGTTGTTACCGACTCAAGGCACGATATACTGGTTTCAATATCTTAGGTAGTTTGAACTTGTGTTCGTCGGACCAGCCGGAGCCAAATCCGCCGCCGATCGCCGTCGGCACTGCCACACGGTTCAAGAATAGTCGAATATACAAGTTGGAGAAGAAAGCTCTCCCCTCAGCTCTCCTTAACAGCGATTACATGGGCTAGCCGTTCAGGCCCAACTTAGCACCATTCTGGCCCACTAACTCTCGGATTTGGCTTCCGGGCTCGCTTGGTGGTCTGCCCGCGCCGCTTCTCCTCTAAATCAGACTCGGCGACGGCTTCAGGTTGGCGCCCGATGTCTGCTTGCACGTCTTCAGTAGCTCCATCGGTGACACTAGACAATGATAGGGTGGACCCACACGTCATTGAGTCATACCTTTCTTCCACTCGTATTCTCTCCACGTGCAAGGGCCGAGCAAGGGCGACAAGCAAGCCGGTGCTGCTCCAGCGTGATGGAGGGAGGCATGGTTGGGCTGCTCGTTGTAGTAGCGCGCCTGTGCGGTGGAGGGAGGTGGAGGGAGTCGCGTCACAAGAAGGTGCGCGGGGGCCTTCCGTAGTCGGCCATCGGGAAGGGAGATCCTGAGCAGCGAGAGGGAGATCTGCAGGAGGATAGGAGAGCGGCCATCGGAGTAGAGAGGGAACTTGAGGAGACCGCCACTGTCGTGCACGAGGGAGATCCCGTCGGGGAAGAAGAAGCCTTGGGTGTCGCTCGCCTCGCCCGTCACAGCGGCCGACCGCGGGAAGGACAGATCCGTGCCTCCACGCCTCCGGGAAGGAGCCCGATCATCGACGGAGGGGCGCCAGTGGAGATAGGGAAGGCGAGCGGACAGTCGTGTTCGCCGGCCGGGGAGAAACTGTTGTGCGCGCGTTTCCGTATGGCGAGGAGGAAACAGTTGGATGGGGGCTGGGTTATTGGGCCTATAGAAATGGGGTTTGATGGCAGGATTTGGGTGGCCACCCCATTTTGGGCATGAGCAGGGGCCCTGCTAAGAGCAACTTTGCATGCTGGGCTGAAAACAATAGGGACCCAAAATTTCAACTAACTCCAGCCCAAACACTAGTGAACACCCTATCTGCCTCGCCTGCGCCGCACCGGCGCCCCGCACCGGCTCCAGCACCGCACCCCACCCGCGCTGCCTGCAACTGTCCCTCACCGGTGCCCGCACACCGCCTCTGCCCGCGCCCTCCCACGCTGTGCCTGCGCGTCCGTGGAGGCTCCGGACGTGGCGTGCCCGCACCGGTGGTCGCACCGGCACCCTCCCGCGCGCCGCCTGCTCTAGCGCCCCGCCCGCACATCTCGCAGCGGCCGGCCGCGTCGCGTTCCGGCGCCCATGGAGCACGCCACGTCTGGAGCCTCCACGCCTGTGCCTGTGCGTGCATGGTGTCCGGCGTGAGGACCGTGGCGGCGTGCGCACGGAGGAGCAGGAGCAGGCGGTCGTGTCCAGGTCGGCGGTCGTCGGGTGGCGCGAGCCGGCGGCCGGCCCTCCATCCCCGATCACCTGCATGATCGATTTGAACGTGGCGCCGCCGTCCAAGGAGGTGGAGCTCTTTGCCATGTCAGATCCCCACTTCAATCCAGGTGCTTGAAGCTGAAGCATGCAGATTAGCACCGTCATTCTGGATAATTCTGTTGTCGGAGGTGATTCGGGGTGAGCATCGTCAGGGAGATAAATCCACCAAAACCAAAAGGTAAAACAAATCAGAAAAAATGGAGGTGAAGAAAAAAGCATCTTTTGTAGGTTATAATGGTAGCTTGCTTATCGTTTTTCTATTCCATTGGTTTGTGATTACAATAATCTGTGTCGTTGCTGTTAATTTCGTTTCCTGTTTGAAGCGACTGGATTATATGGAATGCATATATGTAGATTATATTAGTATGAGCAGCTATCAAAGCTGGCTCTGGTTCTTGGTCTGATCATCCAAATGCAACAACATCTCGTCGAATGAGATCAACAATGGGGAAAGAGGTAGCTTGACCATAGCTTTCTGTTGCATTCTCGGTAGGAGTATGGTATTGTTATCCTAGCCAGAAGAGTCCAATGCTTGAGCGCTACTATGCTAGGATCAGCAGAAGAAAAAGCTCCATGGATTATACTAGCAATGTAGGAGCAGACGAAGAGGAGAAAGCACCTTGTGCTTGCTTTTCCACTGATGAGAAGCATAGAAGTAGCATTACTGTACAGTAGTGTTGAAAGCCACACCAGCAACTATGTAAATTCAGATCTTATGTTCAAACTGTTGTTAATCCAATATTATGGAGTCTCATCTTATGTAAATTCGTTGTTGAAACTTGTAAATTCAGTCACAATTCAGAAATAAATGTTCAGGTGATACCTTGTAAGCAGCCATGCTTGTTAGTGTATTGGATTCTGTATAGTGCTCGGTTCTCTGATATTTTCAGTTTCTCCTTACTTCACTTTGCAATTTTCATTCCTATGTACATAACTTGACTGTGCAAAAAATACACTAGTAGTACACTGCAATTTTGTATCATGTTCTCACTTTCAACTCGTTCATGGTTATACACTTGACAAGCATCAGGTAGTCTGAACTTATTACCAAGTGACTGACTTACAAGTAAACATGTGATACCTTAACAAGCATCATGTGATACCTTTCATTTGTGCATCTGACAGTTCTAATCTATTTCCATTGTGCATCTGACAGTGGTGCATGTACTAGCATGACATTGAAAATTTAGGTTCTAGAATCATAGAATAGCCTTTAGCCTTTATTAATGGGCATGAGACTAGTTAGACTAGGGGGTTAACAAGAGGTACACTCTTTATCAACAAAAACTGAACTTTTGGCAGGAATAATGGCATACCTATGCTATCAAGATACAGAAATAATGGCATACCTGATTCACAAAAATAATAAGTGTTTCAGAGCGACATAAAGTGTACTGAATTTTTTAAGTGCACAGTCATCAAACGGGATTGGATGTCTTCAAAATTTGTGTATATTACCCTTCAATTTCACGTTTGGGAATAAGTGCTGCAACCTGTCACAAGTATAATAACAGCAAGGTAAAAAAAATGTAGCATGGTCTAAGTATCACGTAAATAAAGAGGTTGGTGAACTTTGCAAGAACTATTAAGTATCATATATCTCAAAAATAGGACTTCTAAGTCAAAAACGAAAGAACATGTATGCCCAGGCAGTGCATCAGAGTCAGAAATGCAGCACACTTAGAGCATCTCCAATTGTTTGGAAAAAATGACTTGGGAAAAGTTGTCATTTAGCAACTTGCTAAAACTTTTGGCAGTAATTTTTTCATGTATCTCCAATAGTTTAGTAAAAATAACATAGAAAAGTATTCCAACTTGGTAAAAATAACATAGAAACGCAGGATAGCAAGTGAAGCTGACTTGGTAAATATAGCAAGTAGATGGCCTCCGATTCCAACTTGGAAAATTTAGCAAGTCATATACCAATCTGTTGGAGAATGTTTTTTCTTCTTCTTTTCCAATAAAGGATAACAAGTCATTTTTCCAACTATATTGGAGATGCTCTTAAGATGCTTATCAACAACTCTTCCATTCGATATAAAAAAATCTTCCATTCAATGTTCTAGCTTTGTGTTAGTAGGGGGAGCATACTCTTTAGAATAAGCAAGGATCTTTAGAACAACAGTAACAGATCCACCAACAAGAGTGTTTACAATGTTTAAAGAATTTTCAGCAGAATCAGGTTGAGCTATCAAGAGCCTTTCACTGTCTACACCAATAGCTTCAGCAAATGAAGGGTTAAAGGCATTTTCTACATCAATATAAATTCAGACTGCACTGCAATCCTGTGTTCCAAATTACATCATCGCTATGTTTCAAAAATAAGACAACTAAAACTTTTGTTTCTGATGAAAGGATACACATTGCCTCAACATCAGCCTCCATGGGGCTCTGAACAAACTGTCACAACACAAGACTCAATATCCTAAGACTAGCACTCATCGCCACTCAAGATAATCTGAATACAATACCCTAGACTCCACTCTCACCACTTGCCAAGGAAGTAAGCCGACGCTGGCGCCAACGCCACCGCCGCTGGGAGAAGCATTCGGCCACCACTGCAGTCGCCACCGGGAGAAAGCATCCTGTTGCCGTTGCCGCTGCCGAGAATGCGATCGTCGTGAACTGGGCCGTTGTCGCTGCCGATGTGAACTAGGTTGTTGCCGCCACCGCTGGGAGTAGACGACGTGGGAGGACGAGAATGCGGATGGGAGTAGGCGTCGCGTGGTATACACCGACGGATGGGGAGGCAACGCGCCTCCAGAGAATCCTCTTGACGCATTGCCGTCCATAGGAGCAGAACCGGAGAATCCTCCTGACGCACTGCCACAGCTTATTCCCAATCCATTTGCTGGTATTAAAAAGAAAACAACCACAGATTAGTTTCCATGAAGTTGTACAAGCAGATATTATGGGGATTGAAGACAACAGGAGACAGGTGACTGAATGTACAAGAATAACAAGGTGATTAGCATTGGACTACATGTACATGCATAACATTTTTTTACCAGAATCCAAACAATCTCCAAAAGAACATACATCTACAAAAGCTTCCCAGGAGACCAGGAAACCGGCAATAATAACATTCAGACTAGAGCTTAATAACATTCAGACCATGATCTGTTTCACTAATGCAAACAACCACTGAGGCCTGAACTAATTCCAGTAGGCACCTAAGGCTCCTCAGATTTCAAGGATCTAAAGAATAATACTACACAAACTATTTAATAAAGGATCCAGTAAACTACTGCAGTACTGAAAACTAATGAAAAAAACTGAGAAGATCATTAACTACTGAAAAAAGATATTGCAGTACTGATCAAGGATCCAGTAGCTGAAACTAAAACAGCAAGCAACATTTTTAGACAAATGATGCATCCAGTAAATGAAACAGGAAACTAAAGGAAGCAAAAGATCACAATGTTCAGAGCAAAGATGAATCTCATAAAAAAAAGACCTGGTTGTTTGTGCAAAGATTAAAATTTAGAACAATATCAAATATATAACTTACATCCTACAAGCTACATCACAATTTTCGAACATATAATTCAGAAGATTTAAATTTAAATAACTTCAACAAGTCTGAACTCAAAAACTCTATCTCTAGCAGTTGCATACCAGAGCACTAAACAAAAAACATGTTCATTCTATGATCTATCTCTTACTTAGACTAAACTTACTATTATATCTAAATGACATGGCCCATGGCTGAGATGCTTTTGCGTTGGCTTTGGTGTTTCAGCTTAAACCTATTTCGTCCTGCTTCTGAATGGCATAGCCAGCAACAAGCTGCCTTTGTTGCTTTTATCCATTAGAATATGGCAAGGAGAGAAAAAATACTAACTTCTCTTTCAATTTCTTAAATTCTTTAGATTTTGTTTCAAGATCTTTCATTGTAGAATTAGATTCTGAAATCTGAAATTGCTTTTCAGCTTATTCAATATTAGCCAAAACTGAAAGCTGTTGAATTCTTGCCATAGGTACCAAAAAAGAACATGTTATTAGGGTGTCTGGTACATCTTTGGATGCCCTGTGATAGCTGTGGGCAACGTGCATGCTAAGTGGCAAACTGTGTATCACAATCAAATAATAAGACACATAGTCTAGAGAAAAACAGAAAAGTATATCATTTTTCCATTAACTTATGAGTATATACCGGTAGCTCTCTAGAATCCTGAACATGAGTACTCGTGAGAAAACATTAAAGCATTGAATGCACTAAAAAATCAGTTAGCATACACTACTCCTATATTCAAAATAAAAAAATACAGTAGGGAAACCATTACAAACTACATTATCCTATAAGCATAATACATAGATAATATGTAGTTGCATAGGATCTCAATATCGTCATTGTTGCAGAGAAACAAAGACTGCTTTGCTTTAGCACTTTTGTAGTGTTGGTTAATTAGGATCTCAATATCATCTCTGTCCCAAAGAGACAAAGACTGCTTTGCTAGTACAGATCCACAAAACATGAGAGAAAAAGGTAAGAAGAAAACTGAAGAATGTGCTTGGGAATCACCTTGCTTTGGTGCTCGAGCGTCAAACGCCAGTCCTAGTACCTGCTGGCTGCCTGTTTGCTCGTCGACCGTGGGAGTTGAACGAACTGACGCAAAAGGAAAGAAGCAAGATGAGAGACGAACTGACAAAGACAGAGAGTGGGAGTTGAACGAACACATACTAGTGCTACCCGTGGGGAGGAGCCGAGAGCGACTCGCCGTCGCCTCGAGGGAAGGGGTCTCGCCAGACTGGGGGAGGAGCCGGGTGGAGTCGATGTGGGGGGAGGAGCTTCGGTGGCACCTCGAGGGGGGTCTTGTCGGCCGTGTGCGGGAAGAGGACTAGCGGCAGAGGAGCGGCGGCCGCGACGGCGGGACGGCAGGAGCGGCGGTCATGGTGGAGGAGCGGCGGCTGCGGTGCCGAGTGGGCCGAATTCGGTGCAGAACACGAGCCCATGTTCCTGGCGACCTCAAACTAAATTTTGGGAGTTCTCCTGAAATGGGAGCCCAAATAGGAGCCCCATTAGAGAGGATTTTTTTTTGCTCTAGCCTTAAATTTGGAATAGGGGCCTTTTTAGGAGGTGGGCTGGAGTTGCTCTAAAGCACGTTTTTTAGTCTGAACCCCTATTTTAGCTATGAGGCTCAAATATGGGATCTACTAGAGATGCTCTAAGATACCCAGAATTGGACAAGTTGGGCCATGAGAAGCATTGTTACATCGTCGTGATTCATGAGAATCGATCTCTACAAGATTATTTGTGCATCATGTAGCTAAATTCCATCTGGTTCCTAAGGAAGATTGTTTGTGCAAATGCCTCACCGACAACTGGCAAAGGGAGGCCTTGTTGGAGCTCTTGTGGGGTGTGGTAGCAGGAGAGGGCCCGAGGCAGTCCTCGTGTCGTGTGAGCCGTGACGCTTAGGCGCTCGAGAGAGCAAGGTGATGGTTAGGTAGTTTGTTTCTTGAGTAGTAGCCCTTGGTTTCTTTTCTGCTAGGATGGACAGGACCGATCTATGTCCTCCTAGTGCATGTCATTTGTGGCGTGTCGTTGTAAAAAACACCTTTTCTCTTTTTAATGTCAAAGACGCGTAAATCTTTTGTGTATTCGAGAAAAAAGTGCAATGTGGAAAAAGAGATGGCTATCTATCTCGACATTATTGCAAAGAGCATAGAGATTGCTAATTTTTGAGGAGAAATGACTTATCCTACCATCGCTCTCCTGATAAGTCTCCAAGCGAAAAGTCTTGAGGCATAGAGAAATTTCTTTACTTTTCCGAACATTTTGAAGAATAGATAAGGATTTGATTTGTTATGCTTCTGCTTCTTGTATTAGGAATGTTGAAAGGTATCAAGTTTTGAAGGTATTTGAAGGCCTCCATAAAGGTGCATTTACCTATGTTAGCTAGAGTCCAAATAAGAATATCAGGGTCCTCTAAGTTAATTACCTGAATGTTGTTTATAATGTCACTAGCCTCCCTACTAAAGAGATGATGAATGTGTTCATTATTCCAGGTTTTTGTACCTTTAGCCACAAATCTGAAACTATTTGGGGATGTTGTTGTCGGTGCTATTAGTAATGTTTAGGTGATCATAGATGTTTTGCCAAATGGAGCACCAAGGGGGGGACCAGATGCTAGAATTTCCTTTTTGAATTTGAATGGAGCAACACTCTGTAAGAGTTTGTCTTACCCAAAGAATAGAGGACCAGAAGATAGATTTGGCCTTGGTAGCTTTTGCTGTCTAAAAGGAATTATTTGGGCAATATTTGGCCTTAAGAATATTTGAAAGGAAATTGTCTTTACTGATGGCAATATTCCAAGTACCATGTAGAAGCAGGCTTTGACTGGCCATATTCAAATCCCTAATACCAACTCCTCCTTTGGCTTTTAGCTAACAAATGTCCTCCAAGAGCGATAGTAGAAAGTGGTGGTAGAGTTATCCTCATTGAAAGCCCTAGTTTGGTTTTGGGTAATTGATGAAACTTATCATGTTAACCATTTTCTTCAAGTGATGATTGAGTGTAAGTGCAATCAAGCCCTAGTTGTGGGTTTTGGTGATAATGACCATACAATTAAAGAACTAATGAGATTTATCAGGATGACAAGCAGGTATGATAATGAAAAGGATGTTGCTCATGTGTTGGTGGACCCCTGGGAACAGCAGCTAGCCGCAGCAACATACTCATCCTCCGTGGTAGATTGGGCGACACTAGACTGCTTGCGAGAAGACCATGATACAAGAGAAGAACCAATAAACTGACAAGTCCTAGAAGTGGACTTGCACTCAATTCGGCAACCAGCAAAATCGGCATCAGAATAACCGCAAAGGGAGAGGGTGGAGGAAGCAGAATACCAAATTCCAAACTCAGGTGTGAAGCATAAGTACCTCATAATGCGCTTGACCGCCTGACGGTGAGAAGTGCGTGGCGACGACTGAAATCGCACGCAAAGACACACCGCGAACTGGATGTCCGGGCGTGTCGCCGTCAGGTACAGCAGCGACCCGATCATACTCCGTACTCCTTCTGGTCCACTGCTTCTCCATCCTTGTCCGCATCCAGGGCCGTCGTGGTCGACATGGGTGTTGGAAGAGGCTTGGCCTCACCCATATCGAACTTCTTCAACACGTCCTTAGTGTACTTGCCCTGGTGCACGAACGTCCCCTCTCGGGATTGCTTGATTTGCAACCCAAGAAAAAACGTTAGCTCGCCCATCATGCTCATCTCAAACTCCCTGCTCATAGTATCTGCAAACTTGGCAACCAAAGCGTGAGAGGAACCACCGAAAATGATATCATCCACGTAAATCTGGACCAAGAGAGTGTCATTGCCTTGCTTGAGGAGAAAGAGCGTTTTATCCACACATCCCATTTTAAACCCTTAGCAAGCAAAAAGGTTTTCAACCTATCATACCAGGCTCTAGGGGCTTGTTTCAAACCATATAAAAGCTTTGTGGAGTTTTAAAAACATGGTTTGGAAACTTGGGATTTTCAAAACCGGGGCATTGTCGACATACACCTCTTCTTCTATGTAGCCGTTTAAGAAGGCACTCTTGACATCATCCTCTCCTTGTTTGTTTTTGAAAACCCATTTTGTCCCAATAGGATTACACTCAGAAGGTTGAACCAAAACCCAAACCCGGTTTCTCTCAAAATTCTCTAACTCCTCATGCATGGCATTTACCCAATCCGGATCCGTCAAGGCGTGTCCAACATCTCGGGGTTCAAAATCAGCAACAAATGCAGAATGAGCAAAGTGAGAGATTTGTTGTGACCTAGACCGAGTGACACGTTCGACGATGTTGCCGATCATCTGTTGAGGAGGGTGTTGGCGCTGAATGTGTCGTGGCGCCTCCCGAGCTGAAGAAACCTCCCTCTCAACAGCAGCTGGTGCCTCCTCGGGTACAAAAGGTACCGCTCGTGGTGGCCTATCCCATGGCCCCCAAGTCGAAGAAGAGGGATCGGGGCCGTGAGTCGTAGTAGAAGCCGCTCCTTGCGGCACAGCAGGTGGAGGTGATGCTGGGTCACCCATGCCTTCAGCATCCTCGTCCTCGTCATCACATCAAAAAGAGGTTCACCGACCTCATGATCACCTGCACGCTCAAAACGAGAAGAAGAACAAACCATGGTCTCGTCGAAGGTGACATCGGATGTCTCCATGACTCGGTTAGTATCAAGGTTAAGTACACGATATGCTCGAGTGTGAGTGCCATAACCCAAAAATATACCGTCAGAAGAATGAGACTCAAACTTGTCCAAATTGCCCTTTTTGAGTATAAAACAGTGGCAACCGAAAACTCTAAAATAGCTCACTTTGGGCTGTTTTCCAAAATGCAACTCATAAGAAGTCTTTTTCAAGAAGGCTCGAAGAAAAATGCGATTGGAAATGTAGCATGCAGTGCTCATAGCTTCGGCCCAAAATCGCCTAGGAGTCCTATGCTCATCGAGCATCGTCCTGGCCATCTCTACAAGGGTCCGATTCTTCCTTTCTACAACACACCATTCTGAGGCGGTTGTAGGGTGAAGAAAACTGATGCTCTAAACCCAAGAGTTACAAAACTTCTCAAAATCCGAGTTCTTAAACTCGGAACCGTTATCACTACGGATAGCTCGCATTGAGTTCAAAGGGAACTCCTTCTGAAGACGCAAAATCAGATTGCGAGCAAAAGAGAAAGTCTCAGTTTTCTCAGCGAAAAAGAAAACCCACGAATATCTCGAAAAGTCGTCAACAACAATAAGCACATACTACTTACCCCCAACCGAGCTCACCCGAGCCGGACCAACAAGGTCCATGTGTAAAAGCTCTCCAGGGCGCTTAGTCATGACCTTAGTCACTGGATGGTGGGGAGCGGCAACCATCTTCCCATGTCTACAAGAATGGCAAACAAGATCCTTCTCCATGCACAACTTGGGCAATCCTCGGATTAGGCCAAGTGAACTATGCCTTGCAATCAAGTCGAAGCTCAAATGTCCTAGTCTCCTATGCCACTTCCAAAGATTAGAGGAGGAAGGTCCAGCCACAAGACAACGAGAAACTCCAAACGACTCCGAGAAATTCCCACGAAAGACTTTCCCAAAGGGCGAAATCACACAAACAAGATTGCCCTGAGGATCCAAAATACGACTGAGATTCGGCTTAAAACGAATCTCATAGTCGTCATCAAAGAGTTGCGAAATCGAAAGAAGGTTAAAATGCAAGTTAGAAACAAGAGCAACATCGCGCAACACAAAGTGCTCATTAACTCGCACCGACCCACGAGAACAACACTTTACCTTTGCTATTGTCGCCGAAGGTGATAAATTCCTTTCCGGCGACAGGACTAAGACTGGAGAACCACTTGGCGTTTCCGATCATGTGTCTCGAGCAATCAGAATCCACCAACCAAATGTCCTACAATCGTTTTACCTACATCAATAAAAAGACATAGGGTGAGCATACGGTCCAACACTGGGGTTAGTGAAGTAGGAAGAGTACGAGTGTTGGGCCAGCTGCTCAAAAGAACGGTTAGCAGAAAAACCATTCCTAGCACGCCTACGGGGAAAGCGATCACCACGCACAGGAAAACGTGGTCCGCTAAGGAAAGAGCGTTCATCGCGATACTCAAAACGCGGTGGAGGATAACCCTCAACAAAGCCACCGCCACGGGGTCCGTATCCTGCAAAGTCAGGACCCCTCCGGGCAACTCCTCCCTGACGCCTAGGACCTTGAGGCACTGCACCTCTAGGCCTAGCAGCTCTCCTCTGAACATTCGGCACATGCACATCATGGAAAGGATGGTACATGTCCGCATTGTTCATCTCCCTGGCACGGCGCGCCTCTCTCTTGCGCCGAAAGCAGAACTCACTCAAGTGTCCATCTCTCCCACAGTGCTCACAATGATACCTCACCGCTCTCATAGGGGGTTGTTGGTACTCACGGTAGTGGGTGTGGATCACCTTGCCCTTCTGTGGCATAAGCTCCTCTTGGGTAGGTGGCATTGTGTCAAGTTGTTTTTTTCAGGTGGTTGGGTTTGGGATGCCACATCTGTTTCTTGGGTGGAGCTCTCGGAAGTTCCTCATACACTCCATCTTTGGTGTTAGGCTCGAGTGGCTCTTTGGGTGGAATCTTGGTAAGCTTGGGAGTAGTGGTGGATTTGGGCTTCTCACTCGGGTTAAGACCACTCGACTCTCCAATCTTGCCAAAAAAGAAGAATCATCACACCCCTAAGCAAAACCTACACCAGGACCTCCAGCAGCACGCTTGAACTAGGAGATCATCATCCCAAGCTGCGGCTCACCACAAGACACCCATGACAAAATGGTCCGAAGGTATGTGTTTTCTTCCTCGGTTTACATCTTGTCATGCTTTACATTTGCTATCTCCATCTCCAAACCCTCACACAAAGCGCATCTAGACACACAAGTGCTATCCAAGCTGGCTTTCTCAAGAGACACAATCTTGGCATTCTTCTCTGCCAACTCGGATTGCAAGCCTGCACAAGACTTGCACGCACCAAGCACCGAAGATCTAGCTCTAAGCTCATCCACCTCTCCTACCAACACAGCATATGTAACACCTCTGGTGTTTAATAAGTAATTAACCTGACATGTCATCATCATTAGTCTTTAATCATTTCTTGCCATGCATTTAAGTTTGCTTAATTTTTGTGTAGATCTTGTTCAGTTAAGTGTTTTGATGCTTTGTTTATGAGGACCAAAATTCAAAAATCAAAATAAAATTTAAATTCCTTTGAAAAACCCCAAATTTCCAAACTCTAGTTTTACACCCCTTTCTAATTCAAAAGTTGTTCAAAATTTGAAGTTGGTCCTTTTAGCAAAGTTGTAGATCTCAATTCTAAACAACTTTGGTGTTTTGAGTTTTCTTTGTGCAGTTCAAAGTTTAGGAGTAATTTTCAAGATTTCAAAAGAAGAATAGGTTTTCACTGTGCACAGCTAGAGGGCCCCGGCCACCGTCAAGACACAGCGCCGTCACGCCAAGCCCGGCTAACCCGCGCCGTGTCGCGCGCAACCAGCGCTCGCGCTCCCGGCCCCTACCTCCGTCTCGTCCGAGCCCCTACCCCCGTACAGCGCCGAGCCCGGCTGATCCGTTCCGTGTCGCCCAAGGCTAGAGCCAGCGCGCTCGATCTCCCCGACCCCTACCTCTTCTCGCCCGGACCCCCACCGTTCTTCGCCCGGACCCCCACCATCCTCTTCGCCCGGCCCGGACCCCACCGTTCTTCGCCCGGACCCCCACCGTCCTCTTCGCCCGGACCCCCACCGTTCTTCGCCCGACCCCCACCGTTCCGCCACCGTTCTTCGCCCGGACCCCCACCGTCCTCTTCGCCCGGACCCCCACCGTTCTTCGCCCGGACCCCCACCGTCCTCTTCGCCCGGACCCCCACCGTTCTTCGCCCGGACCCCCATCGTCCTCTTCGCCCGGGACCCCCACCGTTCTTCGCCCGGACCCCCACCGTTCTTCGCCCGGACCCCACCGTCCTCTTCGCCCGGACCCCCACCGTTCTTCGCCCGGACCCCCACCGTCCTCTTCGCCCGGACCCCCACCGTTCTTCGCCCGGACCCCCACCGTCCTCTTCGCCCGGACCCACCCCCACATCACCCCGCGCCTATAAAAGCCACCAAGCTCCCCATTGCCACCACCAACACTTCCTCGCCAACCCAAGCCATCAGGCAGCCCCAGCGCCCGCCAAGGCCGCCACTGCCTTCGCCTTGAGCTTCTCCCCCTTCCCAAGCCACCAATTTCACCCCTCCGTCCTTTCCTTCCTCCTTCGCCGGCGCAGCGACTCCCCTCCAACTCCGGCGAATCGCTCGAGCCTCACCCTCGAGCCAACCTTCGAGCCAACCCTCGAACCGCACACCCTCGAGCGTCCCCTCGAGCCACATCCCTCGAGCCGCATCTCTCGAACATGCCAAGGCCAGCCTCGAGCCTCACCCTCGAGCGTCCCCTCGAGCCTCACCCTCGAGCACGCCTGCGAACCGCGCCCCCTCGAAGCAGCCGAGCCCCAGCCTCGGGCGAATCGCAGCCACCCTCGGACTGAGCCTCGAGCACGCCGAGGCTACCCTCGAGAGGTTAGCCGAGCCTCCGCCGAGGCCTCGCCACCATCGAGCTCCCGCCTCCGACCCTTGCACCGCCTCGCCGAGCCTCGTTTCCAACTCCTGGTGAGCCCGCGAAGCTATCCCCACCCTCTGCCTTCCCAGCCGAGACCTCGAGCGACCAGTCCGCTGTCCGCCTTACAGGCAAGCGCGCCGAGCCTCGAGAGAAGCACAGTTTTCCTTTTCTTTTAATATATGAATAGTGTTTTGTTTTCTTCTTTTTGTGGGTTTAATCTGTTGTTCTAAAAATCTTGAGATTAATGTTGTGTGTTCCTTGCTCTCTGTAGTATTTTAGAAAAATAAGAAACTCTACTTTTCTGCAAAGTTTAAAATATGAAAAATCCTCCTTTTAATTAATAAATGGATAGTTTTAGGGTTTTTAGTAAAACCTGTATAGCTCCAAAGGTCATGAAATTTGTTTTGTCATCTATTTACACCATGATGAACCTATGAGATTAATTTGGTAAATTTTGGGACAACTGTATAAAATGATCTTTTAAAATAAATTAGGAAAAACAGAAAAGTAATCATGGTGTGACCTTTTGGATTGTTTGCTGTTCATAGACCCCACCCCTCTGGTCTATGATGATTGTGATGCCTTGCAATGTTTTGTAAATAATGCTTAATAAGTTTGTTTAATCTTGCTTAAAAAGATAAAGATAATTAATCTTTATGTCTATCCTAGAAGTTACTCACATGTTAGAAAGTTGTACTCTAGAATCAGTAGTCTTGTCCTGCACCTTAGCATGCATTCCATGGCATCATGTTAAAGCATACATCATTTATCCACGTGTAGTATCCAAGAGTGTTGAAGTCGTGTTGATCAAGCTCTGGTGTTCACCATTGTCGAACGAGCCTCGGAGGAGGGTTTTTGTTGGACAGGCTTCGTCGAAAAAGACTTAACTTCAAGCAACAAACGAACTAACTTGTGTCAATCTTTCTTGGATCTTATCTTCCCTGCAACGAAGGCAAGCCCCGGTGCATTTAGCCTTTCCTTGCTTTTATAAAAGTTTTACTTAAATACTTTTGAGTTAAATTACTGCATTAGGTGATAGAAGTTGTGTGATGACCTATTACCTGCACTTTACCTCCACCAAAGATCCCCTACCCTGTTTAAAAACTATTTGCAAAATGCTTAGCATTGCTATACAATAGATTTACGATAAAAATGCCAATTTCAAAAGTGTGATCACTTAAAGAACTTTTATGGGAATTTGGCTTTACTCCCCGACTGTTGGCTAAGTATCTGATCCGTACCTAGTCACAGCGAGGAGAGGTTGTCCGAGCGTACGGTGCCGTCATGTTGAAGTCCGGGACTCAACAGTTGACACCGACCAGGACAGGGTTTGAAAAACTGACGGGACTATTACGCTTGGGTGAGATATAACCAAGGTATAGTTCTGGCTGGAAAATTAGGGACCATCCGTATGGGGGCCTGCTGGTCAAGACTTGTAACTATTCACATACTTCGGAAAGCTCTGGCTCCGAGAAATCCTTGATTGGGACCGACAACCGCACACTGGGAGTGGAGAGATGGCGGAAGTAGCATGTACCCACGTGGTCGTCGTACCTGGAAAGGAGTGGTGTACTGTACTTCCGGGTAGCGTAGGACCGGTCCAATCTTGGAGGAATCGTGGTAGACGGGTTGGCCTATGCAAGCTTGGGTGCTACATATGCCATGTGAATAGGGATCCTCAGCTGAGTATTATTTATCCGGATTAACGTTGCTCCTCGGTTATGGAGACTTGGTCACTGACTGTCAACGGAGAGTGGTTCTCAACTAGGTATGTTTTGAAATGTAAAATGAATCATGGACAATGGAGAATTGAGAAATACTGGAATCTTTCCAAAAAAAAAAATAAAACAAGGATTTCAAAATGCTTTTTCTGCAAAATACTTGATCTTGCTTAAAGCCTTACCTTGACTACCCTAAGCCTTTCATTCCTGAGTCTTCTCCCTTTTTCTTTAGTCGGGTAAGTCTTGTTGAGTACCCCAGTACTCAGGGTTTGTTAATCCCCTGTTGCAGGTTTCTATTAGGTGGTGTTGATCATGATCATGTCAGTGGGCTTGACGTGATCTGGTTGTTCCTCTTCTCCAACTTAGGTACTCCGCCTAAGTGTGGTTCTGTCATACTACTCTACTTCCGCAATACCAGTTATTTTTATGTAAAAAGTAACATCTTCATAATTTGTAAAGTTTATCTATCTTGCTTCCGCACTCCGATGGTATTTTGTATCAACTGTTGTAATGTTGTAATTATTCCAACCTTCATGATGATGGTCCCGTGGCTCGTGAGTAATTCGGGGTCCTCTCGGGGACACCCGACGGATCTTTCCAGTAACGTGTTTCATTTGCACAGTCATTGGGCTCCCTATGACGATGACGTGTGCAAGTGGGCCACATTATTGGGCGGTTCCGTCACAGCATACTTACTTCTCAAGGTGAGAAGATCAGTCATGTGTGTGGAGCACATCTCACACTCCCCCTCATCTGTGACAACAACGGTGGACTTGACAGATTCAAGTTCTTTCACCGTATCCTCCCACTTCTGCCTAAACTCCTTCCTCTCTCTAGCAGCGCGCCTAAGCAACTTGTCTTGACTAAGGAGAGCAACAGTAAGTTTCTTGACCTCAGCAGAAAGCTCATTGGGGGTCTGAGATACCTGAGAGGTGTCGTCGTCGTCATCGTCGTTCCGAGGGATGTCCTCCAGCTCGCCGTCGACCTCCTTGCCGAGGGCCATGGTGCAGAAGCCCTCATCGTCGGCGAAGAAGCAGAGGCCGTTCAGCTTGTCCTCGATCCTCTTCTTCTTCTCGGACTCGTCGTCGCTTGAGGAAGCAGAGTCGTCATCCGAATCATCGACGTCGCTGAGCGTGGCGAAGAACGCACGCTGCTCAGCCTGGGCCTTCTCCAAGTACTTCTTCTTGATGTACTCCTTGTTGAAGCCGCCCTTCCGCTTCTGCTTCGCGGGGACGTACTTTTCCTTGCGCTTCCCGGAGTTGTACTTGTGCCCATGATCGCCCTTCCCAGATTGCTTGTTCTTCTTGGGACAGTTGGCGATGAAGTGGTCGGGGTCGCCGCACTCAAAGCATCCTGAGCGTCCTCCTCCGCGGCGACGGTTCATGCGGTTGTTGTGTCACCGCGAGAACCAGTTGGCAAGCAAAGCCAACTCATCATCCCCCATGAACTCCAGCTGCTCCTCTGTGACAGAAAGAAGTGAAGAGAGTGCAAAACTTCCAGAGGGGTTAGCAGAAGAGCCAGAAACCAAAGCCATAGTTGGGCCAGAAGGATTTTCATAGGAAGCCTTTGACATGGCATCAATCTCACTAGACTTGAGCTTACTAAAGAGCTCGTCGCATGTGAGGGTCTCATAGTTAGATGATTCGATGATCGCCTGGACCTTTGAGTCCCACACCGATCGATCGAGAGTATGCAAAAGCTTCAAAGCTCTCTCATGATCGTCGAAAGGCAATAGCTCCTTGTTTGCCCTCATCTTGTTGACAATGACCTGAAAGCGACCGAATAAACTTTCTATGCTCTCGCCAGGCATGTGTCGAAAGTTCTCATACTCCCGCTTGTGCAACTCGTAGAGACGGGATTTGACTTGAGTGGTTCCCTCATGGAAACGCATGAGGGTCGCCCAAATCTCATGAGCCGTGGGGAGGTGAGAAACGCGATCAAACTCGGACATGCTCAAACAGGAGAAAAGAGCGTTACGCGCTTGGCTATTGGCATCGTGTTCATCCATCTGAAGCTAAGTAACACGAGCAGCCAAGACAACGTAATCAGCCTTATTGCAAATCTCCCAAAAAGAAGAGCCCATGCTCTGGAGATAGGCCGACATGCGTATCTTCTAATACGCATAGTTCGTCCCATCATCGAAAAAACGGCGGTTTGCCCACGCCGCGATCCATGTCGCCTTCTGTGGATCTGGAACCGGCTAAGGTGAAAGATCCTTAACCCGCTCCGATACCAATTGAAGGACCGAGAGTGCAACCAGAAGGCGACTAGAGGGAGGGGGGGTGAATGGGAGCTTCAAAATTTCCTACTGGAAACTTGTCGCCACTGTCCCAAGAGTCGACCCCAAGAGCAAACCCTAGAGCTTGCAAGTGTCCACGACCCTAGATGTAGGGTGGATGCTTCCAAGAAGCACAACGAGACACTATACAACTCTAGAAACCCAACGCAAAAGCCGGAAATCAAAACCGACAACGGACGAACGAACCGCGGCCGAATACGCGTGAAACAGACTCGACCGGACTCTGCCTGCGTCCGGTCAAAGTTCACCGGACGCGTCCGGTCTCAAAAATTCCGCTCGGGAACCTTACTACTATGTCGAGGTGCGTCCGGTCGTGTACAGAGCGTCCGGTCAACAGCAAAAGATCAGATGAACAGTAAGCTTGGCGCGTCCGGTCAGTTACTACTCAAGCGTCCGATCAAGTCACAGAAAAATCGTCGCATGACATTCAACCACCGGACGCACAGGGTCAGCGTCCGGTCACTATCGTGCTAGCGTCCGGTCACCCCGACGTTGTACTGTTCGTTCACCGATTCGACTCGATCTCACCCAAAACGAATCCTCTAGGGATCAAACTTGGTGAGAGGAGTCACAAGAAGGATAGTGAGCTATCTCTAAGAGATCATGGCTCGAACCTATCTCCAAATTGATGAATCGAAGGAATTCGGGGAAAGGGAGAAAAACTTGACCCGAAACGAAAATCGACCGATCTACTAGCTCGTGAGGTTAGAGGAGAATCCCTTCGGTGAAAAGAAGTGCCTCACGGTATAGAACAACTTGGTTCAAACGGATTTACAAAATACGCACCAAGTAGAGAGATCGATCAACGGGAAAAACGTGGAGAAAAGCAACCCGCGAAGAACAAGAACAAAACGTGAATCACAACCACGAATTTGCAACCGTGTGGCTACCACACGCTACAATAGTGAGATTACGGTCTCACTTCCTCAAAATCTTACGAACACAGAGGTATGATTGTCTTCTCTGTGGATCTCAGTTCGCTACAGCAGGGAATAGGGAAAGCAGGAAACCCTAGAAGCAAAAGAGCAAATGACTGAGATAATTTGGGAGGTGGGTGTCTCCCCCTACTTATCCTAATTCTAATTCCCACTCTACCCCTAGTTATTTACAGAGCGACCCAGCCAAACCCTAAGGCTATCCTGGACCAACTCAAAGCTAATGCTGATCCGACGGCCACGCCCGCACAACTGGTAGCGTTGCCTCGGCGCAACCTCACCGATTGCCGCCACGTGCCGCCACCGCCGCTCGCTTGTCCTTTTCACGGACTCCGCCCCCGGTTTTGTGGCCGAAACTGAGAACCAGGCCTTCAAGTCCATCCCCCCGGTTTTGAGGCCCAAACCGGGAAAACCAGCCGCCCATCGCCTGAGTTTTGTGGCCCAAACTCAGAACCCCGCCAGCGCCCAGGTTTTGAGGCCTAAACCTTGAAACTATCCTCAGCCCGAGTTTTGTGGCCCAAACTCGGCAAACCCGCAGCACCCCCAGGTTTTGTGGCCCAACCCTGGAAACCGTCCACCCGGTGGTTTTTTCTGTGGCTCAACCACCAAACCGGAGCTGTAGAGGGGATGCACCGCCCGTGCACCCCATCCACCGACACGTGTCCCCAGGTCCTTGACCCGAGCAACAACCGTGCCCCCGCAAGTCTCCGCTCGTCGCTGTCCCCAGGCTGTCAGCCACCACAGCTGATCCTCAGGCCACCGGTCCTCAGTCCATGCGTCACGTCCGCCCTTCACCGCTCCCGGTCCATCGGCATGGCACGTCTCTACTTGACCTTCACCTTGCCTTCGATCACTGTCTCCGTGCTCGACACCTGCACAACACAAGCCAAAGAACATGCGATCAAACCCGTTGACAATCACTCATCACTCGAGGCTCGGCATACACCCATGTATCCACACTTTAGTCGGTACAAGAAAAATGCTAGTTGTCGCATGGATGCGGAAGATGAGGGAGGCTTGTGGGGTGGTCTGAAGAAGAAGAAGGGGGCAAAGAAGTGCAGTGCGACCAAGCAGATCTTGACTCAGCAAGACGAGGAAGAAGAGGGTTACACAAGCAGGAATAGTCCCACACTATTGGTGTGGTATCTACCCGTGGAAGATCGTCTGCGTGCAATATTCGGGAACCCAGAGGATGCCAAGCTCATGTCCTAGCATGCGTCAGCTGATCGACTGAGAGACGATGGCAAGTTGCGGCACCCGTCCGATGCGAAGCAGTGGAAGGATTTCAACATGGCTTACCCAGAGTTTGGCAAGGAACCTAGGCACGTAAGGTTTACATTAAGTACTGATGGGATGAACCCGTTTGGTGAGCTTAGCAGCTCGCACAACACTTGGCCTGTCGTCCTCACCATGTACAACCTGCCTCCCCATCTATGTCAGAAGTGCAGGTACCTTATGTTGACTATGCTTATCTCTAGACCAAAGCAGCCCGGCAATGACATAGATGTGCTCCTAGAGCCGTTCATGGAGGAAATGAAGAAACTATTTGATGTTGGAGTCGAGATGGTGGATGCATACCGCAAGGAGAAGTTCACCCTAAAAGCAATTATGTTTGTCACCATCACCGATTATCCCGGTCTCTTCTCATTGTCTGGGCAGATCAAAGGGAAGACCGGCTGCATAATTTGCATTGACGGGACCTACTACACTTACCTTAAAGGATCCAATAAGATGGTGTACACGAGGCACAGGCGGTTCCTCATTAGAAATCACAGGTACAGAAGCAGTGTTATGGATAAATATTTTGACAATCAGGACGAGCCGCAACGTGATCAACCAGTGCAAACTAGTTGGGGGGAAAGGTGTATGAGAAGGTCAAGGACATGGAACATGTTCAGTTCGGAAAGAAGAAGAAGGTACCGGAAGAGGGGGCAACAAAACAGAGAAGGAAGAGAAAGCGAGACAAGATGGAGGAAGTCACCGCCGTCGTTCCTTTCAAGAAGAAGTCAATTTTCTTTAAGTACCTTTCATACTGGAAAACGCTGAATACACCCCATGCCATCGACTGCATGCACTTAGAGAAAAATGACTTTGAAAGCACGATTGGTGTCCTACTGGACATCAAGGGGAAGACAAAGGATGGTCTCAAGTCACGCATGGATCTTGTCAATCAAGGCATCAGGCCGGACCTTCACCCGGTACCGGCTCAGAACGGTAAAGTCGATATCCCAGGCGCAGCCTGCAACCTGACGCATGACGAGAAGACAGCTTTTCTCAAGTTGCTTAGGGGTATCAAGGTGCCGACTGGGTTTTCTTCCAATATCAAGAGTCTAGTCTCGATGAAAGACCTCACAATGACCGGCTACAACTCACATGACTACCATGTCATGTTGATGGTGTTCCTTCCAATTGCGATCAGGGTTATCCGTCCAGAGTACGTGAAGATGGTCATCACGCGTATGTCATACTTCATTAACCGCATCACCCAGAAGGTCATTGATGAGGCCGAGCTACCTGCCTTGAAGGAGTTCATCGCAGAGACCTTTTGCCAGCTCGAGATGTGCTTTCCACCAGCATACATTGATATTATGCCACACTTGATGATGCACATGGTCGATCAGATCCAACAACTGGGCCTTGTGTACCTACATCAGATGTGGACGTACGAGCGGTTCATGTCCACCCTTAACAGATACGTCCGTAACCGTGCTTACCCTGAGGGCTCTATGATCGAGGCATACACAACGGAGGAGGCCGTGAACTGGTGTATGAGGTACATAAAAGATGGGAGGATGATCCGGTTGCCTGTCCATCAACACGAAGGCAGAACCTCAGGGATGGGGTGCATCGGACGAAAACTACGCACTGATGTACCAAACGAAATGGTGCAACAAGCTCATGACAGCATACTTCATCAGTTAGTTAGCATGGAGAAATTTGTCGAAAAGCACCTGGACGAGATCCGTGCAACTCATGATGGGCAGGTCACGGAGCACTGGGTCCAGAACCATCACAAGAACAGCTTCATAGGGTGGCTCAAAGAGCAGGACATACCAATTGAAGAATCAGAGGAAAATCAAGAGGAAATTCAGAAGCTTCTGAAAGGCACGTCCACCCAAATCACCACGTGGCAAGTTTATGACGTGTCGGGGTATAGGTTCCACACGAAAGAGAAGGACAAGAAGAGTGCGGCACAGAACAACAGTGTTCGATACGAGGGCATCGACGAGGCCACGGGCCAGAGGACGTCATATTTTGGGCAGGTCGAAGAAATCTGGAAACTGGACTATGGCCAAAACCTAAGCATAACCGTCTTCCGGTGCCAGTGGGTCCATCCAAAGGCGGTTGTAGTTGACGTTTATGGGCTTACAACCGTGGACCTCCATAGTATCGGCTACAAAGATGATCCTTGGGTAGTAGCAACCGATGTCGCACAAGTAGCCTACTATGTCTATGCAGAAGACCCTGAAAGGCATGTGGTTATGTCAGGGAAGTAACGGATCGTGGGAGCTGATGGGGTCCAGAGTCGCAAACAATACGACAACTACGAAGAGCTCCAACTATTTACCGATCATCCAAAGAAGATCAAGTCTGTCGAAGACCGATTCAATAGGACAAGGATGATGCCCTGGGCCCGCAACGACGGTGAAAAGAGTACAGTGAAAGCGCCTGCACCAAAATGATATGTGTAGGCAAACCATAAGACAAGTTGTAATATTGCAGTGGAACCAAAATTTATTTATTTTGTTCTGTTGTTTTGTTTCTTTTTCATATTATGAAATCTCTATGTTTAAACAAATGAAACAAGCTTCTATATATACTCCTCTATAGCTAACTACTTATCCAACTATGACTCTACTACTACTATACTATTATACCTAATTACCTACTACTACTATACATACTCATCTATAGCTAGTATTATGCCTAATTACCTAAGGGGAAAAAAATTGAAATTGGATAAAGGGAAAAGGGAAAAATTGTTTACCATGGAGGGCCCATTAGAACGCCAATCGCGGTTAACATTTACCATGACTGGCTTTTAAAGCCGCCCATCACGGTAAATATTAACCGCGATGGGCTTCTTTAAAAGGCCGTCACGGTAAATATTAACCGTGACGGGCGTTCTAAAGGGCCCGCCACGGTAAACGATGCCCTGTACAAGCTCCACACATGCCCCAAATCAACCAAGTCTGCCCATTCGGTTCTCATCTCGACCCCGAAGGGCCGGCAAAATTTTCTGCCGCCACCTCCGCTCCGGTTCACGTGCTCCACCTCCGCTCCGGTTCACGTGCTCCACCTTCGCTCTGGTTCACGTGCTCCACCTCCGCTCCGGTTCACGTGCTCCACCTCCGCCGCCATCGACCGAAACCCTAGCTCTGGGGTCCCACACCGCCTGGAGCACGTCCTCCGCCTCCGCCTGGAGCCCGTTCGCTCTGGTCTTCGCCTCCGCCTCCGGTTCACGTGCTCCACCTCCGCTCCGGTTCAGGTGCTCCACCTCCTCCGCCTCCGCCTGGAGCACGTCCTCCGCCTCCGCCTGGATCCCGTCCACCGCCGGCTCAAGCCCGTCCTCCGTCTCCGCCTGGAGCCCGACCTCCGCCGCCACCTGGAGCCCGTCTCTCCACCGTCCTCCATCCTCCGTCCTCCGTCTCCGTTGAGGTATGTACTCGCCGCTGAATTCAGCCAAACCACTAGTTTGTTTTATTTTATTAATTGGTGACAATTTATAAATCAAAAATATTAGGTGCATCAATTGGAGATTGTGTAGCAATCGCCACCTAATTTCTATATGGACTACAGTCTTCAATCTGTTCACTCAGCTCGTTCATTTGGTTGGTCTTGGGATTTGGGAAGGATGCAAATAAAAAGCAACTAATGTTGTTGCACCTGCACATGGACTACTGCCTTTTGCTCTCTGCTTCCTCATCTGAATAAGATTGCTCTTGTTTGGAGCAACTAATGTTGTTGCACCTGCACATGCAGCCATAACTGTTTTTAATCTGTACATTATTTTTTGCACGTTCTTATTATGTTTTTTTTCTTCAGCAGCAAGCTGTACTTGTCCTCAATGCCAACTCACTATGTTTGTTTATAATGAAAGTAGTGAAATGCTGTATATTTATTTGGAAATGCTGTTTTAAGTTGAAATGCTGCCTATGATGTACTATTGTTTACACTGTGCAAATACCGCTACCTATGATGTCCTATGATGCCCTATGATGGCCTGTGATGTCCTATGATGGCTTGTGATGTCCTATACAACTCCTCCTACTATGCTACTCTCTCTACTACTGTGGTACTCTCTCTACTACTGTCCTACTACTATTACTGTCCTACTACTCAACTACTCTAATACTCCTCCTACTGGTGCTGTCCTATACTTTGCTGTCCTACTACTTCTCTACTACTACTCTCTACTACTCTACTACTACTCTACTACTCTCTCTACTACTACTCTACTACTCTCTCTGCTACTGTCCTACTGCTGCTGTCCTACTACTACTCTACTACTCTCTACTACTCTACTACTCTATCTACTACTACTCTACTACTCTCTCTGCTACTGTCCTACTGCTGCTGTCCTACTACTGCTGTGCTACTACTACTCTACTACTCTCTCTACTACTACTTGTAAGCTGAGGTAGCGGCATATGCAATGATGTGACCCCTTCTATGCTGAGGCAGCGGCGATGATGATCGAAATGCCCTCCCGTACTTGTAATTAAGATGCTAAACTAGGATGACTTGTATATCATGTACAAGCAACCAGTTTGCAAGCAATGTGATGACCTTGGAGGGCAAATCTGAGCCAAATATACATTCCCATGTTTTTATAGAATAATATATATCATGTTCAGTCTTGATAATTGTTATCACTGTTACCATGTTCAGTCTTTTACCATGGCACTCTATGAAACTGTTATCACTGTTATCATGAAACATGGTTACCAATTTATTTACAAACTGAATCTATTTCTCTGTTCACTGAATCTATTTCAACTTGATAAGTTGAAACAAATGCCACAGTCTTATTGTGCCACTTATACGTTCTTATTGTGTTTTTCCCTTCGGCAGCAAGCTGCACTTGTCCTCAATGCCAACTCACTATGTTTATAATGGAAGTACTTATTCATCACAACAATGATGATTGGAGACATTTTTATTTCCTGTTAATCAAGTTTCTCAGTACCATTTGAGGGTTCTCCTTGGCCTATGATGCAATCTTTGCAATTCTGAGGTGGCACCATTCTTTTACACATATTAGTCTTTGTTGTTGTCATGTGTCCTATTTAACCATGGGACACATCCATTCCCAAGCAACTGGTGTAGGCTTACCTCCCTGATGGCTAGGATGGATGTATCCCATGGTTACATAGCTCCCATGAACTTGTCTGCCACTTCTTCTACTTATTTGCCACTAGTGATGCTTACTAAATAGCTCAAACTTAGTTGGCTTGTGCTGAGGCCTTTCTTTGCTACTTATATGCCACCAGTGATGCTTACTAAATTTTTTCATGGCCAATGAAGAAACTTGATTTGAGGAGGTGGATGCCTGTTCTGTGGTTTACTCTGAATTGATTTTCTCATGTCTCTCATCTGATCTTCTGGAATCATCCACTGTTTTGCAACTTTGGGTGTCATGAACTTGTTTATTTGCTTTCGAATTGCAAGGCAACTGTGGCAGAACCGACCAATTTATACCAGATTAAGCACCGAAATCTTCACTTTCGCAAGGATTATCATGTACTTAAGCTCGTACAAACCCGGTAGTCCAGAAATCTCAAAGGATTTCAAACATTTCAACATCAACCAAGATCGTAATAGTTTAGCGTACATGTCCACAAGATACATTACATTTCGCACATAGTTTAAATCCATCGGAGTACGAGACAATATTACAAACCATAGTTTGAAACAGTAGTGGAAGCAACATAGTTTTGAAACACAAGTTCAGTTTGTTCATAATACTGTGCCATCAACCTGATCAGTCCAGCAAAAGCATCAGGAAAGGATAAGAGTGGACCATGCCCTTGGTCTAGTCATCACCCGTAACGGGGTACAAGCAGTTCTCACAGTAGCCATAAAAGCACTATCCATCTGCAACAACAAGGGATAAACCCTGAGTACAAGAAGGTACTCAGCTAGACTTACCCGTCATAAACCAGAAATAATGAGACTCCAAGGATTCATGTAGACTATATCTGGGGCTGGCTCAACATACCATTTTGCATGAAAGCTTTTTAATGAATAAAAACATAATTTTAGGTGTTGGCAGTCCCTTTTATAGTTGATCCTGATTAACTAGATTTGCACCTGATCTAGCACAAGCACTTGACTACTTTAACCAAACAAGAGTGACTATTTCATCAATAGCCTTTTCAGGTTCAACATCATAAACATCTTAGTTCCATAAGTTACTACGGTAACACATGCCCAGTCAAGTTACTCACTGTCCAAGAGCGATGGCGATTATAATCGATTCCTACCTAGCTGGGGATAAAATATCGCACACTCGCCCGATCACACCTGCGCTCGGTAGCCGTCGGCTGCCACTCAGGAAATTCGAGAACACAACGCGCGGGACGGCCATGGGCCCTTCTACACCGGGGGTGATCTCAATGCCAGGTCGCTCAAGCTATAACTGCCCACGGTCATGCCAGGTCAGTCAGGCCCGCCTGTCCACGGACCATGCCAGGTTGCTCAGAATAGTTGCTCACGGTACATCTGAGGCCCAGGGTGTTAGGCGTCAACATCTCCGTCACCGGCTCGAATAACCTTACTCGGCTTCACAGGAGGTACTCCGACCTACTCCGTTAAGTGATTGACGCGTTCAAAATGACTGAGGTGTGCCGTCGTCGGGTCGTAAGCAACACAAACGGGAGACTACTAGCACACAGAACCCATATCGCCCGGTCTCAATTTAATTATCACTTGGTTATATCCATGATAGCACCAGGCTAGTCATGATCAGTACCCACCTATATGCGGGACACAGGAGATCACCCGACTTTTACCGGTCTAAGCAGGGCTAAGCATATAACGAGCTTAGACCTAACAGGGATATCAAGATAATAATTGCGGTGGACAAGGATACGTAAGTAATGCATCAACGGTATCATTCAACTCATATAACTTAATGCAACAATCATTATATTGACTCGATTGCATTTATAAAAGAACGGTAGGAGACTTAGAATGCTCCGGGGCTTGCCTCTGTCGAAGTCAGATGGTCGATGGTCTTGACACTCGGGCAAGTTCTCGATGTCGATTCCTTCTGTCTTCTCAAACTGGGTCTCCTCCGGACTCGGCTCCTCCAGCTGCAGCGGGTTCTGAGTGTCCTCTACTGATCCTGTATGATGCATAAACATGTATAAATAGGATGAATGCACATGGGATGCTTGTGATGCGACATGGGACAAGACAATTCAGGAGATAAACACATGTCATCTACTTCATTCTCTTCAACAAGGTAGTCAACATCATCCAATTAACCCTTAACTACTTTCTACTACCTCACAATCTAATAATTCATTTAACCTTCCTTATTAACTACTTGCCTAACCAAACAATTTATTAAACAAGCCTACAACAGCAACCTATAGTTAACAGATCCAGAAAAGTCTACAAAAATTGTTGTAGGTTAATAGCATGGAATTTAGCTCACTGTACAAATTTCAAGTCATTTGGACTTAAGCACTGTTCTCTATGAAAAAGACAAACAACATGGTAAAAAGGTGCTTTGAACTACCCATCATAGTAAAAAGTGTCAAACAACAAATTCCATATTTTTCTTCTGAACTTCTTATCACAAGAGCAGTCTATAAAAATTACCAAGCTCATATCATTCATATTCTATTTACTAAAAATCATACAAGAAAACAACATTTAAGCACTTTAAATGTTACTGCCAATATTTTTCGTAGAACATACTCATATTATATGTTTCCCAGATACTATTCATCAACACAAACCTAGAAAAATAAGAATCACATTTTTCTGAGCAATATACAATTTATTATGCATTAAACAAGATATCATCCAAAACATAAATTAATTGCCAACTGCATATAAAATGATCACAAACTGGACATATCCTATTTTTCCTGGGTAGATCTCATCAAGACCAATCTACAAAAATTATTTTACCTCATTTGGATCACTTCAACTCCAGATATGAATTGAACAAGCCTTAAACACATTTCTGAAAAACATTTAACCAAAACAACTAAACCCTAAACGCTACGGACACCCAGCTCTACTGCACCCATGTGGCTGACCGTTGGGTCCCGCAGTCAAACTGACCCCACCCATCATCCTCACAGAACAGGGGAGGTGCTTGACCACGGCGAAGCTCGCCGACGGTGAATCCTCCGGCGAAACCAACACCACCACCGGACTCCTCTCAACCTTCCACGCCGACTGGTACCCCTTACTAGCCTAGCGCCGCAGCGGACGGAGCTCGCCGTCGGAAATGGCGGCCACGGCGGCGCGGCCTCACCACGTCGGCCAACTCAGGCCATCCCATGGCAAATCAACACCCGGTTCCCACTCCGGTGACCTCCACGAACCTAGCGCGAGGCTTGGAAGCTAGGGTTTCCACCCCGAAAATCCGAGACCACACCATGCCACTCACGGCGGCCATGGCGGACGACGGCGTACCACTACCACCGATCCCTAATTGGCTAAACCATCACCCGCTACTCCATCCATGAGCTCTAGCGACTCACGAACACGGGCTAGGACGGACGAACAAGCACGAGAAAGAGGTCGGCCATGGCGGACCGAGCTCGGCGGTCATGGCGGCCATGGTGGGAGCTCATCCCGCAGCTCACCTAGGGCTTTTTGGGAGGCGCTGGCTAGAGCAGACGACACAGGAGCTCGAGGCAAGGTCGGCTGGGTGGTTTGCGGAGCGAAGGCACGACGAGACGGCGGCGAACTCTCGGTTTCCCCTTTCTTCCGCCCGAGCGCCGGCGAGAGCAAGGAGGAGGCAAGGCAAAAGGGGGGAAGGCGTCTGGCGGGGCGAAGGCGTGCAGGTGGGCTTTGTGCTCGCCACGCCACGCGCGGATGCCGTCCGGCCGGCCAGCGCGAGCCACGCGGCGTGCGATGCCCGACACGGTCGGCCACCCCGCGCGCGTGTTTGAACTGAATCGGCTGATTCAGTCGCCATCAGGCCGACTGACGGCCAAACTTTGGGCACGATTATCTCCTAATCCATTCGATGAAACGCTAAACCACTTGTTCCATTGAGTAGAGCTACATGTAAACTACAACTTTGGTTATAGGCTCGAGCACTGGTTCGGCCTAGACATTGCTTGAGAAAGCTCCAAACTTCACTAGATGAAACTTGTTTGCAGTTTAAGACTTAGGAAAATTTTCCAAGTCTAAACTCACCTATTTATGCCTTGTGGGCCTCAAAACACCAAGTTAGACCCATTTTCATGTGTTGACCCAAAACAACTTTTGTTCTACTCTAAATTCTACACACTTTGGTTTAGGGCACTCAGCCATACAAAGATTCTATCAAGGAGGTCTTGTTAGTCAAACAAAAGGACTCCTAGGGCTCGATTTGGTCAACTTGGGTTAGAGACTTGATTAACCAAAATGGCCCATATAACATGGCCTCATTTGACTTCTCAACATGGTTAGACTACTAAGAAGATCAAACCAATCCACAAACAAGCCAAACAAGCATCACACCATTGTATGACCAGAAGCAACTATCACATGAAATGATACTTTATATGAAAAGAAAAACATATGAGAATGCTTTATGCTCATGAGATGTCAAGTTATGCACTTAGGGTTACTTAACACCAGAGGTGTTACAGCCCTCCCCTGCTTAAAGAAATCTCGTCCCGAGATTTGAGTTACTAACCATTTCTTATAAAAGTGTGGGTAGACCTCCTTTAGGTAGTCATCTGGTTCCCAAGTGGCATCTCGATCATCTTGCTCACTCCACGTAACTTTGTATTGCTTAACTACTCTTCTGCGGGTTACTCTTTTTTTTCATCAAGTACTCGGTGCGGCTATACAGAGTAAGTAAGGTCGGATTGCAACTTGATGTTAGCTGGTTGCACTTCTTCTTCTGGTACTCGAAGACACTTCTTCAATTGTGACACATGGAATACAGAGAATATAGCTCTCAAATGTTCTGGCAATTGTAATTGATAAGCTACTTCTCCCCTCCTTTCCACAATTCTATATGGCCCTACAAACCTTGGTGCTAACTTCCTTTTAACTCCAAAGCGTTTGACACCCTTCATAGGCGAAACTTTCCGGTAAACATAATCACCTTCACTGAATTCAAGCGGTCTTCTACGCTTATCAGCATAACTCTTCTGTCAAGACTGTGCAGCTGCCATATGTTGTTGAATTGTTCTAACTTGTTTTTCTACTTCTTTAATGAAATCAATTCCATAATATTGACGTTCTCCTGGTTCAACCCAATTTACCGGTGTCCTGCATCTTCTACCATATAAAGCTTCAAAAGGGCCATTTGAATGCTTTCTTGATAACTATTGTTGTAGGAGAATTCTGCTAACGGTAACCATTTCTCCCAAGAACCTTTCGCTGAAATTATGCAGGCTCTTAACATATCCTCCAAAACTTGGTTCACTCTTTCTGTTAGTCTTGACATTTGTGGATGATAGGCTGAACTACGGACTAGTTCTGTACCTAATTCATTTTGCAGTTTCTCCCAAAATGGCGCAGTAAACTGCGATCCCCAATCTGAGACTATGGTCTTGGGTATACCATGTAGTCGAACAATCTGATTGATGTAAATCTCTACATAATCTGGTGCTCGATAATGAGTCTTGACTAGAATGAAATGTGCGGTCTTGGTAAGACGATCCACAATTACCCAAATTGAATCATCCCCTTTTGAGTAATTGGTAAACCGATGATAAAATCCATACTCACTTCTCCCCATTTCCACTCAGGTACTGATAATGGTTGAAGCATTCCGGCTGGTTTCAGTTGAATAGCTTTTACTCGACAACATGTATCACATCTAGCTACATAAGGAACAATTTCCTTCTTCATTTTGGTCCAACAAAATCTTGGACGTAAATCTTGATACATTTTAGTACTTCTAGGATGAATAGATAACTTGGACAAATGCGCTTTCCATAATCTAATTTCTGAGTTCTCTATTCTTAGGTACCACAAAGCGCTGGTCAAACCATAGAACTCCATTGTCATCAACTCAAAAATGTTTCATTGGTTCAGTTGCGGCTTTCATCTTCTCTTTGATATGATGGATTCCTTTATCTATTTTCTATCCCTCAAGGATTTGTTTAGTCAATGTGCTTTGTAGTTCAATGTTGTGTAGAATCGCAGGATGCATTAGACTGAACTCATCTTCCCGTAGTAACCTCAAAGCGTTGCAGTGCGACTTCCGACTTAACGCATCGGCAACCACATTTGCTTTACCGGTGTAACACCCCAGGTGTTCTATGCCAGTTGAGCAATCAATTTGAACACAGACATGGTCTGTCAGGTGATGATCGAGAGATAATTCATAGAAATGTCAGTGGTGACAAAAGTGTCAGGATCAATCTCAGAGGCAGAGCCGCAGTTTGAATTATTCAGGAAATAATTAACAGAGTCAGTTAATAATGATTGCCCAATTCCAGAATATTCAAGATTTCTGCTAACCATGACTTTTTCATGTGCCTCACTTCAGTTCCTATCTATAGTGACTGGTAGAAAAGTTTCACGAAGTTTGGAATCAAAAAGTCACATGAAATGACGAGTCACAGTTTTGTCTGTAATCATGAATTAAGTGAAGAAGATCAGTTGAGTTCGACCGAGTCTTGCAATTATGCCCAATCAATTATTTATGGACTCACGAGCAAAAGTTATGAAAGTTCTGTGATGAGCAGACAATCGGAAAATAGTCCGACCGACGAGAGACCGTAATGTGGATCCTGCCGGGCGACCGCTTTGACGGGAGTTGAACGGTATTTTCAGTTGTTCGCATGTTAGTGCGCCTTAAACAAAAGTTGTAGTACAGATCGAAAGGAACAAATTTTGTTTTATGGCCAAGACCTGGATCAGTGCCGAAAAGGGTGAAAATGAGCTCGCAAGATGAGATACAACGCAGTTTTCAGGTTCCGGAAATCAGTTAAGTCTGTACTGCAAAATTGGAATTTCGGTCACCGCGAAGCTGCCGTCGACGATCGTTACCGGGCAAACCATTAAGAATCTGACCAAGTGCCTTTAACGAAAGTCGGAGTTATCGGCGAGACGACGACAGCAAAATTAGTTTCATCGAAATCGGAGTCCGTTTGAGTAGTGTTCACAATTTTGAAATATGACCGAAAGTTTCCGGAAACAGACGAGTTTGGGGAAAATTTTCACGGGCTTCTCCTGGTGGCCGACCAGTTCAGGCCGTGAAGGCCACGTGGCCTCCCTCCCTGGCCACGCGCCCCTCCCTCCCTGGCGCGCGCCCTCTTCCATTGGCGCAAAAGGGCGGTGCCCTGTCCCTGCCTCCGAAAAAGCAGACGGCCTCCTCCCTCCTCTCTCCCTCGGTGTTCTTCTCTGCCTTCTCTCCCTCTACTCGGTCTCTCCCTTTCTCCTTCTGTACCGAGCAGCAGAAGAAGACCAGCATCAGTAAGCCGCTGAGCTCCTCCTCCATTCCCTCGCTCCTCCCTTCCTGCGTCGCTTCCCGCGGATGGCCTCCGAAGCCGCGACTTCCTGGAGTCGCGCGGCCTGGTCACGGCCAGCCAGCAGAAGTGCAGCGAGCAGCAGGAAGCAGCAGCGAGCCCCGACGACCCGAGCAGGCCACCAGCGACCAGCCCGGCGCCCTCCTAAACCCTAGTCGGCGACCTCCCTGCTCCTCCCGTCGTTTTGCAGTGAAAAGGTAGAAGAAGGGTATGGGTGAGAAGCTGAAACTCTTCGTAGAGTCCATGTTGTAAAAGTGGTAAAAGAAATAGTTTACTTTTAAGGGCTTAATTAATTTCTAAAAAGTCTTTTGTTCACTTTGCATAAGTGCAGTTTTTGTTTTCCCGAAATACTAAATCCTCTTTTTGGCTAAACTTTGAAAATGCGTGATAAATTGTGTGTTTGTCCAAAAATTGCAAGTGAACACTTTTTCGAATCCTCGTGAAGAGTACTGTCCAATGAATGTTTTATATGATGGATGTTAGTTGATAGTTTCTGCTGTAATGATTTATTTGTGTTAAATAGCATTAAATACGGATGAAATGAATCTGCTGTTTATTGATTGGATTGCTGTGAAATTTCTGTGGTAGGCTAACATGTTGAAAGTGCATTTGCCCCAATGTGGGTTTTGGCTAATTAATGACAATCAAATTAGGGACTAACAGTTTATAAAGCATGTATGCAGGTGTTAGTCCTTTGAAAGATTTGAAACGTTGAAATCTCGTGAACAAAGCACGTAGGATACGTTTGGACATAAAGATGCCTAGCTCAAGTGGTAGTTTAAAATTTCAATTTTAAACTTGAGTTATAGGTAAGCCGGACTATGAAGAGGGTCACAAAGTAAGTTGGCTAGATGTGGAGAAAAGTGCTCAAATCAACTAACTATAGTTCGCTTGAGAGACACCGCACAATCACGAACACATAGAGGTTAAACTTGTGTGTCGGTGGTACCGACCATGGGTGGTCGGTGGTACCGACCATAGATCTCTGCGCAGCGCTCAAACACCCTCTCTGTGTGGTCAAAAATGACCTGGCGGTAGTACCGCTATAACCTCGGTACTACCGCCCTCGGTGGTACCGACCCTGGTCGGTAGTAACCTGGTTTTGCGAAGCTCTCTGTGTAGAGTTCGATTTGGCCTGGCGGTAGTACCGCCATAACCTCGGTACTACCGCCAGCGGTGGTACCGACCCAAGGCCGGTGGTTCCAAGTTTGCAAGCTCTCTGTCCGCGCTGAATTTGGCCTGGCGGTAGTACCGCCATTACCTTGGTAGTACCGCCCCGGTGCTACCGACCCAAGGCCGGTGGTAACCAAGTTTGCAGGGCTCTCTGACTGACTCGCTTTTGGCCGGCGGTAGTACCGCCATAACCTCGGTACTACCGACCCCGTGGTACCGATCTGGTCGGTAGTTTCCGAGGGACCAAGTCTCTAACTGCGGAGCTCTCTGTTCGCGGCCGTTTTGGCCTGGCGGTAGTACCGCCATAACCTCGGTACTACCGCCCGCGGTGGTACCGACCTGAGGTCGGTAGTTGTCCTTTTTGGTCAGACCTGGTTCTATTCGACCGTTGTGAACTGGTCGGTGGTACCGACCATGAGTGGTCGGTGGTACCGACCAGCCTCGGGACGGAGGGAGTATAATGCCTCCCTCTTCACTTTTCACGGTCACCCACTCATTCCATACACTTATTGCTGACCTAACTTTGACAAACACTCTCCAAGCATTGACTCCTCCCCTCTCTCTCCCCCTTTGCTCCTAGATTCATTCCCTTGCAAGATTTGAGCTAGGGAAGTGAGATTCGAGAGTGGGAAGCTTCGATCTTCGACTTGAGCACTTGGTTTCCATCTAGCCGGCTTATTTGTGTCTTTTACTCTTGAGCTCTTTGAGCTCTAGCCGGTTAGGTGTTCTTCGTGGTAGCCCGTATTGATTTACTTGTGAGGGCTCCCCGAAGCGTTTGTATTACCCTGAGATTTCTAGTAGAGATACTCTCGTAGCCTTTGTGGTTGCTTGAGTGAGGCGAGGAGGTGAAATAGACTCCGACCTTTGTGGTCACCTCAACAACGAGGAAGTAGGCACTCCTTAGTGGATTGGCCGAACCTCGGGATAAATCGCGTGTCCCGTGTGCTCGTTGTTGTTGTCCCTATTTTCTCTACTACTTACTTGTTCTTGTTTCTGTTCTTAGTTCTTCCTATCCCTCTTCTTCTTAGGTTGGAAGGCTCGATCTACATCAAGGGAAGCTACCAAGGCTCGGTGAGAGTAGATTTGCTATCTATCATACTTAGGAAAGTGGGTAGATTCTTGTATTATCTTCATAGCTTACATTCATCGGATTTGTAGTTTCTTTTAGGATCCCGGTTGTGCCGTTTGTTTGTGTCGGTAGTACCGGTGTTTCACACCCGGTAGTACCTACCCAAACAAACCGGCCTCTCCGGTTGCTATCTAACTACATCTTATAGTTTGTGAAGTTTCAGATAGTCAAAAATCACCTATTCACCCCCCCTCTAGGCTGATTCGGTCCTTTCAATTGGTATCAGCCTAACCCTTGTGTTAGCGCTTCACCGCGTAAGGGAGAATCATGTCTACCATAAGTCAAGAACAGCTTGATGAGATTGTCAAGAAGGTTACTGCTCAGGTAATTCAAGATCAAGCAAAGAAGCATGAAGATGAGATGAAGAGGATGAAAGATGAGATGGAGAGTTTGAGGCGAGCTTTGGACAACAAAGCCGAATCATCCGGAAGCGATGACAAGAAGAAGGAAGATGAAGAGAAAGGCAAGAAAGACACCGAGTTCACTAGAGTGCCATATGACTATAGCCAATATGGGCAAGGTCATTCAATTGCCTAGCGTCAATCTAGGCAAACCACCCGCCTTTGATGGAATCAACTACAATGATTGGGCACACAAGATGAAGCTACACCTTCTTGCCGCAAGAGTTTGGGAGATTGTTGACAATGGACCAAGTCATGTCTTGAAGGTCAAAGAGTTCACCGACAATGTGTTTGAGTTTCAACAAAAGTTCAAGCCGCATCATTGATCCTATCATGCCTTAAGCCTGAAGAAAGCAACAAGGTACATGGAATGGAGAATGCCAAGAAGATTTGGGATACCCTCAGGATATCATATGAGGGTGATGCGAGTGTGAGAAAGTGCAACATAGAGCTTCTTCATGGAAAGATTGAGAACTTTGCAATCAAGAAAAGTGAGACCACTCAACAAATGTTTGATAGATTCATGACATTGGTCAATCAGATTAGAGCTCTCGGAGACACAGTGGGATGACTACTCAGCTGGAAGAAAGCTATTAAGAGCATATAGAAAGAGGAACAAGAACTTGCATCAATCATCATGGAGAGACCTAACTATGAGAGCATGGGACCTCATGAGATGCTTGCCAAGATAAAGCATCATGAAGTCTTGGATGATGAAGATATAGAAGATCAAGAGGCAAGCCACAAGAAGGTGGTAGCACTCAAGGCTAATCAAGAAGAAGGAAGCAAGGCCCGAGATGACTCTTCAAGCGAAGGAAGTGAAGACTCCGATGATGAGTTGGCCCTTATTGTGAAGAAACTTTAGAAGATTCATGAGAAAGAAGATGCACAAGAAGGGCAAAGGTGGTTACTTCAGAAGTCAAAGAAGAGGAATTGCTATGAGTGTGGAGCGGATGATCATTTCATTGCCGATTGTCACAAAAGAAGAACAAGAACAAGTATAGCAAGAGTGATGACAAGAAGCATAGAAGAAGAAGAGGTGGTGAAGCTCATCTTGGTGAGGAGTGGTTCTCGGAAGATGACTCAAGTGATGAAGAGAAGAGCAAGAGCAAGGAGAAGGAGAAGGGAGCGGCCAACATCGCCATACACAAGACCTCTTCTCCAAGCCTCTCTCCAACATGGCTACATCGACAACTTCGTCACGCTTGTTCGAGAACCTCTCCGACGACGAGGATGACTTCACTCATTCTTGCTTCATGGCTAAGAATGAGAAGGTATCATCCAACTCTCCTACTTGTTCTAGTGATGAATGTAGTGATGATGATATGGATGAATTTGAGCTTAGCATAGTTAGAAAATTTGGCAAGAAAGGTGGAACTAAAATTATAAAATTGCTTACTAAATTAGAGAGTCGGAATGAGAGTCTTGCTTGCAAGGGGACTTGATCTCTCAAGAGAGAGAAAAGAACCGTGCATTGGAAGCCTCTCTTGCCGAGGAGAAGTTGAAGGTTGAGAAATTGACCGTGGAACTATCTTTAGCCAATGACTCTAACAAGAAGTTGGCTAAGGAGTGTTCCGCGAGCAATGACTCAATTGCTAAACTAAAGAATGAAGCTAGCTTGGTTCAAGAAAGCCTCACAAGCTTTCAAGATAAATATCAAACTCTTGAACTAAGCTACAACACTCTTTGGAGTAGTACCTCTTCAACTACTCCTAAGGACTCCGACAACTCTAATGCCTCAACTAGTAATGGTTGCAAAAGATGCTATAAAATTGATTTAAATGCTTGTGCAACTAACCTTGTTGAGCTAGAGAAGAAAGACAAGGAAATTCATAGGTTGAACATGATCTTGAGGAATGGTTGCAAGTGTAAGGTGCAACAACCAAAAGATATCCTCAAGACCGCAAGACACCATCCATCAAGGATGGAATTGGGTACAATAGGTATGGTGGTAAGGCCAATGGTAGGAAGATGGTCAATGGGGTACCTTTTGTTAACTTTAACAAAGGGGTTCCTCTCTTTGACCTAATGAACAAGGCCAACAAGATTGCCAATCCAAAGGCTCCACTTGCTAATGGTAAGATCAACAAGGAGAAGCAAGTGGAGGCCCCCAAGCAACAAAAGCCCATATCAAGAAGCTATACATGTGATTACTTGTGTTGTTGGGGGGAGGATGGCAAGATAGTAGTCAAGTATGTTGGTGCCCTCAAGAAGAGGGAAATTATGAGAAATGTTTGGGTGCCAAAAGCTTATGTGACTAACCCCAAGGACCCAATCTCGTTTGGGTACCTAAATCTAGAACATAAACTTGTTTTGTAGGAATATGCCTCCGGTGGGTCAAGTTGGGTGTTGGATAGTGGATGCACCAATCATATGACCGGGGCAAAAGATATGTTCTCCTCCTTCCAACCAAGCAACGACTCATGCAACAACATTGTGTTTGGTGACAATGGTAAAGGAGAAGTGCTTGGTTTGGGTAAAATTGCTATCTCAACTGACAATTCCATATCTAATGTATTACTTGTGCATTCGTTGAGTTACAACTTGTTATCCGTTTCTCAACTTTGTGAAATGGGTTACGATTGTCTCTTTACGGATAAGGGTGTGACCGTCTCTAGAAGAAGGGATTCCTCTATTGCATTTAAAGGCGTGTTGAAGGGAAAACTTTACCAGTTGACTTTCAACTAGTAAGGTAGAACCTACAACATGTCTAATGGCAAAATCTAGCATGGGTTGGCTTTGGCATCGCCGACTAGCTCATGTTGGGATGAGGAACTTGGCCCAACTTCAAAGAGAAGGGCACATCCTTGGACTAACAAATGTTTCTTTTGAGAAAGATAGGATTTGCAGTGCGTGCCAAGCCGGAAAGCAAGTTGGAGCAAAGCATCCAATCAAGAACATTGTGTCGACCACAAGACCATTGGAGCTATTGCATATGGACCTCATCGGACCCGTTGCTTACCAAAGCATCGGCGGTAACAAATACGGTTTCGTTATTGTTGATGACTATTCTCGCTTTACTTGGGTGTTCTTTTTAGCAGATAAAAGTGAAACGCAAGGCATTTTCAAGAAGTTTGCTAGAAGAGCACAAAATGAGTTTGACATCAAGATCAAGAAAGTGAGAAGCGACAATGGGACCGAGTTTAGGAACACCAACATAGAAGAGTATCTTGATGAAGAAGGAATCAAGCATGAGTTCTCCGTTCCATATACCCCACAACAAAATGGGGTTGTGGAAAGGAAGAATAGAACTCTTGTTGAAGCCGCAAGATCTATGTTGGATGAGTACAAGACTTCCCATGGCTTTTGGGCGGAGGCGATGAACACGACGTGTCATGCAATCAACCGCCTCTACCTTCACAAGCTAAGAGGGAAGACGCCATATGAGCTTCTAACCGGTAACAAACCGAAGGTGCATTACTTTCGAGTTTTTGGCTGCAAGTGTTTCCTACTAACAAGAGGGCCAAAAGTTCAAAGTTTGCACTAAGGTACACGAAGGCTTTCTACTTGGTTATGGTACTAACGAACATGGCTACCTAAGGTACACGAAGACTTTTGATGAATCCGACGGCTCTCAAAAGGAGCAAGTCAATGATGAGCTTGTAGGTAATGACGTGCCTCCATCCGAAGCTATCAAGAAGCTTGCAACCGGTGATGTGAGGCCCGTTGAAATACAAGATGATGAAGATGATCTATCACACACTCCACAAGATTCTCATGTCCATCATGTGCATCCAAACGCATGATGAAGCTTCCGCAACTCCGAATGGTGGTAGTGTGGGTGATGTTCAAGTGATACATCAAGTTGATGATCAAACACAAGCTCAACATGAAGTCCGACAAGAAGATGGGGACATCAACGCATATGATGAAGATGATGAAGATGGACCCATCCAACGGAGATCACTTGTGCCACATCCAAGAGTTCATCATTTAGTTCAACGGGATCATCCCGTTGACAACATATTGGGAGCATACGGGGGTGTGGGCTAACGACACTTAGCAAATTTTTGTGAACATTACTTGTTTGTCTCCTCTTTGGAACCTCTTAGGGTGGAAGAAGCACTTGATGATCCGGACTGGGTGATGGCTATGCAAGAAGAGCTGAACAACTTCACCAGGAATGAAGTCTGGTCCTTGGTGGAAAGACCCAAGCAAAATGTGATAGGAACCAAATGGGTCTTCCGCAACAAGCAAGACGAGCATGGCGTGGTAACAAGGAACAAAGCACGGTTGGTGGCTCAAGGTTTCACTCAAATCGAAGGTTTGGATTTTGGGAAACCTATGCACCTGTAGCTAGGCTTGAGTCAATTCGTATATTACTTGCCTTTGCTACTCACCATGATTTCAAGCTATATCAAATGGATGTGAAAAGTGCATTCCTCAACGGCCCCTCTCCGAATTGGTCTATGTGGAGCAACCACCGGGTTTTGAGGATCCAAAATTCCCCAACCACGTCTACAAGCTCGACAAGGCGCTCTATGGGCTCAAACAAGCCCCTAGAGCTTGGTATGATTGCCTTAAGGACTTCCTACTCAAAAAGGGTTTGAGATAGGAAGGGCCGATGCTACTTTATTTACTCGCAAAGTCGATAATGATATCTTTGTTTGCCAAATATATGTCGATGACATAATATTTGGTAGTACTAATGTGGTTTTGTGAGGAATTTAGTAGGATCATGACTAAAAGGTTCGAGATGTCCATGATGGGTGAGTTGAAGTACTTTCTTGGATTCCAAATCAAGCAACTCAAGGATGGCACGTTCATCAGTCAAACCAATGTACAAGAGACATGCTAAAGAAGTTTGAGATGGACAAGGCCAAACCCATCAAGACCCCCATGCCTACCAATGGACATCTTGATCTAAATGTGGATGGTAAGTCAGTGGACCAAAAGGTATATCGCTCTATGATCGGTTCATTGCTTTACCTTTGTGCATCTAGGCCCGATATCATGCTTAGTGTGTGCATGTGTGCAAGGTTTCAAGCTAATCCGAAAGAATGTCATATTATGGCCGTTAAGAGAATTTTCGATACTTAGTGCACACTCCGAATCTTGGCTTGTGGTATCCCAAGGGCTCCACTTTCGATCTACTTGGCTATTCCGATTCGGACTATGCCGGTTGCAAGGTAGACCGAAAGAGCACTACCGGGACTTGCCAATTTATTGGGAGGCTTTGGTGTCATGGAGTTCTAAGAAACAAAATAGTGTTGCCCTATCCACCGCCGAAGCCGAGTATGTGGCGGCCGGCGCATGCTGTGCTCAACTACTTTGGATGAAGCAAACACTAAAAGACTTCGGATGTGAGGAAAACAAAATTCCACTTTTGTGTGACAATGAGAGTGCTATCAAGCTAGCAAACAATCCCGTAAACCATTCTCGCACAAAACATATAGACATCCGACACCATTTCTTGAGAGACCATGAAGCCAAAGGAGATATCGAATACGCCATGTGAGCACCGAAAAGCAACTAGCCGATATCTTCACAAAGCCTTTAGATGAGTCAAGATTTTGTGCTTTGAGGAGTGAACTAAATATCATTGATTCTCGTAACGTGGCTTGATGTCTTGCACATATTTGTTTTCACCTAGAGACCTAGATAAATGCTTTGACAAAAATATGTGTGTGATTTCAAAATCTATTTTGCATACTTCACTTGTGTCCATGGCTATGTACTGGTTTATGAAATCTGGACATGTTTGAAGTATGTGTAGTATACCACACAAGGCTCTCTTGGAATTCCTCTCTGATCCCTCTGTTTTGTACTGTCGGTGGTACACCATTGGGGCGGTAGTACCGACGTCGGTAGTACCGCACCCTATGGGCGGTACCACCGGCCGGGTTTCTTGACCCGAGTAAAAGGGGCGCGGTGAATCTTTTCAACCCTCGTCAATCCAGTTTGACCGTGCCGCCGCCTGCCCGTGCGTTTCAGCCCGTGCGCCGCCTCCGCCCTCTCCTCTCCCGATCTCCTTCCTCCTCCAACCAAATCCAAATCCCTCCGGTGGAAAGGTGCTTTGAAGGTTGGAGATCGTCTTGGTAGTGTTCTTGAAGCCTGGAAGTTCCTCCTTCATTGGATTTTCGGCCTCTTCTCCACGAGTAGCAAGGTACTAGGGTGTTCTTGCCCGATCTCTCAATGTATCTTGTTCTAGGTCGATTCCTTTGGTAGGTTTGTTCTTTCTAGTGTGTAGATGCTTCTAGGACGTATGGTTAGCAAGTTCATAGTAGGATTTGGTAGATTGGATTGAAGAAACCGCACACTGCTGTGGCGGTCGGTAGTACCGCCCCCTGTGGTCCGATAGTACCCCGCCCGCGCGCAGCGAGCCGTTCTCTCCTCCCCGATTTCGATTGTTATCTTTGCTACATCCGTTGAAGTAGTCTTGCCATCTCCTTTGTCTCACTTCAGTCCTTTCAATGCTATCTTTTTCTAGATGAGTCGGAGGCCCTCTCATGCTCGTGTCCCGTGATACGAAGATGAGGAGTATGCTGCCTTTGAGCAGGTGATGTGCAAGGTGATGTGCAGCTCGGTGGGCCCACGCGTGCAATCCTTTGCGCCGTGCTCGGTCCGCCGGCGGGAGTATGGAGGATCTTCCCCGTCCGGTCCGTGGACTCTCGTCCGGGGGCCAAGGAGCACGTCGCAGCATGGAGAGTGCCAGGGGGAGTGAAGCGGCCGTGCCCGTGGCAGTGGGCATGCTGCTTCTCCGCCTCCTCGCTTCTTCGTCTCCTCCACCCCCTGCCGCTGGTCCTCCCGGGCGCATGCATCGTCATTGTGGGCGGAGTGGCTTTGCCGGCTGGTCCTGATCGTGAGGGTCGTTCCATCGATCCTCGCGTTGGACCGCCTTCTCCTCTGGCTTCAGGGCTGATGCTGATCAACAGAGCTTTTCCTGAGCACCCCGAAGCCCAAGCTTTGATGACCGCCGTCTCCCCCCGCACATCTCGGAGATCCTATTGATTACTCTGACAGGAAGCGGGGGAACTTGATGAGGAGGCAGGGTGAGGAGTTTCCATACCTCTTTATCAGAGATGATTCAGTTGATCGGAGGTTTTGGACGAGATTCCAGCAGGACTACTATATGTCAGTCCTCTGGAAGGGTTTCTTTCTGTGCTAGCGTCCCCTCTCTTTGAGCACAAGCGGTTGGTTATCCACTCCTTGACCGACAAGGATTCAGAGGAGATTCAGTCTTTGGTGCAGAGGCTTAAGGAGTGGAGGGTCTTGGGGTTGGTCTCTGGTGAGCGGAGCTACAACCTGGAGATCATCTGCCAGTTTTTGGCAACGCTCTACATTGATCAGGAGGCTCGCGTGCTGCACTGGATGACCCAAGGGGTCCATTACCGGTGCAACTTTGTCACGTTTGCTCGGTTGTTGGGCTTCGACCATGTGGACAGGGATGCCCCTCGCCTTTCAGAGATGTATGGAGGGGGTATGTACACAGAGCAGTTGCAGAGCTCAGGCGTCTACTTGGATGGTGCAGTGGCGAACTTCAAGGTCCCTGGCCTGAAGCCCGCCTACTATGTCCTTAATAACATAATGCGCCTGACTCTGGACCCAAAGATTGGAGATCAAGACAACCTGAGAGATGATGCTGCCAAGGTCCTAGTCCGCTTTGCTCTGCCAGATGGACGCTTTAGCTTCTCTCATTTTCTTTGGCAGAAAATCTCAGATGTGTACAATGATCCCCACAAGGCCCTTCCCTATGCTCCATATCTTATGCATATCATTAAGCATGTGGTTGGCGCCACCTTCGAGTATGATCGTTCCATGAAGGAGTACAGTGTTCGCAAGTTCACCTCGGCTCCTTCCAAGGACAAAGAAAAGGTTGATGAAGGTGGTGAGGTCCCAGCAGATGCAGCAGCGCCTGGCGAGGCTCAGCCGAGTCGTGGAGGTGTTCCTCCTGCCACCGCTCCTCCTCCGCGTCGTGAGAGGCGTAGGAGTGGCGGTCTTCGCTCCGCCCTCGGCAAGATCTTTGAGTGGATGTGCTATCGGGCCGATCGCGATGAGTGGCATCAGCAGGAGGTGCATCAGCATCTTGGTCTTCCTCCGTGCTCTCCGGTCCGTCCACATCCAGATCCATTTGCTGAGTACGATGCTCAGGCCCGGCGCGATGATGATGATAATGATGATGATGATGGTGGTTTCCAGCACCAGCAGCAGCCCCAGTATCCCGGTGGTGGTGAGGCTGGTTTTTACAGCTCCATGCTGTATCAGCACCCTCAGTTCTATCCTCTGCCACCACCTCAGTACCAGCCTCCTCCTCCCTACTACCCTGACTATGGTATGGGTCCGTCCTTTGCTGGCGGATCTACATCATACCAAGGTGGTGGTGGCGGCTCGTACATGGGCTTTGCTGGACCGACGCCAATCCAGCTAGGAGTGGTGGTCCTCGCGACTCTACTCCTCCGCCGGATCCTTCTGCTCCTTCGTCGTCCTATGCAGGTGGTGATGTCGGTGCGAGTGCCTACTCCTCTCTTTTTGGTGGTTCTTATCCTGGTGGATCTTCCAGCGCCATAGCGGCTATTACTAGCTCTTTGCTTATCTTGGCCTACCCGTTTTGGTACTTGATGCCAAAGGGGGAGTGTTAGGCTTATCTTGTTGTAATAGCTAGCTGAGAGAGAGGGTAATCTTTGAGAACTAAGTGTGGTATGCTACATTTTATTTGTGATGTGTTGTTGAGGATGTAAAACTCTTGTGCTTATTGTTATATTCATGTATGTTTCATCCTCAATATTGATGCTCTCATCATGGTGATTGTTGTTTTCGATATGGCTATGCGATTTGAGTCCTTTTCTTTCTTCCATAGCCATTCGTTTTTCTTATTACATTGTTATGTGAATCACCATGTCATATCGCTTATGCATCTCAAATTGATATATATGTTGTTGTCACACACTTAGGCACCCCACGGATTGCAAAATTTAGGGGAGCTCTTGTTCTTGTGTATGCAACCTTGCATTCTAATCAAGATTTGAAATTCATAACCAAAGCATACACTAAGGGGAGCTTCAACTAAATTTTGGAATTCAAAAGCTTCAATTCTTTCTATCCCTAATTGTAAGCCTAAGTTGGTTGTCATCAATTACCAAAAGGGGGAGTTTGAAAGTGCATTCGCCCCCAATGTTGGTTTTGGCTAATTAATGACAATCAAATTAGGGACTAACCAGTTTATAAAAGCATGTATGCAGGTGTTAGTCCTTTGAAAGATTTGAAATGTTGAAATCTCGTGAACAAAGCACGTAGGATACGTTTGGACATAAAGATGCCTAGCTCAAGTGGTAGTTTAAAATTTCAATTTTAAACTTGAGTTATAGGTAAGCCGGACTATGAAGAGGGTCACAAAGTAAGTTGGCTAGATGTGGAGAAAAGTGCTCAAATCAACTAACTATAGTTCGCTTGAGAGACCCGCACAATCACGAACACATAGAGGTTAAACTTGTTTGTCGGTGGTACCGACCATGGGTGGTCGGTGGTACCGACCATAGATCTCTGCGCAGCGCTCAAACACCCTCTCTGTGTTGGTCAAAATGACCTGGCGGTAGTACCGCTATAACCTCGGTACTACCGCCCTCGGTGGTACCGACCCTGGTCGGTAGTAACCTGGTTTTGCGAAGCTCTCTGTGTAGAGTTCGATTTGGCCTGGCGGTAGTACCGCCATAACCTCGGTACTACCGCCAGCGGTGGTACCGACCCAAGGCTGGTGGTTTCCAAGTTTGCAAGGCTCTCTGTCCGCGCTGAATTTGGCCTGGCGGTAGTACCGCCATTACCTTGGTAGTACCGCCCCGGTGCTACCGACCCAAGGCCGGTGGTAACCAAGTTTGCAGGGCTCTCTGGACTGACTCGCTTTTGGCCCGGCGGTAGTACCGCCATAACCTCGGTACTACCGACCTCGGTGGTACCGACCCTGGTCGGTAGTTTCCGAGGGACCAAGTCTCTAACTGCGGAGCTCTCTGTTCGCGGCCGTTTTGGCCTGGCGGTAGTACCGCCATAACCTCGGTACTACCGCCCGCGGTGGTACCGACCTCAGGTCGGTAGTTGTCCTTTTTGGTCAGACCTGGTTCTATTCGACCGTTGTGAACAGGTCGGTGGTACCGACCATGAGTGGTCGGTGGTACCGACCAGCCTCGGGACGGAGGGAGTATAAATGCCCCCCCTCTTCACTTTTCACGGTCACCCACTCATTCCATACACTTATTGCTGACCTAACTTTGGACAAACACTCTCCAAGCATTGACTCCTCCCCTCTCTCTCCCCCTTTGCTCCAAGATTCATTCCCTTGCAAGATTTGAGCTAGGGAAGTGAGATTCGAGAGTGGGAAGCTTCGATCTTCGACTTGAGCACTTGGTTTCCATCTAGCCGGCTTATTTTGTGTCTTTTACTCTTGAGCTCTTTGAGCTCTAGCCGGTTAGGTGTTCTTCGTGGTAGCCCGTATTGATTTACTTGTGAGGGCTTCCCGAAGCGTTTGTATTTCCCTGAGATTTCTAGTAGAGATACTCTCGTAGCCTTTGTGGTTGCTTGAGTGAGGCGAGGAGGTGAAATAGACTCCGACCTTTGTGGTCACCTCAACAATGAGGAAGTAGGCACTCCTTAGTGGATTGGCCGAACCTCGGGATAAATCGCGTGTCCCGTGTGCTCGTTGTTGTTGTCCCTATTTTCTCTACTTCACTTGTTACTTGTGTTCTTCGAGTTCTTCCTATCCCTATCTTCTTCTTAGGTTGGAAAGGCTCGATCTACATCAAGGGAAGCTACCAAGGCTCGGTGAGAGTAGTTTTGCTATCTATCATACTTAGGAAAGTGGGGTAGATTCTTGTATTATCTTCATAGCTTACATTCATCGGATTTGTAGTTTCTTTTAGGATCCGGTTGTGCCGTTTGTTTGTGTCGGTAGTACCGGTGTTTCACACCCGGTAGTACCTACCCAAACAAACCGGCCTCTCCGGTTGCTATCTAACTACATCTTATAGTTTGTGAAGTTTCAGATAGTCAAAAATCACCTATTCACCCCCCCTCTAGGCTGATTCAGTCCTTTCACATGTCATATGTGTGCTGTGATAAAAATTCAGAATTGTTGGTGCATGCATGAATTAGTTATGAATTTATTTTGCTTGCAGCCTATTAATTGGATTTAAATGATTTGTGACAAATGTTTGCATGTAAAATAGAAAAGGGTAGTTCCCCTGCCTTCCTATGATGTTGTTGTAGCTTAGATAATTTTATCATGGCCATGTGTTTACAGAAAATATGATTTATGGAATTTTGTTGCTCTCACATGCATTTTGTGAATTAAACTTGCCATGTTTTGAATATTAATTTATAAGACCTGAGCATATAATCTTTTTACAGTAGTCATGATTTGGCATTATCTATCATTAGTAAAAATATGAGCCCCAATTATATGTTTGCAACATCACTTAAAAATAATGCCTACGTTTGTTGATTATTTAATTAATGAAAGTATAGAGATAAATGAAAATATACATGTGTAAATGATTATCTTTGTTGTATATTAATCTGAGATGATTATTATGTGTTCATGTTTATGACTGTTAGAAGTGCTTTAATAGCTTATATATGTGCTCAAATGATTAACTAAACAGGTGATGAAGTGATTTATTAATATGCTGAAATTGCTGCATGCACAGTTTCTGTAGAGGTGATTAGTGCGTGAAGAAAATGATGTTTTCTGTAGAAGTGTTCTATATAAAAGTTGTAAATAACTTCTTTATCTTGCTTGTCCTAAAATTTCTTGATTTTAGGCCCAGTAGTTTAGGAGTTATAGTTTTTGTAAGTTGGCTGTCAGGTTTGCATACTTTCTGGGCAGATCTGAAAGAATGAATTGTTTGGCTTATTTAAGTTATGAATCATGTATTCATGTTAATAGAATAGTTGTAGTTCTTTTCATAAGCTTTCGAAATTGTCTTGGATCACTATTTTGGGTGGTCTAGAACTTGAGTTACATGTGTTTAAAGTTAGAAGTCAGAATCTGTCCAAGACTGGACAGATTTACTTGTTTGAGTTGGTTAGCCTTGATAAATGCTTAATCATGTTGAGATGATTATGAATAAGTTGTAGACAACTTAATAAGCTTTCTAAGGAGTCTTATATCAAGTCTTTTGACACTTTAGATCTCCAGTTATGGCTGTTTGAAGATAAATGTAATATTTTGTCCAAAGTTTGGACAGAACTTCTTGTCTGTTATGTTTGGTCTTTTTAATGGCTGAATCATGCTTAAGTGATAATAGAAAAGTTGTAGATAATTTCATTAGCTTTCCAGAAAGTCTAGGATCACCTTGTTTGGATATGTGTAGCTCCAGTTATGTCTGTTTAAAGTACATGGTGTGTTGCTGTCCAAACTGTATAAATGAACCGAACTTGATTGCTATAGCTTAATGTTGATTATGTGATCTTTGATGCTATGTCATGACTTGGTAATGTTCAGATTGTGCATTTCATGTTATTAAACTAATTAACCTTATGTATTATATAAATATTTTAGATAATGATGGTTGACTTGCTTAACTAAAGTAGAAGCTATATGTGCATACATGTGTTCCATTTGTGATGTGTGATATATTCTTGATTGATTGTTATAGTTAGCCACTTTGAGTGCCTAATGAACCATGTGTCACACCTTACTTTAATTGTAACCTGCTAAAGTGATTATGCTATGTTGGGTGTTAGAGCTATGTCTTCTTTTAGTAGTTATCCTAATTGCTTATGTGAAGTAATTAGTAATGTTTTTTTGTGCACCTTATGTTTGCTTCATAAGCGTTTCCCTGCATTCATATGCTTGCATTGTGCATATCATTTAGGTAACGGTAGATACATCATGAAGGATGTGATGATGAGGTTAAACTCGAAGACGATGTTTGGTGGATTATCCCGAAGATGCGGAGTTAAGCAAGTGCTACAGCGGAGATGCTCGCCAAGCGAGTATCATCTAACAAACACTAACCTAGTGTTGGTTCCCAGGCAAGCCCCGGAGCATCCTAAGTCTCCCAGTTTTTATAATTAATTTACTTGAGTATTTTATGTTGTGATCCATTAGGTATAGGAGTTGATTGAATCCTAATTGCTGCATTACCATTCCTTGAATATTGTTTACATCTGCCTTGTATCCTGTTGCTTATTTACAACGTAGAATTGCTTAGCTTGCTTAATAAAAGTAGTAGTTAAGGATGTTCCCGTAATACCCCTGGTGGGTATTTACCGGATCACGGTTGGCTATATTTGCTATCGTGGAAAAGAACCTGAGTAGTAATGAAATACGGTCAACTAGAAGGCAAGGCACAAGTTGGAAACTTGGGGCAGCTCGTCCGTTGGATCGTGTAGGTTTGTATCGATGATGACCCTCGTTCATTTTGAACGCGCCCTTTTACTTAGGGATATGTCGGTGCTATAATCATCGACCCCAAAGCCGGTTAGACGCTGTTCGGGCCGGAATCAACCCGAGTCGCGCCCTCTAGTATGGAAATGCGATCTGCCTCGGATGGTCATCGCCAGGTTCCAATTGGGCGGTCCGTGCTTGAACCGCGACGATTACCACCACGAACAAGCATCGAGCGGTTACCCAATGCATGGACCCGACGGGGAAAGTGTGGGTTGGTATTAAAGGTTTATCACCAGCTGGTTTGGAATTCGATTCGAGTCGCCGTCTCCCCCGGTTAGTGGGAAACTATGGCGAGCTTCACACACGATACATCCATGTGACATTTGATGGTTCAACTAAAATATTGATAAGCAAACCTGATATGGTATTATGTATTTGTTTGCTAGATTCAAGTGAGTGCTCTAGTACAGGTGCAAAACCTAGAGTTTAAGGAATAGGATAAAGATGACTGCTCATATAATTAAAGGATGAACCCTTTATCTCAAGCTCCTTTTGCAAATAAAGTTATGCCAGCTCCACTGTTTATATCAGCCTTGCATACTCCTTGGTGTCTCTTTATTTTTGGTTTTCGACGGGTAAGTCTAGCTGAGTACATTCGAGTACTCAGGGTTTATCCCACGTTGTTGCAGGTGAAGGTTAGGTCTGCCGAAAGGTGATGGCCAGTGCCGGTGGGCTCGGCAGTTCCATACTTCTTCTCTTTATGCTATTGTTGGAGGGTGTCACTCAAGCTAGCAAAGTATTTCAACTTATATTGTGGTATTCATTTCAAAGCTATGTTTTTTCTTCTAAAATTAAGTGGAACTCCACTTGTATATTATTTGTGAACTCTATTGTAATTTTATTTCCGCTGCAAAGCTCCGTGAACATGATTTGTATTTGCTTGACCATGCGATCTTGGCTGAGATGTTGGAAAAGTTTGAAATCCCTCAGGATTTCACGGACTACCGGGTTTATACGGGCTCAAGTGTGCTAATTCGGCTGCTCCGGCAGAGGTTTTCGTACTTGTGCTCTTATAAATTGGTCGGTTCTGTCACAACCGGGATGATAATGAATGTGCAGATTTCTTTAATCCTTGATTAATTCAAGCCATCTTCTTTGCCTCATATTTAACTTAGGTTGGGTGAAGATATACTTGAGACTTTTGATCCGTTTACATATTACAGATGTTACCAAGCAGATAATGTCTCCAGATCTTCAGAGCGTGCACCACTGCAGCCAATTCCAAATCATGTGTAGGATAATTCACTTCATGTTTCCTCAACTGGCGGGAAGCATAAGCAATCACTCTGCCTTCTTGCATAAGGACACAACCTAAACCAACTTTTGAGGCGTCACAAAAACATCAAAGGGCTTTTCAATGTCCGGTTGAGCCAAAACAGGAGCAGTGGTCAATAGCCTCCGCAGGGTACGGAAAGCGATTTCACACTCCTCGTCCATTCAAACTTCTGATTCTTCTGCAACAAGCTTGTCATTGGTTTTGCAATCTTGGAAAAGTCGGGAATGAAACTACGATAGTATCCTGCTAAGCCGAGAAAACTTTGAATCTCACCAACAAAAGTAGGAGCTTTCCAATCCATTACTTCCTGCACCTTACTGGGTCCACTGAAATTCCCTCTTCTGACAGGATATGACCAAGGAAATGTACTTTCTTCAACCAAAACTCACATTTACTAACTTAGCATAGAGTTTATGCTCTCGAAGCCTGGTTAGAACAACTCTCAAATGTTCCGCATCGTCTTCTGGGTTTTCAGAATATACTGAATATCGTCAATGAACACTACTACGAACTTGTCCAATTCTGGCATGAATACCGAGTTCATCAAACTCATGAAGTATGCTGGAGCATTTATCAATCCAAAAGACATCACAAGGTACTCATATAACCCATATCTGGCCGAATTCTGATCTGATGATAACTTGACCTCAAATCAATCTTGGAGAACACCTTAGCTCTGGATAACTGGTCAAACAGAATGTCTATCCGTGGCAACGGATATTTGTTCTTGACGGTCACGACATTGAGTGGACGATAATCCACACACATCCGCAATGACTTATCCTTCTTTTTAACAAACAAGGCTGGACAACCCCATTCTGATACGCTCGGTTGAATGAATCCCTTGCCTAAGAGTTCCCTGATCTGAGTCTTGAGTTCAGCTAGCTCATTGGGTGGCATACGGTATGGTCTTCTAGAGATTGGTGTTGTTCCTCACAACAACTCAATTGCGAACTCCACTGCTCTCTTGGGCGGTATCCCTGGTAACTCATCCGGGAAGACATTCGGAAACTCTCGGACAACTGGAATTTTAGAAAGATCCTCTATGGACAGAGTGCAAGATAAGTCAACAAAATCAGCACCTCGGGAAGAGATATACGAACCTTGTTATTGGTTCGTCCATCTGATAAGGTAAGAGTCCTATTAGTAGTGTCTAACACCGCGTTCCACATACTCATCCAACTCATGCCTAAGACTACATCCATGCTTAGTCCAGGTAAAACTACTAGATTAGCTCCAAACTTGTGCCCTAATCTCGATGGTTGCATTACACACCATCTGTCTGGATAACACGCTACTCCCCATGGAGCTTACACGAAACCCATAATCCATTTCAGACATTTCTTGATTATGCTTTTGTGCAAATACTTTGCTCATGAAGGAATGCGATGATCCAGTATCAAACAAAACAACGACATGATGATGGTTAACGAGACACATACCAGCAGTCACGGGCTCCCCTGCACGAGCTTCTTCAACGGTCATGTTGTGGAGACGTGTGGGGTAGTTAGTCTGTTGCTTCTTCGGGTGTGGGCAATACCTTGCGAAATGCCCCTCTTGATTGCAGTTGAAGCACGGTCCACGAACCAGAGACTTGCCTACTGTTGAGCTGCTTTGGCCTCCTCGAGCTTGAGTGGCTGCTATCTTATATGGCCTTTGGTTACGCTAAGATTGTGGCTGACTTTTCTTCTCGGGTGGCCTGAAACGAGCTCCAAGCGCTGGTGGTCGGTACTGGGAACACTGAGCTGGTGGTCCTCTTGGCTGTGATGGTCCAGACTCCAAAGTTCTCTTTCGGGACTTGCCCGCTGCATGCTTATTGTTATGATTCTCTTGGATCAGATAGTCACTGATAAAGTCATTGAAAATGTACGAGAGATGTACCCATGGATTTTCCCATTTGGTATTCAGTCCTCTCTTGAAACTTGTGGCGGAACCGTCCAAATTATAAGAGCTGTTGACACTAGTTAACTCTTATTATTAAAGGTCAATTAAACATGAAAATGGATGAATATATAAACTCCACCTTAGTATAGGGATTAAAACTAATGAATTCCACGAGTTTTGGTGAATCGTGAATCTGTAGGGATTAAACCGGGAAACAGCCCTCAATTGCTTCCCCTAGAAGGAAACTGACGGGAGATAACGCATTCGTCAAGTCAGGAACCTTCCAGAAGACTCTAGAGAACACCTAAAGACACCACGAGGCAGGGCAACACAGGAGGCTAACCTATGGGACCGACCGGTCCCCTGGGCCCACCGATCGGTCCCCCTGGGCACCGCCGGCCTCCCCCTTCTGGAATCTTCTTCCACCGCCTTTGAGGACCAATCTCAGCCCTACTTGGAGTCGGTTTGATTCAACGGTCGAGTTGATCCCTCAGGGCTATATAAACAGACCCCTAGGCCCCAGGCCAGGAAGAAGGTCCCTCTTCAGAAGACTATGCTTCAACTAGAAACCCTAGAAGGGACTTCAGGAGTTAGCTTTCAAGTAGAAGACTAGATACCCCTCTAGTAGGATTAGAACCTAGTCTTATTCTAAAACTAGAAGAGAGAGAGAAAGAGGAAGAGATCAAGAAGGAGCTCCGTCCTGTCGGATCAACTTCTTCATCTTGTACCTGTGGATTCAAGTTCTTCATCAACTTGCTTCAACGATTGTTTCGGTAATCAACATCTATATCTTTTAAGTTTGAGCTATTGTTCTTATTATTCTTAAGGTTTAATGACTCTCTTTTGAGTACTTTAATTCTAGTCGCTCTAGAGTTAGAGTAGTTGGACAGTGTAAGCATGGTGCTTAGACTTGATAGCTCATATTTACCTCCTATAACGCCGGTAGTAGTGGTTGTTCGCAAGGGTGACTCCTATAGCCTTGTTGATTCTTCTATAGTCCACTTACCCGTGTGTAGGCTCGGTAGGATTATACATTTGCATAAAAGAATCATACTCTGTTTGTGACCTTTTATGGCAATTTCCCCACTAAGAATAATAAGCATATCACTCTTAAGTTGGATTTAGATAACCTTAGTGATCCCCTCTATGCTTTTATCTTCTCCGTCCTTATTAGCTACTCAGGGGTTATATTCTTTGAGACTTAACACTATCCATCCTTTGGGTTTGATATTAAAACTGGGTTACTCCGGTGAAGTGCTACATCGGTAGATTTTATCTGTGCGCTTGCGGATAAAGTAGAGTGTGCGTTAATTTATACCAATAAGCATTTCTGGCGCCGTTGCCGGGGAACAGTAGATCATTTTAAGTCTTAAGTATAACCTTGTATTATACTTTACCTTTTATCTTTATACTTTGCTCTATACTTTGCCTTTGCTTTTATCTTTTATATTCTATATCTTTTATTCTTATTCTTTTCACAATGGATTTCTCAGAGCCAATCACTAGCTCCACAGATTCCATTCCACTGAACCAGTATACCTATCGCACTGTCGTAGATTTAGAGTTGCCCAAATCTGCTAAGCCTATCCTTTCAGACAATTACGAGCTACGCCCATGCTTGATAGAAATGGTTAAGAATCAAACTTTTTCTGGCTTAGAAGACGAAAAACCCACACATTCATTTAAATGAGTTTGAACAAACCTGTGCGTGCCTACACATCGCAGGCATGTCGGACGAAACCCTTAGATGGAAACTTTTTCCATTCTCTTTAGAGGGAAAGCCAAAACATGGTACCTTCAAACTGCACCAAGTAAAAATGGGGATTGGAAAGAACTCTGCTCTAGCTTTTGCTTAGAATACTTCCCTGTCTCCAAAATTATTTGTCTTCGCTTAGAGATTTTGTCCTTCATCCAAGAAGATGATGAGTCTCTAATTGCAGCATGTGAAAGATTCGATAATCTTGTCCGCTCTGGTCCAGCCTTATCTATTCCAGACCCTGTCTTACTTCAACACTTTTATAATGGTCTGAATAGAAAAACTTCTAATTACCTTAACTTAGCTTCAAACGGATCATTCCTACATACCCCAGCCTCTAAGGCAAGGGAATGTTGCAAAACTTATCTCAAATTACTCCATCCCTGAAGCTAAACCACAAGAACCACTAGAAGTAAATCGGAAGCTGAGCCTATATCCATTCTTAATCATGAACAAACCTCAGCCTTAATTCCTAGTGAGAGGGAAACCTCAATCTCAGGAGACACCTTTGATTTCGAGGATGAATATTTTACCGAATTTGGTAATACCTCGAAATACCAAACAATTAGGAAACCACAAATCAAAAATCATCATTTGAAAAACTTACTGATAAGGTTTTCCTAAAAGAGACTACGAAGAGGCTAATCTCTATAATAAGTCATGAATGGTTAGAAGAATCAGAACTTTCCACTGATATAATCCATTTAAATTCACCTTCTACACACTTTCAATACCAAATCCATCAACAACCCTTCGAAGCTCTCTATAATCCTGTTGTGGGAACCAACATTATGTCTGAAACCTTTGCTCAAGATTTATTAAAACAAATGCCACTTACCCAACAGCTAAATTGTTAAAAAGCCCTTCAGGACATGTTATTCCTAGCTCAGGATCATGTATGTCCTGCCTGTCACTGTAGATAACACTCCAATACACTTAAGCTTCTATATCTTTGATATTAAAGAGTTTAATCTTTTGATAGGCCAACCACTTAAACAACTCATTCATGAAGGTCAAAAAGGGATCTTAAACTTCTGTCTGGGGAAAAAATTTAAGGAACCATACCTATTACTCACTCTTAAATGCTGAAAATGAGTCATGTCCCGAGCCAGATCCTATGGAAGAAATTAAGGAAGCATCTCTTGAAATAATAAATGAACCTGAATATGAAGAAGATGCGTAGTTCTTCACTGAGGAAGAAGAAACATCCAGATCCAGATCCTCTAGATTCCTTAGAAGAACCTCCTAAACCTTCCATAGAGTTAAAACCCTTACCTTCTGGGCTTCGATATGCTTTCTTGAATAATGATCCTGAATCTCCTGTGATCATAAATAATAATCTTACTCAGGAACAATCTTCTAGGTTGATCACTGTCTTAGAAAAGCATAAATCAGCTTTTGGCTATTCACTCCATGATTTAAAAGGAATCAACCCCGCTTTCTGCACCCATCGCATTCCTACTGATCCTAACATATCACCATCTAGAGAGCCACAACGTAGGCTTAACAATGCGATGAGAGAAGTAGTAAAGAAAGAGGTTTTGAAACTCTTGCACGCCGGGATCATTTATCCTGTGCCACACAGTGAGTGGGTAAGCCCTGTCCAAGTTGTGCCTAAAAAGGGAGGCATGACTGTGGTAAAGAATGAGAAGAACGAATTAATTCCACAAAGAACTGTTACTGGTTGGAGAATGTGTATTGATTACAGAAAATTAAACAAGGCAACTAAGAAAGATCACTTTCCGCTACCTTTCATAGACGAAATGTTAGAACGGTTAGCCAATCACTCTTCTTTTGTTTTCTTGATGGATACTGTGGATATCACCAAATCCCAATCCATCCAGATGATCAAAGCAAAACCACTTTTACATGTCCATACGGAACTTATGCTTATCGCCGAATGTCTTTTGGATTATGTAATGCACCTGCTTCTTTTCAAAGATGTATGATGTCTATATTTTCTGATATGATTGAAGAAATCATGGAAGTTTTCATGGATGACTTTTCTATTTATGGAAAAACTTTTGATGATTGTCTTGAAAATTAGACAAGGTTTTGCAAAGATGTGAAGAAAAGCACTTAGTCCTTAATTGGGAAAAATGTCACTTTATGGTTAAAGGGGGCATAGTGCTAGGTCACTTAGTGTCTGAACGTGGAATTGAGGTAGACAAAGCTAAAATTGAAGTAATTGAACGTTGCCTCCGCCGATTAATGTCAAAGGAATTCGAAGTTTTCTTGGCCATGCTGGTTTTTACCGTAGGTTTATAAAAGATTTCTTCATATTGCTAGACCGCTTACAAATCTTTTGGCCAAGGATGTTCCTTTTGAATTTGATGATGCATGCTTAGAATCTTTTAACACTAAGAAAGCACTCACTTCTGCACCTATCATTCAACCTCCTGATTGGTCTCTACCTTTTGAGATCATGTGTGATGCAAGTGATTTTGCTGTAGGAGCTGTGCTAGGACAAATAAGGATAAAAAGCATCATGCAGTCGCTTATGCCAGCAAAACTTTAACGGGACCTCAACTTAATTATGCTACTACTGAAAAAGAACTTCTGGCTGTTGTTTTTGCTATAGACAAGTTTAGATCTTATTTAGTGGGATCAAAGGTGATTGTTTTTACTGATCATGCTGCACTAAAGTACCTGCTCACTAAGAAAGATGCTAAGCCACGCTTGATAAGATGAGTTTTGTTACTCCAAGAATTTGATTTAGAAATAAAAGATAAGAAAGGAGTAGAAAACTCTGTAGCTGATCACTTGTCTAGAATGTATTTTGAAAATCCTTAGGAATTGCCTATAAATGACTCACTCAGGGATGACATGCTTTTTCAAGTCTCTAGATCTGACCCCTGGTATGCAGATATTGTCAATTTTATAGTTGCAGGGTATGTACCACCAGGAGCAAATAAGAAGAAGCTGTCTATGAGAGTAGGATCCACATATGGGATGATCCATATCTATTCAGAGTATGCTCTGATGGGTACTCAGAAGATGTGTGCCAGCTGAAGAAGGAATCAAGATCATTGAACGCTGTCACTCTTCACCATATGGAGGACATTATGGGGCATTCCGAACACATGCCAAGATCTGGCAAAGTGGATTTTTCTGGCCAACTATGTACCAAGACACAAAAGACTTCGTTCGAAGATGTGGATCATGTCAGAGGCACGGCAGCATCAACACCAGAGATGCCATGCCACTCACCAACAACCTTCAGATTGAGCTCTTCGATGTCTAGGGAATTGATTACATGGGACCATTCCCTAAATCAAGGAACCATGAGTACATCCTGGTTGCTGTCGACTACGTCTCAAAATGGGTCGAAGCAGTGCCATGCAAGTCTGCTAATGCAAGAAACTCTCAGAGGATGTTCGAGGAGGTGATATTTCCAAGATTTGGAGTGCCAAGGATGGTAATTAGTGACGGAGGAACCCATTTCATTGACAAAGGCTTTCATAAATATCTGATAAATCATGGGATCCGTCACAATGTTGCCACTCCCTATCACCCTCAGACAAGTGGCCAAGCAGAAACATCAAACAAGCAAATCAAGAATATTCTGCAGAAAACAGTCGACGAGATGGGAACACAATGGAAAGATAGACTACCCGAAGCACTGTGGGCTTATCGTACTGCCTACAAAACACCACTGGGAATGTCTCCATATCAGCTCGTCTACAGAAAGACTTGTCACTTACCAGTGGAACTAGAATTCAAAGCTCACTGGGCAATCAAAAGATGGAACATGGACTTAGAAGCTGCAGGAGTCAGGAGGAAAATGCAACTCTCTGAACTAGATGAATGGCGCGAAAGGCATATCACAACGCAAAGATTTACAAAGAGAGAACAAAGAGGTGGCATGACAAGAGAATCAGGAAGAAGAGCTTCACTCCGGGAGACAAGGTATTACTCTTTTATTCCAGGGTAAAGTTGTTCGGGCATGGAAAACTATGAAGCAAATGGGAAGGACCTTTCACGGTGGTAGCCACTTCATCGCATGGAGCTATTATGCTCCAAAATGACGAAGGTACGCTATTCAAGGTAAATGGACAACGTCTTAAGATTTTTCAAGAACCTGAAAAGAGTCCTGAAGAGTTGGATGTCATCCAATTCTTCATTGTCCCATAGACTTACACTATCATCATTTTTCCGATAAGTTTGCACATCGGGGATATATTTTCTGGGATTAGGATCAAGTTTAAAGACACCACGAGCGACGGACTCACGAGGGCCCATAGGGTGGGACCGACAGGTCTCCTAGGGAGACCGACCGGTCTGCCCTGGAGTCTCCTCGTCGTCTGCCTTCTTTCGTTACGTGTCCCGACTCTTTCTCGTATCCATTCTGGTAACCTGATCCGCAGAATCGATAACTCCCGTAACTAACCTATCATTCAGCCTCCTCAACTATAAAACCAGCCCCAGGCCTGCCTCTAGATTCATTGCACCCTCCTCCAGAATACCAGCAGTAGCATAGCTCTCCTCCCACCAGCGCTAATGGCCTCCTATCCAAGGATCGACCTCAACGAGCCCGTCGACGACTCGATGGCTCTTGTCGTCGCCGCATCTAAGGAGCTTGCCGTAGCGCCGTCAAAGGAGATCGCTCCCGTTGACTCGCCGACACCTGTTGATATGATCCCACCAAAAGAGACCTCGTTGCATCGTCAACAAGCTTTCTACGCTCAAGCGGTGCCGGCAGGAGGACTCCCGACTTTCTCCGTCTACGAGCAGCTCCCGCTTCTTCCTCCTAGGCCCAATGAGACACTCGTCGGGCTAAAGACGAACAAGCTTGGGGAACCCACAGTCATACAATACACATCTACAAATCCGCGTCCGCGCATTGACGGAGTTTGTGGTCACCCTGAGCAGATCAAAGTCACTCCGCCAGTAAAGAGGGCACCCACCACTCCTAATATCGCGGCTAAACGCAAGAGGACTACCCAGTTAGATCGCCTCGGGGACATGATTGAAGACCTTGAGAGAGATAACTTAGAGCTTAAAAAGAAATACGCTTCTCTAGCTAAGGCTACAAAACAGGCGACTGATGTGCTGCATAAGTATGTAACTAAACACATTAGCCTAAAGGATAAGGTCGTCAGTGTAGCCACTACGCTAGGAAATCTACTTGAGGGAGAGAAGTGAGAGATAGTTCGTCAATAGTTTAATAAGGCACTCGTGTTTGTAGAGTCTCATGTTTAAGTCTTGTTAAGAGTTTTTGTTTAGTTAATTCATTGTGTAATAAAAGTGCCTTGAATATCAATAAAGTTTTTGTTAGAAGTTATCTTTTATCTTGTTATTTTTGTTATTTTGGATATATGTCTTGTCTCCACATGTTGTGATTAGCAGAAAAATAGAAAATAAGTGTGGGGGAGAAGACGACGACAGAATTACCGAAAACCGATCGCGAAAGCTGCATAAAACAGAAGACATCATCACCGAAATCCCGCACCTCGAAGCGGGCCACGGTTGGGCCCTAAGCCCAACCGTGCCCAACCGACCGGTTGGTGGACCCCACCGGTCGGTCAGGGGTCGCCACCTCTGACCTCCTCCTTCGTCCATGGTTCAGTACGTAATTACTACACTCTATTTCTTGATGTTTAAGCTTCTGTTAAAATTAAAAATATATATATTCTCGTCAATAACACACAATCATTAAACTTTGATTAAAAAGGGAAAGATTATTTTGACATGCTCATGGTATAGAGTCTCACAACACCTTTTCTGAAAAGACCTGCTTTGATAAAAAACTTGAAAGGACCCATATTATCTAGAGTTGTTATGGAAATATGATAGAAGAATGATGAGAACTCAATTCTTAAAGTATGAGCATTGGAGAATTTTACTTGCAAAGTTAAAAAAAGAGACTAGCAACACTTCTCCTTTGTAGTAAATAGATCTCCTGCCAAGGTCATTCATAATCGATTGCTTACTATGCTGAGTTCTTTGTTGAGAAATTTATTATGCTCTAAAGATCGAGATCCTTGCAAATATAGAAAGATTCACTATTCTGAAGTAGTATTGTATTAGAGGCATGGGCTATGCAAAAGTATGAAATATGAGAAAAGAAAAATGGACAAGTGTCCGACATACCTCAGAAAAAAAAGAGAGAGAAAAAGAAAAGTATTATGACAAAAATATGATAAAGAGAAAAAGAAAATAGCCCATGGTCCCTCTAATTACAATATGTCAGCAACAGTGACAAAGTTTAAAAAGATTGATGTCTTGATCTAAGAGTATAGTTTTTTTTCTCCATTGACTTAGTATCGTAAAACTGTTCTGCATAAATAAAATACTCTGGTAAGGAATTGAAGTACTACAAAAGGAGAAGGAAAGCTATGACTTGTTTCAAAAAAAAATTCAAAAACTCCAATGTCTTATGCTAAAAGAAAAGGGTGATCTGTTTCATCTATTCTATTCTCCCACTACTCAAGGTTTTATGGTAAACACACTGAATCTTACAATGCAGGTATAAACAGAAAGAACTAATGCTTGATATCTTATCCTACAGTTATGATCCAACCTTTTATCGAGGACGAGTAAAAGTCGTGTGGGGGAGCTTGTTGACACTAGTTAACTCTTACTATTAAAGGTCAATTAAACATGAAAATGGATGAATATATAAACTCCACCTTAGTATAGGGATTAAAACTAATGAATTCCACGAGTTTTGGTGAATCGTGAATCTGTAGGGATTAAACCGGGAAACAACCCTCAATTGCTTCCCCTAGAAGGAAACCGACGGGAGATAACGCATTCGTCAAGTCAGGAACCTTCCAGAAGACTCTAGAGAACACCTAAAGACACCACGAGGCAGGGCACCACACGAGGCTGACCTGTGGGACCGACCGGTCCCCTGGACCCACCGGTCGGTCCCCCCTGGGCTCCGCCGGCCTCCCCCTTCTGGAATCTTCTTCCACCGCCTTTGAGGACCAATCTCAGCCCTACGTGGAGTCGGTTTGATCCAACGGTCACGATTGATCCCTCAGGGCTATATAAACAGACCCCCAGGCCCCAGGCCAGGCAGAAGGTCCCTCTTCAGAAGACTACGCTTCAACTAGAAACCCTAGAAGAGACTTGAGGAGTTAGCTTTCAAGTAGAAGACTAGATACCCCTCTAGTAGGATTAGAACCTAGTCTTATTCTAGAACTAGAAGAGAGAGAGAGAGAGAGGAAGAGATCAAGAAGGAGCTCCGGCCTGTCGGATCAACTTCTTCATATTGTACCTGTGGATTCAAGTTCTTCGTCAACTTGCTTCAATGATTGTTTCAGTAATCAACATCTATATTTAAGTTTGAGCTATTGTTCTTATTATTCTTAAGGTTTAATGACTCTCTTTTGAGTACTTAAATTCTAGTCGCTCTAGAGTTAAAGTAGTTGGACAGTGTAAGCGTGGTGCTTAGACTTGATAGCTCATATTTACCTCCTATAACGCCGGTAGTAGTGGTTGTTCGCAAGGGTGACTCTTATAGCCTTGTTGATTCTTCTATAGTCCACTTACCCGTGTGTAGGCTCGGTAGGATTATACATTTGCATAAAAGAATCATACTCTGTTTGTGACCTTTTATGGCAATTTCGCCACTAAGAATAATATAAGCATATCTCTCTTAAGTTGGATTTAGATAACCTTAGTGATCCCCTCTATGCTTTTAGCTTCTCCGTCCTTATTAGCTACTCAGGGGTTATATTCTTTGAGACTTAACACTATCTGTTCCTTTGGGTTCGATATTAAAACTGGGTTACTCCGGTGAAATGCTACATCGATAGATTTTATCTGTGCGCTTGCGGATAAAGTAGAGTGTGCGTCAATTTATACCAACAAGAGCTCAAGTATCGTCTTAGCCAAATGACTGACGTCGACTCATACTTGAACCCATATAACTTCGGTAGTCCGGAAATCTTGAAGGATTTCAAACATACAACATACAGGATCGCATTGTTCAAGTACCACATTCGTAAGGATACACAGTCGGTAATCGAAACCAAATTTATCATCAGAGTGCAAAATCTTAAAAGAGTTATTACAATACTGAGTTTGAAATTTGCGGAAGCTCAAATAAGTTTGAAACACGACCACCACACATGTGGTCCGAATAAATAATGTTTTTGATAACTCACTCCTCCTTTTTCAGATAATGTTCCACCAACAGTCTTAGCCTAGCAAAAGCAAAGGAGAAGCTTCAAGATGACCCTGCCCTGGGCCTACTCCTCATCACCCTTCACGGGGTAGAGGCAATGCTTACAATAGTCGTAGAAGACTTGGCCATCTGCAACAAACGGGATAAACCCTGAGTACGGGAATGTACTCAGCTAGACTTACTCGTCCAACTAAAAATAAAGACACCAAGGGTATCCAAGGCTTTTGGGTGGAGCTGGGATCTTGAGTTGCGAAAAGCTCAAATTAAGAGAAGGAATATTTAATGATATCAGTGAGCAGTCAAATTTTAGACCTACCTCTTTATGTAGATTTGCACCTGAACTATTACATACACTTGAGTCTAATCAATCAATAATATAACCATATCTAGTTGACTTAATCCACATTTTAGTTGAACCTTAAACATCACATGGAGTTGTACCGTGGTGAAGCTCGCCATAGTTTCCCACTAACCGGGGGAAATGGCGACTCGAATCGAATTCCAAACCAGCTGGTGATAAACCTTTAATACCAACCCACACTTTCCCCGTCGGGTCCATGCATTGGGTAACCGCTCGATGCTTGTTCGTGGTGGTAATCATCGCAGTTCAAGCACGAACCACCCAATTGGAACTATACGATGGCCATTCCGCGACAGATCGTGTTTCCATACTAGAGGGTGCGACACGGGTTGAGACCGGCCCGAACAGCGTCTAACCGGCTTTGGGGTCGATGATTACGGCACCGACTTATCCCTATGTAAAAGGGCGCTTTCAAAAATTTACGAGGGCCAACATCGATACAAACCTACACGATCCAACAGACGAGCTGCCCCAAGTTTCCAAACTGTGCCTTGCCTTCCAGTTGACCGTATTTCATTACTACTCAGGTTTTTTTTCCACGATAGCAAATATAGCCAACCGTGATCCAGTAACTACCCATCAGGGGTATTACAGAGACATCCTTAACTACTACTTTTATTAAGCAGGCTAACCAGTTCTACTTATGAATGAGTACAGGATAACAAGACAGGTGTAAGCAATAATCAAGGAATGGTAATGCAACAATTGGGATTCAATCAACTCCTATACCTAATGCATCACAGTATAAAATACTCAATTAAATTAATTGTAAATACTGGGAGACTTACAATGCTTCGGGGCTTGCCTTGGGAGAAGACTGATGCCTCATGAGAGGGGCACTCGGGCAGGTTAATTTCCGCAGCGGGTTCTGCTTCCTCGCTCCTGAGCACTTCCGGGATCTCCTTCTCGACGTTCGTCTCTGGCTCTTGCTCTGTCTCCGGGGCTGTCGAGCCTATTGCAATGCGGTACATAAATAAATAACGCAAGGTGCAAAATGGTGGTATGAAATGTAAACATTTCTTGCAAACCAACAAAATCAACTTGTTGCACAACTTTTGACATTGAGGAAAACATTTATTTACCTTGTAAAACAAAATCATTATTTTGATCATTTCCTATTTATTAATTCGAGAGAAGTCCAGGTTTATGCATCCTTCTAAACTCGGAAAAATCCACAAAAATTACAGAAGGTAACTTACACTTACTGGACCTCACTAAATTTCAGCAAGAGATAAATTATTGAACATCAGATACAAAAAGATGAAACAAACGGCCAAAAAGGTGCTTTGAACTAACTTTTGTTATGAAAAGTGTCAAGCAGCAGATTTCATATTTTTCCTAGCTTTATTTACCTATAACCACCCTACTGCAAGAAACTTACTGCTAAAGCATGAACATATAAATCTACATAAAATAAACAAGTTTATTGCAAAATAAACCCTTTGAACTGCAACCTTACTGGAAAAGGTTGAAATCCTCATTTTCATATTTTTCCCAGATTCTACTCCACATTTCATATTTATCAAGAAAGTTCCATGAACAGAAACATTATATTCTTTTCTACATGATTTTTTAAGAAAAACACAGAAAAACACATTTGTACTACAACTCGTTATTTTTCCGTACAACAACCTATGCTTAGCATTTTTTTCAGCTTAAACATAACACACAAAGACTGCATAAATTTTCCCACATTTTATTTTCATATGTAAATCATTTTAACCATTATTCTAAGAAAATAGCTAAAAAGAAATTTAAACCTAAACATATACTTTTTCTACAGAAATAGGGCCTCATAAATTTTTCGCAGATATATAACCTGACACGAAACCTACACAATTTTTGCCATGAATTAATTCAACAAGAAAACACAAAAACACATTTATCTAAACAAAAGCACATAAACTGAATTAAATAAAAACAGTACATTAAACTTTTGAAACTTGCTACAAAAATTCAAAAAGCTAGCAAAACTGAAAACACCTCATGTGGATCATTAAAACGTGCTACAAAAATTCAACAAGGTTTTCTGGAAAATAAAGGAAAAAGAAAAACGTTTGAAACTTTCCCGGCCCAACTTGCACAGATTCGGTCCATGGGCCGTGAGCGGATGACGCGTGGGGTCCGTGGGTCAATGGACCCACCTGCCCGTGGAAGCCGAACAGGGGACGACTTTGATCGTCGATTGCTCGCCGACGGCGAGGTCGCCGGCGGTGAGGTTAGGCTTGGCGTGTTCTCCTTGGCTCGGCGGTTCGATTGGTGGTGTTGGCTTGGCCAGAGGGTGGCCGTAGCTCGCCGGCGGCGAGCCGTGGCGGATGGTGGCGGCGGTGAGGCGTGGTCCGGCCGTTTCCGGCGGTCGACGGTTAAATCAACGTGTGCTAAAGCTCGAACGAACCCTAGGAAGCAAGGCCAGGGGGTTGGTTTGGCCGGAAAAGCTCCGGGGAAGCTTGACCACGTGCGAGGGCCATGGCGGCGCTAATGGCGCTCGGCCGGGAGTAGAGGGAGGTAGGGAGCGGTAGCGTTGAGGCTGGGAGGTGTTCTCACCTTGCTTTGGTGCGGTGAAGAGCTTCGGGGAAGATGGGGTTCGGCGGAGGCTCGGTCGGCGTGGAACGGTGACGCGGGCTCCTCGGCGGTGAACGGCGGCCGAAGGGGGCATGGCGTGTTCCGACGTCGGGGAAGCTCAGATGGCGGAGAGGTCGCGCGCACCGTGTGTGCGGGGACGAGGCGGAGCGGTGTACGGAGGGAATCAGATGGAGGGGCTTTGGTGAGGCCGGAACGACGAAGGGGTTTTGCGGTGGTGGTCACGGCGAGCTCGAGCGCTTCGGCTCGCGTTCGCGGAAAGGAGAGAGAGGGAGTTGGCGAGAGCGAGTGCGAGGCGGGCGAGTGAAAGGGAGGGGAGTGCGGATCGCTCGGTTTTGCCCTCTTGGCCGGACAGGTGGTCGTGGCGGGGGCCACGGCCGGCGTACGGCGCGGGCGGTCAGAGCAGCAGGCGGTGGCGTGGGCGCGGCGGCCGGGGCGTGCGGAGACTGGGCGAGCAAGGTCGTGGCGTGATCAGGTGGAGAAGGATCGCGCGGTGAGTGGCGGGTGTGGATTCGCGGCAGAAAGAAATGGCCACGCGGCGGTTTTGGTCGGCATACGGCGCGGCCGTGTCGGGCGCGGCGCGGCGCGGCGCGGCGCGGGGGCGAGAGCGGGCTGGCGTTGGCCGGGCCGAAAGGCCGTTTGGGCCGAAGGGCTGGCGCCGGGTGAAAACGTTTTCCCTTTTTCTTTTTCCAAATCTTTTCCAAACTTTGACCAATTCAAATCAGTTTAAAAAACTCAAAACTAGACTTTGACCCAAAAATAAAAGTTGCTCAAAATAATTTTCTCTACAACTTTCATATAAGGCACTTTTTTTGAAAATCAGTTTCTCAGCCTCCATATAAATAAAGCCAATTTTTGAGCCATAAATCATTTTGTTCCCACATTGTTAATTATTAAACTATATTGAACTAGGTCAAGGTGTCAATATAAAAAGTGTTATACTCAATATTCTCTATTTTATAAAATTATTTGCCAAAACAAGAATCTATTTAAACAACCAAGTCTTATAGAAACCAAAATCCAGATAAACAAACATAAGGCAAAAGCACTTTGATGCACATGAAATGATGCAATGCATTGCTTATGAATTTCAGGAGCTAAATGTAGTTCCTAATGCAGTGCTTGACACTGGGGTGTCACAGCCCTTCCCCCTTAAAGAAATCTCGTCCCGAGATTTGGGTTACGTACCAATCTTTATAAAAAGCGGGGTAGTTTACGCGCAAGTACTCCTCGGTTTCCCAGGTTGCATCATTGGGTCCGTGATTACTCCATTGAATCTTGTAGGTCTTCACTTCACGGTTGCGAGTTACTCGGATCTTGGTATCCAGTATCTTCTGAGGTTGTTCATAGTATTCTAGATCTGACCTGATAGTGACATCTGGGATTTGAACCTCTTCTTGTTTGGGTACTCGAAGACACTTCTTCAACTGCGATACATGGAACACGGGAAAGATCGCGCTCATTTCCGGGGGTAACTGCACTTCGTAGGCTACTTCTCCCTTTCTGGCTATGATTGGATATGGTCCTACATATCGGGGTGCTAGCTTTTTCTCAATCCCAAAATGTTGGACCTTTCTCATGGGTGAAACCTTAAGGTAAATATAATCTCCTACTTGGAATTCCAAAGGTCTTCTTCGCGTATTAGCATAACTTTTCTGTCGGGACTGTGCTGCCTTGATACGTTGATGTACAGTTTGCACAATCTCTTCAACATCTTTTACATAGTCCGACCCATAAAATCCTCGATCTCCTGATTCAACCCAATTTACCGGGCTTCTGCATCTTCGTCCATACAAAACTTCAAACAGTGCCATTTTTATACTTTCCTGATAGCTGTTGTTATAAGAAAACTCTGCGAGGGGTAACCATTTCTCCCATGATTCTCCTGAGGAAAGTACACATGCTCTGAGGATATCTTCCAAAATTTGATTTACTCTTTCTGTTTGTCCTGCGGTTTGAGGGTGATAAGCGGAACTTCGTACCAACTTGGTTCCTAGCTCCTTGTGCAATTGTTCCCAAAATCGTGCTATGAACTGGGGTCCCCTATCAGAAACAATTCTTTTAGGAATTCCATGTAACCTTAAGATGTTCTGAATGTACAAATCTGCATATTGGTGTGGTCGATGTGTAGTCTTGACTGGTATGAAGTGAGCCACTTTGGATAACCGATCCACGATAACCCAGATAGAGTCATGTCCCTTTTGGGTGGTTGGGAGACCTGTGATGAAATCCATACTAATCTCTTCCCATTTCCATTGTGGGATGGATAGCGGTTGTAACAGTCCGGCGGGTTTCAAGTGTATTGCCTTTATCCTGCAGCAAGTATCGCACTTCGCGACATAGGCTGCAACCTCTTTCTTCATCCTTGGCCACCAATACCTTATCCTCAGATCTTGGTACATCTTACTACTTCCTGGATGAATAGACAACTTTGAATTGTGGGCTTCATACAGAATTCTTTCTTTCAGCTCCGTGTTCTTGGGAACAACCAACCTTTGGTTATACCATAAAATCCCTTGTTCATCTGTTCTGAAGTTCAACGAACTACTAGTCTGCAACCTCTTCTTAATCTGACAGATCTCTTCATCGGTCTTTTGTCCTTTGATGATATCACTTTCTAGAGTGCACTGTAAGGTGATATTGTTCAGCATAACGGAGTGCATAAGGTTGAATCCAATCTTCCAACAAAGGTTGTAGGGAGTTGCAATGAGTCTTGCGACTCAAGGCATCTGCTACAACATTTGCCTTTCCAGGGTGGTAATGCACTTCTAGGTTATAATCCTTAATCAACTCTAACCATCTTCTCTGCCTCATATTCAACTCTGGCTGAGTGAAGATGTATTTCAAACTTTTGTGATCCGTATACACGTGACATAGGTTGCCCATAAGGTAATGCCTCCATATCTTGAGTGCATGAACTACGGCTACCAATTCCAAATCATGAGTTGGGTAATTTTCTTCATGTGGTCGCAACTGGCGTGAAGCATATGCTATAACTCTTCCATTGTGCATAAGCACACATCCAAGTCCAATCTTGGACGCGTCACAAAACACATCAAAAGGTTCTTCTAGATTCGGTTGAGCCAAAACGGGCGCAGAAGTCAACAAAGTTCGCAGAGTGCGAAATGCTGCTTCACACTCTGGAGTCCATTCAAACTTCTTGTTCTTCTGAGTTAGACGAGTCATAGGCTTTGCGATCCTTGAAAAATCCAGAATGAACCGACGGTAGTATCCGGCCAATCCTAGAAAGTTGTGTACCTCATGTACGTTGGTGGGTGCTTGCCAATCCATAACTTTGTGTACTTTCATGGGATCCACAGAAATTCCTTCCTCTAAAAGGACGTGTCTGAGAAAGGGTACTTTCTTCAACCAGAACTCACACTTGCTAAACTTATCATACAACTTGCTCCCGAAGTCGGGTTAAGACGACTCGTAAGTGCTCAGCATGATCCTTCTCATTTTTAGAGTATACCAAGATATCATCGATAAACACCATGACAAACTTATCCAATTCAGGCATAAAGACGGAATTCATCAGATACATGAAATGTGCCGGTGCATTTGTCAGTCCAAAAGACATAACTAGATATTCATAGAGTCCATATCTGGTGGAGAAAGCTGTTTTTGGTATATCCTCTCTTCTGATCTTGATCTGATGGTAACCTGACCTCAAGTCAATCTTCAAGAATACTTTCGCTTTTGATAACTGATCAAACAAGACGTCGATTCGGGGTAAGGGATACTTGTTCTTTATAGTTACTGCATTCAGAGGTCTATAATCCACACACATTCTCAAGGTTTTGTCCTTCTTTTTCATGAAGATGGCGGGGCATCCCCAAGGTGACAAACTAGGGTGTATCAAACCTTTATCCAAAAGCTCTTGCAACTGAGTTTTAAGCTCTGCCAACTCGTTAGTCGGCATCCTATACAGCCTCCGAGAAATAGGTGTCGTTCCAGGAATCAACTCTATAGCAAACTCCACATCCCTATCCGGTGGTAGTCCTGGCAACTCATCAGGGAAGACATCTGGAAACTCACACACTATCGGGATCTCAGCTATCTGCTGTGCCGTGATATTGAACAACACTCCTATCTCATGGGGGTTTCGGGGTAACTTGAACCGGAAAGAAGACCCATTTCGAGGACTAACCATGGAAACTACTCGCTCTGCGATGTCAAGATTGACCTTCCAGACTTTCATCCATCCCATACCCAAGATTACATTCAAACCTAGACCAGGGATTACTATAGGATCCACTATGGCCTTTTTATCCCCAAAAGTCATTTCCACTCCTTTAGCCATTTTACGGGCGGAGAGAACAGCTCCGGCGGAACTGATCTGGTATCCCCGATCCAACTCTACTAACCCGAGATTACTCCTTATAACAAAATTCTCACTTATGAAAGAATGCGATGCTCCAGAATCAAACAACACAACTGCGGGGTATTGATTAACAAGAAACGTACCAGCGGTGACAAGCTCTCCTTCTGGCACTTCTTCAACAGTGGTGTAATACACATTGCCCGTGCGAGGTCGAGGCTGGGTGTACTGCTTCTTTGGCTGGGGGCACTGACATGACAAGTGTCCGGTCTGACCGTAGTTGTAGCATGGTCCAATCACATACGGGGTCTTGGGGCCTCCAGAACCTCCTACCTTTGCTTTGTTCTGCATCAGGGGAGCAGTGTATGGCTTCTGGAAACTTGGACGAGAGCGGTTGGTGGTTATCTTCCTCTGTGGGGGACGAAATCTTGCTCCTGCAACTGGCGGGCGATACTGGGTGCGTGCTCCGAAAGGGGTCCTCTGTTAGGACGAACCTCCTTCGTTCGCACGATGACGAGTTTCTGTCGCCAGCTTGCTGTCATTAGCCTCTTGGTTCAGGCAGTCACTGACAAAGTCACTGAAGGTGGTGCGGTGACTGATTCCCATCTTGGAAAGCATGGTGGCACTCATGCCATGCTTGAAACTTGCAATCTTCTTGGCCTCAGTGTTCACGAAATCTGGGGCATAGCGAGATAGGTTGTTGAAGCTATGGAGATACTCTGACATGGACCTGGTTCCCTGGGATAGCCTCATGAACTCCGTAACTTTCATTTCCATCAATCCACTGGGGATGTGGTGGTTGCGCATAGCAGAAGAGAACTGATCCCAAGTGACCGGTGCATTAGCTGGTAGGGATGCACGGTACTGGGGCCACCATAATCCTGCGGGTCCCTCCAACATATGCGCGACATACTCCGCCTTGAGTTCTTCAGTCAAGCGGAGCAGGCGGAACTTCTGAGTGATGGAGTTGAGCCATTCATCTGCTTCAAGCGGTTCAGTGACTTCCTTGAACACAGGGGGACGAGTGTCCAAGAAGTCACGGTACGAGCTGTACTAGTTGGGCTCTGAACCTTGGCGGTGTTGGTGCTGCTGCGCGGTGTTATTGGCGATGTTACAGAGGGTGGCCTCCATATGCCTCTGCATCTCCTCCATATTCCTCTGGCTGCCCAAAAACTGCCCGAAAAACGCTTCCGGCGTCATCGGCGGCGGTGGGGGTGGTGGCAGATTCTCCTCCTGCCCTGACCCCTGTCCACGCTGGCTGCGAGTGTGTGCCGGCATCTGCATGTCCCATTAATAAGCAATCATTAGGTGATGTCACATCATTCATGAATAAATACTGTGCTGTACATAATTCGAAAATTTAGCACACGACCAAGTATAAATACTCATTTCCATACAACATCATAGAATAAATTGCTTGAAAATAAGAAATGCAAACGACGGATTTCCATAAAAGGTGTCAGATCGAAGTCTGGACTTTGTCCAAAAGCCGTACATGCCATCATACAACTTAAACATAAAACCAACACATGTCTGGGTTACATCAAAAGTGAGCATGCTCAAGCTATACAAAAGAAAGAGACTCCTAACGAAACTAGCGCTCAAGCGTCTCCGGCGGCGGATGCGGCATCCTCCTCCTCATCGGCGTCCATCATCGGCTCATCGGCATGGTCCTCGTCGTCTGAAGAAGGCTCTGGACCAAGCACTACCCTGTCCTGGGGCTCCTGGGCCTCATCTGCAGGGGCCTCGTCAGCTGCTGGGGCGGCGGCCTCCTGTGCTGCGTGATGCATCTGGTGGACTGCCTCATGGAGCTGGTCGATGTATGCCTGCTTGTCGTGCACCTGCTGTATCAAGTGATGGGCACCCTCTCTGAGCTGGTCGAGCGCTGTGCGGGCTTCATCTCGCTGAAAAGCTATCGTCAAGTACATCTGCTCGGCGACAGTCCTGGCGGTGGTCTCTGCTCTTGCTGTGGCACGGGCATCGTCGCGTTCTAGAGTGACCTAATGCAACCTCTCCTGTAGATGGGCTACCTCGGCGTCAAACTCCTCTTGTAGCTTCCTCTTACTCTGGTAGGTGGCGGTGAGGGTAAAGGACACGCTCTCCAGGCTGCGTTCCAAACTCTCACATACACCCACCAAAGCTCCGGTGGCGCTCATCGCGGACGTCTCACAGTAGAACCTCTCCTCCGCGCCTCCTGTCAGAACCGACTCCAAAGTCTGCCTCCAGCACAATGGAAAAAGTGATCCACGAGGGAACACTCCTGCCATAGCACTAGCAAGGTCGGCGGGAAAACGGGCAACGATGTCCTTCAGCACCAAGTATGCTGCCCTGTTAGCTCCATCCTTGGCACAACTGCCCCTGGTGATCTCTGTCCATCCTGACCAGTGGGGCTTGACAGCCAAGGCTTTGACCTTGATCTGCACCATAACCAACGAGTCCTGCCCATAGATCTCCTTCTGCCAAGAGTACCGGGGCTCCTGTCCTTCCTCATATCCCACTGCCTGCAGAATCCTCCAGAGGATGGTCGGCAACCCAAAGTAAGACAAGAACGTGTTCTTGGTCAACTTCGTGGCCAAGCGGTGACGTGGAACTCCTCTGCCTCCGGTGGCCTTGCGAGCAGTCAACTTAGTCCGGGCCATCTGTAGAAACAAAAGGGTTTTGAACTCTCGTGAGATGTATATTAAGTTGGCAAATTTTATAAGAAAAGAGACAACTTTTAATTAAGGGGAGGTAATGTAAATGCAAGAATATAAACATGATGCATGATCGGACTTACGTTCTCACTCACTAATAATGACTCGTAAGTCCTAACGTTCTAGTCGGTGGCAAGAACAATCTCTCATGCGTTATCTACTCGTTCTACTCGATCACGTAGTTAGTGTACCTGTAGAAGATTCATTTCAGCCCAAAGCAAAATCCCAATGGTAAAATAACAGAGTACGGACCCATATGCACAAAATACATAGAAGCCAACACTAAACACCATGCACCAATCCAGAAAACATACCCAACAATTGATACCCTCGTATATGTTTGCGTAGAGCTCGCACATACTTGGTATAACAACTCTCACCTAGACCGACGGTTGGACGACATGCTCTCATATCTTACAAAATCATTTTATGCATGTTTTCGCGATCGACGCATTCTCTTTTCCCTCGAGAATGGACCAGCAAATAAAGATCCAGCATGAAGCAAAATCCCTGAACCCTGTTAGCAGTTAAGCCACCTGAATCCTAGTATAGGGCTTAAGGACAAGACTGGGCACACTTAAAATTTTCAAACTAGTTTTGAAAATAGTTTTTGAAATACCCATTTTAGTTTGAAAATAGCTCCTCACGGATGCAATAACTTCAACCATGCTCCGATACCAGCTGTGGCGGAACCGTCCAAATTATAAGAGCTCAAGTATCATCCTAGCCAAATGACTGACGTCGACTCATACTTGAACCCATATAACTTTGGAGCCCTCTTCAGAAGACTACGCTTCAACTAGAAACCCTAGAAGAGACTTCAGGAGTTAGCTTTCAAGTAGAAGACTAGATACCCCTCTAGTAGGATTAGAACCTAGTCTTATTCTAGAACTAGAAGAGAGAGAGAGAGGAAGAGATCAAGAAGGAGCTCCGGCCTGTTGGATCAACTTCTTCATCTTGTACCTGTGGATTCAAGTTCTTCGTCAACTTGCTTCAACGATTGTTTCGGTAATCAACATCTATATTTAAGTTTGAGCTATTGTTCTTATTGTTCTTAAGGTTTAATGACTCTCTTTTGAGTACTTAAATTCTAGTCGCTCTAGAGTTAGAGTAGTTGGACAGTGTAAGCGTGGTGCTTAGACTTGATAGCTCATATTTACCTCCTATAACGCCGGTAGTAGTGGTTGTTCGCAAGGGTGACTCTTATAGCCTTGTTGATTCTTCTATAGTCCACTTACCCGTGTGTAGGCTCGGTAGGATTATACATTTGCATAAAAGAATCATACTCTGTTTGTGACCTTTTATGACAATTTCCCCACTAAGAATAATATAAGCATATCACTCTTAAGTTGGATTTAGATAACCTTAGTGATCCCCTCTATGCTTTTAGCTTCTCCGTCCTTATTAGCTACTCAGGGGTTATATTCTTTGAGACTTAACACTATCCGTTCCTTTGGGTTCGATATTAAAACTGGGTTACTCCGGTGAAGTGCTACATCAATAGATTTTATCTGTGCGCTTGCGGATAAAGTAGAGTGTGCGTTAATTTATACCAACAAGAGCTCAAGTATCGTCTTAGCCAAATGACTGACGTCGACTCATACTTGAACCCATATAACTTCGGTAGTCCAGAAATCTCGAAGGATTTCAAACATACAACATACAGGATCGCATTGTTCAAGTACCGCATTCGTAAGGATACACAGTCGGTAATCGAAACCAAATTTATCATCAGAGTGCAAAATCTTAAAAGAGTTATTACAATACTGAGTTTGAAATTTGCGGAAGCTCAAATAAGTTTGAGACACGACCACCACACATGTGGTCCGAATAAACAATGTTTTTGATAACTCACTCCTCCCTTTTCAGATAATGTGCCACCAACAGTCTTAGCCCAGCAAAAGCAAAGGAGAAGCTTCTAGATGACCCTGCCCTGGGCCTACTCCTCATCACCCTCCACGGGGTAGAGGCAGTGCTTACAATAGTCGTAGAAGACTTGGCCATCTGCAACAAACGGGATAAACCCTGAGTACGAGAATGTACTCAGCTAGACTTACCCGTCCAACTGAAAATAAAGACACCAAGGGTATGCAAGGCTTTTGGGTGGAGCTGGGATCTTGAGTTGCGAAAAGCTCAAATTAAGAGAAGGAATATTTAATGATGTCAGTGAGCAGTCAAATTTTAGACCTACCTCTTTATGTAGATTTGTATCTGAACTATTACATACACTTGAGTCTAATCAATCAATAATATAACCATATCCAGTTCACTTAATCCACATTTTAGTTGAACCTTAAACATCACATGGAGTTGTACCGTGGTGAAGCTCGCCATAGTTTCCCACTAACCGGGGGAGACGGCGACTCGAATCGAATTCCAAACCAGCTGGTGATAAACCTTTAATACCAAACCACACTTTCTCCGTCGGGTCCATGCATTGGGTAACCGCTCGATGCTTGTTCGTGGTGGTAATCGTCGTGGTTCAAGCACAGACCACCCAATTGGAACTATACGATGGCCATTCCGCGACACATCGTGTTTCCATAGTAGAGGGTGCGACACGGGTTGAGACCGGCCCGAACAGCGTCTAACCGGCTTTGGGGTCGATGATTATGGCACCGACTTATCCCTAAGTAAAAGGGCGCTTTCAAAAATGAACGAGGGCCAACATCGATACAAACCTACACGATCCAACAGACGAGCTGCCCCAAGTTTCCAAACTTGTGCCTTGCCTTCTAGTTGACCGTATTTCATTACTACTCAGGTTCTTTTCCACGATAGCAAATATAGCCAACCGTGATACAGCAACTACACATCAGGGGTATTACGGAGACATCCTTAACTACTACTTTTATTAAGCAGGCTAAGCAGTTCTACTTATGAATGAGTACAGGATAACAAGGCAGGTTGTAAGCAATAATCAAGGAATGATAATGCAACAATTGGGATTCAATCAACTCCTATACCTAATGCATCACAGTATAAAATACTCAATTGAATTCATTGTAAATACTGGGAGACTTAGAATGCTCTGGGGCTTGCCTTGGGAGAAGACCGATGCCTCGTGAGAGGGGCACTCGGGCAGGTTAGTTTCTGCTGCGGGTTCTGCTTCCTCGCTCCTGAGCACTTCCGGGATCTCCTCCTCGACGTTTGTCTCCGGCTCTTGCTCTGTCTCCGGGGCTGTCGAGCCTATTGCAATACAGTACATAAATAAATAATGCAAGGTGCAAAATGGTGGTATAAAATGTAAACATTTCTTACAAACCAACAAAACCAACTTGTTGGACAACTTTTGACATTGAGGAAAACATTTATTTACCTCGTAAAACAAAATCATTATTTTGATCATTTCCTAATTATTAATTCGAGAGAAGTCCAGGTTTAAACAGCAAGTGCATCCTTCTGAACTCGGAAAAATCCACAAAAATTACAAAAGGTAACTTACACTTACTGGACCTCACTGTATAAATTTCAACAAGAGATAATATATTGAATATCAGATAAAAAAGATGAAACAAATGGCCCAAAAGATGCTTTGAACTAACTTTTCTTATGAAAAGTGTCAAACAAAAGATTTCATATTTTTTCTAGCTTTATTTAACTATAACCACCCTACTACAGGAAACTTACTGCTAAAGCATGAACATATAAATCTACATAAAATAAACAAGTTTATTGCAAAATAAACCCTTTGAACTGCAACCTTACTGGAAAATGGTGAAATCCTCATTTTCATATTTTTACCAGATTCTACTCCACATTTCATATTTATCAAGAAAGTTCCATGAACAGAAACATTATATTCTTTTCTACATGATTTTTTTAAGAAAAACACAGAAAAGCACATTTGTACTGCAACTCTTTTTTTTCCATACAACAACCTATGCTTAGCTTTTCTTAGCTTAAACATAACACACAGAGACTGCATAAATGTTCTCACATTTTATTTTCACATATAAATCATTTTAACCATTATTCTAAGAAAACAGCTAAAAAGGAATTTAAACCTAAACAAATACTTTTCTACAGAAACAGGGCCTCATAATTTTTTCACAGATATATAACCTGACAGGAAACCTACACAATTTTTGCCATGAATTAATTCAACCAGAAAACACAAAAACACATTTATCTAAACAAAAGCACATAAACTGAATTAAATAAAAACAGTACATTAAACTTTTACCAAAAATACTTTTATATTTTTTCCTGATAGATCTATTCATAAACAAGCTAGCAAAACTGAAAACACCTCATGTGGATCATTAAAACGTGCTACAAAAATTCAACAAGGTTTTCTGGAAAATAAAGGAAAAAGAAAAACGTTTGAAACTTTCCCGGCCCAACTTGCACAGATTCGGTCCATGGGCCGTGAGCGGCTGACGCGTGGGGTTCGTGGGTCAACGGACCCACCTGCCAGTGGAAGCCGAACAGGGGATAGCTTTGACCGTCGATTGCTCGCCGACGGCGAGGTCGCCGGCGGTGAGGTTAGGCTTGGCGTGTTCTCCTTGGCTCGGCGGTTCGATTGGTGGTGTTGGTTTGGCCAGAGGGTGGCCGTAGCTCGCCGGCGGCGATCCATGGCGGATGGTGATGGCAGTGAGGCGTGGTCCGGCCGTTTCCGGCGGTCGCCGGTTAAATCAACGTGTGCTAAAGCTCAAACGAACCCTAGGAAGCAAGGCTAGGGGGTTGGTTTGGCCGGAAAAGCTCCGAGGAAGCTTGACCACGTGCGAGGGCCATGGCGGCGCTAATGGCGCTCAACCGGGGAGTAGAGGGAGGTAGGGAGCGGTAGCTTTGAGGCTGGGAGGTGTTCTCACCTTGCTTTGGTGCGGTGAAGAGCTTCGGGGAAGATGGGGTTCGGCGGAGGCTCGGTCGGCGTGGAACGGTGACGCGGGCTCCTCGGCGGCGAATGACGACCGAAAGGGGCGCGACGTGTTCCCACGTCGGGGAAGCTTGGATGGCAGAGAGGTCGCGCGCACCGTGTGTGCGGGGACGAGGCGGAGCGGTGTACGAAGGGAATCGGATGGAGGGGCTTTGGTGAGGCCGGAACGGCGAAGGGGGTTTGCGGTGGCGGTCACGGCGAGCTCGAGCGCTTCGGCTCGCGTTCGCGGAAAGGAGAAAGAGGGAGTTGGCGAGAGCGAGTGCGAGGCGGGCAAGTGAAAGAGAGGAGAGTGTAGATCGCTCGGTTTTGCCCTCTTAGCCGGACGGGTGGTCTTGGCGGGGGCCACGGCCGGCGTACGGCGTGGGCGGTCAGAGCAGCAGGCGGTGGCGTGGGCGCGGCGGCCGGGGCGTGCGGAGACTGGGCGAGCAAGATCGTGGCGTGATCGGGTGGAGAAGGATCGCACGGTGAGTGGCGAGTGTGGATTCGCGGCAGAAAGAAACGGCCATGCGGCGGTTTTGGCCGGCGTACGGCGCGGCCGTGTCGGGCGCGGCGTGGCGCGGCGCGGGGGCGAGAGCGGGCTGGCGTTGGCCGGGCCGAAAGGCCGTTTGGGCCGAAGGGCTGGCGCCGGGTGAAAACGTTTTTCCTTTTTCTTTTTCCAAATCTTTTCCAAACTTTGACCAATTCAAATCAGTTTCAATAACTCAAAACTGGACTTTGACCCAAAAATAAAAGTTGCTCAAAATATTTTTCTCTACAACTTTCATATAAGGCACTTTTTTTGAAAATCAGTTTCTCAGCCTCCATATAAATAAAGCCAATTTTTGAGCCATAAATCATTTTGTTCCCACATTGTTAATTATTAAACTATATTGAACTAGGTCAAGGTGTCAATATAAAAAGTGTTATACTCAATATTCTCTATTTTATAAAATTATTTGCCAAAACAACCAAGTCTTATAGAAACCAAAATCCAGATAAACAAACATAAAACAAAAGGACTTTCATGCACATGAAATGATGCAATGCATTGCTTATGAATTTCAGTAGCTAAATGTAGTTCCTAATGCAGTGCTTGACACTGGGGTGTCACAAAACTGGCTATCTTCTTGGCTTCAGTGTTCACAAACTCTGGAGCATAATGAGATAAGGAATTGAACATATGGTGATATTCCGTGACTGAGCGGGTTCCCTGCGTCAGGCTCATGAACTCTGCTACTTTCATCTGGGTCAATCCTGGCGGAATATAATGCCCTCGGACAGCTTGCGAGAACATCTCCCATGTCACAGGCGCACGGGCAGGATAGGTGGTACGGTGATGTCCCCACCAAATCCCGGCCGGTCCCTGCAGTTGATGCGCGACATATTCTGCTTTGAGCTCCTCTATGAGCCTGAGCAATCGAAACTTTTGCTCCACGGTATTGCAGCCATTCCTCCGCTTCCAGAGGTTCAATAGCTTCCTTGAAAATGGGCGGCTTGGTATTCAAAAAATCCTTGAACGAGTTGTATTGGTTCGGCTAGGGGCGCTGGTTGCCATGTGCCAGATTTTCACTTAGCAACGCCTCGATATTGCGCTGACTCCCCAAGAATTGAGCAAAGAGTGGCTCGGGCGTGGCCGGTGGAGGAGGTGGTGGATTGCGGTTGTCTCGGTTGTCCTCATTACCACCGCTACCGCCAGCTCCACTGCGAGTTGTCGTCATCTGCATATGCCGATAGAAAGTGATCATTAGGTGACGTTGCATTAATAGTAGAGGACAATAAACCATGCCATACTGAATTTATTCAGAAAACAAATTCGCCAAACAAGTACAGAGGCATAATAAATTTCAATCCATATTGCAGCATCACATAATAAGATCGCTCATTAACATAACATGCAAATGTCAACATAAAACATCCATAAATTCCCATACATATGGGACTTTCCCAAGTCTTGCACTACGTGCACACAGGTTCACCACTCAACATTACATCCACTTGCAACATCAACAAAAGATCCAGCATGAAAGACATACGACAAAAGATCACCAGGCGCTTAACATGCTATCTAGCCTACTCTCTAGTGGCATCATCATCACCATCGTTGCTCGACACATCTGAAGAACCACTGGAAGAGTCACGAGGATCTGGATCCTCTTGAGGAAAGATGGGGTTCCTCTCATTCTCCCGGCGATGAATCTCCTCATGCAGGCGGTCATTGTAGTCCTGAAGATGGTGAAGCTGTAACTCTAGGTCTCCCACTCGAAGCCTCAGTAGCCTGTTCTGCTCGGTAGCGCGCATGTCCTCAAGACACACACCTCGAAGATACTCTTCGGTCTCAGCCATGATGGTGGATGTTGGTATAAATTAACGCACACTCTACTTTATCCGCAAGCGCACAGATAAAATCTACCGATGTAGCACTTCACCGGAGTAACCCAGTTTTAATATCGAACCCAAAGGAACGGATAGTGTTAAGTCTCAAGTGTATAACCCCTGAGTAGCTAAGAAGGACGGAGAATCTAGAAGCATAGAGGGGATCACTAAGGTTATCTAAATCCAACTTAAGAGTGATATGTTTATATTATTCTTAGTGGGGAAGTTGCCATAAAAGGTCACAAACAGAGTATGAGTCTTTTATGCAAATGTATAATCCTACCGAGCCTACACACAGGTAAGTGGACTATAGAAGAATCAACAAGGCTATAAGAGTCACCCTTGCGAACTACCACTACTACCGGCGTTATAGGAGGCAAATATGAGCTATCAAGTCTAAGCACCACGCTTACACTATCCAACTACTCTAACTCTAGAGCGACTAGAATTAAAGTACTCAAAAGAGAGTCATTAAACCTTAAGAATAATAAGAACAATAGCTCAAACTTAAATATAGATGTTGATTACCGAAACAATCGTTGAAGCAAGTTGACGAAGAACTTGAATCCACAGGTACAATATGAAGAAGTTGATCCGACAGGCCGGAGCTCCTTCTTGATCTCTTCCTCTCTCTCTCTCTCTTCTAGTTCTAGAATAAGACTAGGTTCTAATCCTACTAGAGGGGTATCTAGTCTTCTACTTGATTGCTGGCTCTTGATTACAACTAGATGAACTAGATCTAATTCTAGATGAACTAGAAGAGATTCATCTAGAGGGACCTCTACTTCTAATTGAAACCCTAGTTTCTGATGTGGAGATGAATAATGAAGATGGAGATGCCTGGAGAGGGGGCTCTGGGGCTGCTTATATAGCCCTGAGGGATCAACCGCGGCCGTTGGATCAAACTGACTTAAGGTACGGTCGAGATGAGTCCTAGAGGTCGGTGGAGGAACCTTGCAGAAGACGGAAGCCAGCAGGCCCGGGGGGAGACCGACCGGTCTCATGGTGGGACCGGTCGGTCCCACCTGGCATCCTCTCGTGGTGGTCGACCTCCTGATGTCTTCTGGTGTCCTCTGGAGTCTTCTAGAAACTTCCTGACGTGGCGGTTGCATTATCTCCCGTCGGTTTCCTTCTAGGGGAAGCAATCAGCGTTGGTTTCCTGGTTTAGTCCCTGCAGAATCACAATTCACCAAAACTCATGGAATATTGTCAATTAAAACCCTAAACCTTTGTTGGTGATTGAATTCTTGCCCTTTTTATATTTATTTATCCTTCAGTTTTGATAGATAACCAGCGTCAACAATTCCCCCAAGCTTACCCTTTGCTAGTCCCTTAGCAAAACCAAAACTTAACAATGGATCAGGAGTTGCTACAATATCTTCACTTCCAACAAGTACACCTGCTGTTAAACAAAAATTCTCCGAAACATATTATGTTATTCTTTATGGGGCTTATTACTCTTACCTTAGATCTTGAATAATTGAGAGATTGAACGATCAAATCAAGCACTATGTCTCTAGTTCTTCACTTCACCTTTATCCCGAAGTTTTAATTGATTTTCAAAAGCATTAATACATATGTTGTCAAATTAAACAATGGATCCAAAGAGAAAGTCAACCAACCATTGAATCAAGAAGTGCATGTGTATGGAAAATGGAGTCGGATGCTCTTTTGAATATATTTACTCTCTTCTGTCTATCAGAGACATATGGCTATCAGGCTAATTCTACTATCAGGCATGTGCCCATTTTTTTTTTGACATTTTTTTTTCTTCGAGGTTCCGGACACTTGTCCCTTTTTATTTCCTCGGATCTATCTCTTTGAGGTTTCGGACACTTGTCCATTTTTATTTCCTCGGATCCTTTTTCTTCTTCTTCTTCTTTTTTTCATAGCCACATGTTTCCAACAAACTTCAGAGAGTGTAGCAACAGATAATTATGAGCATTTATGCGGAAGATAGATGAAATGTGTAAGTGATCTCAATTCAATGGTATGATAAACTACTCATACGGTCAACAAAGCTTAATTTAACTCAATGCAATTATTAGTCATGTTTATATTTAGAAATCTCCGGAACTTTAGTGTTGTTTAGAACAAGATAATAGCAGCTCAGATCATCACATGTCATATCCCAATTACCTTGACCTTAGATTAAGTATTTGCCATCCATGTATTAATTTTATTTTAAGGCAGCATTATCAATGAGGAGAACTTATGCTTTGAAGGCTAGGTACTTGAAAGAAATTAGATAGAGCAACTATTCATCATTTCCATGCAAAAGATTAGAAAGAGAGGGTTCTTCTTTGGTCATCAACTTGATAAAACACACTAGACACACTATTTTATTTATTTAATCTAACACACTTTAAGATAAAGCTAATAATAGTAGTAGTAATAATAATAAAGACATACCTGAATCGTGAAGATAACGGGGGTGCGTCTCCCCCAAGCTGGTTCCCTTAATAGCTTTGAGCCTTCATGTGCCCAAATATTTTTGTCTCTTTTTTCTTTTCTCTCTTTTTTTATTAATGGTGAGCCTTCATGTGCTCACATATTTTTGTTTTTTTTATTAATGGTGAGCGTTCATGTGCTCACATATTTTTGTTCTTTTCTTAAGGGTGAGCCTTCATGTGCTCACATATTTTTGGTGTTTTGAATTTATTTATAGAATGAAAAACTTAAGAGAATAGAGATATTTACATGGATACATGGGGGTGCCTCCCCCCAAGCTGAATGTTGACATAGTCGTTCGATCTTGCAATGTAGCAGACTGACAGTGGATATGTCCTTCCTCTATTAGAGCTTTGATTGATGTTGATGTTTGTTGAGACAGTGCTCCAACAATGGATGGAGCATTCACTTGCTTGTCAGCTTTTCTTGGCCTTTCAAATCCTGTGAAACTCAAATAGACAACAAAACTTGTGGAACATATTAAGCATTAGCGGTTGGCCACTCAAGCCTTAGTTGTCCAGAATTTCAGTAAGATCTCTTTCTCTATATTTTTGTATTTTAATATCTTTATGATGCAAGAGAAAATGCAATAGGATGAATGCATGCATATTTACTTTTATTATTTTTATGCCACCACGGTGGACATTCCTACGGTTTTTTACACACCACAGAATTATTCACATGGGGCTTTATGGTTTATGATATAGTGTAACAATTGTAACATTTTTATTTTCTTTTCTAATGCAATTAAAATGTTTGCGAATTGAATATGATGATGCAATAAACGACTAACAATTAAATATGAGTAATATGCTGAAAAGTAAATATGAGGATAACTACCGCTTTTTACCTTTTGGCGAAGGTTCGGATATTTAGGTCCGACGAACCGGACCTTCCCTTGGTTCAGACCTCCCAAGGTATGTCAGACATTTGGAAAGTTGTTATTGATTATACCTCTTAGGTGCAGACTTTTTCTTTCATACTTTCTTGGTCTGAGTCTTCACTTCCTGTGGTTCACTGTCTTGAGGTTTCTCTTGTTCTTTCTTTTCTGGGACAGTGCCGATAGCTTCTTCTTCGTGATTGGCCTCTCTATTGTTGATAGTTTGTCTTCTTTGGCTTTGAGAGCGGCGTCTTTCACTTCTATTCTTCTTGGGTGCTTCATTGGGCATGAAGCTGATGAAGTTGCATCGTCCCTTTTCTCCAGGAAAGTGAAAATGGATTTCCTCTTGTAGATGATTGTACTTGTAGCATAGAGGGATGGTCTTTCTAGGATGAGGTGAATATCATCTTCTTCTCATGTCAAGGATCAAGAAGTCTGTGGGGACTTCATGACCTCTAATTCTGACTACGACGTCTTCCATCATTCCTTCTTGTTTATGCCTCTTGATATGGTGTCACTCTTGTTCTTCGTTCGTCTAGCAGTTTGAACTGAAGCGTTAATTATGGAAGCTGGCAGCATCTTGCTCAGTGTGCATGTTCTTGTAGATCTAGGACCTTCACTCTGTAGAATTTGGGAGTGATAAACTTCTCTATGTTTTGCTCAAGAGTGTGTCCTGCTCATAAAGACAAGGTAGAGATCAAGTGCATGGGCTCTGCTGGTGGAAAAACACCAACAGAACTAAAAATTTTGTTTATTCCCCTCTAACCTTAGGCACATTGCACAAGACAAACTTGTTGTTTATGTGTTCTATTCAATCTTAGCATGAGTGATAGGATCAGAGGATGAGCATAAAAGTAGCATCTTAAAATATTTAACAGATCAAATTACTTAACTCAAGGAAGGATAATCTATGCATAAAGTGTTGATCTTTTCATAATTGAGATATATCATCTTCCAAAGGTTAGATGCACAACATTTTAGCTCATTTAGTTAAGACAGTGAGATTCAAGAGAGTAGAGCTAGGAACAAAGATCAAAGGACTGAACATGTGGAGTTGATTAGGTTGGATCAAGTGAGGTGCAACTTAAACATGTTTAGTTCTTTATTTATGTTCATACTAGAATCAAGAAGAAGCTTTTAAAGTGATGCTTACTTACCTTGAAATGTTACTTTGTCATTGGAAAGTGATTGTGCTGAACCATCTTGTGGAAGCTCCTCTTGTCTAGCATGGTTGTTGTTTATGAATGACTTGTCTTCTCTTGTTTGTCTCACAGTGTGATTGAGAGGATGAAGATCACAGTGGAATCATCTTTATAGGTATCGACCTTCCTTCTCTTGTGTTGACTTATCAGTGAAGGTGCATTGTTCCTCGAGTATGCCGCCTAGGATCCTCTCTCTTTCTTGTATTAATTCTGTACTATGAGGATGTAGGGACAGTTCCACATTCTTCTCTTGTCAACCCTTCTTGTTTTCCCTTAATCATTGGGTTGGCATGAGACTTGAATTTGGAGCTGCTACTCGAGTGCCTCCATGAGAGTCTTTTGTCTTGTAATGTCACAACTGAGACTTGTTCTCTCAACAGTGTCTAGATGATGGAGATCATATCGGCTATTCTTCTTGATTCGCTAGCTCAGGCAATCTCTTCATCTTCTAACCCTTGTGGTGTAGTGGCTTCATCCTTCATGATGCCCTCCTCAATTCTTTGCAGTTGGTTCTCCCTTCGACGTTTTCTCTTGGTTTTCTTTGGCTGCTCATAAGTGATGTAGATGTTGAAGATGCAGCGAAAGATCCAAAAGTTGACTTCTCTAGGACCGACAAAGATGATAAAATTGATGGCGTTCAAGAACAATCTTCCAAGAATGAGTGGTGGATCATATTCTTCTTCTTGACTGGGACAGTATCTAGTGGTTTGTATTGATCAAAGTGGTGGGTAGGAGATCAATATGCCTTGAAGTGGTTTTCTCCTTTCTCCCTTTGATTGTGAAACACATCTAGACAACAGAATTGTCTCTCCCAAGCTGGCTTGTGATGTAGATGGACTCCCAACAACATGTTCATGTGTTTGACTTGTAGATCTTGCTATTGTTGTAGTGGTACCATCTTGTCTCCCAAACTAGCTCTTGAGGAGGATAACTTCCCACTTCTTGTCTTGATGTCTTGGACAAAGATGATTGCATGCATAGGTTGTCTCATACAAGGTAAGTTGCATCCGGTTTGTCATCAGCGCCCAAGCAGGACTCAAAGCTAGGCTAGCACCATTTGTAATCTGAGAGTAGGTTTGTGTGTCTATGGTTTGGGTTTTGGATCTTCAATGTTCAGACCAAACTATGGATGAACAAAATCTCTCTCCTGCGTAACGTTAGTGGATATATACCCGAAGGATTGCAAGAATTTGAAACATGGGTTGTTATCCATAACTTATGTATTTTACATCTATGGTAATAAAAAGATGTTTTTTAGGATTGTTTTAGCATAGACTAGTATTTTATGTGTTGGCTGCACTTTAACATGATTCAAGGCAAAAGATAACTTGCAGTAGAAGACAAAATAAATGAACTTTGATACTCACAGTTCTTTCATCGATGATGAACGAGCTGAGTCTTCATTGTGCAAGAGTTGTTGAAATTCATTGTACGCCTTGCTTCATCTCCAGTGTGAGTTCATCTCCGGACTTTCCCAAATCGATATTGAAAGTTTTCCTGCAGGGGTTAGTCCAAAAATATCCAATATCCACTATAGCATATTGTCGGCTCAAAAACCAACCTAGACACCACGTCTAATATGATTTAAGAGGGCATTCTAACCTAAGCATGCTTAAATTAAAAGGCCTTTGAAAGCAAGATCACCACTCCTAAACTAGGCACCATGCTTAATTTAAGAGATGTATGAAAGTACTCCAAACCTAAACATAGAATATAGCGAATGAGGGTAGCATGCAAGTATTATAGAGATTTAGTCAGATGGTGATGAAAGAGCATGATGAGCATATCCTAAAGGTAGAGACAACCAACATAGCAACATGGCAAGAAATACCCTTAGAAAGTCTATTACCCAAGCTTGGATTTTGCACAAATCAAGATTGGATGAGTGTGATTCAATGTTACATGATGATTGGTGGGTCATACCTTGTGTTTGTTGTTCCTTCGTTCTTTTCTGCTCCAGACCTGGGAAGGTTAGTGACAAAATACCCGAAGGAATATTTTCACAATTATATTTCTATGCTCATTACAAGGACAGTGCAGCAGAAAGGTAGGCATAGCTCATAACCAGGTATTATGATGGGGTATAAGGATTCTACTGGTTATAGCTTGCTCATGGGGTAGTGATAGATAAGAGTGGAATTCAAAAACAACATTCATAAGAATGAAAACAAAAATGATGAAAAGGCTGGGACAAAAAAGGAAAAGATAAAAGTATGATTACAAGGTTAAACTAAGACTTAAGTTGATCTACCATTCCCCGGCAACGGCGCCAGAAATGCTTGTTGGTATAAATTAACGCACACTCTACTTTATCCGCAAGCGCACAGATAAAATCTACCGATGTAGACCCAGTTTTAATATCGAACCCAAAGGAACGGATAGTGTTAAGTCTCAAGTGTATAACCCCTGAGTAGCTAAGAAGGACGGAGAATCTAGAAGCATAGAGGGGATCACTAAGGTTATCTAAATCCAACTTAAGAGTGATATGTTTATATTATTCTTAGTGGGGAAGTTGCCATAAAAGGTCACAAACAGAGTATGAGTCTTTTATGCAAATGTATAATCCTACCGAGCCTACACACAGGTAAGTGGACTATAGAAGAATCAACAAGGCTATAAGAGTCACCCTTGCGAACTACCACTACTACCGGCGTTATAGGAGGCAAATATGAGCTATCAAGTCTAAGCACCACGCTTACACTATCCAACTACTCTAACTCTAGAGCGACTAGAATTAAAGTACTCAAAAGAGAGTCATTAAACCTTAAGAATAATAAGAACAATAGCTCAAACTTAAATATAGATGTTGATTACCGAAACAATCGTTGAAGCAAGTTGACGAAAAACTTGAATCCACAGGTACAATATGAAGAAGTTGATCCGACAGGCCGGAGCTCCTTCTTGATCTCTTCCTCTCTCTCTCTCTCTTCTAGTTCTAGAATAAGACTAGGTTCTAATCCTACTAGAGGGGTATCTAGTCTTCTACTTGATTGCTGGCTCTTGATTACAACTAGATGAACTAGATCTAATTCTAGATGAACTAGAAGAGATTCATCTAGAGGGACCTCTACTTCTAATTGAAACCCTAGTTTCTGATGTGGAGATGAATAATGAAGATGGAGATGCCTGGAGAGGGGGCTCTGGGGCTGCTTATATAGCCCTGAGGGATCAACCGCGGCCGTTGGATCAAACTGACTTAAGGTACGGCCGAGATGAGTCCTAGAGGTCGGTGGAGGAAGCTTGCAGAAGACGGAAGCCAGCGGGCCCGGGGGGAGACCGACCGGTCTCATGGTGGGACCGGTCGGTCCCACCTGGCATCCTCTCGTGGTGGTCGACCTCCTGATGTCTTCTGGTGTCCTCTGGAGTCTTCTAGATACTTCCTGACATGGCGGTTGCGTTATCTCCTGTCGGTTTCCTTCTAGGGGAAGCAATCAGTGCTGGTTTTCTGGTTTAGTCCCTGTAGAATCACAATTCACCAAAACTCGTTGAATATTGTCAATTAAAACCCTAAACCTTTGTTGGTGATTGAATTCATGCCCTTTTTATATTTATTTATCCTTCAGTTTTGATAGATAACCAGCGTCAACAGTGGACAAAAAGGTCGTCATCCCCAGCTGGTCACTAAGCTGCTGCGCGGTGTCCTACTCCCTTTGGAATGCCTAATCCCGCTCTATGGTCATACGGTCTACCTCTGCTGTAAGACGGTCTACCTCTGCAGTGTGCTCCTCCTGCCTCCGGTGTTGTGCAGCCATCTCCTCATTGAGAATGTGGTCCAACTGGTCGTAGCCGCGTGATAGACACCCATTGGTAGCCATGAGTGCAGCCATAGCACTTCCGTCTGGTCTGGCACAGTGTTCCCTCTCATGTGAACTGGCCTCAAGCACCGCGGCTCCTGGCTGACGCCACACTGACTGGTAAGGGTCCGCCGTCGGGAAGATGCTAGCAGTGGCTCACGCAACCACCTCCGGGCGATCCTCCATAATGTCCCAAAGAACAGTATAGGCAACCCTGTTCGCTCCATCCGGTCTTACCATGCAGTGAGAACACCCGGCGGCACCACACGTGATCTTGCTCATCGCGACTAGGCACGTCCACCTCCACTGTGTACATGTGGCGGTCCTCAGAGAACTGCACCCGATGCTAGTCGTACTGTGGCTCCTGACCCTCCTGGTATCCAACTAAGTGCAGCACCCTCCAAAGGATGGTAGGCATGCCAAACTCGTCCAGGATGTCCTCCGATCCCTCAGCAGTCCATGGTCCCATCATGTAGTTAGGCCTCTTGCCTCCAGCTGACTTACGAGCGGTACGCTTGGTACGGGCCATCTAAAAGAAGTTTACCCACATAGGTTTTAATTAGTTGAGAACCACTTTTTATTAAGAAAACGGGACGAATAACATGAGGAAGGAAGTATTATTAATGCAAGATTGTATGATCATGATGCATGCACGTAACATACGTCCTCACTGTCTAACAATCTAACGGCTAGACAGTGGCATACAACGTTCACTCGTAGCTCTAACTAGTCGAACTACACGTTCGCATGTTAGGGTACCTGCAGAAAAGATCATTTCAGCCCTGCCCACAATATGAATATTATGCATTGCTAAAATTTAAATCTAGATACTAACTTAGGTGTACACCCCGTATACACGTAAGTAGCATATGCACCCATCAAATAATATTACTCCCACAAATAAATACCTTCACCTGCACTCGTTTGCTTACGTGTATAGGTTCCAGTACCAAACTAACTCTCCCCTAAACCAACAGTTGCTTGGTCATGCTCTCACAACTCACCTTACCTTGGCGTAGAGGCAAAATGATCCATACATTACTATTCCGAAGAATAGCATCCATACAATTTCACCCTTGCCGTATGGATGACAGTAATAAACAAAAATCAAGTATGATGCATAGCCCCCAAGTCAGTACTTAATTAAGCCACCTAGAATCCTATCTGGGCATAAGGACATGATCAATGGCACACCTTAATTTTTATCCTTAAGATTTTCGAATCCTATTATGACTATAAGTTGGCAAATATTCTTATGAATACTCTTGGAAAATACTGATTTTCAAATACTCTTATGAACAGTAACGCTAAACCATGCTCCGATGCTAGCTGTGGCAGAACCAACCAATTTATACCAGATTAAGCACAGAAATCTTCGCTTTCGCAAGGATTATCTTGTACTTAAGCTTGTACAAACTCGGTAGTCCAGAAATCTCAAAGGATTTCAAACATTTCAACATCACCAAGATCGTAATAGTTCAGCGTACATGTCCACAAGATACATTACATTACGCACATAGTTTAAATCCATCGGAGTAGGAGACAATATTACAAACCATAGTTTGAAACAGTAGCGGAAGCAACATAGTTTTGAAACACAAGTTCAGTTTGTTCATAATACTGTGCCATCAACATGATCAGTCCAGCAAAAGCATCAGGAAAGGATAAGAGTGGACCATGCCCTTGGTCTAGTCATCACCCGTAACAGGGTACAGGCAATTCTCACAGTAGCCATAGAAGCACTGTCTATCTGCAACAACAAGGGATAAAACACTGAGTACAAGAAGGTACTCAGCTGGACTTACCCATCATAAACCAGAAATAATGAGACTCCAAGGATTCATGTAGACTACATCTGGGGCTGGCTCAACATACCATTTTGCGTGAAAGCTTTTTAATGAATAAAACATAATTTTAGGTGTTGGCAGTCCCTTTTATAGTTGCTCCTGATTAACTAGATTTGCACCTGATCTAGCACAAGCACTTGACTACTTTAACCAAAGAAGAGTGACTATTTCATCAATAGCCTTTTCAGATTCAACGTCATAACCATCTTAGTTCCATAAGTTACTACGGTAACACATGCCCAGTCAAGTTACTCACTGTCTAGGAGCGATGACGATTATAATCGATTCCTACCCAGCTGGGGATAAAATGTCGCACACTCACCCGATCACACCTGCGCTCGGTAGCCGTCGGTTGCCACTCAGGAAATTCTAGAACACAACGCGTGGGACGACCATGGGCCCTTCTACACCGGGGGTGATCTCAATGCCAGGTCGCTCAAGCTATAACTGCCCACGGTCATGCCAGGTCAGTCAGGCCCTGCCTGTCCACGGACCATGCTAGGTTGCTCAAAATAGTTGCCCACGGTACATCTGAGGCCCAGGGTGTTAGGCGTCAACATCTCCGTCACCGGCTCGAATAACCTTACTCGGCTTCACAGAAGGTACTCCGACCTACTCCGTTAAGTGATTGACGCGTGCAAAATGACTGAGGTGTGCCTTCATCGGGTCCTAAGCAGCACAGACGGGAGACTACTAGCACACAGAACCCATGTCCTGCTGCTCCTACATCCCGCCCGGTGTTGACACTGGTTATCTATCAAAATTAAATGATAAATAAACATGAGAAGGGCATGAATTCAATCACCAATAAAGGTTTAGGTTTTTCATTGACAATACTCCACGAGTTTTGGTGAATTGTGATTCTATAGGGACTAAATAGGAAAACCAGCACTGATTGCTTCTCCTAGAAGGAAACTAGCGGAAGATTACGGAACCGGCACGTCAAGAATACTCTAGAAGGACCTAGAGGACACCAGAGGACACCACGAGGCGGGACATCCCGAGAGGCTTCCAGGTGGGACCGACCGGTCCCACCCCATGACCGACCGGTGGGCCCAGGGAGCCGCTGGCCTCCCCCTTCTGAAACCTTCCTCTATCGCCTCTGAGGATCCATCTCAGCCCTACGTGAAGTCGGTTTGATCTAACATCCGCGGTTGATCCCTTATGGCTATATATACAGGCCCCCAGGCCCCAGGGAAGAACAAGTCTGTCTTCAGAAAAGTCTACGCCTCATTCAGAAACCCTAGAAGAAGACTTCAAGAGCCAGCTTTCAAGTAGAAGACTAGTTACCCCTCTAGTTTAGGTTTATAACCTAGTCTTATACTAGAACTAGAAGAGAGAGAGAGAGGAAGAGATCAAGAAGGAGCTCCGGCCTGTCAGATCAACTTCTTCATCTTGTACCTGCGGATTCAAGTTCATCTTCAACTTGCTTCAGCGATTGTTTCGGTAATCAACGTCTATATTTAAGTTTGAGCCATTGTTCTTATTATTATTAAGGTTTATGACTCTCTTTTGAGTACTTTAATTCTAGTTGCGCTAGAGTTAGAGTAGTTGGATAGTGTAAGTGTGGTGCTTAGACTTGATAGCTCATAAATGCCTCCTATAACGCCGGTAGTAGTGGTTGTTCGCAAGGGTGACTCTTATAGCCTTGTTGATTCTTCAATAGTCCAAATACACGTGTGTAGGCTCGGTAGGATTATACATTTGCATAAAAGACTCATACTCTGTTTGTGACCTTTTATGGCAACTGCCCCACTAAGAATAATATAAACATATCACTCTTAAATTCGAATTACACAGCCTTAATGATCCCCTCTATACTTCTAGATTCTCCGTCCTTGTTAGCTACTCAGGGGTTAGACTTTAAGACTTAACACTATCCGCTCCTTTGGGTTCGATATTAAAACTGGGTTACTCCGGTGAAGTGCTACATCGGTAGATTTTATCTATGCGCTTGAGGATAAAGTAGAGTGTGTGTTAATTTATACCAACAAGCATTTTTGGCGCCGTTGCCGGGGAACGGTAGATCATCTTAAGTCTTAGTTTAACCTTGTATTATAATTTTATCTTTTTCTTTTTAGTCCCAGTCTTTTCTTTATTTTTAAGTTCATTCTTATGAATGTTGTTTTTGAATTCCACTCTTATCTATCACTACCCCATGAGCGCAAGCTATAACCAGTAGAATCCTTACACCCTATCATAACATCTGGTTATTAGCTACGCCTACCTTTCCGCTGCACTTCCTTTTGTAATGAGCATAGAAATATAATTATCAAATTATTCCTTCGGGTATTCTTGTCACTAACCTTTCCAGGTCCAGAGCAGAAAAGAACGAAGGAACAACAAACACAAGGTATGCCCAACCAATCACCATATAACATTGAATTACATTCATCCAATCTTGATTTGTGCAAAATCCAAGCTTGGGGAATAGACTTTCTAAGAGCATCTCTTGCCGTGTTGCTATGTTGGTTGTCCCTACCTTTAAGATATGCTCATATACTAATCATGCTCTTTCATCACCATCTGAACAAATCTCTATAATACTTTCATACTACCCTCATTCGCTATATTGTATGTTTAGGTTTGGAGTACTTTCATACATCTCTTAAATTAAGCATGGTGCCTAGTTTAGGAGTGGTGATCTTGCTTTCAAAGGCTTTTAATTTAAGCAATTAACTTAAAATGCCTTCCTAGATCAAATTAGACGTGGTGTCTAGGTTGATTTTTGAGCCGATAGTATGCTATAGTGGATGTTGGATATTTTGTTAGACTAACCCCTGTAGGAAACTTTCAATATTAATTTGGGAAAGTCCAGAGATGAACTCACACCGGAGATGAAGCAAGGCGTACAATGAACTTCTACAACTTTGCACAATGAATACTTAGCTCATTCATCATGGATGAAAGAACTATAAGTATCAAAGTTTATTTTGTCTTCTACTGCAAGTTATCTTTTGCCTTGAATCATGTTAAAGTGCAGCCAACACATGAAATACTAGTCTATGCTAAAGTAATCCTAAAAACATCTTTTTATTAGCATAGATGCAAAATACATAAGTTGTGGATAATAACCCATGCTTCAAATTATTGCAATCCTTCGGGTATATGTCCACTAACATTACGCATGAGAGAGATTTTGTTCATCCATGGTTTGGTCTGAACATTGAAGATCCAAAACTCAAACCATAGACACACAAGCTGTAACAGAACCGACCAATTTGCACCAGATTAAGCACTGAAAACCTCCGTTCTCGCAGAAATCATCGAGTACTTAAGCTCGTACAAACCCGGTAGTCCGGAAATCTCGAAGGATTTCAAATCATTCAACGACATCCAGCCAAGATCGTACTTGTTCCACGAACATGCTTACGGGTTACACACAATTGCATAAAGTCCAAATTACATCGGAGTACGAAATAATATTACAAACCATAGTTTGATATTAGTAGCGGAAGCAACATAGTCTTTAAAACATAAGTTTGGATTGATCATAAATACGGTGCCATCAGTTGACCAGGTCCACAAAAGCAACAGATGAGATAAGTGTTGACCATGCCCTTGGTCTAGTCAACCGGGTACAAGCAGTTCTCGCAGTAGCCATAAAAGCACTGGACCATCTGCAACAACAAGGGAAATAAACCCTGAGTACGAGAAGGTACTCAGCTAGACTTACCCGACAAAACCAGAAATAATGAGACACCAAGGATCATGTGGGCTGTATATGTGGAGTTGGCTGTACATACTCCTTTGCATGAAAGCTTTAGTAATAAAACTCAGTTTCAGTTGTTGGCAATTGCTTTTAGTCATTAACTCTACCTTACTAGATTTGCACCTGTACTAAACAAGCACTTGCTAATTAATCAATCAAGAGTGACTATTTCATCAATAGCCTTTCAGATTCCATAACCATTTTAGTTCCATAAGTTCTACGGGAGATGATCTAAAGTCAACTGCTCACTGTCCAGGAGCGATGGCGATTATAATCGATTCCTACCCAGCTGGGGATAAAATGTCTCACACTCGCCCGGCACATTCCGGCTACGGCAGTCGTAAGCTACCAGTCAGGAGATTCGAGAACACAATGCGCGGGACGGCCATGGGCCCTTCTACACCGGGGGTTATCTCAGTGCCAGGTCGCTCAATCTATAACTGCCCACGGTCATGCCAGGTCGATCAGGCCCTGCCTGCCCTCGGACCATGCCAGGTTGATCAGAATAGTTGCCCACGGTACAGCTGAGGCCCTGGGTGTTAGGCGTCAACATCTCCATCTCCGGCTCGAATAACCTTACTCGGCTTCACGGGAGGTACTCAGACCAACTCCGTTAAGTGATCGACGCGTTCAATTTGACTGAAGGGACATTCCCGAACGGGTCCTATGCGACACAGACGGGAGCCTACTAGCACACAGAACCCATGTCCTGCTGCTCTTACATCCCGCCTCCGTCTCAGATTAATTATCACATGGTTATCTCATGATAGCACAGGCTAAACATGATCAGTATCCACCTATTGCGGGAGACAGGAAATCACCCGACTTTTACCGGTCTAAGCAGGGCTAAGCATATAACGAGCCTAGACCTAAACAGGGATAATAAGATATATTGCAGGTGGACAAGGATAAGTAATAATGCATCAACGGTAGCAATCAATTCCTATAACCTAATGCAACATCCATCATCAGGTTAATTGTAAAACATTTGCAAACCGTAGGAGTTAGAATGCTCCGGGGCTTGCCTTTCTCAAAGTCCGACGGGTGGTGGTCGCGGCACTCTGGTAGCTCGTCGGCGTCGGTCCTTCCGGCTTCCTCGCTCAGGTTCTCCTCCTGGTACTGCTCCTCGGGTGACGGGTCCTGAACTTCCACTACCGATCCTGCATGATGCGGTACATGAATGAATAACGCGAATGCATGCGGAATGCATGGTGATGCAACATGGAACAAGGCTTTTCAGGAGATAAGTACATGTCATCTACTGATATTCAACTTGTTAAGTTATGTTGTCACCACATCAAAGTATACTTAATGAGTTTATTACCCTCTAATTACTTGCTGAAATAAATCTAATTAAACTAGCCTATAACAGCAACCCATCTTAGATAGCTTCAGAAAAATCTACAGAAATTACTGGAAGTTAACAATATGTAATCTAGTCTCTGGTCCAAATTTCATCCCATTTGGACATAGACTTCATCCTCTATGAAAAAGACAAATTTTATCCTGAAAAGGTGCTTTGAACTACACACCCTAGCAAAAAGTGTCAAACAACAGATCTCTTATTTTTCTACTGAACTTCTTAGCATAAGAATAGTGTGCATAAATTCTCAGGTTCATATTCCCCATATTTTAATTACTACAAAATAAACAAGAAAACAGCATTTAACCATTTTAAAAGTTACTGCTAACATAATCCACAGAACAACCTCATATTATATTTTTCCCTGAAACTAAATATTCATACAAACCTAACAAAACTGGAATCACATTTTTCTAACTTATACACAATTAGTTATGCATTTTTCAAGTTATCAGCACTTTTCTAATGTAAATAAATCTACACATAAAAAAAATGTCACCAAGAATGCATTCAACAGTTTTCACTGATAGATCTAAACATGCTTGACCTAACAAAATTTGTTTCACCAGATTTGGACTTAAAATGAGCCTTGTATGAATTTTTGAAGCCTTACATGAATTCTGCAAAACACATTAAAAAGGAAAACTCAATCCTATACGCTACGGACTTCGGCCGAGGCACAAGACACGGCTTCGGCACACTCGGCTTAACTCAGTCGAGGCTCAGACACCGATTCGGCCGAGGCTCGACACAACCGACCGATTCGGCCGAGGCTCAACACACTCAACCGATTCGGCCGAGGCTACTGACTCAACCGAGGCTTACTGGCTCAACCGACTCGGTCGAGGCTCGAGGCGAAGGCTCGGCGCACTTGACTTGGCTCGACTCGACCGAGGCTTACACGACGCAGCCGAGGCTTACTAGACAGGCGACTAAGCTACCGAGGCCAGGCTCGGCAAGCTACTGCGCGAGGCCAGGCTCGGCAGTCAACGGCGGAGAATTGCGCCGCTGCTGTTGACCAGCCCTAGCTCGTCGACGGCGACGCTTCCGGTGACACTGAGACCATCATTGGGTGCGGGTTTGCGAGGCGAACACAACTAACCGACTCGCTGAGACAGAGGGATACCGGAGCAAGCTCGACGGCGGCCATGGCGGAGCGGCGGCTCTGCGACTCGGCGGCGGAACTCTTCCCGGCGGCTTGCGACTCGGCGAGGTTAGCACTAGCCCAAGCAAGACCTAAGCGACCTATTGGAGCAACTCTCGGGCTTCGGCATCCCCGGCATTGCTCGAAGCTATGCACGGCGGCGGTCCATGGCGGACACGGCGACGACACGGCTCGGTTCCGGCTGAAACACGGCGAAAGAGAGGTCTCCAACTAACTCTAAGCTACTACGGAGGTAGAGAAGACTAGAACATGGCTCGGCTTGGGATAGCTTGGCCGGAGATGACCGGTCCACATGAAGGTCACGGGGGCGGCCATGGCGGGAGCTTGCGGATGGCATCCGCGGTTCCGGCGGCCAGAGAGGAAGGATGCGAAAACCAACCCTTGCCGAAGAAAGAGGAGATCAAGACGGAGAGGCTGGCGGGAGGAATCGAACGGCGGTGAGTGGTGGAGCGAGTAATCGCTCGCCGGAGTTCGGCGGGCGGCGGCGGCGCGGAGCTCTGGTGAAGATGGAGTGGAGTGGAGCGAGGGAGAGAGTGAGCAATGGAATGCTCCTCTGGTTGCAAGCACGGGGCGGAGCGAAGGCAAAAGGAACGAAGTGCTAGGTGCATTGCACCTGGCCGGTTCCCGTCGGGGGAACTCCCGACCGGACGCGGCGGCGTCAGGCGTCGCGCGACACGCGGCGGGCGAGGACGCGGTGCATGGAGCGACGTGGCGAGTTCGGGCGCAAACCACGGGCGGCGAAGTCGGTTGTTTGGCCGGCCAGCGAGGCGGTCTCGCGGCGGCGAGGCGGTTTCTGCCGGCGCGGAGGGAGCGGCGCGAGCGCGAGGAAGAAGAGAGGGGCTGACAGGGGGGGTCCCACTGGGGTTAAACTAATGAAGTTTGGTTACAAACTTTGATGCTCTATAACTCCTAAACTAAGCCGAATTAGGAGAAGGTCCTAAAAGCAAAGTTTCTTAGAATTTTGTAAGGAACAAATCATCTTTAAGGCTCAAGTCCAAATTCTGTTGTTTTAAAAGAAATTTAGTGCTAAACCATTTTTCTAATGCAAGAAATCATAATTTAACAGCTTTTTCTGAGAAAGTGCTTTAAAGCAAAGTTGTTCCCTTCAACAAGATCTACAACTTTGTTATAAGACACTTGGTCAGAAACAGAAAGCATAACAAGGTTATACTAGACACTAACACAAGGACGTAAGCATTCAACAAGCATATGCACATGAAATGATGAGATGCTATGCTTATGCTATGTCAAATTATGCATTTAGGGATTGCTTAACACCTAGGGTGTTACAGCCCTCCCCTCCTTAAAAGAAATCTCGTCCCGAGATTTGGATTACGAACCATTTCTTATAAAAGTGTGGGTATACTTCCTTTAGATAGTCATCCGTCTCCCAGGTAGCATTCCGATCATCTTGCTCACTCCATGATACCTTATATTGTTTTACGATTCTTCCGCGAGTCGCTCTTTCTTTTTCATCGAGCACTCGACATGGTGTAATTGAGTAAGTGAGATCAGACTGTAACCTGATATTGGCCGGTTGTACCTCTTCTTCTGGTACTCGTAAACATTTCTTCAATTGAGAGACATGGAACACTGGGAATATAGCTTTCAAATGTTCAGGTAATTGCAGTTGATAAGCCACTTCTCCCTTCTTTTGCACAATTCTATAAGGTCCTACGAACCTTGGTGCTAACTTCCTTTTTACCCCAAAGCGTTTCACACCCTTCATTGGCGAAACCTTCAAATAAACATAGTCATCAACATTGAACTCGAGCGGTTTCCTCCGCTTATCAGCATAGCTTTTCTGGCGAGATTGTGCAGACGCGATATGTTGCTGAATTGTTCTAACTTGTTCTTCTGCTTCTTTCACAAAGTCAATACCATAGTACCGACGTTCCCCTGGTTCTACCCAGTTTATCGGTGTTCTGCATCTTCTACCATACAGAGCTTCAAAAGGAGCCATCTGTATACTTTCTTGATAACTATTGTTGTAGGCAAACTCTGCCAATGGTAACCATTTTTCCCAAGAACCTTTTGCTGATAAAACACAGGCTCTTAACATATCCTCTAGAACTTGATTCACTCTCTCTGTCTGTCCTGATGTTTGCGGATGATAGGCTGAGCTTCGGACTAAATCCGTGCCTAACTCCTTCTGCAACTTTTCCCAAAACGGTGCAGTAAACTGTGGTCCGCGATCAGAGACTATAACCTTTGGTACACCGTGCAGTCGCACAATCTGACTTATGTAGATCTCTGCATAATCTGGGGCTCTATAGTTGGTCTTGACTGGAATGAAATGTGCGGTCTTTGTGAGACGATCCACAATTACCCAAATTGAATCATTACCCTTCTGAGTAGTGGGTAAACCAACGATGAAATCCATGCTTACTTCTTCCCACTTCCATTCTGGTATGGCTAATGGCTGAAGCATTCCAGCTGGTTTCAAATGAATAGCTTTTACTCGACAACACGTGTCGCATCTGGCCACATAAGCAGCAATTTCTTTCTTCATTTTGGTCCACCAAAATCTCTGACGCAAATCTTGATACATCTTTGTGCTTCCAGGATGAATAGACAGTTTGGACAAATGTGCTTCATCCATGATCCGACTCCTGAGTTCTCTATCCTTAGGCACCACTAATCGCTGGTTAAACCATAGAACTCCATTTTCGTCAACTCGAAAATGCTTATCGGCCTCTTTTCCATCCTTGAGCCTTTCCTTAATATGACAGATCCCTTTATCGGTTTTCTGGCCTTCTATAATTTGGTCAACCAACACATTGCGCAACTCTAAATCATGTAGTACTGCAGCATGTGTTAAGCTGAACTCATCCTCTGGTAGAAGCTTCATAGCATTACAGTGGGATTTCCGACTCAGAGCATCGGCCACAACATTTGCCTTGCCTGGATGATAGTGAATTTGAAGATTATAATCTTTAATCAATTCCAGCCATCTTCTTTGCCTCATGTTCAATTCTGCTTGCGTAAAAATATATTTAAGACTCTTGTGGTCGGTGTACATATTGCAGACATTCCCAAGCAGATAATGTCTCCAAATCTTTAAAGCATGCACAACTGCAGCTAATTCCAAATCATGGGTCGGATAATTCACTTCATGCTTTCGCAATTGCCGAGAAGCATAAGCGATCACTCTACCCTCCTGCATCAGAACACAACCTAGGCCTATCTTTGATGCATCACAAAAGACATCGAAAGGTTTCTCGACATCCGGTTGAGCTAAAACAGGAGCAGTGGTCAACAGTTTCCGCAAAGTACGGAAAGCAGTTTCGCACTTCCCTGTCCATTCAAATTTCTGATTCTTTTGCAACAAACTGGTCATTGGCTTTGCAATCTTGGAGAAATCTGGAATAAAACGGCGGTAATATCCTGCTAAGCCCAAGAAACTACGAATCTCACCAACTGAAGTAGGAGCTTCCCAGTCCATTACTTCTTGTACTTTACTAGGGTCCACAGAGATTCCTTCTTCTGACAGGATGTGACCAAGGAATTGTACTTTCTTCATCCAAAACTCACACTTGCTGAATTTAGCATAGAGCTTGTGTTCCCTGAGTCTAGATAAGACAACCCTCAAATGTTTTGCATGATCTTCGGCATTTTCTGAGTAAACCAGAATATCATCAATGAACACTACCACAAACTTGTCCAATTCTGGCATGAACACGGAATTCATCAAACTCATAAAGTATGCTGGAGCATTTGTTAATCCAAAGGACATGACAAGATACTCATATAACCCGTATCTGGTTGAGAAAGCGGTCTTTGGAATATCCTGTGGTCTGATTCGAATCTGATGATACCCTGACCTTAGATCAATCTTAGAAAACACCTTAGCCCTTGATAACTGATCAAAAAGGATATCTATTCTAGGTAACGGATACTTGTTCTTAACAGTCACGGCATTGAGTGGACGATAATCCACACACATGCGCAAGGACTTATCCTTCTTTTTGACAAACAAAGCTGGGCAACCCCATTCTGATACACTAGGTTGAATGAATCCCTTGTCCAAGAGTTCCTTGATCTGGGTCTTGAGTTCTGCCAGCTCATTGGGCGGCATTCGATACGGTCTCCTAGAGATTGGTGCAGTTCCTGGTAACAACTCTATCACGAAACTCCACTGCCTCTCTTCGGTGGTAACCCTGGTAACTCATCTGGAAAAACGTCCGGAAAATCCCTAACAACTGGAATTTTGGAGAGGTCTTCTATAGCAAGAGTACAAGATAAGTCAACAAGATCGGAACCTCGAGGAAGAGATATGCGAAGCTTGTTACCTGTCCGATAATCAGATAAGGTAAGAGTTCTGTTTGCAGTGTCTAACACCGCATTCCACATAGTCATCCAACTCATTCCTAAGACTACATCCATACTTAGCCCTGGCAAAACCACTAAGTTGGCTCCAAATTTATGCCCTCCAATTTCGATGGTCACATTACACACCATCTGTCTAGATAACACGCTACTCCCCACGGAGCTCACGCGAAACTCATAATCCATTTCAGAGATTTCTTGATTATGCTTTTGTGCAAATGCCTTGCTCATGAAAGAATGCGATGATCCAGTATCAAATAAAACAACTGCAGGATGATGGTTCACGAGACACATACCGGCAGTCACAGGTTCTCCTGCACGAGCTTCTTCTGCAGTCATATTATGTAGACGCGCTGGGTAATTAGCCTGCTGCTTCTTGGGATGTGGGCAATACCTTGCAAAGTGCCCATCTTGGTTACAATTGAAGCACGGTCCCCGAACTATCGGCTTGATCCCAGTTGAGCTGCCTTGTCCTGCTCGAGCCTGACTTGCTGCCACTTTGTACGGTCGTTGACCACGCTGAGCTTGTTGCTGACCCTTCTTCTGAGGCGGCCTGAAACGAGCCCCAGGTGCTGGTGGTCGGTATTGAGAACGCTGGGCTGGTGGTCCTCTAAACTGAGATGGTCCAGATTCCAGGGTCCTCTTCCTAGCCTTGCTTGCAGCATGCTTGTTGTTGTGATTCTCCTGGATCAGGCAGTCACTAATGAAGTCATTGAAAACTGTGCGGGATGAAGTACCCACTGATTTTCCCATCTTGGTATTTAGCCCTCTCTTGAAACTAGCTATCTTCTTAGCATCAGTATCCACGAAGTCTGGTGCATAGCGAGATAAGGAATTGAACAAATGATGATACTCGGTCACAGATCGAGTTCCTTGTGTCAAGCTCATAAACTCAGCCATCTTCATTTGAGTCAAGCCTGGCGGAATATAGTGTCCACGAACAGCGTCGGTGAACACTCTCCATGTGATGGAACATTGGCAGGATAGGTGGTACGGTGATGTCCCCACCAAATTCCGGCTGGCCCCTGTAGCTGATGTGCGGCATATTCTGCCTTCAACTCCTCTGTAAGCCTGAGTAGCCGAAACTTCTGCTCCATTGTATGCAACCACTCTTCTGCTTCTAGAGGTTCTATGGCTTCCTTGAAAATTGGCGGCCTTGTGTCCAGAAAATCCTTGAACGAGTTGTACTGATTCGGCTCAGGGCGTGGATTGCCATGCGCCAAATTCTCTCGCAGAAGCGCCTCGATGTTGCGTTGACTTCCAAGAAATTGAGCGAAGAGTTGCTCGGCTGTGGGTGGCGGAGGAGGTGGTGGAGCACGGTTTTCCCTGTTACCATCATTACCACCACTACCACCCGCTCCACTGCGAGTCATCGTCATCTGCATGTAGTGATAGCAATATTTATTAAATGACGTTGCCATTATTGCGGAGAACAATAAATCATGCCAATGGAAATTATTCGGAAATAACGAATTTGCCAAACAATTGCAGAGGCATAATAAATTTCGATCCACATTGCATCATCACTTGATAAAAAGCGCTCATCACATAACACCCAAAGATCAGCGCTAGGACATGAAACAAGATCACTACGTGCTAACACTAACTAGTCTACTCCCTAATGGCACCATCGCCATCATCGTCGTTGTCATCATCATCACTCGAGATGTTCGAAGAACCACTGGGCGAAGCATGAGAATCCGAGTCCTCCTGAGGAAGGATAGGGTTCCTCTCATTCTCACGACGATGAATCTCCTCATGTAGGCGATCATTGTAGTCCTGGAGATGATGAAGTTGCAGCTCCAAATCTCCCACCTGTAGCCTGAGAAGCCTGTTCTGCTCAGTCGCACGCATACCCTCGAGACAAACACTACGTAGCGACTCCTCCGTCTTGGCCATGATGGTGGATAAGAAGGTCGTCATACCCTGCTGGTCACTAAGCTGCTGTGCCGTCTCCTGCTCTTTCTGACGAGCCTGGTCCCTCTCAACGGTCATGTGAGCTAACTGGGTGGTGAGAAGGTCAATCTCTGTAGCATGCGCCTCCTGATCCTGGTGATGTGCAGCTATCTCCTCACTGAGGATGTGGTCCAGGTGGTCGTAGCTACGCGATAGACACCCGTAGGTAGCCATAAGTGCAGCCATCGCACTCCCAGCTGGTCCTGTGCAGTGCTCACGCTCTGAAGAACTGGTCCCCAACACAGTGGTACCCGGCTGACGCCACACTGACTGGTACGGATCTGCTGTAGGGAAGACACCGGCTGTGGCCTGGGCAACTACCTCTGGATGATCCTCCATGATGTCCCGAAGAACAGTGTAAGCAACCTGGTTAGCTCCATCCCAAGGAGTCCTGCCCTGAAGAGCGAACACCCTGCGGCACCACACATGATCCTGCGGATCACGGCTGGGCACGTCCACCTCAACTGTGTACATGTAGCGATCCTCTGAAAACTGAACTCGATGCCACTCATATTGCGGCTCCTGGCCCTCCTTGTATCCGACTAAGTGCAGCACCCTCCACAAAAGAGTAGGCATGCCGAACTCCTCCAGAAAATCCTCTGACCCCTCGGCTGTCCAGGGTCCCAGCATGTAATTGGGCCTCCTGCCTCCAGTCGACTTGCGGGCGGTACGCTTAGTGCGGGCCATCTGAAAGAAGTGTATCCACATAGTTTTTAATTAGTTGAGAACAACTTTTATTTAAGATCGGGACGGATAACATAAGGAAGGAAGTGAATTAATGCAAGGTTATATGATCATGATGCATGAACGTAACATACGTCCTCACTGCCTAACAATCTAACGGCTAGACGGTGGCATACAACGTTCGCTCATAGCGTTAACTAGCGTACTACACGTTCGCAAGTTAGCGTACCTGCAGAAAGATTCATTCCAGCCCTGCCCACAATATGAATATCATGCATTGCTGAAAATTAAATCTAATACTGGCTTAGGTGCACACCCAGTATACACGTAAGCAGTATATGCACCCATCAGAAAAATATTACTCCCACGATCAATACTTCCACATATACTTGTGTGCAACAGGTATACATGTCAGCATCATTCAAGCACTCCCCTAGATTGGCGGTTGTCCAATCACGCTCTCACAACTCACTTATTACCTTGGCGTAGAGGCAATTGATCCATACATTACTATTCCGAGGAATAGCACCCATACAATTTCACCCTTGCCGTATGGACGACAGAATTAACAGAATTTAAATATGATGCACAACCCCCAAGTTAGTACTTAAATAGCCACCTAATTTCCTATTGGGCATAAGGACTTGGTCACTGGCACACCTTAGCTTCAATTCTTAAGGTTTTCCAAATCCTAATAAAACTATAAGTTGGCAAATATAGCTTTATCCTTTATAAAATATTGCTTTTAAAATACACCCATGAACATTAACGCAGAACTTGCTCCGATGCCAGCTGTAACAGAACCGACCAATTTGCACCAGATTAAGCACTGAAAACCTCCGCTCTCGCAGAAATCATCGAGTACTTAAGCTCGTACAAACCCGGTAGTCCGGAAATCTCGAAGGATTTCAAATCATTCAACGACATCCAGCCAAGATCGTACTTGTTCCACGAACATGCTTACGGGTTACACACAGTTGCATAAAGTCCAAATTACATCGGAGTACGAAATAATATTACAAACCATAGTTTGATAGTAGTAGCGGAAGCAACATAGTCTTTAAAACATAAGTTTGGATTGATCATAAATACGGTGCCATCAGTTGACCAGGTCCACAAAAGCAACAGATGAGATAAGTGTTGACCATGCCCTTGGTCTAGTCAACCGGGTACAAGCAGTTCTCGCAGTAGCCATAAAAGCACTGGCCATCTGCAACAACAAGGGAAATAAACCCTGAGTACGAGAAGGTACTCAGCTAGACTTACCCGACAAAACCAGAAATAATGAGACACCAAGGATCATGTGGGCTGTATATGTGGAGTTGGCTGTACATACTCCTTTGCATGAAAGCTTTAGTAATAAAACTCAGTTTGAGTTGTTGGCAATTGCTTTTAGTCATTAACTCTACCTTACTAGATTTGCACCTGTACTAAACAAGCACTTGCTAATTAATCAATCAAGAGTGACTATTTCATCAATAGCCTTTCAGATTCCATAACCATTTTAGTTCCATAAGTTCTACGGGAGATGATCTAAAGTCAACCGCTCACTGTCCAGGAGCGATGGCGATTATAATCGATTCCTACCCAGCTGGGGATAAAATGTCTCACACTCGCCCGGCACATTCCGGCTACGGCAGTCGTAAGCTACCAGTCAGGAGATTCGAGAACACAATGCGCGGGACGGCCATGGGCCCTTCTACACCGGGGGTTATCTCAGTGCCAGGTCGCTCAATCTATAACTGCCCACGGTCATGCCAGGTCGATCAGGCCCTGCCTGCCCTCGGACCATGCCAGGTTGATCAGAATAGTTGCCCACGGTACAGCTGAGGCCCTGGGTGTTAGGCGTCAACATCTCCATCTCCGGCTCGAATAACCTTACTCGGCTTCACGGGAGGTACTCAGACCAACTCCGTTAAGTGATCGACGCGTTCAATTTGACTGAAGGGACATTCCCGAACGGGTCCTATGCGACACAGACGGGAGCCTACTAGCACACAGAACCCATGTCCTGCTGCTCTTACATCCCGCCTCCGTCTCAGATTAATTATCACATGGTTATCTCATGATAGCACAGGCTAAACATGATCAGTATCCACCTATTGCGGGAGACAGGAAATCACCCGACTTTTACCGGTCTAAGCAGGGCTAAGCATATAACGAGCCTAGACCTAAACAGGGATAATAAGATATATTGCAGGTGGACAAGGATAAGTAATAATGCATCAACGGTAGCAATCAATTCCTATAACCTAATGCAACATCCATCATCAGGTTAATTGTAAAACATTTGCAAACCGTAGGAGTTAGAATGCTCCGGGGCTTGCCTTTCTCAAAGTCCGACGGGTGGTGGTCGCGGCACTCTGGTAGCTCGTCGGCGTCGGTCCTTCCGGCTTCCTCGCTCAGGTTCTCCTCCTGGTACTGCTCCTCGGGTGACGGGTCCTGAACTTCCACTACCGATCCTGCATGATGCGGTACATGAATGAATAACGCGAATGCATGCGGAATGCATGGTGATGCAACATGGAACAAGGCTTTTCAGGAGATAAGTACATGTCATCTACTGATATTCAACTTGTTAAGTTATGTTGTCACCACATCAAAGTATACTTAATGAGTTTATTACCCTCTAATTACTTGCTGAAATAAATCTAATTAAACTAGCCTATAACAGCAACCCATCTTAGATTGCTTCAGAAAAATCTACAGAAATTACTGGAAGTTAACAATATGTAATCTAGTCTCTGGTCCAAATTTCATCCCATTTGGACATAGACTTCATCCTCTATGAAAAAGACAAATTTTATCCTGAAAAGGTGCTTTGAACTACACACCCTAGCAAAAAGTGTCAAACAACAGATCTCTTATTTTTCTACTGAACTTCTTAGCATAAGAATAGTGTGCATAAATTCTCAGGTTCATATTCCCCATATTTTAATTACTACAAAATAAACAAGAAAACAGCATTTAACCATTTTAAAAGTTACTGCTAACATAATCCACAGAACAACCTCATATTATATTTTTCCCTGAAACTAAATATTCATACAAACCTAACAAAACTGGAATCACATTTTTCTAACTTATACACAATTAGTTATGCATTTTTCAAGTTATCAGCACTTTTCTAATGTAAATAAATCTACACATAAAAAAAAATGTCACCAAGAATGCATTCAACAGTTTTCACAGATAGATCTAAACATGCTTGACCTAACAAAATTTGTTTCACCAGATTTGGACTTAAAATGAGCCTTGTATGAATTTTTGAAGCCTTACATGAATTCTGCAAAACACATTAAAAAGGAAAACTCAATCCTATACGCTACGGACTTCGGCCGAGGCACAAGACACGGCTTCGGCACACTCGGCTTAACTTAGTCGAGGCTCAGACACCGATTCGGCCGAGGCTCGACACAACCGACCGATTCGGCCGAGGCTCAACACACTCAACCGATTCGGCCGAGGCTACTGACTCAACCGAGGCTTACTGGCTCAACCGACTCGGTCGAGGCTCGAGGCGAAGGCTCGGCGCACTTGACTTGGCTCGACTCGACCGAGGCTTACACGACGCAGCCGAGGCTTACTAGACAGGCGACTAAGCTACCGAGGCCAGGCTCGGCAAGCTACTGCGCGAGGCCAGGCTCGGCAGTCAACGGCGGAGAATTGCGCCGCTGCTGTTGACCAGCCCTAGCTCGTCGACGGCGACGCTTCCGGTGACACTGAGACCATCATTGGGTGCGGGATTGCGAGGCGAACACAACTAACCGACTCGCTGAGACAGAGGGATACCGGAGCAAGCTCGACGGCGGCCATGGCGGAGCGGCGGCTCTGCGACTCGGCGGCGGAACTCTTCCCGGCGGCTTGCGACTCGGCGAGGTTAGCACTAGCCCAAGCAAGACCTAAGCGACCTATTGGAGCAACTCTCGGGCTTCGGCATCCCCGGCATTGCTCGAAGCTATGCACGGCGGCGGTCCATGGCGGACACGGCGACGACACGACTCGGTTCCGGCTGAAACACGGCGAAAGAGAGGTCTCCAACTAACTCTAAGCTACTACGGAGGTAGAGAAGACTAGAACATGGCTCGGCTTGGGATAGCTTGGCCGGAGATGACCGGTCCACATGAAGGTCACGGGGGCGGCCATGGCGGGAGCTTGCGGATGGCATCCGCGGTTCCGGCGGCCAGAGAGGAAGGATGCGAAAACCAACCCTTGCCGAAGAAAGAGGAGATCAAGACGGAGAGGCTGGCGGGAGGAATCGAACGGCGGTGAGTGGTGGAGCGAGTAATCGCTCGCCGGAGTTCGGCGGGCGGCGGCGGCGCGGAGCTCTGGTGAAGATGGAGTGGAGTGGAGCGAGGGAGAGAGTGAGCAATGGAATGCTCCTCTGGTTGCAAGCACGGGGCGGAGCGAAGGCAAAAGGAACGAAGTGCTAGGTGCATTGCACCTGGCCGGTTCCCGTCGGGGGAACTCCCGACCGGACGCGGCGGCGTCAGGCGTCGCGCGACACGCGGCGGGCGAGGACGCGGTGCCTGGAGCGACGTGGCGAGTTCGGGCGCAAACCACGGGCGGCGAAGTCGGTGGTTTGGCCGGCCAGCGAGGCGGTCTCGCGGCGGCGAGGCGGTTTCTGCCGGCGCGGAGGGAGCGGCGCGAGCGCTGAGGAAGAAGAGAGGGGCTGACAGGGGGGGTCCCACTGGGGTTAAACTAATGAAGTTTGGTTACAAACTTTGATGCTCTATAACTCCTAAACTAAGCCGAATTAGGAGAAGGTCCTAAAAGCAAAGTTTCTTAGAATTTTGTAAGGAACAAATCATCTTTAAGGCTCAAGTCCAAATTCTGTTGTTTTAAAAGAAATTTAGTGCTAAACCATTTTTCTAATGCAAGAAATCATAATTTAACAGCTTTTTTTGAGAAAGTGCTTTAAAGCAAAGTTGTTCCCTTCAACAAGATCTACAACTTTGTTATAAGACACTTGGTCAGAAACAGAAAGCATAACAAGGTTATACTAGACACTAACACAAGGACGTAAGCATTCAACAAGCATATGCACATGAAATGATGGGATGCCATGCTTATGCTATGTCAAATTATGCATTTAGGGATTGCTTAACACCTAGGGTGTTACACAAACCTACTCTCAGATCATGAATGGTACTGGCAATAGCTTAGCTTTGAGTCTTGCTTGGGCACTGATGACAAACATGATGCAACTTACCTCATATGAGACAACTTATGCCTGCAACCATCATTTCCCAAGACATCAAGACAAGAAGTGGGAAGTTATCCTCTTTTCTAATCAAGAGCTAGCTTGGGAGACAAGATGGTACCACTACAACAATAACAAGATCTACAAATCCAACACATGAACATGTTGTTTGGGAATCCATCTGCATCACAAGCCAGCCTAGGAGAGAATTCTGTTGTCTAGATGTGTTTCACAATCAAAGGGAGGAAGGAGAAACTTAGCTTCAAGACATATTGATCTCTTACTCACCACTTTGATCAGTACAAACCACTAGATGTTGCCCCAGTCAAGAAGAGGAGAATGATCCATCACTCATTCTTGGAAGATCGTTCTTCAACACCATCAATGTTATCATCTTTGCCGGACCTAGAGAAGTCAACTTTTGGATCTTTCGCTGCATCTTCAACATCTACATCACTTATAAGGAGCCAAAGAGAACCAAGAAAAGACGTCAAAGGGAGAACCAACTGCCAAGAATTGAGGAGGGCATCATGAAGGATGAAGCCACTGCACCACAAGAGTTAGAAGATGGAGAAATAGTACCTGAGCCAGCAAATCAAGAAGAACAACCGATAAGATCTCCATCATCTAGACACTGTTGAGAGGACAAGTCTCAGTTGTGACATTACAAGACAAAAGACTCTCATGGAGGCACTCGAGTAGCAGCTCTAAATTCAAGTCTCTTGCCAACCCAATGATTAAAGGAAAACAAGAAAGGTTGACAAGAGAAGAATGCGGAACTGTCCCTTCAGCATACTCGAGGAACAATGCGCCTTCACTGATAAGTCGACACAAGAGAAGGAAGGTCGATACCTCTAAAGATGATTCCACTGTGATCTTCCTCCTCTCAAGCACAATGTGAGACAAGCAAGAGAAGACAAGCCAGCTAGACAAGAGAAGCTTCCACAAGGTCGTTCGACACATCACTCTTCAATGACAAAGTAACATTTCATGGTAAGTGACCATCACTTTAAAAGCTTTTTCTTGATTCTAGTATGAACATAAATAAAGAACAAAACATGTTTAAGTTGCACCTCACTTGATCCAACCTAATCAACTCAACATGTTCAGTCATTTGATCTTTGTTCCTAGCTTTACTCTCTCGAATCTCACTGTCTTAACTAAATGAGCTAAAATGTTGTGCATCTAACCATTGGAAGATGATATATCTCAATCATGAAAAGATCGACACTTTATGCATAGATTATCCTTCCTTGGGTTAAGTAATTTGACCTGTTAAATATTTTAAGATGCTACTTTTATGCTCATCCTCTGATCTATCACTCATGTTAAGATTGAATAGAACACATAAACAACAAGTTTGTCTTGCGCAATGTGCCTAAGGTTAGAGGGGAATAAACAAAACTTTTGGTTCTGTTGGTGTTTTTCCACCAACAGAGCTCATGCACTTGATCTCTACCTTGTCTCTATGAGTAGGACACACTCTTGAGCAAAACATGGAGAAGTTTGTCACTCCCAAATTCTACAGAGTGAAGGTCCTAGATCTACAAGAACATGCACACTGAGCAAGATGCTGCCAGCGTCCACAATTAACGCTACACTTCAAACTGCTGGACGAACAAATGACATGAGTGACACCATATCAAGAGGCATAAACAAGAAGGAATGATGGAAGACGTCGTAGTCAGAATTAGAGGTCATGAAGTCCCCACAGACTTCTTGATCCTCGACATGAGAAGACGATGATGTCCACCTCATCCTGGGAAGACCATTCCTCTACGCTACAAGTACAATCATTTACAAGAGGAAATCCATTTTCACTTTGTTGGAGAAAAGGCACGATGCAACTTCATCAACTACATGCCCACTGAAGCACCCAAGAAGAATAGAAGTGAAAGACGTCGCTCTCAAAGCCAAAGAAGACAAACTATCAAGAATAGAGAGGCCAATCACGAAGAAGAAGCTATCGACACTGTCCCAGAAAAGAAAGGAGAGAAACCTCAAGACAGTGAACCACAGGAAGTGAAGACTCAGACCAAGAAAGTATGGAATAAAAGTCCGCACCTAATGAAAGGTCCGAATGGCTAGAGGGGGGTGAATAGCCAATTCAAAAATCTACAAACCTAAAACTCAAAGCTCAAAACGAGTATCAGATTGCACAGTCGGTACTACCGACTATAGGGGCCGGTACTACCGAGGTCGGTACTACCGGCTCTACAGGTCGGTACTACCGACAACCTAAAAACTGCTACGAGATCGAGATAGAGCAGATGCAAAAGTGGATCTAGCACATACCAATGTTTCCCTAGGAGATGTAGATGAAGTTTATACCTTATCCAAGTAGCGGCTCCTCCCAAAAGTGTAGATCGAGCCTTCTCACACCTAAGAACAAGAGAGGAGGGAGGAAGAACGCGAAGAACAAGAATGCAAATGAAATAATCCAAGATGCAAATCCAACAAGCACACGAGACACGAGATTTAACCCGAGGTTCGGCCACTTCACCAAGAAGCACCTACGTCCCTGTTGTTGAGGTGACCACGAAGGTCGGAGTCTCTTTCACCTCCTTGCCTCACTCAATCAACCACAAAGGCTAGTTGAGTTTCTTCACTAAGAATCAGAGGGTAATACAAACACTTCGGAGTGCCCTCACAAGTGAGTCAATCACGGGCAACAAACCTAAGAACACCTAACCGACTAGGATTCCAAGAACCCAAGAGTAAAGAACACAAATCAAGCCGGAGAGATGTTGGATCCAAGTGCTCTAGACGTAGATCGATGCGTCTCACTCTCTAATCTCACTTCCCTAGCTCCAAGCTTGCAAGAGATTCACTCTAGAATCAAAGGGGGAGAGAGAGGAGGTTAGTCAACACTTGGAAGCTCTCTTTCTTGTGTTTGGGCGCAATGAATCGAAGAGGTAACGGTTCGAAGCCGGTCTAGCGGCTACTTAAACAAGTCAACTGCGCCACGGTCGGTAGTACCGACCCATAGGTCGGTAGTACCACGGGTCGGTAGTACCGGCCTTATGGCGGTACTACCTCTAGGCCAAAACTCCTCCGAACAGAGAGTTTGCGCGCTGCCTACAGAGGGGTCAGTAGTAGGGTCGGTACTACCGGCCTTATGGCGGTACTACCTCTAGGCCAAATATGGCCCAAAACAGAGAGCATGTGATCTGCTCGCGGAGGGGTCGGTACTACCGGCCTTATGGCGGTACTACCTCTAGGCCAAATATGGCCCAAAACAGAGAGCATGCGATCTGCTCGCGGAGGGTTCGGTACTACCGGCCTTATGGCGGTACTACCTCTAGGCCAAAAATGGCCTAAAACAGAGAGCATGCGATCTGGTCGCGGAGGGGTCGGTACTACCGGCCTCAGGGTCGGTACTACCTCTTGGCCAAAAAAGACCTCCGCGCTAAAACGGCCATAACTTTTAGCTCCAAACTCCGATTTCGATGATCTTGGACAATTTGGAAAGCTTATTCATAGGGCTACACAACCCACAGGAATACAAGATCCAAAGCACAAAGGATTAGTACAGAAATCCAATCCAAGACCGATCCTAGAGTTCAGAACACACCGAAAAACCTCCTTTTCTTCTCCGAGTTGATTCACTTCAACTCCAACACCTTCTCCTTTGCAAATGTGCCAACAACACCAAGTGTATACCACCTTGTGCATGTGTGTTAGCATTTTCACAAACATTTTTCAAACGATTTTTACTTTCACTCACCACGCCACTCGATCCTAGCAACAACGCAAAGTTAGATCGCTCAAGTGGCACTAGATGTTAGACGTCATGAGCACTTTTCACCACATCTAGCTAGCCTAATTTATATCCCTCTTGATAGTCCGGCTTGCCTATACTCAAGATCAAAAGAAAGAAATAATCTACCACTTGAGCAAGACATCTTTTCTCTTCTTCATTTCACCAAAGGTAGAACACTTGATCACATGAGTGCTTGTGGCCGTCACCATCCTCCATGGTTGCCACCTTGCTAGCTCCACCAATGGCTTGGTCATAATCCTTTTCCATTAGCTACACACATGCTTCTCAAAAGGATTAGATCAAAATAGGTTTCATCAATTAACCAAAACCAAACTAGGGCTTTCAATCTCCCCCTTTTTGGTAATTGATGACAACCTATACAAAGATATGTAATTTAAATTTGAGTAACCACATTGATAGTATTAGCTCCCCCTACATATGTGCTATAGAGTTTGGTTCTAAAATTGGCACATATGTATGGATATGAAATATGGATGAGCAACACTATCAATGATGATGCTAAGGCATAAGAATGGACCTTTGAAGCGTGATACCAATCGGAGTGCACATGTTATACCATCCTTAGCATCATTATTCACTAGACATACATCAAAACTCAAGAACCCCGTGAGATCAACATTTATAATAAGATTCTTGAACCATTTGAAACAACAATATGTCTAGTTGCAATCTATACATGCTAATTAAACAATTCATCAATCAAGTCTTATCACTAGCATTCATCACATAAGCATGAATGTCAATATAAATAGCTTATGCAATGCAACAAACATATGAATATGCACATTTCAAATGCAACATACATGTTTATGAGCTTGCTCCCCCTATTTGTATGCTCAAATTTTAAGAGTTCAAGCTTCGAACCACTTGAAACTTTTATCCCCTTTTGTCTTTGTTACTCCCCCTTCCACTAGTATATATATTTATGGCACTTTCTTTCTCCCCCTTTGTTAACAATTATCATAAAGGTGGAACAAAATTTTAAAGGAAGGAGGCAACTATTAGCATGAGATACATGTGAGGAGATCGAACTAAGTCATGTTGTGGCTTAATCTAGCTCATGAAAATAAGGTATTTAACACAATTTGCTCTAGAGTAAGCTTCTTCACACATCTTGCAATGGTTATCTTACTCACGTTGGTTAAACACATTTTGCTCACTTACTAGATCAAACACTAGAGTTACATGCTCACAAACAAGTTATATGCTACCACTAGATCAAGTCAACCATAGAAGCAATAGTGGTACCATATATATCTCAAATTCATTTGATTTTCAATGAATAAACCTAGATAAGCAATGTGATGGCTATATGAACTAGAGCACAACCTAATAAGAATGAATGCACATGCCAAACAATTTCACCTTTGCTTTGTCGGAGGAGAGGCATGTCATATGTGGGGGTGCATTCAACTCATATTGGAGAAATCAAGAATATTCAATTCATTCCTTAGCTTGCAAAATCTTCTCTCATCTAGTGGCTTGGTGAAGATATCGGCAAGTTGATCATCGGTGCCCACACTTTCAATAGATATGTCTTTCTTTGCTTGATGATCTCTAATGAAGTGATGCCTTATGTCAATATGCTTTGTTCTTGAATGTTGAACCGGGTTGGTGGCTATTTTGACGACGCTCTCATTATCACATAGCAGTGGGACTTGTCCAAACTTGACTCCATAATCTTGCAATGTTGCTTTCATCCATAGCAATTGTGCACAACAACTACCCGCGGATATGTATTCGGCTTCAGCGGTAGAGAGTGCAACACTATTTTGCTTCTTTGATGACCATGAGACAAGTGATCTTCCAAGCAATTGACAAGTGCCCGATGTGCTCTTCCTATCCACCTTGCATCCCGCATAATCAGAATCCGAGTATCCAATTAATTCAAATTGAGAGCCCTTGGGATACCATAGTCCAACATTTGGAGTGTGCTTCAAATATCTCAATATTCTTTTGGTTGCCTTCAAATGACTTTCCCTTGGAGAAGCTTGGAACCTTGCACACATGCATACACTAAACATAACATCCGGCCTTGATGCAGTCACATAGAGTAGACTTCCAATCATTGACCGATATAGCTTTTGATCGAACATGTCACCACTCGAGTCACTATCCAAATGTCCATTTGTGCCCATTGGAGTGGTTATTGCTGTAGCTTCATCTAACCCAAACTTCTTGAGCATGTCCTTGATGTACTTGCCTTGACTAAAGAATGTGCCTTTCTTCATTTCACTACTGCACAAAGCTTAACCGCAGCGGGCGTTTAGGCTTTACCGCAGCGGGCAACAGCGTCCGCTGCGGTGCTAAGGCCACGGTTAATCATGGCCATTACCGCAGCGGGCGCTGTTGCCCGCTGCGGTAAAAGCCTTAACCGCAGCGGGCAACATAAGGAGCCCGCTGCGGTTAATAGAATTTACCGCAGCGGACGACCTAAAGCGCCCGCTGCGGTAAATTATTAACCGCAGCGGTCGATTTAGGTTGCTCGCTGCGGTAGTTGCGTTTAACCGTAGCGGGCTCCTTATGTTGCCCGCCACGGTTATTAATTTTGGATTAAAAAATAAATAATGCAGCCAGCAGAAACAGCAGGATATGAATTCAAATCAAATGCAGTTTTCAAATAATTCCAGAATTCTAGATTTCTAACAGATATATATATATATGCACATATAAACCATCTGGACATAACATACAAAGTCACTTAGTTGTTTGTTGTCATCATATACACATTGACTTAGTTGATTTCAAATTCAAATTACAATTCATAGTTCAACTTGATGAGCGTAATCTGTCGGACGAAGCATTGTGTTCCATTTGCGGAGCTTCTCGTATTGGGGTAGCAACGCCAGCTCGAATTCGTTGTCGAAGAACGTTTCTCCTTCGAGAATGCATTTCTCCATTACAAACTTGCATATGTTCGCCTTGACTTGTTTAAAGCACATCCTGCGGCTTTGCTGCTCTCCCCAATACTTGACACCTTCCTTTAGCTTCTTCCAGCTATTGGTGTACTCCTTGCTTTCCTTTAGAAACTCGCATGTGTACAAGCCACATGTCTTCGATCCTAGTGGTTGTTTGGCGCACTGCACGATTTATACACAAGCATTAGAACCCATATATATGTAAGAAACATGAATTGAACCTTTGAAATACTTACCGGGAAATCTCGTCGGATTTTGAGGTGGTACCTATGCTTGTCCTTGAACTTTTGAGTTCTTCGGTCCCAGAATCCAGGAACCTTTTGGTATTCCTTATAAGCGATGTACGAAATATAATAGTTTTAGCCACCATTTAAAAACGTATGGTAACCGTAACTGATGAAAAAACTGGATGACTTACTTTTTCAGACAATCTTCGAATGCCTTGTACCCTTGCTTGTTTGGTACGCTCAAGGAGTCAAACACACAGGCCCTGCCATCTTGAGGGTATATTATAAAAGCGACCCAGTGGCCACCCACGAGGCCCTGGCTGCACCATTGCAACAAAATAGAGTTTATGACGACGAGAAGACATGATATGCTAGCGACTTAGGTGTACGTACATGTATTTGACTTACCCAAAGTGATAGGCAGCCATTATACACTCTGGCCCATCCGGCTTGATCTTCTTCATGCATTCTAGTATGTAATTTTTCTACTTAGTCTTCTCGGCTTTCATATTTTCTTCATATTTCTTCTCTCGCTGTCGAAGTGTCATCTCCGGATCAGTGATCTCGAAACCCTTGATGACTCTTTCAGCAATATGTGCAGGAGAGAGGTAGAGTACAGGACGTGTCTTTTTATTACTTACAGTGACCGTCATGCTGCACGGACAAGTCATCATGACATAATAAGTATAGAACTATGGAAAATACGAATGTAGTGATCTGTGGAAGTTCCATTCATCTCTTACAGTGTGAATAGGGTGATTTGAACGATGTCCAGGTCTTCTTCCCGCATTAGGTTCTACATGTCGCTAAAGTCGACGGGTAGGTGCATTTCGTTACCATTGGGCAAGTGGAAGTACTCCGGGGGAATCTTGACGTTAAAACTTGACATCCCGGCTTTTGCAGCTTCCATGTACCATAGATGGAACCTCATTGTGTCCCACTTTTCCTCGTCGATGAGCTAGGCCTTGGGAATCATGAACTTCCCGCACACATAGTGGTCAGGGCAGTCTTCGGCCTCATCAAATAGTTGACGGGTAGTTTCAGGCCTGGCAAACGATGGATAGGGATGTTAGTAGCATATATACTATGGACATGGTATTATGCTCAATGTTACCATACCTTTCGAACGTGAGCGTGTACGAGAGCTTGTCGGTGGACGTTCTTGGATTCTTGGTGGGCGGGGGAGGACATTGGCTTGTGGTTGACGGGGGAGGTGTATTCGTCCCTGTTGCCTCCCCCGTCGTGCCTCCCTGTTGCTCGTTCGTGCTTGGCTGGCTTGTCGTTGTCGTGTTGTTGCCCTTACCGGCCTCTGAGCTTCTTGCCTCATTGACCGGGCCGATCGGCGGACTATTTGGAGGCGGGGGAGACACAGTTCCCATGTCAGTGCTGAAAGGTCCTAAATGGCTAGAGGGGGGGTGAATAGCCTATAAAAAATTCTACAACAACACTTAAACAAACTTGTTAGATAACTAAATGGCGTAGCAAAGATAGTGCTAGCTCTACAAGAGTGCAAGCCACCTATCCACAATAAGAATCACTACACAAGATAGAAAACCTAGAATAGCAACAACATATAAATATTACTTACAAGAATGTAACAAAAATAAGTACAAGGGATAGAGGATAATATACCGAGCCGGCAAGAGATTAATAAAGAATACCAATGAAAACCACGGAGACAAGTTGACACAGAGATTTTTCCTCCGAGGTTCACTTGCTTGCCGGCAAGCTACGTCCCCGTTGTAGCGATACACCCACTTGGAGGTTCACGCGCTAATAGGCATCACACGCCTAACCCTCAATAGGGTGCCGCACAACCAACACAAGATAGGGATCCACAAGCTACGAGCAATCCACTAGAGTTACCTTTCGTGATCTCCCACGGGGAAGGTACAAGAAACCCCTTACAAATCACCGGGAGATGGCCACGAACAATCACCACTCGTGCCTAATCTCCTCCGCTGCTCCAAGCCGTCTAGGTGGCGGCAACCACCAAGAGTAATAAGAATATCCGCAGCAACAACAATTGCCAAATGCCACTAGATGCAAACTCACAAGCAAATGCACTTGGATCTCTCGATCTCACTTGGATTCGCACTAACAAGCAAAGAGATCGGAGGGAGGGATTAGATCTTGCTCAAGAGGATGTTCAAGAAGTCAGAGAGTCAACAACCCCACCCTAAAGGCGGCCACGGCCTATTTATAGAGAGGGGAGGGCGGCGGCCCGATCCCCACCTTTCTGCGCTTGGTCGGTAGTACCGACCCATCCTGGGCGGTAGTACCGACAGAGTCAAACTAGCCGTTTAACACACGACCCGCTGATTTAGGCGAAGCACCGACACCTGGTCGGTACCACCGCGGGCGGTAGTACCGAGGTCATGGCGGTACTACCGCCATGCCATTTTTGGCTCGAACAGAGAGCATCTCACAAACTTCCTCCAGACCTTTGAACTACCGACCTTCTGGTCGGTACTTCCGAGCCCGGTGGTACCGGCCCTATGGCGGTACCACCGCCAGGTCAACTTCCACTCAACTCAGAGAGCTCCGCAAACTTGCCAACCACCGGCCTTGGGTCGGTAGCACCGGGCGCGGTACTACCGAGGTTATGGCGGTACTACCGGTAGGTCTTTTTCAAAACAAACAGAGAGCTCTGCAAAACGCCTCATGGTCACGGTACCACCGACCCCCGGTCGGTACCACCGCCTGCGGTAGTACCGAGGTTATAGCGGTACCACCGCCAGGCCAAAAACGCCCCAACACAGAGAGGTCTGCACGCTGCATCCTTGGGCGGTACCACCGACACTCATGGGTCGATACCACTGACAACACATAGAAAACTTCATTTTCATCTCTGAGTTGATCCAAAACTATTTCAACAACTTCTCCTTTGCAAATGTGCTAACACCACCAAGTGTTTATCATCTTGTGCAAGTGTGTTAGCATTTTCACAATCATTTTCAAAGGATTCGAGTTAGCACACTAGGTCCTAATGCATATGCATGTATGAATTCACCTAGTGGCACTTGATAACCGCGATCACTGAGATATTCCCCTCTTAATAGTATGGCTATCTATCCTAAACGCACTCACACCCTCTATGGTGTCTTGAGTGCCAAAACAAAATCCCTATTTATACCTTTGCCTTGATCTCCGTAGGGGTTTTGCTTTTCTCTTCTTATTTTCCAAATGTGGAGCACTTGATCCATCTTTTGGTCATCACCACCAATACCATGATCATCATCTAGCTTCCGCACTTGGTGTGTACCAACCTAGCTCATAAACACTTCATGGCAAGGTTAGTACTCTAGGTGACATCAATTATCCAAAACCAAACAAGGACTTTCAATCTCCCCCTTTTTGGTAATTGATGACAACCTTTCACAAAGATATATATTTGAAAAATTTGAGTCACCTCTGGTAGTATTAGCTCCCCCTACATATGTGCTATAGTGTTTGGTTCAAGTTCGGCACATATGCATGAATATGAAATGTGGGAGAGAAATACTATCAAATGATGCTAAGGTGTAAAGAATGGACCTTTGAAGCGTGATACCAATCGGAGTTGCCAATGTATACCATCCTTAGCACCATTGTTAGCTAGACTTTACAAAAAACACTAGGTACCTTATGAGATCAACATTATATAAAAGATTCTAGTACCACTTTGCAAAAACAGATTACATCTAGCTACCACTTATGCATGCTAGTTCACAAATCATCATTCAAAATTTATTTCTAGCATACATCACACAAGTATGTATATTAAATTTAAACTTTTTACAATGCAATCACTCATATGAATATGCACATTCAAATGCAACAATAAGTTCATGAGCTTGCTCCCCCGACTTATATGCTCAAATTTTAATTGATTCTCCCTTTGTTATATATATCTATCTTAGTAACCATTTCTCCCCCTTTGTCATTAAGTACCATAAAAGGCACACCAATTTTAGTAGGAGTTAAGTTAATCAATAGGGTGATCAAGTTCATAGATGGTTCAACCTAGCAAACAAACATAAGATATTTAACACGGTTTGCTCTAGAGTAAGCTTCTTCACACATCTTTCAATGGTTATCTTACTCACGTCGGTTAAACACTTGAATGCTTGTTTCCAAGATCAAACACTAGGTTCACAAGCCCATAAACATGTCATATGCTACCACTAGATCATATCAAACATAGAAGCAATAGTGGTACCATATGTACATCAAAAGTATTTTATTTTCATGAATGAGCCTATAAGATGCAAGGGATGACTAAATGCACTAAACATATCCTTAGCAAGAATGAATGTCATGCCAAACAATTTTACCTTTGCTTTGTCGAAGGAGAGGCATGTCATATAATGGAGGGTGCATCAACTCATATTTGAGAAATCAAGTATATTCAATTCATTCCTTAGCTTGCAAAAACTCTTTTCATCAAGTGGCTTGGTGAATATGTCGGCAAGTTGATCTTCGGTTCTCACACTCTCAATTGAAATATCACCCTTCTGTTGATGATCTCTTATGAAGTGATGGCGAATGTCAATGTGCTTAGTTCTTGAATGTTGTACTGGATTGTTGGTGAGCTTCACTGCACTCTCATTGTCACATAGCAATGGCACTTGTTTGAACTTGATTCCAAAATCATCCAAAGTTGCTCTCATCCATAGCAATTGTGCACAACAACTCCCTGCGGATATGTATTCAGCTTCGGCGGTTGAAAGTGCAACACTATTTTGTTTTTTCGATGACCATGATACAAGTGATCTTCCAAGTAATTGACATGTGCCCGATGTGCTTTTTCTATCAACTTTGCATCCTGCATAGTCGGAGTCCGAATATCCAATCAACTCAAAGTTTGACCCCTTGGGATACCACAATCCAACATTTTGTGTATGCTTCAAATATCTCAATATTCTTTTAGTTGCCTTCAAGTGACTCTCTCTTGGTGAAGCTTGAAATCTTGCACACATGCATACACTAAACATGACGTCCGGCCTAGAAGCGGTCACATAGAGTAAGCTTCCAATCATAGACCGATACAACTTTTGATCCACCATGTTGCCACTAGCATCACTATCCAAATGTCCATTTGTTCCCATAGGTGTACTAATAGCTTTTGCATCATTTAGACCAAACTTCTTGAGCATCTCTTTGTTGTATTTGCCTTGACTCACAAAAGTGCCATTCTTCATTTGCTTGATTTGAAGACCAAGGAAGTAACTAAGCTCTCCAATCATAGACATCTCAAACTCATTTGCCATCATATTCCCAAACTCTTCACAAAACTCTTGGTTGGTTGACCCAAAGATAATATCATCAACATATATTTGCAACACAAACAAGTCTTTGCCAATCTTCTTGGTGAAGAGAGTAGTATCAACCTTGCCCATCTTGAACCCTTTAGAGAGTAGGAAATCTCTCAACCTCTCGTACCAAGCTCTTGGTGCTTGCTTCAAACCATACAACGCCTTCTTGAGCTTGTAAACATGGTTGGGCTTCTTGTCATCTTCAAAACCGGGAGGTTGTTCTACAAATACTAACTCATTGATATACCCATTGAGAAATGCACTTTTGACATCCATTTGATATAACTTGATATTATGAGCACATGCATAAGCCAATAGAATTCTAATTGCTTCCATTCTTGCAACCGGTGCATATGTTTCTCCAAAATCAAGACCTTCAACTTGAGTGTAACCTTGAGCTACCAATCTTGCTTTATTTCTCACTACTATCCCATCTTGATCTTGCTTATTGCGAAATACCCATTTGGTTCCAATTACATTGTAATTCTTTGGTCTCTCAACAAGTTCCCAAACTTGATTGCGGGTGAAGTTGTTTAGTTCTTCATGCATAGCATTTACCCAATCAACATCCATCAATGCATCTTCTATCTTGGTTGGCTCAAATGATGACACAAAAGAATAATGCTCACAAAATGATGCTAATCTTGATCTTGTTTGCACACCACTTCTAATATCCCCAACAATTTGATCTATGGGATGATCTCTTGCAATATTTGTTGGTTGGAGGATTTGCACTTGATTGCTTGGTTGAGATGAACTAGCTTGTTGATCTTCACTAGCACTTGACTGATCATGAGAACCACTAGCTTGATTTGCATCAACTTGCACACTTGAGGAGAACATTTGGTCATCTTCATTATCATCCACTTGTCTTGGCCTAATATCACCAATATCCATATTCTTCATTGCATTTGACAATTGAGTGCCTCTCACATCATTAAGATTTTCATTTCCTTCTTGAGAGCCCTTGGTTTCATCAAACTCAACATCATGCACTTCTTCAAGAATACCACTAGCCAAGTTCCAAACTCTATATGCTTTGCTTGTTGTTGAATATCCAAGTAAGAATCCTTCATCACATTTCTTCTCAAATTTGCTCAATCTTGCACCTTTCTTCAATATATAACATTTGCAACCAAAAACTCTAAAGTATGCGATATTTGGTTTTCTTCCATTTAATAGCTCATATGGTGTCTTCTCTAGCATGCCATGGCAATAGAGACGGTTGCTACAATAGCAGGCCGTATTAATAGCTTCGGCCCAAAAAGAATGACTGACATTGTATTCACTGAGCATAGACCTTGCCATATCAATCAAAGTTCTGTTCTTCCTTTCAACAATCCCATTTGATTGAGGAGTATACTTGGGTGAGAATTGATGTCTAATGCCAAAGTCATCACACAACTCATCAATTCTTGTATTCTTAAATTCACTCCCATTGTCACTTCTAACTTTCTTGATTGTTGTTTCAAACTCATTCTGACATTTCTTGACAAAAGTTTTGAGGATATCAAAAGTTTCACTTTTGTCACTAAGAAAGAAGACCCATGTGTATCTAGTGTAATCATCCACTATCACAAAGCCATATTTGCTTCCACCGATGCTAGTGTATGTTGTTGGTCCAAACAAATCCATGTGCAATAACTCAAGTGCTTTGCTAGTACTCATCATGCTTTTCTTAGGATGGGAGTTACCAACTTGTTTGCCAGCTTGACAAGAGCTACAAAGTTTATCCTTCTCAAAAGTGACATCTTTCAATCCTCTAACTAAATCATGCTTTACTATTTTGTTCAACTGTTTCATTCCAACATGACCAAGCCTTCTATGCCATAACCAACCCAAACCAGATTTAGTGAACAAGCATGTTGACAGTTGGGTTTCACTAGCATTGAAATCAACCAAGTATAGGTTCTCATATCTAAATCCTTTGAATATCAAATTAGAACCATCTACACTTATGATTTCTACATCATCAACTCCAAAAATGCATTTGAAACCAAGATCACACAACTGAGCAACTGACAGTAAATTGAAGTTCAAGCTCTCAACTAGCAACACATTGGAAATGCTCATGTCATTGGATATTGCAATCTTACCAAGCCCTTTAACCTTGCCTTTACCATTGTCACCAAATGTGATAGAATCAAAACCATGATTGCCACTTGAATTGATTGAATTGAACATTCTTGAATCCCCGGTCATATGTTTAGTGCACCCACTATCAAGCACCCAATGCCTCCCTCCGGCTTTATAGTTGACCTACAAGAACAAATCAATCCTTTTTAGGTACCCAAACCTTTTTGGGTCCTCCAAGATTAGTGACCAAACTCTTTGGTACCCAAATAACTTTCTTCTTTGAGCCCACAATTGGTGTACCAATGAATTTAGCTTTCATGCCATTTACACCCTTGGTAAGCAAATAACAAGAATCAAATTTAATAGAGGATACAATAGCGTTCTTGTTCTTATTCTTGCAATATTGCTCTACATGCCCACTTTGCTTGCATCTAGTGCAAAACCGACCATTGCTCTTCACAAAACTAGTCTTGTGAGTAGCAAAAGCCGCCTTGCCATTCTTGGGGGTATAGCCCAATCCCTCTTTGTTGAGAGAAAAACGTTGGCTGCCCAAACACTTAAGCAAGCGGGCCTCACCACCATAGGCTTTACCTAAGGCGTGAGTGAGCTCATTTACCTCCTTCTTCAATGTCTCATTCTCAACCATGAGTGAGGCATCACAAGTGAAGCCATCATCCATAGATGAAGTAGTGGTGGTAGATGATGAGCTACATGAAGGGTTAGTAGAAGCAATAACAATAGGCTTATAGAATGATTCATCAATTATATCACAAGCTATGCCTATGTCACATGTTTTGACCACTTTTTCAGTTTTAGCTTGATCAACACGTGAGGAGTGAGCTTCCTTAAGCTTAGTGTGAGCATTGCCAAGCTCCTCATGGGCTTCCACTAGCCTCTCATGAGTAGCATTGAGCTCCTCAAAGGATTGCTCAAGAGCTTTTAGTCTCTTTTGCAATTCTTTGCACTCATTTCTCTTTTTATCAAAGTGTTCTCTAGCATCATCAAGCATTTCAATTAATTCATTTTTAGTAGGTTCATCATCATCACTATCATCGCTATCACTCTCATCATCATCAAATAGTACCTTTGTGGCCTTAGCCATGAAGCATGATGGAGTGTCGAAGATTGAAGGCTTGTTGTTGATAGCAATACTTGCAAGTGCCTTTTTCTTGCTTGTCTTGCGATCTTCATTATCACTATCTTCATCACTATCACTTGTGGATGCATCACTATCCCAAGTGACCATATATGATTGCCCCTTCTTCTTCTTTGTGTAATTCTTCTTTTCTTTCTTCTCCTTCTTCTTGTCCTTCTTGTTGTCATTATCATCATTCTCACTGTTGTATGGACACTGAGCAACAAGATGGTCCTTGCTACCGCACTTGAAGCACCTCCTTGGTTCATCCTTGTTCTTGTATGAAGTCTTCTTCCTCCTTGCCCGGTAGCCCTTCTTCTTCATGAATTTGCCAAACCTTTTGACAAATAGAGCCATCTCTTCATCTTCGTCATCACTATCATTTGAGCAGTTATCTTCACTAGAATCTTCCTTCTTTAATTTGCCCTTGCTCTTTGATGATGATGTTGTGGCTTTGAATGCCACACTCTTCTTCTTCTCATCCTTCTTCACTTCTTGATCATTCTCATCTCTGTAGGTGTCATCGGTCATTACATCTCCAAGAACTTGGTTTGGTGTCATAGTGTCCAAACCGCTTCTTACAAGCAATGTGACTAACATGCCAAATCTCTTGGGAAGACATCTCAAGAATTTATGAGAGAAGTCTTTGTCCTTCACCTCTTCTCCAAGTGCTTTGAGATCATTGACAAGCACCTGAAGCCTATGGAACATCTCTGGAACACTTTCATCTTCATTCATCTTGAAGCTAGCAAACTTTTCTTTGAGAATGTATGCCTTTGCTCCTTTCACTGCTTGAGTGCCTTCAAATGATTCTTCCAATTTCTTCAAAGCATCATATGCCATTTCCAAATTTTTGATTTGTTCAAATACCCTCTCATCAACGGCGTCATGAATAGCACTAAGAGCAATGTCATTGTTCTGCATCTTCTCTTCTTCAGCGTTGGTGAGATGCTCCGGATCGACTACCTCAATCTTGACATCTACAACTTGCCATATCTTTCTATTGATTGACTTTAGATGAGTGGTCATCTTTGCCTTCCAATAGCCATAGTTTGTGCCATCAAATTGGGGTGGCCTTTTGGTGTTGTTGATATGAGCCATTTTGTCACCGAAGGTTGTTAAGCCTCAATTAAACGGTGACCTCGCTCCGATACCACTTGAAAGGTCCTAAATGGCTAGAGGGGGGGTGAATAGCCTATAAAAAATTCTACAACAACACTTAAACAAACTTGTTAGATAACTAAATGGCGTAGCAAAGATAGCGCTAGCTCTACAAGAGTGCAAGCCACCTATCCACAATAAGAATCACTACACAAGATAGAAAACCTAGAATAGCAACAACATATAAATATTACTTACAAGAATGTAACAAAAATAAGTACAAGGGATAGAGGATAATATACCGAGCCGGCAAGAGATTAATAAAGAATACCAATGAAAACCACGGAGACAAGTTGACACAGAGATTTTTCCTCCGAGGTTCACTTGCTTGCCGGCAAGCTACGTCCCCGTTGTAGCGATACACCCACTTGGAGGTTCACGCGCTAATAGGCATCACACGCCTAACCCTCAATAGGGTGCCGCACAACCAACACAAGATAGGGATCCACAAGCTACGAGCAATCCACTAGAGTTACCTTTCGTGATCTCCCACGGGGAAGGTACAAGAAACCCCTTACAAATCACCGGGAGATGGCCACGAACAATCACCACTCGTGCCTAATCTCCTCCGCTGCTCCAAGCCGTCTAGGTGGCGGCAACCACCAAGAGTAATAAGAATATCCGCAGCAACAACAATTGCCAAATGCCACTAGATGCAAACTCACAAGCAAATGCACTTGGATCTCTCGATCTCACTTGGATTCGCACTAACAAGCAAAGAGATCGGAGGGAGGGATTAGATCTTGCTCAAGAGGATGTTCAAGAAGTCAGAGAGTCAACAACCCCACCCTAAAGGCGGCCACGGCCTATTTATAGAGAGGGGAGGGCGGCGGCCCGATCCCCACCTTTCTGCGCTTGGTCGGTAGTACCGACCCATCCTGGGCGGTAGTACCGACAGAGTCAAACTAGCCGTTTAACACACGACCCGCTGATTTAGGCGAAGCACCGACACCTGGTCGGTACCACCGCGGGCGGTAGTACCGAGGTCATGGCGGTACTACCGCCAGGCCATTTTTGGCTCGAACAGAGAGCATCTCACAAACTTCCTCCAGACCTTTGAACTACCGACCTTCTGGTCGGTACTTCCGAGCCCGGTGGTACCGGCCCTATGGCGGTACCACCGCCAGGTCAACTTCCACTCAACTCAGAGAGCTCCGCAAACTTGCCAACCACCGGCCTTGGGTCGGTAGCACCGGGCGCGGTACTACCGAGGTTATGGCGGTACTACCGGTAGGTCTTTTTCAAAACAAACAGAGAGCTCTGCAAAACGCCTCATGGTCACGGTACCACCGACCCCCGGTCGGTACCACCGCCTGCGGTAGTACCGAGGTTATAGCGGTACCACCGCCAGGCCAAAAACGCCCCAACACAGAGAGGTCTGCACGCTGCATCCTTGGGCGGTACCACCGACACTCATGGGTCGATACCACTGACAACACATAGAAAACTTCATTTTCATCTCTGAGTTGATCCAAAACTATTTCAACAACTTCTCCTTTGCAAAGTGCTAACACCACCAAGTGTTTATCATCTTGTGCAAGTGTGTTAACATTTTCACAATCATTTTCAAAGGATTCGAGTTAGCACACTAGGTCCTAATGCATATGCATGTATGAATTCACCTAGTGGCACTTGATAACCGCGATCACTGAGATATTCCCCTCTTAATAGTATGGCTATCTATCCTAAACGCACTCACACCCTCTATGGTGTCTTGAGTGCCAAAACAAAATCCCTATTTATACCTTTGCCTTGATCTCCGTAGGGGTTTTGCTTTTCTCTTCTTATTTTTCCAAATGTGGAGCACTTGATCCATCTTTTGGTCATCACCACCAATACCATGATCATCATCTAGCTTCCGCACTTGGTGTGTACCAACCTAGCTCATAAACACTTCATGGCAAGGTTAGTACTCTAGGTGACATCAATTATCCAAAACCAAACAAGGACTTTCAAGTGCCCTTTTCCTTTTCCCCGCCATCACCTTCTACCTTTTCCTTGTCCCCGCCTTCGCTACCGCCTTCTCCTTTGTCCTTTCCCTTGCCCTTGTCCCCGCCCTTTTCTTCGTCATCATCGCTGTTGTGATCTGGATCTTCTGGAGGACAAGATCCGGCGGCTGATGGTTGTGATGCTGGTGTCAGCGTTGGAGTTGGCGTCCGAGCAATGATCTCGATGTCCTCGCGGTTCCATAGGACTTCCAATCCAAGTGCCTGCCCTAGGTGCCTGGCCGTTTGTAGGTTGGGATGGTCCAATTCAAAATGTTCCTGGTCGAGAACGTGCCATAACGGGCTCACGACCACATAGTCTTCAGGGATGTTGTTTTTGTTGAAGTCGTGAATATCGTGGGGTGCAAGAATGCATCCCTCGGCCACCACCATCTTCTTGGACCTTCCGAACGGGATGAGGAGTTGGACGTGCTGGTTTTCCTTGAAGTCCTCGTTCGAGACCCTTGGGCGATCCTCGTTCATCGGCAGTAAGGCTTTCCTTTCCTTTGCTTGAGGATTGTGCAGGCCATGGTGATCAAACATCTTTGACCTCATAGCGACCATCTCCGGATCGTTGCTCGTGAAGGCTTCCTTTATTGAGCTTTTGATCATTTCAGCCACGCCTTCATTGAAGCCCTTCTTATATAGCTCATCTTTATACCTCTGCCTGGACTTGTATGTGGCCGCGTCGGATTGCCACGACTCAACCGTCTTCCAGCTCATCTTCGACCCGACACCACGAACGCGGCCGCGGTGCTCGGGGGTCCCTAGGACCTCGGTGAGCAAGTCCTGGCCCCGGCGGACCACGATGCTGTCCTTAAGCTTTGCTTTCTCCATCAAAGTCTTCTCGACGTCCTCGAGGTGGGGCTCGTTAAACTTGGTCGCCCCGGGCTTCAGCCTCTTTGGAATGCGTGCCCTCATGTAGTCCTTTGCCCTTGGGTCAACGCCCTCATACGGATCTGGAACCCCGGCAGCCTATCTTGCTTGTTCTTCTTGCTGCCACTTGGTCCTATGACCGGCAAAGCCAGTCATGCCCAAGTGGTGAGGATTCTTGTTCCTCTTCGCGAGCTCACTGAACTTAGCGCTCTTTTCCTCTGCTTCTTGCGTCTTTCTCATTTCGCAGAAAGCGTCCCACATGTGTGCCTTGACCATAGTGTACTTCAGCAGTGGCGACTTCCCCTTCTTCAGATAATTTCTGGTCAGCATGGATCTGAAGTTGCGAAGCGCAGTCGACGCCATGTGCAAAGCCCACTCCTGGCACTTCTCCATGTCAGCTGAGGGCGGATATCTGTATCTCCTTGTCACCTCACCCCATACATTGTTTTTTATGTCAGCAGGGATGTCGTGCCAGTTGGGCCAAGTGATCTCCACCTTCTCCTTGGCTATACACGCCACTTGATTGCTGAACTTTCCAATGACTGTATCTGGAGCTATTGGGTTTCCCTCTGGCCCCACCGCATCGATGACATGCACCTCATTTGCTTTGTCCAACTTGTGCCTGCCGTGTTGTCCCCTCACCCTCTTCTGGCCCTTAGATTTGGACGAAGAGGTTGTCGTAGAGGGAGCGGGGGCTTCTTCCTCCCTGACCGCGTCCTTGTCCCTAAACTCGAGCTGACGAGGCACAATCGGCAGCTGTTGACAAGAGTCACGAGCCTTTAGTGATTCGCATGCGTCTTTGTACATGTTAGAAAGCCAACGTGTTGCGTAAACCTCAAAACTCTGTGCTTCGTCCGCCCCCGGTTCGTACGTCGGATCGTTGTCCTCCTCTGTACGCTGCTTCTTCGGCGGTGGAGTCACGGACGCCCCACTCATCAAGCTGGTTGACGAGGAGCTAGGGGTAGGGTCCCTCCAGTCGTTTGTTTTGTCTTCCGCCATTTCAGTTCTACATATACACAGACGCGTATATAATATGATCAGTTCAAAGCTTTTGAATAAAAAATGACACGTATAAGTTTTTGGCTCAGATTTGCCCCTAGGTCAACACGTCACTGCTAAACTGGTTACTTGTAAAATACAAGCCATCCTAGTCTAGCAGCTGACTCAGTATAGAAAGTAGGGGGACAATTGATCATCATCGCCGCTGCCTCAGCATAGATCGAAGGGGTCACATCATCGCATTTGCCACTACCTCAGCTTACAAGTTCCAAAAAAACATCAATGCAAATGCCATAGGAGGACAGAGTAGTAGAGGGAGAGAGTAGTATAGAGGGAGTGGTATAGAGAGTAGTAGGAAGTAGAGGAGTAGTATAGTGTAAAAACATAACTGAAACGTAGGAGGAGAGAGTAGTAGGGTGAGAGAGCAGTAGGAGGAGAGAGCAGTAGGAGGAGAGAGTAGTAGGAGGTGAAAGTAGTATAGAAGGAGTGGTATAGAGAGTAGTAGGAAGTAGAGGAGTAGTATAGTGTAAAAACATAATTGATAGGAGGTTAAACAAGTTTAGGAGGTTAGTGGAGGCAAAGCCATAGATCATATCAGTGACTAATTCATCTCAAACCCTACATCAGTGACTAAGTCATCTCAAGAAGCAGGGCGTCATCACATAGAAGCATGGCATCACATAGAAGCATGTGAACCATCATCAGGGCTGTAGGAGTATCAGCTGGGGAAGCGTCTGTCATCGGAGGATGACCATGTCCATGTGAACCATGCGAGTTTATACAGAATAGCAGGTAGGCACTACTGGCAGCATATGCTACTATAGCTTCTTCTAGTAGTATAATTCTACAAGCCCAAAAAAAATCCTTATGAACTCACATATATGCATAATTTGGATATTCCTCTCGATCTATTGCGTTTGTGATCGTCGTGATTTCAGCTAAGAATCGGTGCGAGGTAAAGTAGAATGAAGAAGAGGTTATGAACTCACATCGGGCTCCTGGCGATGCTCCGGTGGTGGACGAGCTCCAAGCGACGGGCAGTGGCGGTGGGCTAGGGCACTAACGGACTCCTGGCGGCGGGCGGCCTCCAGGCGATGCTCCCGCGGCGTACAGGCTCCAGGCGATGCTCCGGCGGCGAATAGGCTCCAGGCGATGCTTTGGCGGAGATGGCGGTGGCGGCGGGCTAGGGCACCGACGGGCGTGGCTCCGACTCTGGCGGCGCGAGGGCACCAGCAGTGGAGGAGGAAGGGCGCTAGGGTTTCATCGGGCGGCGCGCTGCTTCCTCGGTGAGGGCGGTGGAGGAGGACGGCGGCGGCGGCAATGGCGTTGCGGCGGCGGTGGTGAAATTCGACAGCCCTTCGGGGTGAATTGAGGATGCGCCGAAGGACTGAAATGCCCTTCAGTGTAGCGGGGCTTATATAGGCAAGGAGTAACCGCAGCGGGCAACATAAGGAGCCCGCTGTGGTTAATATTTACCGCAGCGGGAACCTTATGTTGCCCGCTGCGGTTAAAACAAATAACCGCAGCGGGCACATTAAGATGCCCGCTGCGGTTATGACAAAGATTTGTTATTAATAATATTAACTTATTAATGACTCATTAACAAATTGAGATCTATTAACTTATTAATGACTCATTAACAAATTGAGATTTGTTATTAATAATATTAACTTATTAATGAGTCATTAACAAATTGAGATTTGTTATTAATAATATTAACTTATTAACAAAATCTATTACAAAACTTGTCCACTACATTATTACATAGACGTGTGGCATATATACATCCTATTTTGGTGCTGGCGCTTTCACGGACTGCTTCTCACCATCGGGACGGGCCCAGGGCTTCATACCGCTCTTGTTGCAACGGTCCTCGATGGCCTTGATCTTCTGAAGGACCGAGAAGCAACCAGAAAGCGACCAGGGGGGGTGAATGGGAGCTTCAAAATTTCCTTTCAGAAACTAGTAGCCACTGTCCCGAGAATCACCCCGAAAGACAAACCTTAGAGCTTGCTAATGTCCATGACCCTAGATGTAGGGTGGATGCTTCCAAGAAGCACAGCAGGACACTACACAACTCTAGAAAGCCAACGCAAAAACCCAAAACCAAATCCGAGATCGCATGAACGAACAGCGAATGAAACTGCGCAGTCACAGCAGCATCGGACGCTGGCAGCGTCCGATGCCTAACCAACGGATGCGTCCGATGCGAAAAGTGCAAAACAGAAACCTTACTGGACACCCATCGGACGCTGTGAACAGTAGACTCTCAGCGTCCGATGGTCTCACTCCGGCGCGTCCGATGCTCAACGGAGCGTCCGGTGGCAGCGTCCGATGCCCTTTTGAAAATGTCAGAGACTAACACGTGGCAACGGAGCGTCCGATGCCAAAGGGGTCAGCGTCCGATGCCAAGAACTCGAGCGTCCGATGCCCCCGACGCAGTGCTGTTCTTCCGCGAAATCCACTCGATCTCCTCCGAATCAAAAGTGAGGAGTTCCAAGGATGTTAGTGAGCTATCCCACGGGAATCATGGCTCGAACCTAACTCCTAATCGAGGAATCAGAAGAATTCGTGGCAAAGGAGCAAAAACCGATCCAAAACTAAAACCGCTCGATCTCCTAGACCGTGAGGTTAGAGGAGATTTCCTTTGGTGGAAAGAAGTGCCTCACGATCTAGAACAACTCTATTCAAACGGATTTGCAGGAGATGCACCGAGCAAAGAGATCGATCGACGGGAAAAACGTGGAGAAAAGCAACCCGCGAAGAACACGAACAAAACGCGAATCACAACCACGGATTTGCAACCGTGTGGCTACCACACGCTACAACAGTGAGGATACGGCCTCACTTCCTTAGAATCAACAGTACACAGAGGCAAGTCTCTCTGCGGATCTCAGCTAGCTACAGCAAGGGATGGGAGAGCAGGAAACCCTAAGTGCGAAAGAGCAAATGACTGAGATAGAGGGGAGGAGGGTGTCTCCCGACTACTTATCCTACTACTAGCCTAAGTCTATTTCCTACTCTACCCCTCTCTATTCTAATTACAGAGCGAACCAGCTAAACCCTAGGGTTATTCTGGACCAACTCGGTGGTAGGTGTATCAAACGGCCACGCCCGCACAAACCGAAGCGTTGCCTCGACGCAACCTCCGGATCGCCGCCACGTGCCGCCCTTGCTCTGCACCCCCGGTTTTGTGGCCCAAACCGGGAAACCAGCCTTTTCCAGCCAACCCCCGGTTTTGAGGCCCAAACCGGGAAACCAGCCCACCAGCTTCTGAGTTTTGAGGCCAAACTCAGCAAACCCTCAGCGCCCAGGTTTTGAGGCCCAAACCTGGAAACCGTCCTCAGCCCGAGTTTTGTGGCCAAACTCGGAAACCCTCAGCCCGAGTTTTGTGGCCAAACTCAGAAACCGTCCACGCCCAGGTTTTGAGGCCCAAACCTGGAAACCGTCCATCCGATGGTTTTTCCCTGGCTCTACCACCAAACCGACGTCGTAGAGGGGATGCACCTCCCGTGCACCCCGTCCACCGACACGTGTCCCCGAGTCCACGACTCAGGCAACACATGACCGCAAGTCTTCGCTTGTAGCTGCCACAGGCTGCCAGCCACCACAGCTGATCCTCGGGCCTCTGGTCCCTCAGTCCAAGCCCCACGTCCGCCCTTCGCCACTCTCGGTCCATCGGCACGGCACGTCTCTACTTGACCTTCACCTCGCCTTTGATCACTGCATCCGTGCTCGACACCTGCACAACACAAGCCGAAGAACATGCGCATCATCCCAGTTGACTATCACTCATCACTCAGAGACCCGGCATACACCCATGTATCCGCATCTTCTCTGCAAAATCGGTAAAAAGTTGGAGCTCTGCATAGTTGTTGTATTGTTCTGGGCTTTGGACCCCATCAGCTCCAACAATCCGATGTTTTCCTGACACGACCACATGCCTCTTTGGGTCCTCCGAATAGATGTAGTTGGCCACTTGCGCGACATTGGTTGCGAGTACCCATTGGTCATCTTTGTACCCGATACTTTTGAGGTTCACGGTGGTTAGCCCGAAACTGTCGACCGCAACCGCTTTGGGGTTTACCCAGTGGCACCGGAAGACGGTTACGCATACGTCCTTGCCATAGTCAAGTTCCCATATTTCTTCGATATGGCCATAGTATTGCGTCCTCGTGTTTGTGGCCTCGTTGACGCCCTCATATCGAACACCGCAGTTCTGTGCCGCGCTCTTCTTGTCCTTCTCTTTCGTGTGGAACATGTACCCCTTCACATCGTACCCTTGCCACGTCGTGATTTGGCTTGACGGGCCTTGCAGAAGCTTCTGCACGGTCTCCGTATCTTCATCATCAGGGCATCTTTCTAGGGGTACGTGTTGCTCTTTGAGCCAATCTATGAAACTGTTCCTGTGCTCATTCTGGACCCATGCCTCTGTGCGTTGTCCGTCATTAGCGACGAGGATCTCTTCTATGTGCCTCTCGACATATTTCTCCATGCTCACCAACTGATGAAGGATGTTGTAATGAGCTTGTTCAATCTCCTTGTATGGTATATCTGTGCGAACTTTTCGGCCCGTGCAGCCCATGCCCGCGGTTCTGCCCTCATGCTGATGGACAGGCAACCCAATCGCCCTCCCATCTTTTATGTACCTCATACACCAGTTCACTGCCTCTTCGGTTGTGTACGCCTCGATCATAGAGCCCTCCGGGTGAGCACGGTTATGAACTTATCTGTTGAGGGTGGACATGAACCGCTCGTACGTCCACATCTCGTGTAGGTACACGGGGCCTAGTTGCTCGATCTGATCCACCATGTGCATCATTAGGTGTACCATAATATCAAAATATGATGGGGGAAAGCACATCTCAAGCTGGCAAAGGGTCTCCGCGATGAAGTCCTTAAGGGCAGGGAGGTCAGCCTTACCGATGACCTTCTGCGTGATGCAGTTAAAGAAGTATGATATCCGAGTGACCACCATCTTCACATACTCTGGACCGATAACTCTTATCACAATTGGAAGGAACACCGTCAGCATGATGTGGCAGTCATGTGCGTTGTAGCTAGTCAATGTGAGGTCTTTCAAGGAGACGAGGCTCTTAACGTTGGAAGAGAAATCGGTCGGCACCTTGATACCCCTAAGAAGGTTGAGCATAGCAATCTTCTCGCCATGCCTTAGGTTGTAGGCCGCACCTGGAAGATCGACTTTACCATTATGAGGTGACCCAGGGTGAAGGTCCTGCCTGATGTCCTGGTTGAGAAGATCCGTCCGTGACTTCAGACCATCCTTCGTCTTTCCTGGGATGTCCAACAGGACACCAATCGTGCTATCAAAGACGTTCTTCTCAAGATGCATACAATCGGTGGCATGGGGTGTTTTCAGTGTCTTCCAATATGACAGGTACTCGAAGAAAATCTACCTCTTCTTGAAAGGAACAAAGGGGACCTGCGACCCTTCCTCCGTCGTGTCTCGCTTTCGCTTCCTCGTTTGTTTTGTCCCCTCCTCTGGTGGCTTCTTCTTCTTCCCAAACTCGATCTGATCAATATCCTTCACCATCTCATACACCTTTGGCCCCCAACTAGTCTGCGCCGGTGGTTCACCCTGTGGCTCGCCCTGATCATCGAACAATTGATTCATGACACTTCTTCTATATCTGTGCCTTTTCGGAAGGAACCGCCTGTGCCTCATGTAGACCATCTTGTTCGATCCCTTGAGGTAAGTGTAGCATGTCTCGTCGATGCACATTACGCAGCCGGTCTTCCCTTTAATCTGCCCCGACAGTGAGAAGAGGTCGGGGTAGTCGGTGATGGTGACAAAGATGATGGCTTTTAGGGTGAACTTCTCCTTGAGGGACGCATCCACCATCTCGACCCCAACATCAAATAGCTCCTTCATTTCCTCCATTACCGGCTCGAGGAAAACGTCGATATCGTTGCCGGGCTGCTTCGGTCCTGAGATAAGCATGGTCAACAAAAGATACCTGCGCCTCTGACACAGATGGGGAGGTAGGTTGTAGATGGTCAGTACGACCGGCCAGGTGCTGTGGGAGCTGCTCAGCTCGCCGAACGGATTCATCCCATCGGTGCTCAGCGCGAACCGAACGTTCCTGGGATCTTTGCCAAATTGCAGGTAGGCCTTGTCGAAATCTTTCCACTGCTGGCCATCGGAGGGGTGCCGCAGCATGCCATCGTCCTTCAAGCGGTCTGCTGATGCATGCCAGGACATGAGCTTCGCATCCTCTGGGTTCCCAAATAGCGCACGGAGGCGGTCGATCACTGGCATGTACCACACCGACAGTGCCGGACTTCTCCTCAACATGTAACCCTCTTCTTCCTCGTACTGCTGATGAGCCGAGATGCTATTGGCTGCAACACTGCTCTTCTTGACACCCTTCTTCTTCTTCCTCTGACCAGCTCGCAAGGCCTCATCGTCGTCTGCATCCACGCGACAGCCAGCATTTCTCTTGTAGCGACTGGCGCCACAGTGCGGACAGCTCGTCAAATTCTCATACTTTGTGCCCCGATAGAGGATGCAGTGGTTAGGGCAGGCATCGAACTTTCTAAGCTTCATCGCCACTGGCCAGATAAGCTTCTTCGCCCGATACGTATTTGCTGGAATCTTGTTACTCGTCGGGAATGTTTTAGCAAGGTAACCTAACAGCTCATCAAAGCTACTATCTGACCACCCATGCCGAGCCTTCATCATCAACATGTGGAGGTTGAAACGGAGCACCGTGCAATCCTTCGGACATTCCTCGCCATCCTTATATAAAGGATCAAGTGACGCCTACTTCATCTCTCTGAAATTTTCTAGCCACTTCGGGGAGCCATACACGACGTCGTCTTCGTCGATGTGGTTCAGTAAATCCTGAAACAGCTGCACATCTGCAGGGTCCTGCACCGTAGCGTCCTCAACATCTCCACCACCATCATCTGTCATATCCTGGAGTACATCCGCCTCCATAGCGATGTGGTCACGAGCACTACTTTCACTAAAGGCAGGCGCTACTGTTGCTGATGAGACGTGCGCTCCAGGATCTTGGTTCACCGTCGTCGTCGACGCTGAGCTTACTCCATCAGATGCCGCCCTGACACTCGGATCGAATCTCTCGCCGTGATGAGTCCACACCGTGTAATCATCCATGAAACCAAAACGAATCAAATGAGATTGCACCGTGCCTTCGTCTTTGAAGGCGGTCAGATTCTTGCAACGATGACATGGACATATGATTGTCGTCTGGTTCGATCTCTCACGGTCAGCTTTCGCAGCGGCAATAAACTTTCTCACTTCAACGATATACCGCACATCAAGTACTCTATTGATCTTATACATCCATTCTGACCGGTCCATCGTACCTGCGATCCTTAATTAATTACACACATCATGAATCACAAAACAAAGATGAATTATTAGAAAAAATAATAATTTATTATATTTATGTTAAATCTAGGGACAGAATTAATAACGACGGCAAATAAAATTAATGCATCCATGATGAACTTAGAGAAACAAATACCAGTTTTCTCTCTCCTACATGAAACTAGATCTAAAAGGGAGGCTAAAAAGAGAGAAAAAGAGAGGGGAAAGAGGGTGGAGATCATCTAGGTACCTCTTGTGGAGTACTTCTCCTCCAAATCAAACAAATAAACCTCAAAAACAAGTTATTTGGGACAAAAATTTGGCAAAACTTCTTCCCCCATTTTTGGTCTAGAGGAAGAAGATGATCGGGTTCTTCTGCTGGCGGTGGTGGCTTAAATAGCGATGAATAACCGAAGCGGGCAACGTAAGACGCCCGCTGCAGTGCAGCGGGCACATTACGTAGCCCGCTGCGGTTAATCATTAACCGAAGCAGGCATGTAAGGAAGTCCGCTGCTGTTAAAGAAGATTAACCGCAGCGGGTACCTAACGTTGCCCGCTTCGGTTAATGATTAACCGCAGCGGGCGCTTCAGCGGCCGGCCGCTGTAGGCCGGCCACCGAATAACCGTGGCGGGCATAAACTGTGCCCGCCACGGAGCCCATTTAGGCAACGCCGCGCAAGTTCTTTTTTGTAGTAGTGTTTGCTTGATTTGTAGACCAAGGAAGTAACTAAGCTCTCCAATCATACACATCTCAAACTCTTTAGCCATCATCTCTCCAAACTCTTCACAAAAGTCTTGATTGGTTGATCCAAATATGATGTCATCCACATAGATTTGCAACACAAACAAGTCACTTCCAATTTTCTTGGTGAAGAGAGTGGTGTCAACTTTCCCAATTTTGAACCCTTTTGCTAGCAAGAAGTCTCTCAATCTTTCATACCATGCTCTTGGTGCTTGCTTCAACCCATATAAAGCCTTCTTGAGCTTGTACACATGGTTGGGCTTCTTCAATTCTTCAAATCCGGGAGGTTGCTCAACATACACTAACTCGTTTATGAACCCATTGAGAAATGCACTTTTAACATCCATTTGATAGAGCTTGATGTTGTGTGAACAAGCATATGCAAGTAGAATTCTAATGGCTTCCAATCTAGCAACCGGTGCATAGGTTTCTCCAAAGTCAATCCCTTCTATTTGAGTGTATCCTTGTGCAACCAATCTTGCTTTGTTCCTTACAACAATGTCATCTTCATCTTGCTTGTTCCGAAAGACCCATCTTGTACCAATAACATTTGTGTTCTTTGGTCTTTCCACTAACTCCCAATCATCATTGCGGGTGAAGTTGTTCAACTCTTCATGCATTGCATTTACCCAATCAACATCCATCAAAGTTTCATCAATCTTGGTTGGCTCAATAGATGATACAAATGAGTAGTGTTCACAAAATGAAGCCAATCTTGATCTTGTTTGCACACCTCTTCTTATGTCACCAACAATTTGATCTAAAGGATGATCTCTTGCAATATGTGTTGGTTGGAGCACTTGTTTCGGTTGAGCACTTGTACTTGCACTTGGATGAGCCACTTGAGAGCTACTAGCATCTTGTTGATCATGAGAACCACTAGAGCTTGCAACATCATTGCCATGCATGGTTGGAGGAGTGAGCACTTGATCTTTGTCATCTTCAATATCGATCACTTGCTTTGGTCTTATATCGCCAACGTCCATGTTCTTCATAGCTTCCACCAATTGTGTTCCTCTCACATCATCTAGATTGTCTTGTTCTTCATGAGAGCCATTTGTTTCATCAAACTCAACATCATGGACTTCTTCAACTATTCTTGTTGTGTTGTTCCATACTCTATAAGCCTTGCTTGTAGTGGAGTAACCAAGTAGAAACCCTTCATCACACTTCTTCTCAAACTTGCCAAGTCTTGTGCCCTTCTTCAATATGTAGCATTTGCACCCAAAGATCCGGAAATAAGCAATGTTGGGCTTTCTATCATTGAGGAACTCATATGGTGTCTTCTTCAATAGAGGGTGACAATAGAGCCGATTGCTATAATAGCATGCCGTGTTGATTGCTTCGGCCCAAAAGGAATCACTCACATTGTATTCACTAAGCATGGATCTTGACATGTCAATGAGTGTCCTATTCTTCCTTTCAACTATCCCATTGGATTGAGGTGTATACTTGGCCGAGAATTGATGCTTGATTCCATACTCATCACATAGCTCATCAACTCTTGTGTTTCTAAACTCACTTCCATTGTCACTTCTCACTTTCTTGATTCTTCTATCAAACTCATTTTGACTTCTTTTGACAAAGGTTTTGAATACCCCAAACACTTCACTTTTGTCAACAAGAAAGAAGACCTATGTGTATCTTGTATAGTCATCCACTATCACAAAGCCATACTTGTTTCCCCCAATACTTGCATATGTAGTTCGTCCAAACAAGTCCATGTGCATCAACTCAAGTGCATGTGTAGTGCTCATCATTCCTTTGTTAGGATGGGTGTTTCCAACTTGCTTTCCCATTTGGCATGCACTACATAGCTTGTCCTTTTCAAAGTGAACATCTTTTAGCCCTCTCACCATGTCATGCTTCACTAGCCTCTTTAGTTGCTTCATTCCAACATGTCCCAAGCGCCTATGCCACAACCAACCCATACTTGATTTGGTGAATAAGCATGTTGTTAATTGAGCTTCACTAGCATCAAAGTCCACCAAATAGAGGTTCTCATATCTAAATCCTTTGAAGATCACATCACTTCCATCAACACTCACAATCTCCACATCATCAACACCAAATATGCATTTGAATCCCAAATCACATAATTGTGCCACTGATAATAAGTTGAAGTTGAGAGATTCCACTAATAGCACATTGGAGATGCTCAAGTCATTTGATATTGCAATCTTGCCCAAGCCTTTGACCTTGCCTTTCTTGTTGTCACCAAATGTGATAGCATCCGTATGATCATTGCCACTAGTGTTGATTGATTTGAACATCCTACCATCTCCGGTCATGTGTTGAGTGCACCCACTATCAAGCACCTAATGCCTTCCTCCAGCTTTGTAATTAACCTACAAAAAGGATTAGGTACCCAAATCTTTTTGGGTCCTCCAAGGTTAGTAACCAAGCTCTTGGGCACCCAAATTGCCTTCTTCTTTGGGCCAACCATGGGTGCACCAATGTACTTAGCCTTCACACCATTAGTGCCCTTAGTAAGCATATAACAAGAATCAAAGCGAATAGATGTAACATGAGCATGCTTCTTGTTTTTATTCTTGTTAAAGCAATGTTGCTCTATATGCCCGGATTGCTTGCAATTATTGCAAAACCGACCGTTGCTCTTCACAAAACAAGTCTTGTGAGGAGCAAAAGCCGCCTTGCCCTTCTTGGGGGTGTAGCCAAGTCCCTCCTTGTTGAGTGGACACCTTTGGCTACCCAAGCACTTAAGCAAGCGGGCATCTCCACCATAGGCATTGCCTAAGGCATGAGTGAGCTCATTAACCTTGTTCTTAAGGTTCTTATTTTCTACCATTAATGATGAATCACAAGTAGTAGAAGTAGACATTTTAGTTGAGCTAGATGATGATGATGCATTTGTGGGAGCAACAATAATAGGAGCATAAAAAGATTCATCAAGAATATCACATGTAACTCCTACATTGCATGTCTCTACAACATCCTCAATCTTACTTTGATCAAGGAGGAAGGAGTGGGCTTCCTTAAGCCTAGTGTGAGCTTGATCAAGCTTCTCATGGGCTTCCTCTAGCCTCTCATGAGTGGACTTGAGCTCATCAAAGGATTGCTCAAGAGCCTTGTTGGCTTTGCGCAATTCTTTGCACTCCTTCCTCTTAGTCTCAATGTAAGAGTGAGCATCTTGTAGCATGCTTATGAGGTCCTCCTTTGAGTACTCCTCATCATCATCCCTCTCACTCTCACTCTCATCGGATGATACCTTAGCGGCCTTAGCCATGAAGCACGTCGATGGAGCGTCGAAGATAGAAGGCTTGCTTGAGATAGCAAGACTAGCCATAGCCTTCTTCTTGGTGGTCTTCCTCTCATCATCACTAGAATCACCATCATTGCTTGAGGATGCATCACTATCCCATGTCACAACATAGGATCCACCCTTCTTCTTTTCTTTCTTCTTCTCTTTCTTCTCCTTCTTGTCCTTCTTGCTCTTCTTACGATCATCTTCATCATCACTAGATTGTGGACAATCCGCAATAAAGTGATCTTTGCTCTTGCATCGATAGCATCTTCTAGTTGAGCTCTTGGTTGTATCTCTTCTCTTTCTTGCTCCAAAGCCTTTCTTGTTCATGAACTTGCCAAACTTCTTGACAAAAAGAGCTATTTCTTCATCATCCAACTCATTTCCGCTTGTGCTAGCTTCATCATCACTTTCCTCCTTCTTTGCTTTTCCCTTGCTCTTGATCTTGCAGGATGATGCCTCGAATGCCACAGTCTTCTTCTTCTTCTCTTCCTCTTGGGCTCCCTATCCCGTTCCACGCGGTATGTGTCTTGAGTGACCACATCACCTAGTACTTGGTTTGGGGTTACCGTATCCAACCCTTCTCTCACAAGGATGGTTACCAAGGTATCAAACCTAGGTGGCAAGCATCTCAAGAACTTGTGAGAAAAGTCCTTGTCATCCACCTTATTGCCCAACGCCTTTAAGTCATTAACAATCACTTGCAACCGATGAAACATCTCCGGTATGCTCTCATCATCTAGCATCTTGAAAGTAGCAAGCTTGTCTTTGAGAATGTAAAGCTTGACACTCTTCATGGCCTTGGTCCCCTCATAGGTCTCCTCTAATCTCTCCCATATTTCACTTGCTCTTTCAAGATTCTTGATTTGCTCAAAGACTTTGATGTCGAATGCTTCATAGAAAAGGTTGATTGCCACATCATTCCATTGAAGTTTTTCTTCTTCTCTTGGAGTTGGATCGGCGGAGTCAATCACAACAAAGTCATGCTCGATCACATCCCATTTCTTTCTATTCATGCCCCTTGTGAACGCGCACATCTTCCGCTTCCAACAATCGAAGTTGGTGCCGTCAAAATGTGGTGGCTTCCCCATATAGTTGATTTGAGCCATTGCAACACCGGAGGTTGTAAATCCTCAAACAAACGGTGACTTGGCTCCGATACCACTTGAAAGGTCCGAATGGCTAGAGGGGGGGTGAATAGCCAATTCAAAAATCTACAAACCTGAAACTCAAAGCTCAAAATGAGTATCAGATTGCACAGTCGGTACTACCGACTATAGGGGCCAGTACTACCGAGGTCGGTACTACCGGCTCTACAGGTCGATACTACCGACAACCTAAAAACTGCTACGAGATCGAGGTAGAGGAGATGCAAAAGTGGATCTAGCACATACCAATGTTTCCCTAGGAGATGTAGATGAAGTTTATACCTTATCCAAGTAGCGGCTCCTCCCAAAAGTGTAGATCGAGCCTTCTCACACCTAAGAACGAGAGAGGAGGGAGGAAGAACGCGAAGAACAAGAATGCAAACGAAATAATCCAAGATGCAAATCCAACAAGCACACGAGACACGAGATTTAACCCGAGGTTCGGCCACTTCACCAAGAAGCACCTACGTCCCCGTTGTTGAGGTGACCACGAAGGTCGGAGTCTCTTTCACCTCCTTGCCTCACTCAATCAACCACAAAGGCTAGTTGAGTTTCTTCACTAAGAATCGCAGGGTAATACAAACAATTCGGAGTGCCCTCACAAGTGAGTCAATCACGGGCAACAACCGAAGAACACCTAACCGGCTAGGATTCCAAGAACCCAAGAGTAAAGAACACAAATCAAGCCGGAGAGATGTTGGATCCAAGTGCTCTAGACGTAGATCGATGCGTCTCACTCTCTAATCTCACTTCCCTAGCTCAAAGCTTGCAAGAGATTCACTCTAGAATCAAAGGGGGAGAGAGAGGAGGTTAGTCAACACTTGGGAGCTCTCTTTCTTGTGTTTGGGCGCAATGAATCGAAGAGGTAACGGTTAGAAGCCGGCCGAGCGGCTACTTAAACAAGTCAACTGTGCCACGGTCGGTAGTACCGACCCATAGGTCGGTAGTACCGAGGGTCGGTAGTACCGGCCTTATGGCGGTACTACCTCTAGGCCAAAACTCCTCCGAACAGAGAGTTTGCGCGCTGCCTACAGAGGGGTCGGTAGTAGGGTCGGTACTACCGGCCTTATGGTGGTACTACCTCTAGGCCAAATATGGCCCAAAACAGAGAGCATGCGATCTGCTCGCGGATGGGTCGGTACTACCGGCCTTATGGCGGTACTACCTCTAGGCCAAATATGGCCCAAAACAGAGAGCATGCGATCTGCTCGCGGAGGGGTCGGTACTACCGGCCTTATGGCGGTACTACCTCTAGGCCAAAAATGGCCCAAAATAGAGAGCATGCGATCTGCTCGCGGAGGGGTCGGTACTACCGGCCTCAAGGTCGGTACTACCTCTAGGCCAAAAAAGACCTCCGCGCTAAAACGACCACAACTTTTAGCTCCGAACTCCGATTTCGATGATCTTGGATATATAATTTGGAAAGCTTATTCAGAGGGCTACACAACCCACATGAATACAAGATCCAAAGCACAAAGGATTAGTACAGAAATCTAATCCAAGACCGATCCTAGAGTTCGGAACACACCGAAAAACCTCCTTTTCTTCTCCGAGTTGATTCACTTCAACTCCAACACCTTCTCCTTTGCAAATGTGCCAACACCACCAAGTGTATACCACCTTGTGCATGTGTGTTAGCATTTTCACAAACATTTTTCAAAGGATTTTCACTTTCACTCACCACGCCACTCGATCCTAGCAACAACGCAAAGTTAGATCGCTCAAGTGGCACTAGATGTTAGACGTCATGAGCACTTTTCACCACATCTAGCTAGCCTAATTTATATCCCTCTTGATAGTCCAGCTTGCCTATACTCAAGATCAAAAGAAAGAAATAATCTACCACTTGAGCAAGGCATCTTTTCTCTTCTTCATTTCACCAAAGGTAGAGCACTTGATCACATGAGTGCTTGTGGCCGTCAACATCCTCCATGGTTGCCACCTTGCTAGCTCCACCAATGGCTTGGTCATAATCCTTTTCCATTAGCTACACACATGCTTCTCAAAAGGATTAGATCAAAATAGGTTTCATCAATTAACCAAAACCAAACTAGGGCTTTCACCTAAGAGGTACAATCAATAACAACTTTCCAAACGTCTGACAACCTTGGGATGTCTGAACCAAGGGAAGGTCCGGTTCGTCGGACCTAAATATCCGAACTTTCGCCAAAAGGTAAAAATCGGTAGTTATCTTTATATTTACTTTGCTGCATATTTCTCATATTTAATCCATAACCATTTCTTGCATCATCATATTTAATTCACAACACATTTTATTTTTTGCATTACATTAGAAAACAAAATATTTCACTGCATCATAAAGCCCCATGTGAATAATTCTATGGCGTGTAAAAACCCGCATGAATGTTCACCATGGTGGCATAAAAATAAATATGCATGCATTCATCCTCTGCATTTTCTCTTGCATCATAAAAATATAAAATACAAAAATATTGAGAAAGAGATCTTACTGAAATTCTAGACAACTAAGGCTTGAGTGGCCAACCGCTAATGCTTAATCTGTTCCACATGTTTTGTTGTCTATTTGAGTTTCACAGGATTTGACAGGCCAAGAAAAGCTAACGAGCAACTAAATGTTTCATCCACTGTTGGAGCACTATTTCAACAACCATCAACATCAATCAAAGCTCTGATAGAGGAAGGACATATCCGCTTCCAGTCTGCTACATTACAAGTTCGAACGACTACGTCAACATTCAGCTTGGGGGAAGGCACCCCCATGTATCCATGTAAGTATCTTTATCCTCTTAAGTTTTTCATTCTATAAACAAATTCAAAAAAAATGTGAGCACATGAAGGCTCACCCCTAAAAAGAAAAGAATAAAAATATGTGGGCACATGAAGGCTCACAATTAATAAAAAAAAGAATAAAAAATGTGAGCACATGAAGGCTCACCATTATTTAAAAAAGAGACAAAAATATATGGGCACATGAAGGATCAACGCTATTAAGGGAACCAGCTTGGGGGAGACGCACCCCCGTTATCTTCGCGATTCAGGTATGTCTTTATTATTACTACTACTATTATTATTAGCTTTTATATTATATCTTAAAGTGTGTTAGACTAAATAAACAAAATAGTATGTTTTAAGAAGTTGATGACTAAAAGAGAACCCTCTCTCTCTAATCTTTTACATGGAAATGATGAATAGTTGCTCTATCTAATTTCTTTCAAGTACCTAGTCTTCAAAGCATGAGTTCTCCTAATTAATAATGATGCCTGAAAATAAAATTAATTGCATGGTTGGCAAATACTTAATCTAAGGTCTAGGTATTGAAGGACCGAGAATGCAAAAGCAAGGCGACCAGAGGGGGGGGGGGGTGAATGGGAGCCTAAAAATTTCTCTCGAAACATTGGCCTTTGTCCCAAAAACCAACCCCCAAAAGCTTCGACCGAAACGTGATGCCTACGACCCTTGGAAGAGGTTGGATGATCCCTAGGATCACAGCGAGGCACCACCAAGCAAGAGCGAACCAAATACCAAAAGCTTCGGCTCAAGTTCGACCCCAAAAAACCGACCCTCGAACGTAGATGGAAGGTTACGTCGAGAAATCTCCAAATACCTATGCTAACAAGTAGCAAAGATACCTAGAGAGGTTTCTCGGTTAACTCAAGGGTCAAACGAGAAGTCCGAAAACCAAATGGAAAAGCCGAGAGGCAATTTGCACTGTCCAGGACAAGTCTGCGAAGTCTCGGACAGTCCGCGGTACTGCCGGATTGTCCGCGAGGAAGGGGCGGACTGTCTGCCGGCAAAATGTCCAAAACAGCAAGTCTGATGAACCTTCCTGGTCGACTCGCGGACTGTCCGCGATCGACTCGACGGACTGTCCACCGTTCAACCAAAAGCAAAACAGCTGAAGAACACAGCCACTGATCTGGCTCGTCCCCGATGCGCGGACTGTCCGCGGGGTGGATGGCTGACTGTCCGCTACCACCCAGTGAGGGCGATTTCGGTCGCCCTCAACTCAAATCTCCCCAAATCTGATCCAAATCGAAATCCCTTGTTCTCAAACATGGAGAAGATGATCACGAGGTAGTTAGGAGACTATCCCCAAGTAATCATCCGCTTAAATCAACTCAATCAACGGGAAATCGAAGGGGATGGTGTATGAACCCAAAAAGCGCCACAAAACTTGAATCGACCCGATCTACTTGTTCGTGAGGAGTTAGATGAATTCCTTCGATGGAAATGATCTCCTCACTATAAAGAACAAGTTGATTCAAGTGGATTCGAAAAAGACGCAACGTAGAGGAAGATCGAGTGACGGGAAAATCATGGAGAAAAGAAGAACGCGAAGAACAAATTCAAAACGCGAATCAAACCACGAATTTGCAACCGTGTGGCTACCACACGCTACAATAGTGAGATTACGGTCTCACTTCCTCAAAATCTCACGAACATAGAGGTATGATTGTCTTCTCTGCGGATCTTAGTTAGCTACAGTAGGGAACGGGAGAGAGGAAACCCTAGAATGAAAATAGCAGTGGCTGAGATAGGATGGGAGGTGGGTGTCTCCCTCTACTTATTCTACTTCTAGTTCCCACTCTACCCCTAACTAATTACAGAGCGAACCAGCTAAACCCTAGGGTTATTCTGGACCAACTCGAAATAGATGGTGATCCGACGGCCACGCCTGCACAATAGGTAGCTTCGCCTCCTTGCGACCTCACCGATTGCCGCCACGTGCCGCCACCTCTCTGCTCGTCCTTTTCACGGACCTCGCCCCCGGTTTTGAGGCCGAAACCGGGAAACCTGTCTTCATGACCAACCCCCGGTTTTGAGGCCCAAACCGGGAAACCCGCCGTCCATCGCCTGAGTTTTGTGGCCCAAACTCAGAAACCCGCCAGCGCCCAGGTTTTGAGGCCCAAACCTGGAAACCGTCCTTAGGCCGAGTTTTGTGGCCCAAACTCGGCAAATCCGTAGCACCCAGGTTTTGTGGCCCAAACCTGGAAACCGTCCACTGGATGGTTTTTTTGTGGCTCAACCATCAAACTGACGCCGTAGAGGGGATGCACCGCCCGTGCACCCCGTCCACCGACACATGTCCCCAGGTGCTCGACCCGAGCAACACTGTGCCCCGCAAGTCTCCGCTCGTCGCTGTCTCAGGTTGTCAGCCACCACAGCTGATCCTTAGGCCATCGGTCCCTCAGTCCAAGCCTCACGTCCGCCCTTCACCGCTCCCGGTCCATCTGCACGACACGTCTCTACTTGACCTTCACCTTGCCTTCGATCACTGTCTCCGTGCTCGACACCTGCACAACACAAGCCAAAGAACATGCGCATCAAACCAGTTGACAATCACTCATCACTCAAGATCCGGCATACACCCATGTATCCGCAATCTCCCCCTTGATGAGTGCATTGTCAACTACCAACACAAATCATATGAAAGAGGAAGAAGAAGGAAGAAGGAAGAGAGAGAACTCGACCAAATGACCCAAAAGCATAGCAAAGCCGAAAGAAGGTCAAGTGGAATGAGCAAAACAACTTGGTCCCCAAAGACATGGGGAACGGCTTGACGCAACCAAGCAACGCAAAGCTAGCCCTCAAGAAGAGGTAGAACAGGCTCAACACCGCTAGCAGGAAAGCTAGATACCAATTGAAATACCAATTGAAATTCAAGCAAAATAGAGCTAGCCCTCAAGAAGAGGCAGAACGGGCTCAACAACACTAGCGAGAAAGCTCGATACCAAGTGAAGAGCGTATAGACAAAGTCGCTAGTCCCTTAAGAAAGAGGCAAAGGCTCAACACAACTAGCTACCAAAAATGCTCCGAACCAATTGGAAAAAATGCTCCAAACCAAATGAGCAAACTCCCCCTCCAATAGTGCACACTACTAGGACATGATTATGATTTGTCAAAATTTCTCCCCCTTAGTTGATAATGCACTATCAAGCAGATTTTTCCCTTCCAAATGCATATGAGTCAAAAATGCAAGTTAGCAGCTTCAGGAGCATAATCGATAGAATGAAAAGATGCTCTAAAGAGTGCTGGTCCGAAACCTCAACGATAGATATCAATGCTAGCAAAGGCTCAAACTGATCACCAAATACGAAATATGAACATATGAGTAAAGTGAGCAGTTTGAAGTCATTCAGAAAAGATGTTCACCATAAATATAGCACTGAACATGTATAGACAGGAGGTCAAACAAGTGTTAAACATATATACAAGGTGAACTACCCCTAGCAAAGTTCAATCATCATGCTATAGAAAGAAACATAGACTTGTGTTTTCAGATTTTATCGGAGTTGCAGCGGTGAAATTACACAAGTTCAAAAACAGCATGTGATTGCGAGAGGTTGAAAACTTGTCAAAGCCTAACTTTTCAACCGTGCTAAGCCTATGCAGAAGCAATCAGAAGCTTAAAGCAACAGTTTCGGTCTTACACTACACGGCTGAAGTTTAACTCAAAGTGCAATGAGGAACGGTCTCGATACCGTGATGTGCTGACAAGCAATCCCATCTCGATCTTTGCAATTCACTTAAACTTGGTTCAATTTTAAAGCAGTATATGATCATACCAAGCAAGTGAATGACTCAGAACTAGATACATTGCAACCTAGCATATATGAAAAGCACAAGTGATTTCAACACATCCTACACATGCTAGTTGCTAATCTCAATGGTGAACAAGTTTCAAATTTTATGTTTGTTAAGCATATTCACCATTCATAAAATAGCTCAGCTCACAACATGTATCAGTGATCAGAAAGAGCATAAGGTACAAGCATCATCATATATCATCGGAGCATACTAGACAGAGCATAGTTACATTCTAAGGAATATAGTCATGAAGCTCAGAAAGTAAAGATGCATGAAGAAATGCAAAGACTATTCTACTAAAAAACAAAAATGAAATGAAGCAAAAAGAGTCAGTCTATGATACACGAGACAAAATGTTCCCCCCATCTAAAAGGGGAAACACACACCAAGCTCACCTCTCAACCTAGCAAAGGTTGATTGGTCCAAAGGCCTGGTAAAAATATCTGCCAACTGATGATGAGTATCGACATGGCGAAGGTCGATATCACCCTTCTCATAGTGGTCTCGCAGAAAATGAAAGCGCACATCAATGTGTTTGGTCTTATAATGCAGCACGGGGTTCTTAGCAATGCTAATAGCACTCGTGCTGTCACAAAGCAAAGGAACGCGAGAAAAACTCAGACCAAAATCACGCAAAGTGGCCATCATCCAAAGCAACTGAGAACAGCAGCTGGCCGCAACAACATACCCAGCCTCTATGGTAGACTGGGTGACACTAGACTGCTTGCTAGAGGACCAAGATACAAGAGAAGAACCAATAAACTGACAAGTCCCAGAAGTGGACATGCGATCAAGTCGGCAACCAGCAAAATCGGCATCAGAATAACCGCAAAGGGAGAGGGTGGAGGAAGCAGAATACCAAATCCAAAACTCTGGAGTGAAACGAAGGTACCACATAATGCGCTTTACCGCCTGACGGTGAGAGGTGCGCAGCGACGCCTAAAAGCGCGCGCAAAGACACACCACGAACTGAATGTCCGGGCGTGTCGCCGTCAGGTACAGCAGCGACCCAATCATGCTTCGGTACTCCTTCTGGTCCACAGCTTCTCCATCCTCGTCCGCATCCAGGGCCGTCATGGTCGACATGGGTGTTGGAAGAGGCATGGCCTCACCCATATCGAACTTCTTCAGGATGTCCTTGGTGTACTTGCCCTGGTGCACAAACGTTCCTTCTTGGGATTGCTTGATTTGCAGCCCAAGGAAGAATGTCAACTCGCCATCATGCTCATCTCAAACTCCCTGCTCATAAGATCTGCAAACTTGGCAACCAAAGCGTGAGAAGAACCACCAAAAATGATATCGTCCACGTAAATCTGGACCAAGAGAGTGTCATTGCCTTGCTTGACGAGAAAAAGCGTTTTATCCCACATCCCATTTTAAAAACCTTCGCAAGCAAAAAGGTTTTCAACCTATCATACCAGGCTCTAGGGGCTTGTTTCAAACCATACAAAGCTTTGTGAAGTTTAAAAACATGGTTTGAAAACTTGGGATTTTCAAAACCGGGGGGTTGTTTCACATACACCTCTTCTTCTATGTAGCCGTTTAGGAAGGCACTCTTGACATCCATTTGAAAAAGTTTAAACCCTTGGGATGCAGCAAAAGCCAAGAGTATCCTAATTGCCTCCAAACGAGCTACAGGAGCAAAAGTCTCCTCATAGTCTACCCCCTCCTTCTGACTATACCCCTGGGCTACAAGTTTGGCCTTGTTTCTCACAATGTGGCCATCCTCTCCTTGTTTGTTTTTGAAAACCCATTTTGTACCAATAGGGTGACACTCGGGAGGAGGTGGAACCAAAACCCAAACCCGATTTCTTTCAAAATTTTCTAACTCCTCATGCATGGCATTAACCCAATCTGGATCAGATAAAGCATGTCCAACATCTCTTGGTTCAAAATCAACAACAAATGCAGAATGAGCAAAGTAAGAGATTTGTTGTGACCTTGACTGAGTGACACATTCGTCGATGCTGCCGATCATCTGTTGGGGCGCCTCCCGAGCTGAAGAAACCTCCCCCTCAACAGCAGCTGGCGCCTCCTCGGGTACAAATGGTACAACCCAAGGTGGCGGATCCCACGGCCCCCAAGTAGTCGACGAGGAGGGGTTTGTGACACCCTAGTGTCAAGCACTGCATTAGGAACTACATTTAGCTACTAAAATGCATAAGCAATGCATTGCATCATTTCATGTGCATGAAAGTGCTTTTTGTCTATGGTTTATTTATTTGGATTATTGATTTCTATTGGACTTAATGGTTTCAGTGGATTTCTGTCTTGACAACTAATTTTATGAAATAGACAATATTGAGTATAGTACTTTTTATGTTGACACCTTGATCTAGTTCAAAATGGTTTGACAAATAAAAATGTGAGAACAAAATGATTTATAGCTCAAGAATTGGCTTTATTTCTGTGAAGGTTGAGAAAATGCTTTCCAGCAAAAGTGTCTTATATGAAAGTTGTAGAGAAAATTATTTTGAACAACTTTTATTTTTGGGTCAAAGCCTAGTTTGGAGTTTTTGAAACTATTTTTGATTGGTCAAAGTTTGAAAAGTTTTTGGAAAAAGAAAAAGGAAAACCTTTTTCTCCCGCGCCCCATTTCCGGCCCAACCGGCCTTTCGGCCCGCCTACCGCCGCGCCGGCCCGCTCACGCGCGCGCCGCTCCACTCCCGCCCGCGCGCGCCGCGCGCGACCGCCCGCCGCGCCGTACGCCGGCCGGCTTGCCGCGTGGCGGCTTGTCCCTGCCGCAAATCCGCCTCCGCCACTCTCCGTGTGATCCTTTTTCTCCCGATCACGCAACGATCTCCACCGGCCACTCCCGCTCCGCCTCGCCTGCCGCGCCGCCTCGCCGCTCGCGCCGCTCTGCTGCGCGACGTCGTGTCGCCGTGGCCCCCGCCACGACCTCGCATCGCCGCCGGCCGAGCCCGAGGGCAAAGACCCCACGCACTGCACCCCTCTCCCTCTCACTCTCCATTCGCACGAGCCGCACCCCCAGCTCTCCCCTCTCTCCCGCAAACGAACGCGAGCCGAGTCCACTCCCCGCTCGCCGCCGTTCACCACCGTCTTTTCCCCTCTCCGTTCCGGCCACGCCCGAGCTCCACCATCCAATCCACCTCGCACCAAGCTCCGCCTTCGCCCCGCACACACGGTGCGCGCGAAGGAAACACCGGCCGAGCTCCACCACGCCGTCACCACCACTTCCCCCTTTCGGTCGCCGTCGCCGCCGAAGGAGGGCAAGTGTTCGTTCTTCATCGACCAAGCCTCTGCTGAGCTCCTTCTTCCTCGACGAGCCTCACCGAGCGAAGGCAAGGTGAGAACACCCCTCTTCTAGGTCTCTACCGACCCCCACCTCTCTCTCTCCCGGTCGAGCGCCATTAGCGCCGCCGTGGCCCGCGCACGTGGCCGAGCTCCACCAGAGCTTCTCTGGCCGAACCAACCCACCTAATAGCTCTCTTAGGGTTCACTGATGCTCCCCACTCCATCGATTGCACCGGCGACCGCCGGAAACAGCGAAACCGTGCATCGCCGCCGTCGCCGCCCGCCATAGCTCGCCGCCAACGAGCTACGGCCGTGCGCTAGCCCAACCACCACCACCATTCGACCCGCCTCGTCAAGGCGAACACACCGAACCTGGTCGCACCGCCGGCGACCTCACCGCCGGCGAGAACCGTGCGGTCAACTCCTTCCCCTGCTTTGCTCTCTCTGACCGATGGGCCCCCATTGACCCACGGGCCCCGCACGCAGTCACACTCGGTCCATGGACCGAGTCCACACAGGCCCAGCCGGGAAGATTTAAATGATTTTCCTTTTTGTTTTATTTTCTAGGGAAGCTTGTTATTTTTGTGTAGCACGTTTTAAAGGTCCAAATGAGGTGCTTTCACTTTTGTTAGCTTGATCATGAGTAGATCTATCATGGAAAAATATGAAAGTATTTTTGGTGAAAGTTTATATTACTGTTTTTATTTAATCCAGTTTATGTGCTTTTGTTGGGATAAATGGATTTATATGTTTTCTGGTTGAGTTAATTCATGGCAAAATTTGTATAGGCTTCTTATCATGTTAAGTACTTGTGAAAAATGTATGAGGCACTGTTTATGTAGAAAAAGTGTCTGTTAGGGTTTAAAGTCCTTTTTGGCTATTTTCTTGCCTGAGTGCCCCGCTCACGAGGCTTCAGTCTTCTCCCAAGGTAAGCCCCGGAGCATTCTAAGTCTCCCATCTTTTATAATTAATATACTTGAGTACTTTTATACTGTGATGCATTAGGTATAGGAGTTGATTGAATCCTACTTGCTGCATTACCATTCCTTGATTACTGATTATTACCTGCCTTGTTATCCTGTTACTTATTTATATGTAGAATTGCTTAGTCCGCTAAATAAAAGTAGTAGTTAAGAATGTTTCCGTAATACCCCTGATGGGTATTTACCGGATCACGGTTGGCTATATTTGTTATCGTGGAAAAAGAACCTGAGTTGTAATGAAATACGGTCAACTGGAAGGCAAAGCACAAGTTTGGAAACTTGGGGCAGTCCGTCCGTTGGATCGTGTAGGTTTGTATCGATGATGGCCCTCATTCATTTTTGAACGCGCCCTTTTACTTACGGATATATCGGTGCTGTAATCATCGACCCCAAAGCCGGTTAGAAGCTGTTCAGGCCGGTCTCAACCCGTGTCGCACCCTCTAAAATGGAAACACGATCTGCCTCAGAATGGCCATCGTATAGTTCTAATTGGGTGGTCCGTGCTTGAACCGCGACGATTACCACCACGAACAAGCATCAAGCGGTTACCCAATGCATGGACCCGACGGGGAAAGTGTGGGTTGGTATTAAAGGTCTTTCACCAGCTAATTTGGAATTCGATTCGAGTCGCCGTCTCCCCCGGTTAGTGGGAAACTATGGCAAGCTTCACCACGATACAACTCCATGTGATGTTTTAAGGGTTCAACTAAAATATGGATTAGTGAACTGGATATGGTTATATTATTGCTTGTTAGACTCAAGTGGATGTAATAGTTCAGGTGCAAATCTAGATTAAGAGGTAGGTCTAAAACTGACAGCTCATCAATATCATTAAATAATCCTTCTCTCAATTTGAGCCTTTTTGCAACTAAAGGTCCCAGCTCCACCAAAAAGCTTTGCATACCCTTGGTGTCTTTTATTTTCAGTTGGACGGGTAAGTCTAGCTGAGTACCTTCCCGTACTCAGGGTTTATCCCGTTGTTGCAGATGGCCAGGTGTACTATGGCTATTGTAAGCACTGCCTCTACCCGGTGGAGGGTGATGAGGAATAGGCCTAGGGCAGGGTCATCAAGAAGCTTCCCCTTCTCTTTTGTCAGACTGAGACTCCTAGTGGCACACTATCTGAAAAAGGAGGAGTGAGTTGTGTTGGGTTAAGTGATCAAACATTGTTTTATTTGGACCACATGTGTGGTGGTCGTATTTCAAAACTTATTTAAGCTTCCGCACTTTTAAATTCAGTATTGTAATAACTCTATTTTAATTTCGCACTCTGATGTTTAAATTCGGTTTCGTTTAATTGTGATGTCTCCTTACGAATGTAATACTTGAACGATACGATCCTGTATGTTGTACGATGTTGAAATCCTTCGAGATTTCCGGACTACCGGGGTTATATGGATTCAAGTGCGGGTTGGTGTCAGACGAATTTGACTAAGACAGTACTTGAGTTCTTATAATCAGGACGGTTCCGCGACAGGGTTGGGGCCGTGAGTCGTCGTAGTAGAAGCCGATGCTTGCGGCACAGCAGGTGGAGGTGGTGCTGGATCATCCATCCCTTCAGCACCCTCGTCCTCGTCATCAAAAAGAGGTTCGCCAACCTCATGATCACCTACACGCTCAAATCTAGAAGAAGGACAAACCATGGTCTCATCGGATTTCTCCATGACTCGGTTAGTATCAAGGTTAAGTACACGATATGCACGAGTATGAGTGTCGTAACCCAAAAATACACCGTCAGAAGAACGAGACTCAAATTTGTCCAGGTTGCCTTTCTTGAGTATAAAATAGTGGTGTCTACACCAGATTTTGGACCAAGAGGATTATTAATTTGTAAGCATAAACGACTGATTTATTAAGGAAAAAGATCGGCCTAAAAATAAAGAAGCTTGTGTAGGTAAAGCGTGACCAGAAGGATGGACCAGCGCGACGGGCTTCAAAGACGTGTCGGGCTCAACCAAGGAGTTCAAATCCGAGTCGTCTTTTATTTTTACCTATTATGTAACCTAGTCGTGTTAGAACAGGAGTCAACCGGGTTATAAATAGTTAGAAAACACCAATTTTGTAGGGATGATCCAATCAATCAATACATCGGCCCTCGGCCAAAACCCTAGGAGTAGGAGTAACGTAGATCTCGGCGAGACCTTCAATCAGGCTGGGCTGCATCGGCATCGACCGACCTCCGGTTTGCTTGTAAGTTTCACCAATGGCTTATGTCATCGTGTAATAAGGCTGTATTTGGCATCGACCAAACTCTTGTTAAGCTATGGCATGGTTAGTTATCAGTTTAAGCTCATCCTTCGTAAGACTGTCTTGACTCTGATCAATCTCTTACTTCAGTCGATCATGGCTAGTTATCGGCTCTATTGGTTTGGCAAGCTAGTAGATTCATTAAGTTACCAATGTTGTTTTATGTTTTAATTTTGTTTCTTTATGTTTTATACAAGATCTTGCCCAATCAAGATTGACAAAGTGGCTCAATCCTAAAAGATGCTTCGTTTCGGCTGTTTTGAGGTTTATACGCTCACAACAGAGAAAATAGCCGATTCAAGCCTTTCATCGACTATTTTGTCAATCTTGGTTGTTACATGTTGTGCGTTCGAGATACCCGATAAAACCATGATCTGATCTGAGAGCAGTTAGATTTGATCTAGCATGTTTATTATGACTGTATTTCCGAACCCCATTGATATATATGATAGATTAAGTCTGTTTATTTTAGATTAAATCATGGTTTTGACGGATAGATCTTGTTCGTGCCTCATGGACCCTGAATCGACTAAAATAGCCAATCCAGTTATGCTTTCTTCATAATGTGTTCTTTTAAGTGGCTTGGAATTAACGGATCTACTCTTTGCATGAGACGTGATCTAGCTTGGTCACCATTAAGGCTGTATGGAGACACCCCACTGTTGATGTTTAAGCTATTTTATCGATCTATTTGTTATTATGGCTGTATGGAAACACCCCACTGTTAATGGATAGAACTGCTCGTGCATTTAGTCGATACGTTGGTTTCATGTCACTTAGATGTACACATAGATCTTTATTTTGTTAACATCTTTCAAGCTCATCGGCTATTTGTTTATTATGAACACTCTTTTACACATGTCATAGCCGTTATGCTTCATATCTTTTTCAATACCTTTCATGCAATCTCCTAGGAGTTGACTTTGTAGTGAAAATCCTAAAGACAAGTGGCTATATCAGAGCCATATAATTTGGAACTGTCTGGTACCAAACCGGCAGGTTCCACAATTTGACAGACTTTCCTTCTCCTTGTCAACTACAGGTCAAATTGACTGGCACACTCGAAGTCGATCTCGCTAAGATTCGGCTCCACCATACGTTGAAGGTTAAGGAGGTCAGGACCTTGCTTCGCACCCATTTGAGGACCGTGTGCACGAGTGTGTTGGTGTGACCGACCAAGATTTTACGTCAACACATTCTTTTGGCACACCCGGTGGGACCAATCATCTAATCATGACAATCAACAACGAAGACGTGTTAAACGTGACAATTGAAGAACTTCCAGATGAGCTTCGATGCCTGATAGAAGAAATTGTTGAACAATATCGTTATATGTGTCTGTTGAGCTTCAGTAAAAGCAGGGATAAGAAAATTATCCAAAAGTCTCATCTACCAAGAGTGGTTCTAGATGGCCATGTTGATCCGATGGTTCAGGTCCAGCACAATGCCATGCAAGAAGTGATCAGCAAAGCAATGTCTGCCACTCTGATAAATCACAATGAAGTATTCCTCAACAGTCTCTCAAATGCCATTAAAGAGGCCTTCAATTTAGGCGATGACAGAAGGGGTCCAGTATATACCGTGAGAAACAATCAAGGAGCTGAAACTTCTGCTGGACCTCAGGTCAATGGTCCAAATGGCAATGGAAGCCAGGTGATGATTAACCCTGGGGGCATGACACCGCAGCCAGTGCAACAGCCGATTATGAGTAATAACATGTACTCATTGGCTACAAAAATAGCTCCTCATGCAAGGCGCATCACCAGAGACTTCAATGCACCACCATATCAAGAGAGCGTAGCACCTGGTGATATCCCTCAGGGACATCATTATGTCTCAGATTTCTATACCTTGGATGCTCAGGAGAACCCGGGGTATATTGGCAACACTTTCGGGGGGCAGAACATCGGCTATCAAAAGTCGGTAAACCAAATTGATCAACTGATGAGTCGGGTGACTGATCTGGTCCAGAAGCAATTTGGCTTGACACCAAAATCTACAGTGACCGGCTACAAAAAGCCATATTCAGAATGGTTTGATCAGGTTGTTCTTCCTCCAAGATATAGAATCCCTAATTTTACTAAATTCACGTGACCGGTTCAGTAACAACCATGGAGCACATAACCCAGTTTCTGGCCCAGCTTGGAGAGATTGGTGATGAACAAGCACTTAAAGTCAGAATGTTCCCTCTCTCTCTCTTTCTGGTTCGGCTTTTTCATGGTTTTCATCTCTGCCACCCAATTCCATTCAGAGCTGGGGAGATTTTGAAGATAAATTCCATAAATACTTTGACCTTGGAGTATTGGAGAAAGGTCTAGTGGACTTGATCGATACAAGGCAAACGAATAATGAGTCTGGATGCCAGTACCTCCAAAGATTTAGAGAGATGAAGAATCAATGCTACTCCTTATCATTGTCAGACCCAGAGGTAGTTAGCATTGTGATTCCAGGATAGATACCTGCTATCAGAGAAAAAATCAGCTTTGGTTGTAACAGTGTGGCCGATTTAGCTAAAAAGGTAGCAAGTATTGATGCCCAAAATCGGTACAATCAAGTCTTCAAACCCAAGAAAGTCTACAATGCAAAAAGCCATTTCTTCCTGGAAGATGAAGACAATAATTCAGAAGATGAAAGTGATGAAGAAGTGGTTGCTGTAGATTGGTCTTGGAAGAACAATGAGTACATGCCTTGGGCAAAAGCCAAGAGTGTCGAGAAAGATGTAAAGTATAGCTTTGACATCACTAAGGCCGACAAGATATTTCACTATTTGCTAGAAAAAGGTCAAATCAAGTTGACTGGGAACCATACTATCCCATCGGCCGAGGAGCTTAAAGATAAAAGGTACTGCAAATTTCATAATTCTGGTACCCATACTACTAATGATTGCCGAGTTTTCAGAGATATGATACAAAGGGCAATCGTTAAAGGAAAGATAGGTCTGGAAAAAGCCAAAGGCATGGGCATCAACGGCCATCCTTTCCCACAGAACATGGTAGCTCTAGCACCTCGAAGTGAAATCAGGGTGTTGACTTCTGATAAAGCCAAGGCAGCTGGGACAGTTGATCCAAAGAAGCAGCTAACAGCTAGGGAGTATCAGGAGATGAAAGGAAAGAGAAACAATGATCAACATGATCAACGTGAGACTTCAAAGGCTGGTGAAGCAAAAAGGCGTCTAACTGTCAGGATCTTACTAAACAAGTGGAAACATTAGAAAGAAAGAAGCCAGATGCAAAGGGAAAGGGATGAACAAGAATATCAAGAATGGCTAGAAGAAGAAGAGTATAGGAGGTCTCGTGAAGAAGGAAGACGCATCAAAGATGAAGAAAAGAATCATTGGGATTGTCCCTTCTTCAGACATTGTTGGAATGAGGGTTTGAAACTTCCTACTCTTCGTAATTGTCCAGAATGAAGTGATCAGTACCAAGAGTATAGGCAGTCGAGAGACAACCGCCAATCTGTACATGAAAGATTAAGGTTTGAAAATATAGATCAGCGCATAAAAAATAAAAATGTTCATAATCGGCTTGGAGTAAGGTTAGCCGATCATGATCATCCTTGGCAAGAGGGGAAATGGTGTCCTGGTGGCTTGACCAAAAGCCAGAAGCGATGGGTTCAAAGGTTGAGAAATGATGATGTCCAGAAGAAGAAACCCAAAGTCTGGCAAGTAAAGCAGATAGCCGATAAGGGTGAGTCATCGGCTAATATCACTGCTCTGTTCATGTTGCCTGCTAAATTTAGATCCTCTGATCATGAAGAAGAATCTGATAATGAAGAAGCAGTTGCTCAGTGGATCTATCAAGCAGAAGAGGCCACGTTTCAAAAACCTGAGAGACATTCCAATTTAAAGGCTTTATACCTGAAAGGGTTTGTCGATGGGTGGCCTCTGAACAGGATGTTAGTTGATGGAGGGGCAACTGTTAATTTGATGCCATGCGCCACTTTTAGAAAGCTTGGCAAGACCACTAAAGACTTGACTCAGACCGATATGAGGTTGACCGACTTTGCTGGCAACATATCGGCTACTAAAGGTGTTATATGTGTCGAATTGACAATTGGCAGCAAGAGTATGCCGACTACTTTCTTTGTAGTCGATGCAAAAGGATCCTACAGTGTGCTTCTTGGAAGGGATTGGATCCATGCCAACTGTTCCATTTCGTCTACCATGCATCAGAATGTGATTCAGTGGATCGGCGACACTGTGGAAGTGGTAACAGCCGATTCAACTGTTAGTGTTGCTTATTCAGACTCTGATGTTTGGAACTTTGATAACCTAGAGTGCTTTTCTGGAAAGATTCTTGAAGAAGACATTCTCAAGACAATTGACGAAAGTCAACAGCCGATCCAAGCAGTCGGCTTCAAAAAATATATTTAATGGATTATACAGTTAACGAGGATGAGAGTAAGATGGGTAAGGGTTTCACATCGGCTGATGAACTAGAAGCAGTTGACATTGGAAACGGTGATAAGCCGAAGTTGACATACATTAGTGCCAAGTTGGATCCCAAATTTAGGCAAGAACTTATCACATTGTTAAAAGAATATAAAGAATGTTTAGCTTGGGATTATTCTGAAATGCCTGGTGCCTATCAAACATGGGAGTCGGCCTGTAAAACAAGCTCCAAGGAGGATTAGAGCAGAAGTTATGGCTGATGTGAAAACAAAAATCACTCGGCTCTACGAAGCTAATTTCATTCGGCAATGTAGATATGCTGAATGGATATCTAGTCTAGTCCCTGTGTATAAGAAAAACGGAAAAATGAGGGTTTGTATCGACTTCAGGGATTTGAATAAAGCTACTCCAATGGATGGCTACCCAAAGCTGGTGGCAGATATGCTAGTCGATGCAGCAGCAGGACATAAGATTATCAGTTTTATGGATGGCAATGCTGGTTATAACAAGATTTTTATGGCAGAAGAAGATATACATAAAACTGCATTCAGATGTCCAGGTGCTATAGGCTAATATGAGTGGGTGGTCATGACTTTTGGACTTAAGAATGCTGGTGCAACTTATCAAAGGGCTATGAATTATATCTTTCATGAATTGATCGGCAGGGTTGTTGAGATTTATATTGATGATGTGGTTGTGAAGTCCAGGGATTATCAAAAGCATCTTAAGGCTCTCAGAGATACTCTTGAATGCGCAAGGAAGCATGGCTTAAGGATGAATCCTCACAAATGTGCGTTTGGAGTATCAGCTGGTCAGTTCTTGGGGTTTATGGTACATGAAAAAGGGATTGAAGTTGGTCAAAAGAGCTATGATGCAATTGATAAAGCAGTGCCACCAACCACAAAGACTCAATTACAATCTTTGATCTGCAAAATCAATTTCATCAGGAGATTTGTTTCGAATCTATCAGCCAGGATTTTGTCGTTCTCAGTTTTGTTAAAGTTGAAGGATGATCAAGAGTTTAAATGGGGGGATGAGCAACAAAGGGCATTCGATGAAATCAAGGAGTATATGAAGTCTCCACCAGTTTTGATTCCTCCTTAGAAGAACAAACCTTTCAAGTTGTATGTTTCAGCCGATGATCAAACAATTGGATCGGCCTTAATGCAAGAATTTGAAGGAAAGGAAATAGTGGTGTTCTATCTCAGCAGGAGATTACTTGACCCGGAAATGAGGTATTCTCCTATTGAAAAATTATGCTTATGTTTATACTTCTCGTGCACCAAGCTTCGATATTACCTGTTGTCTTCTGATTGCACGGTGGTGTCAAAGTTTGACGTAATTAAACATATGTTGTCCATGCCTATTCTAAATGGGAGAATTGGCAAATGGATTCTTGCATTATCAGAATTTGATTTGAAATATGAATCGGCTAAGGCAGTTAAAGGTTAGGTAATAGCCGATTTTGTTACTCATCATCATAAACAAGAAATTAAAACTTTAGATTTTACCCCATGGGCCTTGTTTTTCGATGGTTCCAATTGCAAGCAAGGTGGGGGCATTGGCATTGTTCTTGTTTCTCCTCAGGGAGGAAGTTTTGAATTTGCTTTCTCAATTTATCCAACCTCCACTAACAATCAAGCTGAGTATGAAGCACTTCTCAAGGGACTTCAGCTTTTGTGTGAGGTAAGGGCCGAGACTGTTGAGATTTTTGGAGATTCTCAATTAGTAATTAATCAATTACTCGGCCTATATAAGTGCAAAGATGATATTCTGAGGAAGCATTATGAAAAGTGCCTTGAGTTGATTGATTCTTTCTCTTCTGTTGTCATAAAGCATATTCTAGATGTCAGAATCAAGAAGCTAATTGTTTAGCTCAGAGTGCTTCTGGGTATCGGCAAATCGTTGAAATATTAACTGATGAAATTGTCAATGATGATGATTGGAGGCTTGAAATTATTGAATACTTGAGGAATCCATCATAGCGAGTATTCAGAAAATTAAGGTATAAGGCTATGAAGTTTGTCCTTCTTGAGGATCAACTTTATCATAAAACAACTGATGGGTTACTTCTTAAATGTATCAGTCAAGAAGAGGCCAAAGTTCTGATGGGAGAAATCCATGAAGGAGTTTGTGGCGCACATCGGTCTGCTCATAAAATGAAATGGATGATCAGAAGAGCCAGATATTTTTGGCCAACCATTTTAGAAGATTGTTTTAAATATTATAAAGGATGTCAGGAATGCCAAAGATTCGATAATGTTCAGAAGTTTCTGGCATCAGCCATGAATCCAATCACAAAGCCATGGCCATTTAGAGGATGGGGAATAGATCTGATTGGCCAAATATTTCTGGCATCTAGCAAGGGATACAAATTCGTGTTGGTAGCAACAGACTATTTTACTAAATGGGTTGAAGCTATTCATCTAAAAGAAGCTTCATCGGCTACCGTAATTGAGTTCATCAAAGAGCATATCATTTATCGATTCGGTGTTTCTCAAACCATTACTACAGATCAAGGAAAGATGTTTGTATCAAAAGAATTTGAGGATTTTGCTGCTAGAACAGGCTTTAAGTTGATCAACTCGTCTCCATATTATGCCCAAGCTAATGGACAGGCTGAAGCTTCTAATCAGATTTTGATCGAAATCATTAAGAAGAAGGTTAAAGAGCATCCAAAAAAGTGGCATTCGATACTAAGTGAGACCTTGTGGTCCTATAGGATGGCATGTCATGGTGCAACTAAGTGTTCACCATATGAGCTGGTTTATGGTCATGAAGCCGTATTGCCTTGGGAAATCAATATAGGATCTAGGAGAGTATCACAACAGAATAATTTGAAGGTCGATGAATATAGACATCTCATGATGGACAATATTGATGATTTGAACTTTCATCGGCTAAAATCTTTGGAAAACATCAGAGCTCAGAAGCTAAGAGTGGCTAAGTACTATGATCAAAAGGTCAGGGAGAAAGAGTTTAATGAAGGGGACTTGGTTTGGAAAGTCATTTTGCCTATTGGAACTAAGGATGGCAAATATGGTAAATGATCACCAAATTGGGAAGTACCCTATCGGATTACCAGATGTGTTCCTGGCAATGCTTATTTCTATGAGACTCTAGAGGGAATCGAATATTTCAGGGCAGTTAATGGGAAATATTTTAAGAAGTATTATCCTAGTATCTGGGTGGATCAGTTATAACTAATTGACCTGGCCAGTGGCTAATGTATCAACGTTGGTATCCAATTGGTAGCCGATACTGATATATCGCCTTCAGATCAAAAAATAGCCGATGCAATCGAAGCATCGCCTTCAGTCCAAAAATACAGGATCAAGAGTCATTGAAATAAAGAAACCTCGATGGGTCTTATCACAAGGAGATCATAAAGGAGCAAGAAATTTCATTATATTCAAGAAAAGGTTTATTTACAAAGGCTTGGTCCTGATAAGCTACTCGAAGACCTTATCTACTATGATTACAGAGGGGGTGGAATCTGCTATTTCCCCGGTCACTCCGTCAACACCATCGAAGTGTATTTCTATAGCGTGACTTATTTCCGGGGTGACTTCGAGACCACCCAAGTCTTGGCCAGTGTAGGCCTGAGCAGCCCCGAGAGCCATGGCGGCGCCATGGCGGACACCGTGGAGGGCGACCTCATGTACCCTTGAGGGGATGTTGGTCACCCTCTCTGCGAAGCTGTCGCCGGCGGCATTCACAGAGTCGGCCGCCTCGTTCCCCACCTCCTGAAGGGTCTCTAGACGCACGGTTAGGTCTGCGGGATGAACAAGATGCATCAAAATTGAGTAGAGGAAATTCAATTTGGTGAAACCTCTTCTGAGAGAAAGAAAAATACCGGCGACACGTGCATCAGACTCGGCGCATTGTTGAACCGCCCGAGAAGCCGTCGCCTCTACCTCCTCCAACGCCTTTTAGAGTTGGGCGATGTGGTCTTCAAGGAGGCAGTTCCTGATGGTGGCCTCCGAGTGAAGGTTCCGCATTTCCGTCATTTGACGGTAATGGCAGGTGGCCGTCGACTCGGAGCTACTGGAGGAGGGGTTTTCAGAGACCGACTCCATTCCACGGGGAGGCGCCAAAGCTGCTGCGGCATTATAAAGACCTTCGTCGATCCTAGATAAAGGCAGAGGAAGAGAGTCAGATCAAACTTTCAAAAATAATGAAGGCTGGAGTGGATTAGACATGAAGAGAAGCAAACCTGATGCGTCGCTGAGGGTGGTAATGGGAGTTTACTTCCTCCTCTGCAGGGCGCTTACCACAGTTGTTGTCTGCCATTGGAAGTGGAATAGGTAGGCTTTTGGGTGGAAAAGCTTTTGGTAAGAAAGAGGGTTTTCGACAGAGGACAAGAGCAAGCAGAAGATGTGCTCTGAGTGTGACGGAAGATGGAAACGAAGGGGAAATTTATATTAGAGGATTGAATATCAGAAAGGGAAAAGATGCCGCTTCATACAATGTGTACAGAGCACTCGAGTGGGATGTTAAATCGCAACACGGTTTTCAAAAGAAGAGCAGTCGTCTCGCATTGATCGTCAAGATGCCGTTCGGACTGTTTGCGGTATCGAAGGGAAAGAAAGAAAAGGCCTCGGCTGATTGACTAAAGAAAAGGTTAGTCGATCAGACCCTAAGGAAAAGAGAATGACATTTTTGGAATAAAATAAATTTTATCCCAAAATTGGGGGGCATGTGTTTACACCAGATTTTGGACCAAGAGGATTATTAATTTGTAAGCATAAACGGCTGATTTATTAAGGAAAAAGATCAGCCTAAAAATAAAGAAGCTTGTGTGGGTCAAGCATGACCAGAAGGATTCATGTGGACCAGCGCGATGGGCTTCAAAGATATGTGGGGCTCAACCAAGGAGTTCAAATCCGAGTCGTCTTTTATTTTTACCTATTATGTAACCTAGTCGTGTTAGAACAAGAGTCAACCGGGTTATAAATAGTTAGAAAACCCAAATTTTGTAGGGATGATCCAAGAAATCAATACATCGGCCCTCGGCCAAAACCCTAGGAGTAGGAGTAACGTAGATCTCGGCGAGACCTTCAATCAGGCAGGGCTGCATCGGCATCGACCGACCTCCGGGTTGCTTGTAACTTTCACCAATGGCTTATGTCATCTTGTAATAAGGTTGTATTTGGCATCGACCAAACTCTTGTTAAGCTATGGCATGGTTAGTAATCGGTTTAAGCTCATCTTTTTGTAAGACTGTCTTGACTCTGATCAATCTCTTACTTCAGTCGATCTTGGCTAGTTATCGGCTCTATTGGTTTGGCAAGCAAGTAGATTCATTAAGTTACCAATGTTATTTTATGTTTTAATTTTGTTTCTTTCTGTTTTAAACAACATCTTGCCCAATCAAGATTGACAAAGTGGCTCAAGCCTAAAAGATGCTTCGTTTCGGCTGTTTTGAGGTTTATACGCTCACAACAGAGAAAATAGCCGATTCAAGCCTTTCATCGACGATTTGATCTAGCATGTTTATTACGGCTGTATTTCCAAACCCCACTGATATATATGATAGATTAAGTCTGTTTATTTTAGATTAAATCATGGTTTTGACGGATAGATCTTGTTCGTGCCTCATGGACCCTGAATCGGCTAAAATAGCCGATCCAGTTATGCATTCTTCATAATGTGTTCTTTTAAGTGGCTTGGAATTAACGGATCTACTCTTTGCATGAGACGTGATCTAGCTTGGTCATCATTAAGGCTGTATGGAGATACCCCACTGTTGATGTTTAAGCTTTTTTATCGATCTATTTGTTATTATGGCTGTATGGAAACACCCCACTGTTAATGGATAGAACTGCTCATGCATTTAGTCGATACGTTGGTTTCATGTCACTTAGATGTACACATAGATCTTTATTTTGTTAACATCTTTCAAGCTCATCGGCTATTTGTTTATTATGAACACTCTTTTACACATGTCATAGCCGTTATGCTTCATATCTTTTTCAATACCTTTCATGCAATCTCTTGGGAGTTGACTTTGTAGTCAAAATCCTAAAGACAAGTGGCTATATCAGAGCCGTATAATTTGGAACTGTCTGGTACCAAACCGGCAGGTTCCACAATTTGACAGACTTTCCTTCTCCTTGTCAATTACAGGTCAAATTGAGTGGCACGCTCGAAGTCGATCTCGCTAAGATTCGGCTCCACCATACGTTGAAGGTTCAGGAGGCCAGGACCTTGCTCCGCACCCCTCTGAGGACCGTGTGCACGAGTGTGTTGGTGTGACCGACCAAGATTTTACATCAACAAGTGGCAACCAAAAACTCTAAAATAACTCACTTTGGGCTGTTTTCCAAAACGCAACTCATAAGAAGTCTTTTTCAAGAAAGCTCGGAGAAAAATGCGATTGGAAATATAGCATGCAATGTTCATAGCCTCGGCCCAATACCGCCTAGGAGTCCTATGCTCATCGAGCATCATCCTGGCCATCTCAACAAGGGTCCGATTCTTCCTTTCTACAACACCATTCTGTGGTGGTGTGTAGGGGGAAGAAAACTGATGCTCCAAACCCAAGGAGTCACAAAACTTCTCAAAGTCCAAATTCTTAAACTCGGAACCATTATCACTTCTAATAGCTCGCATCGAGTTCTTAGGGAACTCATTCTGAAGACGCAAAATCAGATTGCGAGCAAAAGAGAAAGTCTCTATTTTCTCAGCTACAAAGAAAACCCACGAATATCTCGAAAAATCGTCAACAACAACAAGTACATACCACTTCCCCCCAACCGAACTCACCCGAGCCAGACCAATAAGGTCCATGTGCAAAATCTCTCCAGGGTGCTTAGTCATGACTTGGTTCACTGGATGGTGGGGAGCGGCAACCATCTTCCCATGTCTACACGAATGGCAAACAAGATCCTTCTCCATGCTCAACTTGGGCAATCCTCGGATTAGGCCAAGTGAACTAAGCCTTGCAAGCAAGTCAAAGCTCAGGTGACCGAGTCTCCTATGCCACTTCCAAAGATCAGAGGAGGAAGGTCCAGCCAAAAGACAACGAGAAATTCCAAACGACTCCGAGAAATTCGCGCAAAAGACTTTCCCAAAGGGCAAAATCAAACATACAAGATTGCCCTGAGGATCTAAAATACGACTGAGATTCGGCTTAAAATGAATCTCATAGTCATCATCGAAAAGTTGCGAAACAGAAAGAAGGTTAAAATGCAAGTTAGAAACAAGAGCAACATTACGCAACACAAAGTGCTCATTAACTCGCACCGACCCACGAGACAACACTTTATCTTTGCTATTGTCGCCGAAGGTGATAAACTCCTTTCCGGCAACTGGACTAAGACTGGAGAACCACTTGGCGTTTCCGGTCATGTTCCTCGAACACCCGGAATCCACCAACCAAGTGTCCTCCAATCGTTTTACCTACATCAATAAAAAGACATAGGGTGAACAAACGGTCCAACACTAGGGTGAGCAAAATGGGAAGAGTACCAGTATTGGGCCGGTTGCTCAAAAGAACGGTTAGTAGAAAAACCATTCCTAGCACGCCTACGGGGAAAGCGATCACCACGCATAGGAAAACGTGGTCCGCTAAGGGAAGAGCGTCCATCGCGATACACAAAATGCGGTGGAGGGTAACGTTCAACAAAGCCACCGCCACGGGGTCCATATCCTGCAAAGCCAGGATCCCACCGGGCAAAACCTCCCTGAGGCCTAGGACCTTGAGGCATTGAACCTCTAGGCCTAGCAGCTCTCCTCGGAACATTCGGCACATGTACATCATGGAAAGGGTGGTACATGTCCGCATTGTTCATCTCCCTTGCACGACGCTCCTCTCTCTTGCGCCGAAAGCAAAACTCCCTTAAGTGTCCATCTCTCCCACAGTGCTCACAATGGTACCTAACCGCTCTCATAGGGGGTTGTTGGTACTCACGGTAGTGGGTATGGATCACTTTGCCCTTCTGTGGCATGAGCTCCTCTTGAATAGGTGGCATGGTGTCTAGCTTGTTCTTGAGGTGGTTTGGTTTTGGAGCCCATGTCTGTTTCTTGGGTGGAGCTCTCGGAGGTTCAACAAACACCCCATCCTTGGTGTTAGGCTTAAAAGGCTCTTTGGGTGGAATCTTGGTTAGTTTGGGAGTAGTGGTGGAGTTGGGCTTCTCACTCGGATTAAGACCACTCGACTCTCCAATCTTACCAAAAGACGAAGCACACTCATGATGGACCAGGATGTCAGAGATATCATCAGAAGATGATTACTCTGACTAATCCCAGACGGCACGGGAGATCCGAAGACTTGATACGAAGCGTACTTGGATTAAGATTCTCACTAGAACTTAGTCGAGTTCTTAAATGAAGTCTTGTAATTAGATTAGGACTCCTCTGTTGTAACCGACTAGGACTCGGTCTGCGCTATGCTTCACCCAGATATATAAGGGGAAGCAGGCGCAGGCTCCAAACAATCGGATCATAATCATACACAAGGCACACGCCGCACTGGACGTAAGGTATTATGCTATTTAGCGGCCTGAACCAGTATAAACCGCTGTCCCTGTGTACTCGCCGAGTCCTGCGAACGCCGATCCCCACCGAACAAATCGTCTGAGATTACTCAAGATGAGTTGCCGGTTAACAAACACCGACAGCTGGCGCACCAGGTAGGGCTTTCGGCGATTTGACGACCAAGAGCCCGGCGAACCACGACAACATGTTCTCCACGGGATCAATTTTCGTTTTTGGCTCATGGACTTGCGTCGCGGATGACCAAGGAAAGCTGCATCGACAACTTCACACTAAACCAGAAGCGCAAGCCACGCCAAAGATGAATGATCTCACCCAGAACTTGGCAAATCTTGCAATCCAAGATCCGCAAGATCATGAGGACCAATTTGAGGCACCCGACTCCTACTCGAACTCAAATTTTGAGAACGAAAAGGACTCAGAGACCAAACATGGCATCAACTTCGGACTGCGGAACTCGACTGAAAACTTCCAAGACCTGATTGACGCAAAATTCAAAGAGTATCAACAGATACCTTTGACCGAGCTCAACAAGGGCTCGTTTTCAGCTCTACCAAGGAGGGTAACATTGTCCATTGGCCAATACAGCCAGCTCCAGCTAGGCTGGTTGGTACAATCGACCAGCAACTTCCATACCAATACGGACATCAGCTCCCCTTTGAGGAACACGACACCTCAACAGAACTATTCTCCAGCACTTCTACTTTGGAGTCGGTTACGCCAGGATCAACAAACCAGGGCTACACCCGCGAAGTGTTCATGGCAGGGCATCAGTCATCTCTACGACCGCCAACCCCTCCAGATGTCTTCCAGGATGATGAAACTCTGAGTATGATATCTGACAATGACCCAGAAGGACCCGGAGAAACTGAGTCAATAAAAGCTGAGAGAATCAGAAAGAACCAAGCTAAAGAAGCTTGCAGAAGGCGAGCAAATCACCGCAAGGAAGCCGTAGACCGCTATAATGTACGACTCGAAGAATATAATACTCGGAGGCGTCTAGAAGAGAACGCGGAAAATCAAGCTCGCGCTCAACATGATCAGGAGTATCAGTCACAGAATGATCACAATCAACGACGAGCCGATTGCTCCCGCAACCTCGAGCCTGAGTTCATGAGAGTCGCTGGTAACAAGGTATTCTAGACACCCTACCAGAACATCATGGCCCTAGTTACAGAGATGGGAGCCAAGGATAACTGTACCCCTGAAGAAGAGCAACGATTGGTCATGCTTCAAACTACTGCGCTACAACTCCAGGGACGGAACCTTGAGTCTCTAGTTGATGAATAAGCTTCATCCCATCCAAGCCAGAGGCGACCTGTTCAGGAGCGACTCGGCCGAGTTCCAGCAAGGAGTCATCTGGGCCACCGAGTACCCGATCAAGCTGAAGGAGGAGCCAAATCTTCATACCGAGGAGTTGCAATTGCAACATCTGATGCAGTCGATCGTTTCCCTTGCTTTTCCTAGAGGCTACGAGCAGTCCCGTTTCCACAAAAATTCAAACCCGGGAACTACTCAAAGTACGATGGGAAGATAGAACCTAAACGTTGGCTCAGGCTGTACGCTCAAGCAGTTGAGTTAGCAGGAGGAAGCAACGACGTCAAAGCACTCTTTCTCCCAATGGCTCTAGAGACATTGCCACTCGCTTGGTTCGACAAGCTTAAGCCCGAGTCCATTGACTCCTAGGAACAACTCCATCGTATGTTCATAGAGAACTTTGCGGGTGTCCCCGAGAGATCAGATCCCTGGACTAAGCTCAGGACCTACAAGCAACAGAAAAACAAGTCAATACGGGAGTAGTATAGGCGCTTCTCAGAGATCCGCTTCATAGTATCTGATATTACAGACAGAGAAGTAATTGACCTTTTTGGCAACGGAATTTGCGAAAGGTACAATTACAAGGACTTCATCAAACAAGACCTGACCACCGCTGACGAGTTCCATCGGACAGTAAACTCCATGATGGCAATAGAGGAACGCACTCAGGAATGCTTTCCCGAGAGAAATACACAGGGTGATCGAGGCAACAACCAAAGGGGCAACCAGGCCACCCAGCAAAACACCCACAAGAGAACAGGGGACAATACTGTTGCAGCCATGGAGCCTCAGAAGAAGGGGAACAAGCCATCCACCTTTGACGACTTACTCGACGGACCGTGCCCATTCCATCCGAAAGGAGGACATCAGGCTAGGCATTGTCGACAGGAGAGAGGCTTAAACTCCGACTTCAACAAAAACAAGAAACACAAGGGGAAGAAAGTGGTTGACGACCCTCAGCAAGACGCCGGTGGTTTCCAACACCCCAAAGGGACTATCAATGTCATTTTCGGTGGAGTAACTACTAGCGACAGCAAGAGGCTCCAAAAGCTTTCCCTACGAGAAATCATGTCTACAGAGCCAGCGACTCCTAGATACCTTGACTGGTCCGAGCATCCGATCAGCTTCTCCCGAGCCGACCAATGGACCAGCGTCTCCAATGCAGGGCACTACCCACTACTCCTGGATCCTACGGTCGTCAGGTTCACATTGGAAAGAGTACTCATCGATGGCGGAGCAGGACTCAATGTCATCTTCGCAAGCACCTTACGCAAGATGAAACTGGATCTCGTGACTCAGCTTACACCTTCAAGCACCCCCTTTTATGGCATAGTACCCGGAAAGGTGGTTGTACCACTCGGGAGGATCATACTACCTGTCACTTTTGGAACTCAGACCAATTACCGGACTGAGTACATCAATTTCGAGGTAGCCAACTTCGAGTCATCATACCATGCCATATTTGGACGACCAGCTATCGCCAAATTCATGGCAGTACCCCACTACCCGTACCTTCTGTTAAAGATGCCGGGTCCTAAAGGAATCTTAACCTTCAAAGGTGACTTGAAGCGATAATTTGATTGTGACACAGAAGCTGTCCAAATCGCCGAAAAAGCTCAACTCACCCTGGAATTACAAGAACTCGCTCAGATGGTGCATAATACCAAGCCTAGAGATTCAGAAATCCCAACTAAGAAGACGGGTACTATCCAACCATCAGCAGAAGTCTCTACAAAAACCATTGACCTGGAAACTGGTGATCCCTCCAAGACAACGGTTATCAGTGCTCACCTATCTGAAGAATAGGAACTCGCGCTCACCAAGTTCCTTAGAGCAAACAAAGATATATTTGCTTGGAAACCGGCTGATATGCCAGGAGTCCCAAGGAACTTGGCTGAGCACAAATTGGAGTTAAAAGAAGGCTCTAGACCTATCAAGCAAAGACTACGACGATTCTCACCAGAGAAGAAAGAGGCGATCAAGAAGGAAATAGCCAAACTACTCGCGGCTGGATTCATCAGAGAAATCCTTCACCCCGAGTGGTTAGCTAACCCAGTGCTAGTCAAGAAGAAGAACTCTGCGGAGTGGCGTATGTGTGTCGACTATACAGACCTCAATAAACACTGTCCAAAAGATCCTTTTGGCTTACCAAGGATAGATCAAATAGTCGATGCCACAGCAAGCTCCGCTCTATTATCCTTACTGGATTGCTACTCCGGGTACCATCCGATTGCTCTCAAAGAAGAAGACCAACCCAAGACATCGTTTATAACTCCCTTCGGCGCCTACTGTTATAAAACCATGTCCTTCGGGCTCAAGAACGCAGGGGCCACTTATCAACGAGCTATCCAAGATTGCTTGGGTGACCAGATTGGCCGCAATGCAGAAGCTTACGTCGATGATGTGGTAATAAAGACAAAGGATCCGACTACTCTCATATCAGACCTGGAGGAAACCTTCAATCGACTACGCGCATATCAATGAAGACTCAATCCCACAAAATGTGTTTTCGGAGTACCTTCAGGCCAGTTACTCGGATTTCTGGTTAGCCATCGGGGCATCAAGGCTAGCCAAAAGCAGATCACAACTATCATCAACATGAAGCCACCTACCTCCGTCAGGGATGTTCAGAAGCTCACTGGGTGCATGACTGCGTTAAATCGATTCATCTCATGGCTGGGAGAAAAGGGACTCCCTTTCTTCAAATTACTCAAGGCTAGCGATAAATTTCAGTGGACGGAAGAAGCGGACAGGGCCTTTGAACAACTCAAAGGATACCTTACCAATTCACCTATACTGACAACACCAGAACCCAGGGAGCCGATGATGCTTTATATCGCAGCTACCACACACGTTGTAAGCACAGCGATTGTAGTAGAGCGCAAGGACGACAAGCACATCTACCACACCCAATGACCAGTATACTACATCAGCGAGGTACTCTCCGATTCAAAGGTCAGATACCCGCAAGTACAGAAATTACTTTACGCTCTACTCATATCTTCAAGAAAGCTACGACATTACTTCGAAGCTCATGAGATCATAGTTGTTACAGATTTTTCCTTGGGAGAAATCCTCCACAATCGTGATGCTACTGGAAGAATTTCCAAGTGGGCAGTCGAACTGGGGGCACTCAACATCAAGTTCACTCCCAGAAAAGCAATCAAGTCACAGGCTCTAGCTGATTTCATCGCCGAGTGGATGGAAATACAGCAGATCCAAGACAACGCTATTCCCGATCATTGGAAGATGTACTTCGATGGCTCCCTAAAACTCAGAGGAGCAGGAGCCGGAGTACTACTTGTATCACCCGCCGGAGAGCAGCTCAAATACGTCCTGCAGATATTGTGGTCTGCTATCAACAATGAAGCAGAATATGAAGCGCTACTCCACGGACTCAAGCTAGCAGTCGCATTGGGCATCAAGCGACTCCTAGTCTACGGCGACTCTTCTGTGGTAATTCACCAAGTCAAGAAAGACTGGGATTGTACCAAGGAAACAATGAACGCCTATTGCGCGGAAGTCCGTAAGCTGGAAAAACACTTTTCTGGGCTGGAGCTCATTCATATTACCCGGGATCTTAATGTTGCAGCAGATATCCTAGCAAAATTGGGATCTGACAGAGCTCTGGTCCCCAGCGGTACCTTCGTACATGAGTTATCCAAGCCTTCAATCCAAGAGAAAGAAGAGGTTGAGCCAGCGCCCTCCACTCAAGTTCTAACTCTAGCTCCCGACTGGACACGAGTCTTCATTGACTACTTCAAAGAGCATAAACTGCCAAGTGACAAAACCGCCGTAGAGCAAGTCACCAGACGTAGCAAAAACTATGTTCTAGTCGGAGACAGGCTATACCGACGTGGAGCTTCATCAGGAGTCCTCCTCAAGTGCATCTCACCAGAAGAAGGCAGGGAAATCTTAAGCGAAGTCCATTCCGGGTGCTGTGGCAACCATGCAGCATCAAGGACATTAGTCGGAAAAATCTTCAGATCAGGGTACTATTGGCCCTCAGCCTTGAAAGATGCTGAAGACTTAGTCCGCTGCTGTCAATCGTGCCAGTTCTTCGCCAAACAATAGCATGAATCTGTATTCCTCCGTCATGGCCTTTTTCATTCTGGGGACTCGACATGGTGGGTCCTCTTAAACGAGCTCCAGGCGGATTTGAGTACATCTACGTCGCAATCGACAAATTCACCAAGTGGATTGAGTACATGCCATTGGTCAAGATCAACACATCTAAATCAGTACAATTCATGCAGAGCATCTTTCACCGTTTTGGGATGCCACATAGAATTATCACCGACCTCGGGTCGCCTTTTACGGCTATTGAGTTCAAGACATGGGCCAGCGACTGTGGAATCAAGATAGACTACGCATCAGTAGCCCATCCACAATCCAATGGGCAAGTCGAATGAGCAAATGCCCTAATTCTTGCCGGATTAAAACCAAGGCTATTTGACCTCCTAAAAGATCACGGCAGAAAGTGGGTCGAAGAGCTACCTAAGGTAGTCTGGGGGCTACGGACACAACGAAGTCGGACAACAGGCCAAACTCCTTTTTTCTTGGTATATGGCAATGAAGCAATACTCCCGGTTGACTTAATCTAGAGCTCCCCACGAACAGAGCAGTACAACGAAGGCGAAGCTGATGATACCAGGCGGCTAGAAGTCGATAGCCTTGAAGAAGCCCGATTAACCGCACTCTTTCAGTCAGCAAGATACCTTCAAGGGATGAGGCGCTACTATGACAAGAACGTCCATCATCGCACCTTCCAAGTAGGCGACCTGGTCCTGAAGAAAATTTAGAATACCACAGGGCGCCACAAGCTCATGAGTCCATGGGAAGGACCCTACATAGTATCCAAAGTAACAAGACCCGGGTCATTCGAGCTAGTCACTGAAGATGGTTCTGCGTTGCCAAATTCATGGAATATTGAGCATCTGAAGAAATTCCATACCTAAGGACTACACTAGAAATCCGACTCAAGGCTAATGTACTTACTACACAGATATTAATAAAGTTTGAAGTTCATCAGCAACAAGAGCTTTATTCCCTTATTACACTTCATTACGACTATTTAGTCACATGAAGCCTATCAGTCGAACAATAAGCTTCAGCTATTGTATCCCACCGACTAATATATAATATTACTAGGATGGATTGGTTCAGCGGCAACCACACTCGAGTTACGAGCTCCGAGCTCAATACAACTCCAATGATGGTACGGCTTAATACCCGGCTATCAACCTATAGCGAATATGGTATCTACCATAGTAGATACTAGTTCCTATAAGGTGTAACAAGGGGAGTAATACCCACCCTGTTACAACTTAATCGGACAGAGGTCCACCCATTTTCGCACTCAAACTGCGAGCACCAAGAGGATATGATTCACCCAGAAGGAGCCATTGTCACGGTCCTTCAAGAGGTGCTTGATCAAAATTATCCCTTGAACAAGGGTACTAAGAGTAGTACTCGGGCAAGACTAAGTTCTCTACATGATCGTTATAAGACTACTAGAGAAACAAATTCACACGACCCAAACCCAAGTGCTAGAGAGCACCCGGATAGACTCGTCTAATAAGACGCCTAGTCATACATCCACATCAAACAGAAACAATCCATTGACAAGAAATTTCTTGCAATGACGAGTTGATTATATACGAACTTCACAAAGATTCAAAAGTAACTAATACTTTGATTCTTTATATTTGATAATAATTGTCTCCAGGGAATACAAGCGGTGGTTAAACGAACAAGGAGGTTAAACTACTCTACAAGATCTAAAATCTGCGAGTATTCCTCCGCCGCGGTCTTCACCTCCTCTTGCATCGCCGCAAGATCCTCATCACCTTTGCCATCAGGAAGCGTCATAAGAGCTGACAAGTCGAAGGATGGCAGATGAAGTCGCAGTGTCGCCATCAGACCCTGCACCACGGAAGTCGACATATCTTTGATATACTGAGCCAACTGCCCAGGTGCAGCTTTGGCCCGATCAATCAAAGACTCCTCGATTCCTTCAGGGCACAGAATCATGTTCAGGATGGGCTCAACAGCATTTTCCAACGCCTTCAGAGCTTCCCGTGACTCCTTCATCGATTTCAAAGCCTGCAGGAGGTCCCGGTCAGCACCCTCACGCATCAATTTGGCTTCTTGAAGAGTATTTTGCGCATTAGCATATACCTCTTCAAGCTCCGCCTCCTTCCGGTTGAACGCATTCTGCAACCCGGAAGCCAAAGTATTTGCATCTGCAAATCCAGTCAATCATCTGGGTCTCAGAAAGTCGGCATAAGCAACAAGGACTCGGGACAGATATGACAACTTACCAGCTAGCTGCTTCTTAGAGGATTTTTTGAACTCCTTAAACTTCTGTTCCAAGGCGGCCTCTTTGGCTATCAAGCCAATCTCTCGGTTATTGGCAGCATCACGCTCTTCAACAACACCCTTAAGGCTGTCTTGTAACTCAAAGATGCGGCTGCGCAAAAGCTGAGTGGCTATCTTTTAGCTAATTTGGTCTTGGGCGATGTAGTCTCGGAGCTCTTGATTCTCACGCGACATCTCCTGCCGGATCCGAGTGATCTGGTCCTTGACCTTCACATCAAAGCCCTACACAAGAAACAATACTGTCAGCACTCAAACGAGACTGTAATATACGAAGAGGACTTCAAAAGATTTACCTCGATAAATTGCCGAAGTGCTTCGACAGGCGTTGCGACTTGATCGCTCAAATCTTTCAACCGGGTGAGGTCTTGGTCATACCCCACAACATCGAGCGTCGCTCCTTGACGCGAGGACTCGGGGGCATCAGCGGACCCTCCCTGCGGACGAGTAGAAGCTTCAGCCTGGACGTCAGCCAAGATCATCTCCAGAGTTGGTTCGTGCGGCTGCCGAGTACGAAAAAAGCACTCATTGATTACTCGGTCAAACTCCAACTGTGCAAGAGAACGAAAGATAGAAAATGGCACACCAACCTGAGGCAAAGGGAGAACATCTGTTTCACGTGCTGCATCGTTTTGAGACCTGGCTGGAGAAGAGTCGGGCAGTGGATCTACCTGGCTAAAGGTTGGTGGAACGCTGGACTGACTAAAAGTCGGCGGAATGCTGGATTCCTCCTTGTTCAGCGTATCCGACTCCTCTACCGCCTGGGGCTCAAGGACGGTACTTGAGCCTGCAGCAGCCAACTTCGTTTTTCCACAACGGACAAGTATTTATGTCTGTTCCAGAAATATGTGAGCATTCTAAAAGTAATGTTTTGTAACTTACTTTACGAGCTTCAATGGCCGCGGCAACTTCAAGAGAGGCTTCTTCAGTAGCGGGTCTGGAGCCGGAGTTTCTTCAGGGACCGCACCACTTGAAGCCCCTTGAGTTGTTTCAGCATCTGGTACATAGACATATATAAGACAAGAGTTTATCAAAATCCAAATACAGAAGGCATACAAAGTACTTGGGTTTCCCCTTACCAGGAGCACCCAGATTACAGTGCTTTTCAGCCAACTCTTGTGATAAAAGATTTTTTTGACAAGCACGACGATTACCAGTGCGAGCCTTCTTGGGGACAGGTCCTCCAACTTCTTCCTGTGGAGTCGGCGACCTCTTCTGGCTACTCTCGGCTTCCGGGTCTATAAGCATGACATCAGAGTCAGTTGAGTCTGTGTCAAGCTAGTCAAAATCTTCAGGAGAGCTTGGTTTGTTGGGAAGGTCCTCACTTCGGATAGGACCCCCCTGAACTATGCCTCCGCCTTCTTCAGTCACCGGAGGCAAGGGAGGACAATCATTGTTATCTCTCCCCTGGCCCTACAAGAGAAGAGCATTCAGTCAAGTCAGAAGGATATCTTTTTAGAACCTCGAAGACATGACAGATCAACTATTTACCTGAGGAGGAGGATTAATGGCGGAGAATGTTTTCATTACTGGAGCTAGGCGTTCATGGCTTTTGAGCAACCGGTTCACCCTCCATAAAATTTCGAAATCAGACAACTGCTCGACGTCATGACGCCCCGGGTCATTCTTACCCAGGTATTCAAATCCAAAATTCGCCCGCTGTTGAAGAGGATGGATACGGTGTGCGATGAAATCTTGGACGACGGTAAAACCGGTCAATCCGCTGAGTTTCAAGCTGTCTATCATATCAATGAGAGGCCAGATAGCCTCTACATCCTCGGTGGTGACACGGTCCTTCCATTTGCGGCTACATGGGTGTATGCCGAGTCTCGAGTGATGAGTGATTGTCAACGGGTTTGATCGCATGTTCTTTGGCTTGTGTTGTGCAGGTGTCGAGCACGGATACAGTGATCAGAGGCAAGGTGAAGGTCAAGTAGAGACGTGCCGTGACGATGGACCGAGAGTGGCGAAGGGCGAACGTGAGGCTTGGACTGAGGGACCGGTGGCCCGAGGATCAGCTGTGGTGGCTGACAGCCTGGGACAGCGACGAGCGAAGACTTGCGGGCACGGTGTTGCTTGGGTCGAGGACCTGGGGACACGTGTCGGTGGACGGGGTGCACGGGCGGTGCATCCCCTCTACAGCTCGGTTTGGTGGTTGAGCCACAGAAAAACCACCAAGTGGACGATTTCCAGGTTTGGGCCTCAAAACCTGGGCGCTGATGGTTTCCGAATTTGGGCCACAAAACTCGGGCTGAGGACGGTTTCCAGGTTTGGGCCTTAAAACCTGGGTGCTGCGGGTTTGCTGAGTTTGGGCCACAAAACTCAGGCTACGGTCGGCTGGTTTCCCGGTTTGGGCCTCAAAACCGGGGGTTGGTCGTGAAGGCTGGATTCCCGGTTTCAGCCTCAAAACCGGGGGCGGAGTCCGTGAAGAGGACGCAGAGCGGTGGCGGCACGTGGTGGCAATCAGTGAGGTTGCGTCGAGGCAACGCTACCAGTTGTGCGGGCATGGCCGTCGGATCCACCTACCGTCGAGGTGGTCCAGAATAACCGTAGGGTTTAGCTGGTTCGCTCTATAAGTAGTTAGGGGTAGAGTGGGAATTAGGAATAGTTAGAATTAGGATAAGTAGGGCGAGACACCCACCTCCCCATCTATCTCAGCCATTTGCTCTTTGCCTTCTAGGTTTTTCCTGCTCTCCCACTCCCCTGCTGTAGCAAACTGAGATCCACAGAGAAGAAGAACAATACCTCAATGCCCGTGAGATTTTTGAGGAAGTGAGACCGTAAGCTCACTGTTGTAGCGTGTGGTAGCCACACGGTTGCAAATTCGTGGTTGTGATTCGCGCTTTGCTTGTGTTCTTCGCGGGTTGCTTTTCTCCACATTTTTCCCGTTGATCGATGTCTCTACTCGGTGCGTCTTTTGCAAATCCGTTTGAACTGAGTTGTTCTAGATCATGAGGCACTTCTTTCCACCGAAGGAAATCATCTCTAACCTCACGAGCTAGTAGATCGGTCGATTTTCGTTTTGGATCGAGTTTGTTCCTTTTGTCCCGAATTCTTCCAATTCACCGATTTGGAGTTAGGTTCGAGCCATGATCTCTTTGGGATAGCTCACTAACCTCCTTGGAACTCCTCATACCAAGTCTAAGCCTTAGTGCTTTTGATTCGGAGGAGATCGGGTGATTTTCGCGGAAGAACAGTGCAGTATCGGGACCATCGGACGCTGTGCTCTTGAGCATCGGACGCTGAGTCGTTTCCATCGGAGCATCTGGTGCCACGTGTCGTCTGATAGTGTTTTTGAAGGAGCATCGGACACTGACCATCGGAGCGTCCGTTGCCATCGGACGCGCCGGAGGTCTAGCATCGGACGCTAGGGTTTCACTGTAGCAGCGTCCGATGCCAGTCCAGTAAGGTTCCAGAGAGGTCCTGTTTGCATCGGACGCGTCCGGTGCTTGGCCATCGGACGCTGCCAGCGTCCGATGTAGTGATTTCTTCACTGTTTCGTCTGTAGTTTGATCGTTCAACTTCGGATTTGGTTTTGGGTTTTTGCGTTGGATTTCTGACTTCGTGCTCTACTGAAATCGGACTTCCCGCTTTGCAAAATTGCCTGAATCCCCCTCGCGTTGCTCGGGGGAGGTTGAGGTTACCCAAAGTCCATCCTGTCACTAGTTGACTTGCGTGAACTTGGGTGAGAAAGTTTTTGTGGTGTCCCGCTGTGTTCCTAGGGAACATCCACCCATTCTCTTGGGTCGTGGACATCACGCACATCGCTTTGCTCGTGGGGTTGGTTCTTGGGACAGTGGCGACAAGTTTCCGAAAGGAATTTTGAAGCTCCCATTCACCCCCCCCTCTGGTCGCTTTCTGGTAGCACTTTCGGTCCTTCAATTGGTATCGGAGCAGGTTAAGGATCTTCCACCTTAGCCGGTTCCAGATCCACAGAAGGCGACAATGTATTGCGGCGTGGGCAAACCGCCGTTTTTCGATGGGACGAACTATGCGTATTGGAAGATACGCATGTCGGCCTATCTGCAGAGTTTGGGTGCTTCCATCTAGGATATTTGCAACTCTGCCGATTACGTGGTCTTGGCTGCTCGTGTCTCTCAGCTTCAGATCGATGAGCACGATGCCAATAGCCGAGCCTGTAATGCTCTTTTCTCATGCTTGAGCATGAGTGAGTTTGATCGCGTTTCTCACCTCGCTACGGCTCGGGAGATTTGGGCTACCCTCATGCGTTTCCATGAGGGAACCTCTCAAGTCAAAACCCGTCTCTACGAGTCATTCAAGCGAGAGTATGAGAACTTTCGACATATGCCTGGCGAGAGCATAGAAAGTTTATTCGCTCGCTTTCAGGTGATTGTCAACAGGATGAGGGCTAACATGGAGCTGTTGCCTTTCGACGATCATGAGAGAGCTTTGAAGCTTTTGCATACTCTTGATCGGTCGGTGTGGGATTCCAAGGTTCAGGCGATCATCGAATCGCCTAACTATGAGACCCTCACGTGCGACGAGCTCTTCAGTAAGCTCAAGTCCAGTGAGATCGATGCCATGGCGAGGGCTTCTCATGAAAATCCTTCTGGCCCGTCGATGGCTTTGCTTTCTGGCTCTTCTGCTAACCCCTCTGGAGGTTTTGCACTCTCTTCTCTCTTTTCTGTCACAGAGGAGCAGCTGGAGTCTTTGGGGGATGACGAGTTGGCTATGCTCGCCAACCGGTTCTCGCGGTTTCACAACAACCGCATGAACCGTCGCCGCGGAGGAGGACGCTCGGGATGCTACGAGTGCGGCGACCCCAACCACTTCATCGCCAACTGTCCCAAGAAGAAGCACTCATCTGGGAAGGGCGATCATGGGCACAAGTACGACTCCGGCAAGCGCAAGGAGAAGTGCGTCCCCGCAAGGCACAAGCGGAAGGGCGGCTTCAACAAGGAGTACATCAAGACGAAGTACTTGGAGAAGGCCCAGGCTGAGCAGCGTGCTTTCTTTGCCACGCTCAGCGACGTCGACGACTCGGACGACGACTCCGCTTCCTCAAGCGACAACGAGTCCGAGAAGAAGAAGAGGATCGAGGACAAGCTCAACGGCCTTTGCTTCTTCGCCAACGACGAGGGCTTCTGCACCATGGCCCTCGGCAAGAAGGTCGACTGTGAGCTGGAGGAGACCCCTCAGAACGACGACGACGACGACACCTCCCAGGTATCTCTGACCCCCGATGAGCTTTCTGCTGAGGTCGAGAAGCTTACTGCCGCGCTCCTTAGTCAGGATAAGTTGCTTAGGCGTGCCGCTAGAGAGCGCAAGGAGTTTAGGCAGAAGTGGGAGGATACGGTGAAGGAACTTGAATCTGTCAAGTCCACCGTCGTTGTCACCGAGAAGGAGGAGTGTGAGATGTGCACCAAGCACATGACTGACCTTCTCACTTTGAGAGGTAAGTATGCTGCGTTGGTTGGAGAGGTGGATGAGCTCCGGGCTAGACCCATGCTGTTGGGTGCGTGCAAGACTTGTCCTGTCTTGCAATCTGAGTTGGCAGAGAAGAATGCCAAGATTGTGTCTCTTGAAGAGGCCAACTCAGGTAGCACATGTGTGGCTAGGTGTGTTCTTTATGAGGGTTTGGAGATGGAGATCGCAAACGTGAAGCATGACAAGATGCAAACCGAAGAAGAAAACACATACCTTCGGACCATCTTGTCATGGGTGTCTAGTGGTGAGCCACAGCTCGGGATGATGATCTCTCAATTCAAGCGAGCTGCTGGAGGTCCTGGTGTAGGTTTTGCTCTGGGTGTTGATGTTTCATCTTTTGGGAAGATTGGAGAGTCGAGTGGTCTTAACCCATGTGACAAGCCCCACTCCACCACTACTCCCAAGCTTACCAAGATTCCACCCAAAGAGCCACTCAAGCCTAACACCAAGGATGGGATCTATGTTGAACCTCCGAGAGCTCCACCAAAGAAACAATCATGGGCTCCAAAACCGAATCACCTCAAGAACAAGCTTGACACCATGCCACCCATCCAGGAGGAGCTTATGCCACAGAAGGGCAAAGTGATCCACACCCACTACCATGAGTACCAACAACCCCCTTTGAGAGCGGTGAGGTACCATTGTGAGCACTGTGGGCGAGATGGACACTTGAGTGAGTTCTGCTTTCGGCGCAAGAGAGAGGCGCGCCGTGCAAGGGAGATGAACAACCCGGACATGTACCATCCTTTCCATGATGTAAATGTGCCGAATGTTCAGAGGAGAGCTCCAAGGGGAGCTGCTAGGCCCAGAGGTCCAGAACCTCAAGTTTCCAGGCCTAGGCAGCGGAGAGGACATGCCCGGCGGGAGCCTGCAGTTGTAGGCTATGGACCCCGTGGCGGTGGCTTTGTAGTTGAGCGTTTTCCCCCACCGCGTTTTGAGTATCGCGATGGACGCTCTTCCCTTAGCGGACCACGTTTTTCTCAACGTGGTGATCGCTTCCCCCGTAGGCGTGCTAGGAATGGTTTTTCTACTAACCGTTCTTTTGAGCAGCTGGCCCAACACCGGTATTCGTCTTACTTCACTAACCCCAGTGTTGGACCGTATGCTCACCCTATGTCTTTTTATTGATGTAGGTAAAACGATTGGAGAACGTTTGGTTGGTGGATTCCGGTTGTTCGAGGCACATGACCGGAAACGCCAAGTGGTTCTCCAGTCTTAGTCCAGTCGCCGGAAAGGAGTTTATCACCTTCGGTGACAATAGCAAAGGTAAAGTGTTGTCTCGTGGGTCGGTGCGAGTTAATGAGCACTTTGTGTTGCGCGATGTTGCTCTTGTTTCTAACTTGCATTTTAACCTTCTTTCTGTTTCGCAACTCTTTGACGACGACTATGAGATTCGTTTTAAACCGAATCTCAGTCGTATTTTGGATCCTCAGGGCAATCTTGTTTGTATGATTTCGCCCTTTGGAAAAGTCTTTCGTGCGAATTTCTCGGAGTCTTTTGGCACTTCTCGTTGTCTGGTGGCTGGACCTTCCTCCTCTGATCTTTGGAAGTGGCATAGGAGACTTGGACATTTGAGCTTCGACTTGCTTGCAAGGCTTAGTTCACTTGGCCTAATCCGAGGATTGCCCAAGTTGCATATGGAGAAGGATCTTGTTTGCCACTCTTGTAGACATGGGAAGATGGTTGCCGCTCCCCACCATCCAGTGACTCAGGTCATGACCAAGCGCCCTGGAGAGCTTTTGCACATGGACCTTGTTGGTCCGGCTCGGGTGAGCTCGGTTGGGGGGAAGTGGTATGTGCTTGTTGTTGTTGATGACTTTTCGAGATATTCGTGGGTCTTCTTTTTAGCTGAGAAGACCGAGACTTTCTCCTTTGCTCGCAATCTTATTTTGCGGCTTCAGAATGAGTTCCCTTTGAACACGATGCGAGCTATTAGGAGTGATAATGGTTCCGAATTCAAGAATTCGGATTTTGAGAAGTTTTTTAACTCTTTGGGTTTAGAGCATCAGTTTTCTTCCCCCTACACACCGCCACAGAATGGTGTTGTAGAGAGGAAGAATCGGACCCTTGTAGAGATGGCCAGGACGATGCTCGATGAGCATAGGACTCCTAGGCGATATTGGGCCGAAGCTATGAGCACTGCATGCTACATTTCAAATCGCATTTTTCTCCGAGCTTTCTTGAAAAAGACTTCTTATGAGTTGCGTTTTGGAAAACTTCCCAAGGTGAGTTATTTTCGAGTTCTTGGTTGCCATTGTTTTATACTCAAAAAGGGCAATTTGGACAAGTTTGAGTCTCGTTCTTCTGACGGTGTGTTTTTGGGTTATGGCACTCACACTCGAGCTTATTGTGTACTTAACCTTGACACTAACCGAGTCATGGAGACATCCGATGTCACCTTGGACGAGACCATGGTTTGTCCTTCTTCTCGTTTTGAGCGTGCATGTGATCATGAGGTTGGTGAGCCTCTTTTTGATGACGAGGATGAGGGTGCTGAAGGTATGGATGATCTAGCACCCCCTCCACCTGCTGTGCTGCAAGGAGCGGCTTCTACGACGACTCACGGCCCCGACACGTCTTCTTCCTAGTGGCCGTGGGATCCGCCACCCCGGGCGGTACCTTTTGTACCCGGGGAGACACCAGCTGCTGTTGAGGGGGAGATCACGTCTGCACGAGAGACGCCACGACACATCCAGCGCCAACACCCCCCTTAGCAGATGATCGGCAACATTGACGAATGTGTCACTTGGTCCAGGTCTCAAATCTCTCACTTTGCTCATTCTACTTTTGTTGCTGATTTCGAGCCCCGAGATGTTGGACACGCTTTGACGGATCCGGATTGGGTCAATGCCATGCATGAGGAGTTAGAGAACTTTGAGCAAAATCGGGTTTGGGTTTTAGTTCCACCTCCTCTAGACTGTAAGCCTATTGGGACAAAATGGGTTTTCAAAAACAAGCAAGGAGAGGATGGCCACGTTGTTAGAAACAAGGCCAGGCTTGTAGCGAAAGGCTATAGTCAGAAGGAGGGGATAGACTATGAGGAGACTTTTGCTCCTGTAGCTCGTTTGGAGGCTATTGGGATACTCTTGGCTTTTGCAACATCCAAAGGTTTCAAACTTTTTCAAATGGATGTCAAGAGTGCCTTCTTAAACGGCTACATAGAAGAAGAGGTTTATGTTGAACAACCCCCCGGTTTTGAAAATCCCAAGTTTCCAAACCATGTTTTCAAACTCCACAAAGCTTTATATGGTTTGAAACAAGCCCCTAGAGCCTGGTATGATAGGTTGAAAACCTTTTTGCTTGCTAAGGGTTTTAAAATGGGATGTGTGGATAAAACGCTCTTTCTCCTCAAGCAAGGCAAAGACACTCTCTTGGTCCAGATTTACGTGGATGATATCATTTTCGGTGGTTCTTCTCACGCTTTGGTTGCCAAGTTTGCAGATACTATGAGCAGGGAGTTCGAGATGAGTATGATGGGCGAGCTGACTTTCTTTCTCGGATTACAAATTAAGCAATCCCGAGAAGGGACGTTTGTGCACCAGGGCAAGTATACCAAGGACTTGCTGAAGAGATTCGATATGGGTGAGGCCAAGCCTCTTCCAACACCCATGTCAACCACGACGGCCCTGGATGCGGACAAGGATAGAGAAGATGTGGACAAGAAGCAGTACCGAAGCATGATCGGGTCGCTGCTCTACCTGACGCCGACACGCCCGGACATCCAGTTCGCGGTGTGTCTGTGTGCGCGCTTTTAGGCGTCGCCGCGCACTTCTCACCGTCAGGTGGTCAAGCGCATTTTCAGGTACCTTCGCTTCACACCTGAGTTCGGGATTTGGTATTCAGCTTCCTCCACCCTCTCCCTTTGCGGTTATTCCGATGCTGATTTTGCTGGTTGTCGCATTGAGCGCAAGTCCACTTCTGGGACTTGCCAATTTATTGGTTCTTCTCTTGTATCGTGGTCTTCTCGCAAGCAGTCTAGTGTCGCCCAGTCTACCACGGAGGCTGAGTATGTTGCTGCGGCTAGCTGCTGTTCCCAGTTACTTTGGATGATGGCCACTTTGCGTGATTTTGGTCTGAGCTTTTCTCGTGTTCCTTTGCTTTGTGACAGCACGAGTGCGATTAGCGTTGCTAAGAACCCCGTGCTTCACTCGAAGACCAAACACATTGATGTGCGCTTTCATTTTCTGCGAGACCACTATGAGAAGGGTGATATCAACCTTCACCATGTCGATAGTCATCATCAGTTGGCTGATATTTTCACCAAGCCTTTGGACGAATCAACCTTTAATCGGTTGAGGGGTGAGCTTGGTGTGTGTTTCCCCTTTTAGATGGGGGAAACATGTTTGATCTTGTATCATAGACTGACTATTTTCTCGTTTGCTTTGTTTTTCTTCTGCACTTCAGCATACGCTTCTACATTCTGAGCTTCATGCATATAATCTTTAAAATGTAATTATGCTCTGTTTAGTATGCTGCGATGCTATTCGTTGATGCTAGTAGCTTATGCTCTCTCTGATCACTAATACATGTTGTGAGCTGAGCTATTTTTGAATGGTGAATCTGCTTAACAAACATAAAACTTGAAAATGTTCACCATTGAGATATGCAACTAGCATGTGTAGGATGTGTTGAATTCACTCGTGCTTTTCATATATGCTAGGTTGCTATGTCTCTAGTTCTGAGTCTTTCACTTGCTTGGTATGTTCATATTCTGAGATAAAACTTGAACCAAGATAAGTGAATTGAAAAGATCGAGATGGGATTGCTTGTCAACACATCACAGTTTCGAGACTGTTTCTCATTGCACTTTGAGTTAAACTTGAGTTGTGTAGTGTATGACCGAAGCTGTTGCTTTAAGCTTCTGATTGCTTCTGCATAGGCTTCGCACAGTTGAAAAGTTAGGCAATGACAAGCTCTCAACCTCTCGCAATCACATGCTAAATTCTGAACTTGTGCTATTTCACCGCTGCAACTCCGATCTAAAATTTTGAAATCACAAGTTATGCTTCATTCTATAGCATGATGGTTGAACTTTGCTAGGGGTAGTTCACCTTGCATACATGGTTAGCACTTGTCTGTTTTCCTGTCTATACATGTGTAGTGCTATTTTGATGGTGAATACCTTTTTGGCTAAAAACTGCTCACTTTGCTCATATGTTTATATTTCATATTTTGTGATCAGTTTGAGCCTTCGCTAGCTTGTATGCTTTCCAGTGAGTCGTTGGAGCTATACTATTTAGAGCATCTTTGCATTTTCTTGACTATATTCCTGAAGCTGCTACCTTGCATTGTGACTCATATGCATTTTTGAAGGGGGAGCACTTCTCTTGTTGGCACTTTTGATGGTGCATTTTCTGAGGGGGAGAAAATTGCTTTCGGTTCCTTTTGCTTGATGGTGCATTTTCAACTAAGGGGGAGAATTTGGTCAAATCATGCCTCCCGTGTTTTAACTAAGGGGAGAGGAATTGGTTGTGTGCACCATGCAAGGGGGAAGAGTTTGCTCGTGCTGAATTTTTGATATTTCCAATTGGTTCGGAGCGCTTTGCTAGTTGTGTTGAGTCTTTGCCTCTTTCTTGAGGGACTAGCAGTCGCATCTTTGCTTCAGTTGGGTTCAGTTGGTTTCGGGTTTTTCAGTTGATGTTGAGCTTTCTGCTAGTTGTGTTGAGCCTCTGTGCCTCTGTCTTGAGGGACTAGCATTTGGCTTTGATTTTTCAATTGGTATCCGCTAGCGGTGTTGAGCCTATTCTACCTCTTCTTGAGGGCTAGCTTTGCCTTGCTTGGTTGCGTCGAGCCATTGCCCATGTCTTTGGGGACCAAGTTGTTTTGCTCTTTCCACTTGACCTTCTTCGGCTTTGCTATGCTTTTGGGTCGTTTGGTCGAGTTCTCTCTTCTCCTTCTCCCTCCTTCTCTTTCTATTATGATTTGTGTTGGTAGTTGACAATGCACTCATCAAGGGGGAGATTGCGGCTACATGGGTGTATGCCGAGTCTCGAGTGATGAGTGATTGTCAACGGGTTTGATCGCATGTTCTTTGGCTTGTGTTGTGCAGGTGTCGAGCACGGATACAGTGATCAGAGGCAAGGTGAAGGTCAAGTAGAGACGTGCCGTGCCGATGGACCGAGAGTGGCGAAGGGCTGACGTGAGGCTTGGACTGAGGGACCGGTGGCCCGAGGATCAGCTGTGGTGGCTGACAGCGACGTGCGAAGACTTGCGGGCACGGTGTTGCTTGGGTCGAGGACCTGGGGACACGTGTCGGTGGACGGGGTGCACGGGCGGTGCATCCCCTCTACAGCTCGGTTTGGTGGTTGAGCCACAGAAAAACCACCGAGTGGACGGTTTCCAGGTTTGGGCCTCAAAACCTGGGCGCTGATGGTTTCCGAGTTTGGGCCACCAAACTCGGGCTGAGGACGGTTTCTAGCTTTGGGACTCAAAACCTGGGTGCTGCGGGTTTGCTGAGTTTGGGCGACAAAACTCAGGCTACGGTCGGCTGGTTTCCCAGTTTGGGCCTCAAAACCGGGGGTTGGTCGTGAAGGCTGGTTTCCCGGTTTGGGCCTCAAAACCGGGGGGCGGAGTCCGTGAAGAGGACGCAGAACGGTGGCGGCACGTGGCGGCAATCGGTGAGGTTGCGTCGAGGCAACGCTACCAGTTGTGCGGGCGTGGCCGTCGGATCCACCTACCATCGAGTTGGTCCAGAATAACCTTAGGGTTTAGCTGGTTCGCTCTGTAAGTAGTTAGGGGTAGAGTGGGAATTAGGAATAGTTAGAATTAGGATAAGTAGGGCGAGACACCCACCTCCCCATCTATCTCAGCCACTTGGTCTTTGCCTTCTAGGTTTTTCCTGCTCTCCCACTCCCCTGCTGTAGCAAACTGAGATCCACAGAGAAGAAGAACAATACGTCTGTGCCCTTGAGATTTTTGAGGAAGTGAGACCGTAAGCTCACTATTGTAGCGTGTGGTAGCCACACGGTTGCAAATTCGTGGTTGTGATTCGCGCTTTGCTTGTGTTCTTCGCGGGTTGCTTTTCTCCACGTTTTTCCCGTTGATCGATCTCTCTACTCGGTGCGTCTTTTGCAAATCCGTTTGAACTGAGTTGTTCTAGATCGTGAGGCACTTCTTTCCACCGAAGGAAATCATCTCTAACCTCACGAGCTAGTAGATCGGTCGATTTTCATTTTGGATCGAGTTTGTTCCTTTTGTCGCAAATTCTTCCAATTCACCGATTTGGAGTTAGGTTCGAGCCATGATCTCTTTGGGATAGCTCACTAACCTCCTTGGAACTCCTCATACCAAGTCTAAGCCTTAGTGCTTTTGATTCGAAGGAGATCGGGTGATTTTCGCGGAAGAATAGTGCAGTATCGGGACCATCGGACGCTGTGCTCTTGAGCATCGGACGCTGAGTCGTTTCCATCATAGCGTCTGGTGCCACGTGTCGTCTGACAGTGTTTTTGAAGGAGCATTGGACGCTGACCATCGGAGCGTCCGTTGCCATCGATCGCGCCGGAGGTCTAGCATCGGACGCTAGGGTTTCACTGTAGCAGCGTCCGATGCCAGTCCAGTAAGGTTCCAGAGAGGTCCTGTTTGCATCGGACACGTCCGGTGCTTGGCCATCGGACGCTGCCAGCGTCCGATGCAGTGATTTCTTCACTGTTTCGTCCGCAGTTTGACCGTTCGACTTCGGATTTGGTTTTGGGTTTTTGCGTTGGATTTTTGACTTCGTGCTCTACTGAAATCGGACTTCTCGCTTTGCAAAATAGCCTCAATCCCCCTCGCGTTGCTCGGGGGAGGTTGAGGTTACCCAAAGTCCATCCTGTCACTAGTTGACTTGCGTGAACTTGGGTGAGAAAGTTTTTGTGGTGTCTCGCTGTGTTCCTAGGGAACATCCACCCATTCTCTTGGGTCGTGGACATCACGCACATCGCTTTGCTCATGGGGTTGGTTCTTGGGACAGTGGCGACAAGTTTCTGAAAGGAATTTTGAAGCTCCCATTCACCCCCCCCTCTGGTCGCTTTCTGGTAGCACTTTCGGTCCTTCACCATTCACGGCGCTTTTGTGGCGGCCATCCATCATGACGGCGGTGAGCTGGCGGTGGGTTGGCCATATAAAACCACCCGGCAGCCCAGTCTCGGACAGAATCCGACAACCAACAGTTATATACTGATTAGCTACCTCCATTCTAAGTTGGATACTAGCCCCTCCGACTACCTCTACGCTAGCATCACTGGGTTGACATTTTACCTAGAAGAAATAGCGGAACAAGGTAAAAGAAGGGCAAATTCCCAAAAAAGCTTCACACAGATGGGTGAAGATAGCAATGTGGAGGCAGGCATTGGGAGTAATATGGTTAAGAGTCAAACCATAGTAATGCAGCAATCCCCGCAGGAAGTCAGACGCGGGAAGTCCCAATCCCCGCTCCACGAAGGACTTGAACATGACTATTTCAGTAGTGTTGGGGGCAGGAGCGCGATGGTCAGTGGGTACTCTCCATCCATCAAGTGTCTGTGCTCGAAGTAACCCTTGTTACGCCAAGAACGCCAGCTCTGACAGAATAGTATCTGGTTGTTTCCACGCCAGAACAGTTGGGTTTCCAGTGGTGGTGATCCTAGGCTTTTTCTTCTCCGCGGCAGTTTGTCTCTTGGGACCCATGTTGGTGATGAGAGATTTTCTGCGCATCAACTGAGGATTGGCTAGGGGATTTCTAACTCTGAAAGCAACGGCTTGATGAAAGCGTGAGGAAAACACAGGCTCGACGGCGGCTTATTATAGATATGTTTTGGCAACCGTTCATCTTTTCCAGACGGCGTTATGAAACCGTTCAAAACCCTAACAGCTGGAAGAACGTTTCAGATGGCGTCAACATCAGTGAACAGGCATACAACAAACAGACAAGCTTCCTTCCTTCACAAGACACATTTAGTACTCGGAGAACAAGACAGAGGACTCGGAAAACATTCCAAGTACCCGGATCTTATTTATTATTACTCAGAATTACGACAAAGATACATGGAAACATCTTGAAATACAACAACTACCAGCACAAGTACCATCAGGATATAAAACTCTACTCTAGTGTAATCAAGGTACAGAGTCTTGATGCCTAATGCAACAAGGACTGGGTTCAGTGAGACGCAGTAAAGCAGACACAGAACCTTGGGTAGACACTATCTTTCAGTGCATCCCAAGGTGGATCTCAGGCACCACCCCAGTACTCAAGGAACTCGGGGGAAGACCATCACCCTCGCCGCCTTTTGACAACCTGTGACTCTGAGGTTATCTACGAGTGGTAGTCACAAGATTTCTTCTAGGTGCACCTCTGTATCCCTCTACTCGTGACCACTTGGAAACCACCCTGGCGGATGGTCCCTTCACAAGAGTTCTTCTGGACACTTCATTTATCCTACAGAAGGAAGATACCCGCTGGCTCGGCCATCTCCACTATTGATCCTACAATACTCATGGAACTAGAGGAAGCCATCAACTTAAAAGGATATGAGTTCTTCGCTTCCCAGGCAGGGTATTTATAGGCGGATTCCTCTTGGTCTATGGACTTTGTCTACGGATAAAAGCGACTGAAGGGTCAAATAATTCAACCTATGCACTGTTGCACATGTGAAGCCTGGCATCGATGATGGACTTGATTCCCATGCGCACTTCAAAAGGAAGACGACAAACTTTGCAGTTGCAGAACACGACAAAAATCTTTAATACGTACAGCTGGAACAGTCATTGGTCAATTACTGCTGTTTCCACAGTAATTTTTGTTCAGTGGGGGGTGATAAGGGATGTTTGTTGAAAATATTACCCACGTGAAGTTGAATATTTATTACTCAGATGGAATACGCAACGCATCAGTGACATGTTTTGGTTCTTCAAGACCTTTATGGATTACCCGGTCATATATTTGGAAGACCCCAAGAACCGACTACTGAGTACTCGGAACTTAGGCTCGGGGGCTACAGGGTACATATCATAAAGGAAATGTTTTTTCTTATCCAAAAATTACTCGGAAAAGGCTCAAAAAGATCCTCAAAGTTATTATAAATAACAAGAGGCTCGGGGGCTACACCCTATGGGTGCATTTTTCAGGAAAAAGTGCACGCCATGGAAGTTCTTTACCTACGGAGCACTTCAAGATTTCTCAAGACATTACTCGGAGATTCTCAGAGAAAAACCAGAAGATAATGTTATGAGGAAATGATGAAGAGCTCGGGGCTTGACGGACCAGGATGTCAGAGATATCATCAGAAGATGATTACTCCAACTAATCCCAGACAGCACGGGAGATCCGAAGACTTGATACGAAGCGTACTTGGATTAGGATTCTCACTAGAACTTAGTTGAGTTCTTAAAGGAAGTCTTGTAATTAGATTAGGACTCCTCTGTTGTAACCGACTAGGACTCGGTCTGCGCTATGCTTCACCGAGATATATAAGGGGAAGCAGGCGCAGGCTCCAAACAATCGGATCATAATCATACACAAGGCACACGCCGCACAAGACGTAAGGTATTACGCTATTTAGCGGCCTGAACCAGTATAAACCGCTGTCCCTGTGTACTCGCCGAGTCCTACGAACGCCGATCCCCACTGAACAAATCGTCTGAGATTACTCAAGATGAGTTGCCGGTTAACAAACACCGACAACTCAACACCCTGAGCAAAACCTACACCTGGGCCTCCAGCAGCACGCTTGAATTGGGCAATCATCATCCCAAGCTGCGGCTCACCACAAGATACCCATGACAAAATGGTCCGAAGGTATGTGTTTTCTTCCTCGGTTTGCATCTTGTCATGCTTCACATTCGCAATCTCCATCTCCAAACCCTCACACAAAGCGCACCTAGACACACAAGTGCTACCCGAGCTGGCCTTCTCAAGAGACACAATCTTGACATTCTTCTCTGCCAACTCGGATTTCAAGCCTGCACAAGAGTTGCACGCACCTAACAACACGGGTCTAGCCCGGAGCTCATCCACCTCTCCAACCAAAGCAGCATACTTACCTCTCAAGGTGAGAAGGTCAGTCATGTGCTTGGTGCACATCTCGCACTCACCCTCCTCGGAGACAACAACGGTGGACTTGGCAAACTCAAGCTCCTTCACTGTATCCTCCCACTTCTGCCTAAACTCCTTCCTCTCTCTAGCTACACGCCTAAGCAACTTATCTTGACTAAGCAAAGAGGCAGTAAGCTTATAAACCTCAGCAGAGAGTTCCTCAGGAGTTTGAGATACCTGGTGAGATACCTGGGAGCTATCGTCATCGTCGTCGTTGTTCTGAGGGATCTCCTCCAGCTGACTGTCGACCTCCTTGCCGAGGGCCATGGTGCAAAAGCCCTCGTTGTTGGCAAAGAAGCAGAGGCTGTTCAGCTTGTCCTCGATCTTCTTCTTCTTCTCGGACTCGTCATCGCTTGAAGAAGTAGATTCGTCATCCGAGTCATCGACGTCGCTGAGCGTGGCGAAGAAAGCACGCTGCTCGGCCTGGGCTTTCTCCATGTACTTCTTCTTGATGTACTCCTTGTTGAAGCCGCCCTTCCGCTTGTGCTTGGGAGGAGCGTGCTTCTCCTTGTGCCAGCCGAAGTCATACTTGTGGCCACAATCGCCCTTGCCTGCCGCTTGCTTGTTCTTCTTTGGGCAGTTGGCGATGAAGTGGTCCGGATCACCACACTCGAAACACCCAGCGCGTCCTCCTCCACCACGTTGGTTCATGCGGTTGTTGTGGAACCGCGAGAATTGGTTAGCAAGCAAAGCCAACTCGTCGTCTCCCATGAACTCCAGCTGCTCCTCTGTGACAGAAAGAAGAGAAGACAAAGCAAAGCCTCCAGAGGGGTTAACCGAAGAGCCAGAAAGCAAAGCCATCGACGGGCCAGAAGGATTTTCATAAGAAGCCCTCGCCATGGCATCAATCTCACTGGACTTGAGCTTACTGAAGAGCTCGTTGCATGCGAGGGTCTCATAGTTAGGTGATTCGATGATCGCCTGAACCTTAGAGTCCCACACCGATCGATCGAGAGTATACAAAAGCTTGAGAGCCCTCTCATGATCGTCGAAAGGCAACAACTCCTTGTTAGCCCTCATCCTGTTGACAATCACTTGAAAGCGAGCGAATAAACTCTCTATGCTCTCGCCAGGCATGTGTCGAAAGTTCTCATACTCCCGCTTATGCAACTCGTAGAGACGGGATTTGACTTGAGTGGTTCCCACATGGAAGCGCATGAGGGTCGCCCAAATCTCACGAGTCGTGGGGAGGTGAGAAACGCCATCAAACTCGGACATACTCAAACATGAGAAAAGAGCATTACGGGCTCGGCTATTGGCATCGTGCTCATCGATCTGCAGTTGAGTCACACGAGCAGCCAAAACCATGTAATCTTCCTTGTTGAAAATCTCCCAGACAGAAGCACTCATGCTCTGAAGATAGGTCGACATGCGTATCTTCCAATACGCATAGTTCGTCCCATCGAAAAATGACGGTTTGCCCACGCCGCGATCCATGTCGCCTTCTTTGGATCTGGAACCGGCTAAGGTGGAAGATCCTTAACCTTGGTTCCGATACCAATTGAAGGACCGAGAATGCAAAAGCAAGGCGACCAGAGGGGGGGTGTGAATGGCAGTCTAAAAATTTCTCTCGAAACTTTGGCCTTTGTCCCAAAAATCAACCCCCAAAAGCTTCGACCGAAACGTGATGCCTACGACCCGTGGAAGAGGGTGGATGATCCCTAGGATCACAGCGAGGCACCACCAAGCAAGAGCGAACCAAATACCAAAAGCTTCGGCTCAAGTTCGACCCCCAAAAACCGACCCACGAACGTAGATGGAAGGCTATGTCGAGAAATCTCCAAATACCTATGCTAACAAGTAGCAAAGATACCTTGAGAGGTTTTTGGTTAAGTCAAGGGTCAAACGAGAAGTCCAAACACCAAATGGAAAAGCCGGGAGGCAATTTGCACTGTCCAGGACAAGTCTGCGAAGTCCCGGACAGTCCGCGGGTACGGTCCCGGACTGTCCGCGATACTGTCGGACTGTCCACGAGGAAGGGGCGTACTGCCCGCTGGCAAAATGTCCAAAACAGCAAGTCTGTTGAACCTTCCTGGTCGACTCACGGACTGTCCACGATTGACTACGGCGGACTGTCCGCCGTTCAACCAAAAGCAAAACAGCCGAAGAACACAGCCACTGATCTGGCTCGTCCCCGATGCGCGGACTGTCCGCGGGGTGGATGGCGGACTGTCCGCGACCACCCAGTGTGGGCGATTTCGGTCGCCCTCAACTCAAATCTCCCCAAATCCGATCCAAATCGAAATCCCTTGTTCTCAAACTTGGAGAAGATGATCACGAGGTAGTTAGGAGACTATCCCCAAGAAATCATCCGCTCAAATGAACTCAATCAACGGGAAATCGAAGGGGATGGTGTATGAACCCAAAAAGCGCCACGAAACTTGAATCGACCCGATCTACTTGTTCATGAGGAGTTAGATGGATTCCTTCCGTGGAAATGATCTCCTCACTATAAAGAACAAGTTGATTCAAGTGGATTCGAAAAAGACGCAACGTAGAGGGAGATCGAGTGACGGGAATATCGTGGAGAAAAGAAGAACGCGAAGAACAAATTCAAAACGTGAATCAAACCATGAATTTGCAACTGTGTGGCTACCACACGCTACAATAGTGAGATTACGGTCTCACTTCCTCAAAATCTCATGAACACAGAGGTATGATTGTCTTCTCTGCGGATCTCAGTTAGCTACAACAGGGAACGGGGGAGAAGAAACCCTAGAATGAAAATAGCAATGGCTGAGATAGGATGGGAGGTGGGTGTCTCCCTCTACTTATCCTACTTCTAGTTCCCACTCTACCCCTAACTAATTACAGAGCGAACCAGCTAAACCCTAGGGTTATTCTGGACCAACTCGAAGTAGATGGTGATCCGATGGCCACGCCCGCACAATAGGTAGCTTCGCCTCGACGTGACCTCACCGATTGCCGCCACGTGCCGCCACCGCTCTGCTCGTCCTTTTCACGGACCTCGCCCCCGGTTTTGAGGCCGAAACCGGGAAACCTGTCTTCACGACAAACCCCCAGTTTTGAGGCCCAACCGGCAAACCCGCCGTCCATCGCCTGAGTTTTGTGGCCCAAACTCAGAAACCCGCCAGCGCCCAGGTTTTGAGGCCCAAACCTGGAAACCGTCCTCAGCCCGAGTTTTGTGGCCGAAACTCGGCAAACCCGTAGCAACCAGGTTTTGTGGCCAAAACCTGGAAACCGTCCATCGGATGGTTTTTCCGTGGCTCAACCATCAAACCGACGCCGTAGAGGGGATGCACCGCCCATGCACCCCGTCCACCGACACATGTCCCCAGGTCCTCGACCCGAGCAACACTGTGCCCCGCAAGTCTCCGCTCGTCGCTGCCCCAGGCTGTCAGCCAACACAGCTGATCCTCAGGCCATCGGTCCCTCAGTCCAATCCTCACGTCCGCCCTTCACCACTCCCGGTCCATCGGCACGGCACGTCTCTACTTGACCTTCACCTTGCCTTCGATCACTGTCTCCGTGCTCGACACCTGCACAACACAAGCCAAAGAACATGCGCATCAAACCAGTTGACAATCACTCATCACTCAAGATCCGACATACACCCATGTATCTGCAGGTATTTAGGATATGACATGTGATGATCTAAGCTGCTATTATCTTGTTCTAAAACAACACTAAAGTTCCGGAGATTTCTAATTATAAACATGACTAATAATTGCATTGAGTTAAATTCGGCTTTGTTGACCCTATGAGTAGTTTATCATGCCATTGAATTGAGATCACTTACACATTTCATCCATCTTCCGCATAAATGCTTATAATTATCTGTTGCTACCCTCTCAGAAGTTTGTTGGAAGCATGTGGCTCTTAAAAAAAAGAGAGAAAGATCCGAGGAAATAAAAAGGGACAAGTGTCCGAAACCTCAAAAAGATAGATCCCGAGGAAATAAAAAGGGACAAGTGTCTGGAACCTTGAAAAAAAAATGTTAGAAAAAATGGGCATGTGCCCAATAGTAGAATTAGCCTAATAGTCATATGTCTCTGATAAACAGAAGAGAGTGAATATATTCAAAAGAGCATCCAACTGCATTTTTCCATACACATGCACTTCTTTATTCAATGGTTGGTTGACTTTCTCTTTGGATCCATTGTTTAATTTGACAACATATGTATTAAAGCTTTTAAAAAAATTAATTAAAACTCCGGATAAAGGTGAAGTGAAGGAACTAGAGACATAGTGCTTGATTTGATCGTTCAATCTTTCAATTACTCAAGATCTAAGGTAAAAGTAATAAGCCCCATGAAGAATAACATAATATATTTTGGAGAATTTTTGTTTAACAACAGGTATACTTGTTGGAAGTGAAGATATTGTAGCAACTCCTGATCCATTGTTAATTTTTGGTTTTGCTAAGGGACTAGCAAAAGGTAAGCTTGGGGGTGTTGTTGACACTAGTTATCTATCAAAATTAAAGGATAAATAAATATGAAAAGGGCATGAATTCAATCACCAATAAAGGTTTAGGGTTTTAATTGACAATATTCCATGACTTTTGGTGAATTGTGATTCTGCAGGGACTAAACAGGAAAACCAGCACTGATTACTTCTCCTAGAAGGAAACCGACGGAAGATTACGGAATCGACACGTCAAGAATACTCCAGAAGGACCTAGAGGACACCACGAGGCGGGACACCCCGAGAGGCTTCCAGGTGGGACCGACCGGTCCCACCCCATGACCGACCGGTGGGCCCAGGGAGCCCGCGGCCTCCCCCTTCTGGAACCTTCCTCTACCGCCTCTCAGGATCCATCTCAGCCCTACGTAAAGTCGGTTTGATCTAACGGCCGCGGTTGATCCCTCAGGGTTATATATACAGGCCCCCAGGCCCCAGGGAAGAACAAGTCTCTCTTCAGAAAAGTCTATGCCTCATTCAGAAACCCTAGAAGAAGACCTCAAGAGCCAGCTTTCAAGTAGAAGACAAGTTACCCCTCTAGTTTTGGTTTATAACCTAGTCTTATACTAGAACTAGAAGAGAGAGAGAGGAAGAGATCAAGAAGGAGCTCCGGCCTGTCGGATCAACTTCTTCATCTTGTACCTGTGGATTCAAGTTCTTCTTCAACTTGCTTCAGCGATTGTTTCGGTAATCAACGTTTATATTTAAGTTTGAGCCATTTTTCTTATTATTCTTAAGGTTTATGACTCTCTTTTGAGTACTTTAATTCTAGTTGCGCTAGAGTTAGAGTAGTTGGATAGTGTAAGCGTGGTGTTTAGACTTGATAGCTCATAAATGCCTCCTATAACGCCGGTAGTAGTGGTTGTTCACAAGGGTGACTCTTATAGCCTTGTTGATTCTTCTATAGTCCACTTACCCGTGTGTAGGCTCGGTAGGATTATACATTTGCATAAAATACTCATACTTTGTTTGTGACCTTTTATGGCAACTTCCCCACTAAGAATAATATAAACATATCACTCTTAAATTGGAATTAGACAACCTTAATGATCCCCTCTATACTTCTAGATTCTCCATCCTTGTTAGCTACTCAGGGGTTAGACTTTAAGACTTAACACTATCCATTCCTTTGGGTTCCATATTAAAACTGGGTTACTCCGGTGAAGTGCTACATCGGTAGATTTTATCTGTGCGCTTGCGAAAAGTAAAGTGTGCGCTAATTTATACCAACAAGCATTTCTGGCGCCGTTGCCGGGGAACGGTAGATCATCTTAAGTCTTAGTTTAACCTTGTATTATACTTTTATCTTTTTCTTTTTTGTCCCAGTCTTTTCTTCATTTTTGTGTTCATTCTTATGAATGTTGTTTTTGAATTCCACTCTTATCTATCACTACCCCATGAGCGCAAGCTATAACCAGTAGAATCCTTACACCCTATCATAACATCTGGTTATTAGCTACGCCTACCTTTCCGCTGCACTTCCTTCTGTAATGAGCATAGAAATATAATTATGAAATTATTCCTTCGGGTATTCTTGTCACTAACCTTTCTAGGTCCGGAGAAGAAAAGAACGAAGGAACAACAAACACAAGGTATGCCCAACCAATCACCATATAACATTGAATTACATTCATCCAATCTTGATTTGTGCAAAATCCAAGCTTGGGGAATAGTATTATTACTACTAGCCTACTACTGCTACTACTATACTCCTACTACTACTCTACTTGTACTACTCCTACTACTGGTGTTGTCCTATACTGTTGCTGTCCTACTACTACTCCACTACTCTCTACTACTCTACTACTCTACTACTACTCTACTACTCTCTCTACTACTGTCTTACTCACATGTTGTCCTACTGCTGCTGTCCTACTACTGTTTGAGAACATATATGATGAATGATTGACATCTGTGAGGAAGGTTTGAGGCTTTTCCCAGTTTAGTCCATATCTCGCTATGCGCTTAATGTTTATGACTAACCGGTGGCGTTGAGTTGTGGTGTGTTTCATGTGTTGGTGTGTTTGTGCAAAATGTGTCTCTTGGCTGTGTTGATGTGCAGGTGTGGAGCTCGGAAACAGTGGTCGATGGCGAGGTGAAGGTCAAGTAGAGACGTGCCGTACCGACGGACCGGGAGCGGTGAAGGATGGGCGTGTCGTGCGGTGGACGTGCCATGTCGATGTACCCAGAGCGGTGAAGGGCGGACGTGAGGATTGGACCGACGGACTGGCAGGCCGGAGGACCAGCTGTGGTAGCTGGCACGTGGCATCGGCGAGCAAGAGCACATGGGGATGTGCGATGCATCGGCCGAGTCGGGAGGAAGACGATGGCGTCGTGGCACTTGGCGGGAGGTCGGACACGGGCTTGCGTGCGGCGCAAGTGCCGTCGGCCGAGTCAAGAAGGAAGGCGAAGGCATTGTGCCCGGCGTGGAGGCTGGACATGCATCGGCATTGGTACCGGTGGTCGGGGTGTGCGAACCACATCCTGTCTATGGCGCGGGTTCGGTAGTTGAGCCTCAAAAAGCTACCCTCGACGGTTTCCGAGTTTGGGCGTCAAAACTTGGGGTGGCCGGTTTCCGAGTTTGGGCCTCAAAACTCGGGGTGTGTGGGGATATTACCTCCGTATACCCCCATGGACCTACTTGGGCCCTTCGTCAAGGACAGCCCAGCTCGCGAGGCCTTGCAGCACACGACCAGCTCGCTGTGCTCGTCAAGGACTCTCCAGAAGACTTGCCCGCCAAGGAAGATCCTAGAGTTAGATCCAGATTCCTTGCCTTAAGGAACCATTTGTAATATGTTAGGACTCGACAACTGTAACCCTGCTACCCGGCTATATAAGGTGAGCAGGGACCCCGTCTCATCTCATCTCCATCAGACCCAAGATGAACTCAGATCCCATCGGATCACACGCCATATTCCAATCCATCAATACAAAGCAACCACTAGAACACAGGACGTAGGGTATTACAGCGACTTGCCGGCCCGAACCTGTCGAAATCGCCGTCTCACGTCCCTGTGTCTACGCTTTGCAGACGTCTCGCATGCCTCCACCGCTCAATCTACTACCTTGGGCATACCCCTCGGTAGACTATCGACCATATTTCGTCGACAGTTGGCGCGCCAGGTAGGGGGTGTGTGCTACGGAACCATGATCTGCCAAGCAGTCACCTTCCCTCGATCCATGGTTCTCCCGGAGGCCGGCACAACTTTCCAGATCGGATCTATGATCTGGACCGTCGGTGACCACGTCCCCGCTCCGGAAACCGTGGAACTTGCGCAGCTCCCCGCGCTGGGCGCCTTGCCACCCATTCGTCCCGTTGCCGTGCCGACACGCCACCCGCCAAGAATCGTCCCTTGTGACGACCTGATTGAAGCTATTGACCGGGCCAACCAAGGGATCGTTGAATGCATCGACGCCATCGAGGTAGCTCGCATACAGCTTTCCGACCAACCTTGCCTTCAACAGTTTTCAGGTACACCATCGGGAGTCTCCAACGCTCGACCCGCCCGCCGCCCAAGATCAGATCTACATCCGGCTCGTTGCCGCCTTCATTCGTCGTCGTCTTCGCCCGTCGCCGCCGTCGCTCATCATCGGCCAGGATCGCCGCCGCCTTCGTTGTCGTCTTCGCCCGTCGCCGCCGTCGCTCATCATCGACCAGGATCGCCGCCGCCTTCGTCGTTGTCTTCGCCCGTCGCCGCCGTCGTTCGTCATCGACCAGGATCGCCGCCGCCTTCATCGTCGTCTTCGCCCATCCCCGCCGTCGCTCGTCAACAACCAGGATCGCCGCTGCCTTCGTCATCGCCTTCATCATCGCCGCGGTCGCTCGTCGTCGACCAGGATCGTCGCCGCCTTCGCCCATCGCTGCCGTCGCTCGTCGTCGACCAGGCTCGTCGCCGCCTTCGCCCGTCGCTCGTCGCCGCCTTCGCCCGTCGCCACCGTTGTTGGTAGTTCTTAGCTACACCTAAGATAGGGTAACTAAAGTAGCTATCTACTAATGCCAAGCGGGGTTGTCAGTCCCGACACTAGTAGGAGCTAGCTAGCGAGAATGCAATCTACCAAAAGGAGATTCTGCAAGCGCACAGAACTATCGTAGTAGCACTTCGCCTGGGAGTACCAGGTGTCTATTTATTTGATCCCAAGGGAAGGCTAGGGTGGTGTATGAGTCGAGTCAAGGAGGGGATGAGAGTCGAAGAAATAAGAAAAGAGAAAAGGGGAAAAGGGAAGAGAAGGAATGGAAGGCTAGAAAGAATATATGGATGGCTAGGTAAGGATGAAATGGATGGCTAAGGTAAGGTGGATGGATAGGTAGATGGTAAATATGGGTAGCTAAGGATAGCTTGGGGGAGCTTGTTGACGGTCCTTAAACACCTGTTTTACCATCAAGATTTGACCCTAAAGTCCACCAAAAAGGCATGAAATGTAGTCAAATAGGTTTCAAACTAACCAAATTCCACATGTCCATAGAATTTTATTTGAATGCAGGATTTGAACCAAATTTGGACATATGGACCCACCAGAGGCCAAGCCCACTCAGCAGGGCCCAAATGGGCCTAAGGGGGGTGGCGCCCGCCACCCCTAGGTGGCGCCCGCCACTTGGGTTGGCCCAAGTGCCACTCCCTGCCACGTCACCGATCCGTGTGACCTCCCCAAGGCCAAATCCTGGCCCTTGGTCACTAGGTCAGTGGCATCGGACGGCTCAGGGAGGAGTGGCATGGATCAAGGCTGAATGTCGGTTGCTAGGACATGCAACCGACCTCCAAACCGCCTTGGACAACCACCTGGATGCCGTTGAAGCAGAGGCGGTTCATCCAACGGCCAGGGGACTGGCGGCCGCCAGTAGGGGGTGGCGCCCGCCACCTGACCTAACCCTAGGTCGGTTGGCTGCCCACTATAAGAACCCCCCTCACTCATTTGGGCTATAAATACCCCCCTGGTGGCAACACACCAACACAACACCCAAGAGTACCATCCAAGAGCAACACACAAGCAAGAGAAGCAAGTGAGAGTTAGGTTAGAAGCTTAGAGAGCTTAGGCAAGTAGGTAGCTAGTAGAGCAAGGCATCTTCGCCCTCGCGGTAGCGCTGCTCAAGGCTTAGCTCAAGAGTAGAGGCGTGCGAGTGATCGGTCCTGAAGCTGGGAAGAGTCTTCCTTCATCTCCAGTTCAGGTTTTGCTCTTGTTACTCAAGCACTTACTATATTCTATTTCATTATTTCAAGTATTACTTTATTCTACCTAGCTATCCTACAGATCAATTCACTTAGCCATAGTAGTTAATCTCTAGTGAGCTTAGTGTTTGATCTTTGCCAATAGGTTGCTTAGTTAGTTTAGTGTTTATCTTATTAAGTCAAGTATTTGCTCTGACGTCCGCAAGGGTGTCTCTATTCAAAGCTAGGGTAGAGATAGTTAGAATATAATTAAGCGTGGTGCTTAGTTATAGACTTACCTTCAGATACGGCTGGACCCCCGGATAGCTGTGGTAGCAAGCAGGTGGTGACAGCCCTGTGCGCCTTGAATTCCACCACGTAGTTCGCCCAGTTTAACAGTAAGGCTCGTTGTGCTAGCGTTCGACCTAAGTAAGTGGTAAAGGCTAGTACGCCTCGATACTTGACAAGATAGGAATAAAACTATACTCAACTTAGTTACTTTATTGTCTTTTGCCTGCCTTGCTTCGTAACTGTCTCGCTTCGTAGTTATCTTGCTTGGTAGTTATCTAGGATTAGTTATCAGTAAAGAGAAACCAGAAGATAATGATCTGAGAAAATGATGAAGAGCTCGGGGGCTTGACGGACCAGGATGTCAGAGATAAAATCAGAAGATGATCCCTCCGACTAATCTCGGACGACACGGGAGATCCGAAGACTTGATATGAAATGTATTTGGATTAGGACTCTCACTGTAACTTAGTCGAGTTCTTAAAGGAAGTCTTGTAATTAGAATAGGACTCCTCTCTTGTAACCGACTAGGACTCGGTCTGTGCTATGCTTTACCCGGATATATAAGGGGAAGCAGGCGCAGGCCTCTATCATCGAATATTGAATCATAATCATACACAAGGCACACACCACACTGGACGTAAAGTATTACGCTATTTAGCGGCCTGAACCAGTATAAATTGCTGTCCCTGTATACTCGCCGAGTCCTACGAATGTCGATCCCCACCGAACAAATCGTCTGAGATCCCTCAGGACGAGTTGCCGGTTAACAAACACCGATAGCGTCTGCGCCAGATCCCGCTTGCCCTATAGCCGCGCAATCTCCTCTCACCCGAGCACGCAAGCAATCTTGCGCGGCCACTCCCCGCTCGCCTCGCTTGCCGCGCCCACGCCACCGCCTGCCACCTGCCTCGCTCGCCGCACCACCGTGGCCCCCGCCACGACCGCCGGCCAGCCGAGCCCCAAAACCCCGAGCGCCTCTCTCTCACTCCCTCACTCACCCACATACACACTCGCGCCTGCTCCCGTTCACTCCCTCTCCTCTCCTCCCGCGAACGCGCAAGCCGAGCGCTCTGTCCGTCGTCGCCGCCACCGCACCACGCCACCGACGTTCCAGCCCAAACCACGCCACTGCCGGCTGATTGTCTCCGGCTAACGCTCCGCCTTTGTCCCAGACACACGGTGCGCACGCCCGCACCCTCAGCCAAGCCTCGCCGACGCCGGAACCCGACGAGCCCCGCCACGGTCGCCACCGACGCCGTGCGGAGCCCGAGCATGTTCCGCGCCACCCAGAGCTTCGCCACCTCCCTCCTTCACCCACAAGCTTCGCCGAGCAAAGGCAAGGTGAGAACACACCACCGAGCTCTCTACCGCTCTCTAAGCCCCCTCTCTTCTCCGGCCGAGTGCCATGGGCGCCGCCGTGGCCCTCGCACGTGACCGAGCTCCCCTGGAGCTCCACCAGCTGAACCAACCCGCTAGTCTTGCTCCCTAGGGTTCACTAAGCGTGACGCACCCGTCGATTTGGCCGGCGACCGTCGAAAACGGCCGGACCACGCCTCACCGCCGCCGCAACCATCACCCTCAACCGAACCGCCTAGTCAAGGGGAACACGCCTAGCCCGACCCCACCGCCGGCGACCTCGCCGTCGGCGAGAAACCCCCGGTCAACGCTCGCCCATGTTCCGCTCTCACTGACAAGTGGGTCCATTGACCGCGCAGGCCCCACGCGTCAGCCTCACCCGGTCCATGAGCCGAGTCTATGCAAGCTGGGCCGGGAATTTCAAAGGTTTTTCTATTTTGTTTATTTCCAGGGAAGACTTGTTTATTTTGTGTAGCATGTTTCAATGATGCAAATGAGGTGTTTTCAGTTTTTACAGCTTGCTCATGAGTAGACTATCATGGAAAAATATGAAAGTATTTTTGGTGGAAGTTTATTATACTGTTTTTATTTAATCCAGTTTATGTTCTTTTGTTTAGATAAATGAGTTTATATGTTTTCTTGTTGAATTAATTCATGGCAAAATTTGTGTAGGTTTCTTGTCAAGTTATGCATCTGTGAAAAATTTATGAGGCACTATTTCTGTAGAAAAAGTATCTGTTTAGGTTTAATTTCCTTTTTAGCTGTTTTCTTAAAATAATGGTTAAAATGATTTATATGTAAAAGTAAAATATGGGAAAATTTATGTAGTCTCTGTATGTTATGTTTAAGTTGAGAAAAATACTAAGCATAGGTTGTTGTATAGAAAAATAAGGAGTTGCTGTACAAGTGTGCTTTTTCTGTGTTTTTCTTAGAAAATTCAATTCATGTAGAAAAGAATGTAATGTTTCTGATCATGGAACTTTCTTAACAAATATGAAATGTGAAATAGAATCTGGGAAAAATATCAAAATAAGGATGTCACCCTTTTCTAGTAGGGTTGTAGTTCAAAGGGTTTGTTTTGGAATAAACTTGTTTATTTTGTGTAGAATTAGGTGTTTATGCTTTAGCAGTAAGTTTTCTGCAGTAGAGTGGTTATAAGTAGATAAAGATAGGAAAATTAAGAAATCTGCTGTTGGACACTTTGCATAAGAAAAGTTAGTTCAAAGCACCTTTTGAGCAGTTGGTTTCATCTTTTTGTATCTGATGTTCAGTATTTTATCTCTTGCTGAAATTTGTGCAGTGAGATCCAGTAAGTATGAGTTACCTTCTGGAATTTTTGTGGAATTTTCTGAGTTTAGAAAAGTATACTTGCTGCTCAAACCTAGCCTCCTTTTGAATTAATAAATAAGAAATAGTTAAAATAATAGTTTTGTTTAATGTGGTAAACAAGTGTTTTTCCTAATGTCAAAAGTGGTTCAACAAGTTGGTTTTGTTGGTTTGCAAGAGATGTTTACATTTTACACCACCCTATTTCGCACCGCTCATTATTTATTATCCACCGCATTGCAATAGGATCGACAATCCCGGAGCCCGACCAGGTGCCGGAAGCAAACGTCGAGCAGGAGATTCCGGAGCTGTCCAGAACCAAGGAGGCCGAGCCCACGCCGGAGACTAACTTGCGCAAGTGCCCCTCTCACGAGGCCTCGGTCTTCTCTCAAGGCAAGCCCCGTAGCATTTTAAGCCTCCTATTATTTACAATCAATTCAATTGAGTACTTTTATATTGTGATGCATTAGGTATAGGAGTTGATCAAATCCTACTTGCTGCATTACCATTCCTTGATTATTGATTAATATCCGCCTTGTTATCCTGTTATTTATTTATGATGTAGAATTGCTTAGTCTGCTTAATAAAAGTAGTAGTTAAGGATGGTCCCGTAATACCCCTGATGGGTATTTACCGGATCACGGTTGGCTATATTTGCTATCGTGCAAAAGAACCTGAGTAGTGGTGAAATACGGTCAACGGGAAGACAAGGCACAAGTTTGGAAACTTGGGGCAGTCCGTCCGTTGGATCGTGTAGGTTTGTATCGATGTTGGCCCACGTTCATTTTTGAACGCGCCCTTTTACTTAGGGATACGTCGGTGCTGTAATAATCGACCCCAAAGCCAGTTAGACGCTGTTCGGGCCGGTCTCAACCCGTGTCGCACCCTCTAGTATCGAAACACGATCTGCCGCAGAATGGCCATCGTATAGTTCCAATTGGGTGGTCCGTGCTGTGAGTCACGACGATTACCACCACGAACAAGCATCGAGCGGTTACCCATTGCATGGACCCGACGGAGAAAGTGTGGGTTGGTATTAAAGGTCTTTCACCAGCTGGTTTGGAATTCGATTCGAGTCGCCGTCTCCCCCGGTTAGTGGGAAACTATGGCGAGCTTCAGCACGATACAACTCCATGTGATGTTTAAGGTTCAACTAAAATGTGATTTATGTCAACTGGATATGGTTATATTATTGATTGAATAGACTCAAGTGTATGTAATAGTTCAGGTGCAAATCTAGACTAAAAGGTAGGTCTAAAAATTGTCTGCTCACTGCTATCATTAAATATTCCTTCTCTTAATTTGAGCTTTTCGCAACTAAAGATCCCAGCTCCACCAAAATCCTTGCATACCCTTGGTGTCTTTATTTTCAGTTGGACGGGTAAGTCTAGCTGAGTACTTTCCCGTACTCAGGGTTTATCCCATTGTTGCAGATGGCCAGGTCTACTACGGCTATTGTAAGCACTGCCTCTACCCCGTGGAGGGTGATGAGGAGTAGGCCCCAGGCAGGGTCATCTAGAAGCTTCTCCTTTGCTTTTGCTGGGCTAAGACTGTTGGTGGCACACTATTTGAAAAAGGAGGAGTGAGTTGTTAAACAATGTCTATCTGGACCACATGTGTAGTGGTCGTGTTTCAAACTTATTTCAGCTTCAGCAATTTCAAACTCAGTATTGTAATAACTCTTTCATGATTTCACACTCTGATGTTTAAATTCGTTTCGATTATCGACGGTGTATCCTTACGAATGTGGTACTTGAACAATGCGATCCTATATGTTGTATGATGTTCGAAATCCTTCGAAATTTCCGGACTACCGGGGTTATATGGATTCAAGTATGAGTCGATGTCAGACGAAATTGGCTAAGACGGTAATTGAGTTCTTATAATCAGGACGGTTCCGTCACACTAGTTCTAGTGGTTGCGTTAAGAAGTGTCAACACCAACCCATACTAGATTTAGTGAACAAGCATGTTGACAATTGAGTTTCACTAGCATTGAAATCAACTAAGTATAGGTTCTCATATCTAAATCCTTTGAATATCAAATTAGAGCCATCTACACTTATGATCTCTACATCATCAACTCCAAATATGCATTTGAAACCAAGATCACATAATGGAGCAATTGACAATAGATTGAAGTTCAAGCTCTCAACTAGCAACACATTGGAAATGCTCATGTCATTGGATATTGCAATCTTACCAAGCCCTTTAACATTGCCTTTGCCATTGTCACCAAACGTGATAGAATCAAAACCATTATTGCCACTTGAATTGATTGAATTGAACATTCTTGAATCCCCGGTCATACGTTGAGTGCACCCACTATCAAGCACCCAATGTCTCCCTCCGGCTTTGTAATCGACCTACAAGAAAAGATCAATTCTTTTTAGGTACCCAAACCTTTTTGGGTCCTCCAAGGTTAGTGACCAAACTCTTAGCCCTGCTTAGATCGGTAAAAGTCGGGTGATTTCCTGTCTCCCGCATATAGGTGGATACTGATCATGATTTGCCTGTGCTATCATGGAGATAACCATATGATAATTAATTGAGACAGAGGCGGGATGTAGGAGCAGCAGAACATGGGTTTTGTGTGCTAGTAGTCTTCCGTCTGTGTCGCATAGGACCCGTTCGGGAATGTCCCTTCAATCAAATTGAACGCGTCGATCACTTAACGGAGTAGGTCTGAGTACCTCCCGCGAAGCCGAGTAAGGTTATTCGAGCCGGTGATGGAGATGTTGACGCCTAACACCCAGGGCCTCAGCTGTACCGTGGGCAACTATTCTGAACAACCTGGCATGGTCCGAGGGCAGGCAGGGCCAGATCGACCTGGCATGACCGTGGGCAGTTATAGCTTGAGCGACCTGGCACTGAGATAACCCCCGGTGTAGAAGGGCCCATGGTCATCCCGCGCGTTGTGTTCTCGAATCTCCTGACTGGTAGCTTACGACTGCCGTGGCTGGATGTGCCGGGCGAGTGTGAGACATTTTATCCCCAGCTGGGTAGGAATCAATTATAATCGCCATCGCTCTTGGACAGTGAGCAATTGACTGTAGACCATTGTCGTAGAACTTATGGAACTAAAGATGGTTATGATGTTGAATCTGAAAGGCTATTGATAAAATAGTCACTCTTGCTTGATTAAGTAGCCAAGTGATTGCTCTAGCCAAGGTGCAAATCTAGTTAATCAGGTTAATTACATAAAATTGACTGCTAATACTCTAAGGATGATTATTTAATAATGAAAATGCTTTTATGCAAAAAGGTAAGTATAGCCAACCCCAGATATAGCCTTGCATACTCCTTGGTGTCACTTTATTTCTGGTTTATGTCGGGTAAGTCTAGCTGAGTACCTTCTTGTACACAGGGTTTATTCCCTTGTTGTTGCAGATGGCCAAAGCTTCTTTGGCTACTGCGAGAACTGTTTGTACCCGGTGGCGGGTGATGATTAGACCAGGGGCATGGTCACCACTTCCCTTATCTGATGCTTTTGTGGACCTGATCAGATAAATGGCACTGTATTGAGAACAATCCAAACTTATGTTTAAGACTATGGTGCTTCCGCTATTACTCAAAACTATGGTTTGTAATATTGTTTCGAACTCCGATGTATTTGAACTATGTTGTAACTTGTGGACATGTCATTGAACTAGTACGATCTTGGCTGAATGTTGGAATGATTTGAAATCCTTCGAGATTTCCGGACTACCGGGTTTGTACGAGCTTAAGTACTAGATGATCTTTGCGCTAAGCGGAGATTTTAGTGCTTAATCTGGTGCAAATTGGTCGGTTCTGTCACAGCTGGCATCGGAGCATAGTTCAGTGTACTGTTCATAGTGTATTTGAAAACAGTATTTTATAAAGATAAAACTGTAATTACCGACTTATAGTTATAGTAGGATTTGAAAATTTGCAAGAATTAAAACTAAAGTGTGCCAGTGACCAAGTCCTTATGCCCATTAGGATCTGCCCATTAGGATCTTAGGTGGCTATGTAAGTACTAACTTGGGGGTCGTGCATCATATTTAAATTCTGTTCTTCTGTCGTCCATACGGCAAGGGTGAAATTGTATGGGTGCTATTCTTCGGGATAGTAATGTATGGATCAATTTGCCTCTACGCCAAGGTAATGAGCGAGTTGCGAGAGCATGATCGGACAACCGCCGGTCTAGGGGTGTGTTAGATTAGTATTGGAGCATATACCTGTTACACACAAGTATATGTGAAGGTATTTAATTGTGGGAGTATTTTATTTGATGGGTGCATATACTGCTTACGTGTATACTGGGTATGCACCTAAGTTAGTATTAGATTTATTTTCAGCATTGCATAATATTCATACTGTGGGCAGGGCTGAAATGAGTTCCTGCAGGTACGCTAACTTGCGAACGTGTAGTACGTTAGCTAACGCTATGAGTGAACGTTGTATGACACCGTCTAGCCGTTAGATTGTTAGACAGTGAGGACGTATGTACGCGCATGCATCATGATCATATAACTTTGCATTAATCTTACTTCCTTCCTTATGATTATCGTCCCATTTTTCCTAATAAAAGTTGTTCTCAACTAATTAAAAACTATGTGGATAAAACTTCTTTCAGATGGCCCGTACCAAGCGTACAGCCCGTAAGTCAACTGGAGGCAGGAGGCCAAATTACATGCTGGGACCCTGGACTGCTGAGGGGTTAGAGGATTTTCTGGAGGAGTTCGGCATGCCTACCATTTTGTGGAGGGTGCTGCACTTGGTTGGGTACCAGGAGGGCCAGGAGCCGCAATATGATTGACATCGTGTTCAGTTTTCAGAGGATCGCTACATGTACACAGTTGAGGTGGACGTGCCCAGCCGTGATCCACAGGATCATGTATGGTGCCGTCGGGTGTTCGCACTGCAAGGTAGGACCCCGTGGGATGGAGCTAACAGGGTTGCCTATACTGTTCTTCGGGACATTATGGAGGATCACCCGGAGGTGGTCGCGCAAGCCACTGCTAGCATCTTTCCTACGGCGGACCCTTACCAGTCGGTGTGGCGTCAGCCAGGTGCCACCGTACTTGAGGCCAGTTCTTTGGAGCGAGAGCACTGCGCAGGACCAGCTGGGAGTGCTATGGCTGCACTCATGGCTACCTATGGGTGCTTGTCACGTAGCTACGACCACCTCGACCATATTCTCAGTGAGGAGATAGCTGCACATCACCAGAGTCAGGAGGAGCATGCTACAGAGATAGACCTCCTCACCACCCAGCTAGCTCACATGACTATTGAGAGGGACCAGGCTCGTCAGAGGGAGCAGGAGGCGACGCAGCAGCTTAGTGATCAGCAAGGGATGACGACTTTCCTATCCACAATCATGGCTGAGACTGAGGAGTCACTTCGAGGTGTGTGCCTTGAGGGCATGCGTGCAACCGAGCAGAACAGGCTTCTCAGGCTTCAGGTGGGAGACCTGGAGTTACAGCTTCATCTCCAGGATTACAATGACCGCCTACATGAGGAGATCCATCGCCGCGAGAATGAGAGGAACCCCATCTTTCCTCAGGAGGACCCGGATCCCCGTGCTTCGTCTAGTGGTTCTTCAGATATCTCGAGTGACGATGGCGACAATGATGATGATGATGGCGCCGATAGGGAGTAGACTAGATAGTGTTAGCGCGTAGTAACCTTTTGTCACATATCCTTCGCGCTTGATCTTTTGTGGTTATTGTGATGATGTAAGGTTGTGTTATGGACCTGTGCACGTGTGGTGCGAGACCTTTAAAAGTCCCATATGTATGGGCACCTGTGGATGTTATGTTGGCTTTTGCATGTTATGTGATGAGCGCTTCTATTATGAGATGATGCAATGTGGATTGAAATTATTTATGCCTCTGCAATTGTTTGGCGAATTCATTTTTCCGAATAATTTCCGTTGGCATGGTTTAATATTTTCTACAATAACGGCAACATCGCCTAATGATCATTGCTATCGGTACATGCAGATGACGATGACTCGCAGTGGAGCTGGCGGTAGTGGTGGTAATGATGATAACAGAGAGAACCACAATCCACCACCTCCTCCACCACCCACGGTCGAGCAACTGTTTTCTCAATTTCTGGGGAGTCAGCGCAACATTGAGGCACTTCTGCGAGAGAATTTGGCACAGGGCCATCAACGCCCAGAGCCAAATCAGTACAACTCATTCAAAGATTTTCTAGATACGAGGCCACCGATCTTCAAAGAAGCCACAGAACCTCTCGAAGTGGAAGAATGGCTGCATACTATGGAGCAGAAATTTCGGCTACTCAGGCTTACAGAAGAGTTAAAGGCAGAATATGTTGCGCATCAGCTGCAAGGACCGGCCGGAATCTAGTGGGGACATCACCGCACCACCTATCCTGCCCGTACACCTGTTACCTGGAGGATGTTCGCGGAGGCCGTTCGCGGGCATTATATTCCGCCAGGCTTGACTCAGATGAAGGTGGCAGAGTTCATGAGCTTAACACAAGGAACTCGATCTGTTACTGAGTACCATCACCTGTTCAACTCCTTGTCTCGTTATGCTTCGGACTTTGTAGACACCGATGCCAAGAAGATAGCTAGTTTCAAGAGAGGGCTAAATACCAAGATGGGAAAATCCATGGGAACTTCGTCCCCTACCGTCTTCAATGACTTTATCAGTGACTGCTTGATTCAGGAAAATCATAACAATAAGCATGCTGCAGGCAAGGCTAGAAAGAGGACCTTGCAATCTGGACCATCTCAGCTTAGGGGACCACCAGCCCAGCGTTCTCAGTATCGGCCACCAGCGCCTGGGGCTCGTTTCAGGCCGCCTCAGAAGAAAGGTCAGCAGCAAGCTCAGCATGGGCAAAGGTCGTACAAGATAGCAGCAATTCAAACTCGAGCAGGTCAAGGCAGCTCAGCCGGAAGCAAGCCTCTAGTTCATGGGCCATGCTTCAATTGTAATCAAGAAGGGCACTTTGCAAGGTATTTCCCCCACCCGAAGAAGCCGTAGGCCAATTACCCAGCACGCCTGCATAATATGACTGCTGAAGAAGCTCATGCAGGAGAGCCCGTGACTGCCGGTATGTGTCTCGTGAACCATCATCCCGCTGTTGTTTTGTTTGATACTAGATCATCGCATTCTTTTATGAGCAAGGCATTTGCACAAAAGCATAACCAAGAAATGTCTGAAATGGATTATGGGTTTTGCGTAAGCTCCATTGGGAGTAGCGTGCTATCTAGACAGATGGTGTGTAATGCAACCATCGATATTGGAGGGCATAAATTTGGAGCTAATTTAGTGGTCTTACCGGGACTAAGTATGGATGTAGTCTTAGGTATGAGTTGGATGACCATGTGGAACGCAGTGTTAGACACTGCAAACTGAACTCTTACCTTATCTGATAGTCGGACAGGTAACAAACTTCGTGTATCTCTTCCCCGAGGTGCCGATTTTGTTGACCTATCTTGTACTCTTGCTATAGAAGACCTCTCCAAAATTCCAGTTGTCAGAGATTTTCCAGATGTTTTCCCGGATGAGTTACCAGGTTTACCACCCAAAAGAGCAGTGGAATTTGCAATCGAGTTGTTACCAGGAACTGCACCTATCTCAAGGAGGCCGTATCATATGCCACCCAATGAATTGGCAGAACTCAAAACCCAGATCAAGGAACTGTTGAACAAGGGGTTCATTCAACCTAATGTGTCAGAATGGGGTTGCCCAGCCTTGTTTGTCAAGAAGAAGGATAAATCTTTACGCATGTGTGTGGATTATCGTCCACTCAATGCTGTGACCGTTAAGAATAAGTACCCGTTACCACGGATAGATATCCTCTTTGACCAGTTATCTAGAGCTAAAGTGTTTTCCAAGATTGATTTGAGATCGGGTTATCACCAGATCCGAATCCGACCGCAGGATACCCCAAAGACTGCTTTCTCAACCAGATACGGATTATATGAGTATCTTGTCATGTCCTTTGGATTGACGAATGCTCCAGCATACTTTATGAGTTTGATGAACTCCGTGTTCATGCCAGAATTAGACAAATTTGTGGTAGTGTTCATCGATGATATCTTAATCTATTCAGAAAATGTCGAAGACCATGCAGAACATTTGAGGATAGTTTTGTCTAGACTCAGAGAGCATAAGCTCTATGCTAAATTCAGTAAGTGTGAGTTTTGGATGAAGAAGGTACATTTTCTTGGTCACATTTTGTCGGAAGAAGGAATCTCAGTTGACCCCAGTAAGGTACAAGAAGTGATGGATTGGAAAGCTCCTACTTCAGTTAGTGAGATTCGGAGTTTTCTCGGCTTAGCAGGATATTATCGCCGATTCATTCCGGATTTCTCCAAGATTGCAAAGCCTATGACAAGTCTGCTGCAAAAGAATCAAAAGTTTGAATGGACAGAGGAGTGCGAAACTGCTTTCCGTACCTTGCGGAAACTGTTGACCACTGCTCTTGTTCTCACTCAGCCAGATATTGAGAAGCCATTTGATGTCTTTTGTGATGCATCGAAAGTTGGCTTAGGTTGTGTTCTTACGCAAGAAGGCAAAGTAATCGCGTATGCATCTCGACAATTAAGGAAGCATGAAGAGAACTATCCGACACATGATTTGGAATTGGCTGCAGTCGTGCACGCTCTGAATATTTGGAGACATTATTTGCTTGGTAATGTCTGTAATATGTACACAGATCATAAAAGTCTTCAGTACATCTTCACTCAGGCAGAATTGAACATGAGGCAAAGAAGATGGCTTGAGTTAATTAAGGATTACAATCTGCAGATTCACTATCACCCCGGTAAAGCAAATGTGGTAGCCGATGCCTTGAGTCGGAAATCACACTGTAATGCTATGAAGTTGCTACCAGAAGATGAGTTCAATCTAATGCATCTTGCAGTACTACATGGTTTAGAGTTACGCAGTGCAATAGTTGATCAAATCATAGAAGGACAGAAAACTGATAAGGGAATCTATCATATGAAGGACAGGCTCAGAGTTGCAGCTGAATCTGATAAGCGTTTTCGAGTTGATGACAAGGGAATTCTATGGTTCGACCAACGACTAGTGGTACCCAAGGATAGAGAACTCAGAAATCGGATCATGGATGAAGCACATTTGTCTAGATTATCTATCCATCCTGGAAGTGCGAAGATGTATCAAGATTTGCGTCCTAGATTTTGGTGGACTAAGATGAAAAAGGAAATTGCTGCTTACGTGGCTAGGTGTGACACATGTTGTCGAGTGAAGGCTATTCACTTGAAACCAGCCGGAATGCTTCAGCCGTTAGCTATACCCGAATGGAAATGGGAAGAGGTGAGCATGGATTTTATCACCGGATTGCCCGTTACTAAAAAGGGAAATGACTCGATTTGGGTAATTGTGGATCATCTCACCAAAACAGCACATTTTATCCCGGCCAGAACCAACTATAAAGCACCAGACTATGCAGAGATCTATGTGAGTCAAATTGTTCGGCTACATGGGGTACCGAGAGTTATAGTTTCAGATCGAGGATCGTAGTTCACTGCACCGTTTTGGGAGAAGTTGCAAAAAGAGTTAGGCACGGATTTAATTCGAAGTTCGGCCTATCATCCACAAACATCAGGACAGACTGAAAGAGTGAATCAAGTGTTAGAAGATATGTTAAGAGCCTGTGTGATATCAGCGAAAGGTTCTTGGGAAAAATGGTTGCCTTTGGCAGAATTTGCTTACAATAACAGTTATCAAGAGAGTATTCAGATGGCGCCTTTTGAAGCTTTATATGGTAGAAAATGCAGAACACCAATAAACTGGGTTAAACCAGGAGAACATCGGTACTATGGGATTGACTTCGTCAAAGAAGCAGAAGAACAAGTTAGAATAATTTAGCAACATATCGCAGCTGCATAGTCTCGACAGAAGAGCTATGCCGATAAATGAAGACCACTTGAGTTCAATGTCGGTGACTATGTCTATTTGAAGTTTCGCCTATGAAAGGTGTTAAGCACTTTGGGGTTAAGAGAAAGTTAGCGTCGAGGTTTGTGGGACCTTACAGGATTGTGAAAAGGAGGGGAGAAGTAGCTTATGAGCTACAGTTACCAGAACATTTGAAGGCTATATTTCCTGTGTTCCATGTTTTGCAGTTAAAGAAGTGTCTTTGAGTGCCGGAAGAAGAGGTACAGCCAGCCCATGTCAAATTGCAATCCGACCTAACTTACTCAGTGAAACCGTGTCGAGTGCTTGACGAAAAAGAAAGAGCAACTCGTGGAAGGATAGTAAAACAATACAAGGTATCTTGGAGTGAGCAGGATGACCGGGATGCTACGTGGGAAACGGACAACTATCTAAAGGAGGTGTATCCGTACTTTTATAAGAAATGGTTCGTAATTCAAATCTCGGGACGAGATTTCCTTAAGGAGGGGAGGGCTGTAACACCCTAGGTGTTAAGCAACCCTAAGATGCATATTTTGACATAGCATGAGCATAGCATCTCATCTTTTCATGTGCATTGGTATGTATGAGTGTTAAGTCCTTGTTTAGCTTCTAGTACACCCATGTTTTGCTTACTGTTTCTGACCTAGTGCCTTAAACCAAAGTTGTAGATCTAGATGAATGGAACAACTTTGCTTAAAAGCACTATCTCAGAAAAAGTTTTAAAAATATGATTTCTTGCATTAGAAAAAATGGATTAGGAGTGAAATTCTTTTTCTAAGCAGAATTTGGACTTGAGCCTTAAAGATGAATTGTTCTTTGCAAAATTCTAAGCAACTTTGCCTTTAGGACCTTTTCCTAGTTCGGCTTAGTTTGGGAGATAAAGAGCAGCAAAGAAATTTCAAAAACCTCTTTTGTTTAAACCTGCCCGCGGGCCCCACACGCCCGCGGGCCTCTTTTGTTAACCGGCAACTCGTCTTGAGTAATCTCAAACGATTTGTTCGGTGGGGATCGGCGTTCGTAGGACTCGGCGAGTACACAGGGACAGCGATTTATACTGGTTCAGGCTGCTAAATAGCGTAATACCTTACGTCCAGTGCGGCATGTGCCTTGTGTTTGGTTATGATTCAATGTTCGATCATCTGGAGCCTGCGCCCGCTTCCCCTTATATATCCGGGTACGTCTCAGCGCAGGCCGAGTCCTAGTCGGTTGCATCAGAAGAGTCCTATTCTGATTACAAGACTTCCTCTAAGAACTCGACTAAGTTACAACGAGAGTCCTAATCCAAGTACACTTCGTAACAAGCCTTCGGATCTCACGTGCCACCCGGGATTAGTCGGAGTAATCATCAACTGATGCTATCTCTGACATTCTGGTCCATCAAGCCCCCGAGCCCTTCGTCATTTCTTCACGACATTATCCTCTAGTTTCTTCTTGAGAATCTCCGAGTAATGTCTTGAGAAATCTTGAAGTGCTCCGAAGTTAAAGAATTTCCATGGCGTGCACTTTTTCCAAAAAGTGCACCCATAGGGTGTAGCCCCCGAGCCTCTTGTTATTTATAATAACTTCGAGGATCTTTGAAGCCTTTTCTTGAATAAGAAAAAACATTTTCTTTATAGATTATACCCTGCAGCCCCCGAGCCTGAGTTCTGAGTACTATAGTAGTCGGTGCTTGGGATCTTCGAAATACAGGACCGGGTAATCCATAAAGGTATTAAGGAGTCGGAACATGCCACCAATTCGTTGCTTACTCCATCTGAGTAAATAGAGATCCAGTTTCAGGTGGGAAATGTTTTCAACAAACATCCCTTATCACCCCCCACTGAATTAAAAATTACTGTGAAGTCAGCAATAACCGATCAATGACTGTTCCAGCTGTACGCATTAATGATTTTTGTCTTGTTCTGCAACTGTAAACTTTTGTCGCCTTCCACTTGAAGTGCGCGTGAGAATCAATCACCAGTGCCAGGCTTCACATGTGGCACAGTGCATAGGTTGAATTATTGATCCGTCAATCGCTTTTGTCGATGAACATAGTCTATAGACCAAGAGAATCCGTATATAAATACCCTGCCTGGGAAGTGAAAGACTCATATCCCTTTGAGTGTAGAACTTCTCTTAGTCCCATGAATATTGTAGCATCAGTAGCTGAGATGGCCGAGCCCCCGGGTGTCTTCCTTCTGTAAAATAGATGAGGTGCTCAGAAGAACTCTTGTGAAAGGACCATCCGCCAGGGTGGTTTCCAAGTGGTCGCGAGCGGAGGGATACAGAGGTGCGCCTAAAAGAACTCTTGTGACTACCACTCATAGATAACCTCGGAGTCACAGGTTGTCAAAAGGGCGGCGAGGGTGATGGTCTTCCCCGGAGTTCCTTGAGCATTGGGGTGGTGCCTGAAACTCACCTTGGGAGGCACTGAAAAGGCTCATGTGTCTACCCAAGGTTCTGTGTCTGCTTTACTGCGTCTCACTAAACCCAGTCCTTGGTGCAATAGGCATCAAGGCTCTGTACCTTGATTACACTAGAGTAGCGTTTTACATCCTGATTGTACTTGTGCTGGTAATTGCTGTATCTCAAGATATTGCCATGTATCTCTGTTGTAATTCTGAGTAATAATAAATAAAATCTGGGTACTTGGAATACTTTCCGAGTCCTTTTTCTTGATATCCGAGTACTAAATGTATCTTGTGAAAGAAGGAACTTGTCTATTTCGCTGTAGCTGACGCCGTTTGTAGCGCTTTCTCTCCCGTTAGGGTTTTGAACAGTCTCTTAACACCGTTTGCGAGAGATGAACGGTTGCTGAAACAGATCTATAATAAGCCACCGTCGGGCTGTATGTCCCTCACGCTTTCATCAAGCCATTGCCTTCAGAGTTAGAAATCCCCTAGCGAACCATTAGTTGATGCGTAGAAAGTCTCTCGTCATCAACATGGGTCCCAAGAGACAAGCCGTTGGTGATAAGAAGAAGGTTAGGATCACCACCACCGGAAAGCCGAAGCACCCCAATCCCCCAACTGACATATTGGCGTGGAAAAAACCAGACACCATCTTGTCAGAGCTGGCGTTCTTGGCACAACAAGGGTTACTTCGAGCACAACCACTTGATGGATGGAGAGTGCCCACCGATCACCGCGCTCCTACCCCCAACACTACTGAAATAGTGATGTTCAAGTCCTTTGCCGAGCGGGGATTGGGGCTTCCTGCTTCTGACTTTCTTCGTGGATTGCTGCACTATTATGGTTTGACTCTCAACCATATCACTCCCAATGCCTGCTTCCACATTGCAATTTTTACCCATCTGTGTGAAGCTTTTCTGGGTATCTGCCCTTCTTTTACTCTCTTCCGCTATTTCTTCTGGGTGAAGTGTCAACCCAGTGATGCTAGTGTAGAGGTAGTCGGCGGTGCTAGCATCCAGCTAAGGCTAGAGGTAGCTAATCAGTATATAGTTGTAGAGTTGTCGGATTCTGTCAAAGACTGGGCAGCCGGCTGGTTTTATATGGCAAACCCTCTGCCAGCGCTTCGTCGTCACGACGGGTGGCCTCCGCGAAAGTGCCGTGAGTGGAGAGACAAGATTACTGCTGAAGGATTAGAGGCTATCCGACCTCTTATTGATTCCATAGAGGCATTAAAGCTCGACGGCTTGACCGGATACTCTGTCGTCCAAGATTTTGTTGCACGACGCATCCATCCTCTTCAACAGCGAGCCAATTTTGGCTTTGAGTACCTGGGTAAGAATGACCCGGGACGTCATGCCGTCGAACAGTTGTCACACTACGAAGTCTTATGGAGGGTGAACCAGCTTCTCAAGAGTCGTGAACACCTTGCTCCAGTGGTGACAACATTCTCCGCCATTAACCCTCCGTCTCAGGTAAGTAATTGATTTACCATGTCCTCGGGGTTCTGAATAAATATCCTTCTGACCTGACTGAATGTTCTTCTCTTCTAGGGCCAGGGGAGAGATGACAATGATTGTCCTCCCCTGCCTCCGGCGACTGAAGAAGGTGGAGGCATAGTTTTGGGGGGTCCTATTCGAAGTGAGGATCTTCCCAACAAACCAAGCTCTCCTGAAGATCTTGACTGGCTTGACACAGATTCAACTGACTCTGATGTCATGCTTATAGACCCAGAAGCTGAAAGTAGCCGGAAGAGGTCGTCGCCTTCACAGCAAGAAGACGGAGGACCCGTCCCCAAGAAGGCTTGCACTGGTAATCGCCGTGCTTGTCGAAAAATTCTTTTATCACAAGAGTTATCTGAAAAGCACTATAATCTGGGTGCTCCTGGTAAGGGGACACCCGAGTACTTTGTAGTCCTTTTGAATTTTGATAAACTCTTGTCTTATAAATGTCTTTGTCCCAGATGCTGAAACGACCCAAGGAACTTCAAGTGGTGCAATCCCTGAAGACACTCCGGTTCCGGATGCACTACTGAAGAAGCCTATCTTGAAGTTGCCGGGGACATTGAAGCTCGTGAAGTAAGTTACAAGATTTTACTGTCAAAGTACTTGCATATTTCTGGAACTAACATGACTATTTGTCTGTTGTAGAAAAACGAAGCCGGCTGCAGTGGCCTCGAGTACCGTCCCTGATCCCCATGCGTTAGAGGAGTCGGGGGCGCCAGACAAAGATGAATCTAGCGTTCTGCCGACCTTTAGCCAGGTAGATCCGCTGCCCGGCTCCTCTCCGTCCAAGTCACAGGCCGATGCGGCACCTGATGCAGATGTTCTCCCATTGCCTCAGGTTGGTGTGCCCGTCTCCATCTTTCGTTCTCCTGCTCAGTTGGAGTTTGACCGGGTACTCAATGACTGGTTTTTCCGCACACGACAGCCAGATGAACCATCCCTGGAGATGGTTTTGGCGGATATCCATGTAGAAGCTTCAACTCGTCAATAGGGAGGGTCTGTAGATGCGCCCGAGTCCTCGCGCCAGGGGGCGACTCTCGACGTATCCGGGTATAATCAGGACCTCACCCGGTTGAAGGAGCTGAGCGATCAAGTGAGAGATCCTGTTGAAGCTCTTCACCAATTTGTTGAGGTAAGATTCTCAATTTCTTCTTATTGTACTGTAGTCGCGTCCGAGTACTCACAGTAGTGTTTTTATGTAGGCCTTTGACTTCGAGGTTAGGGATCAGGTCGCCCGGATTCTCCAGGAGATGTCCCGTGAGAACCAGAAGCTCCGGGACTACATTGCCTAGGACCAGATCAGTCAAAAAGTAGCCACCCAGCTTCTACATAACCGCAACAATGAACTCCAGGGCACCCTCAAGGAAGTGGTAGCGGAGCGCGACGCTGCAAACGACCGCGAGGTTGGGCTGATAGCTAAGGCCGCCTCTATGGAGCAGAAGATGAAGGAGCTGAAGAAGACTTCCAAAAAGCAGCTTGAGGGTAAACTTTGAAGTTTTCTGTGTCAGTCGATTCCATGGTGTCAATCTGATTATATGATAACCGACTGATATTTATGCAGATGCGAATAAGCTGGCTTCTGGGTGGCAGAACGCATTCAACCGGAAGCAGGCGGAGCTTGAGGAGGTATTTGCTAATGCGCAAAGTACTCTTCAGGAAGCCAAATTGATGCGTGAGGGTGCTGACCGGGACCTTCTGCAGGCTTTGAAATCTACCAAGGAGTCGCGGGAAGCCCTCGAGTCTTCGCAAGCTTCCTTGAAGGCCTTGGAACATGCCGTCGAGCCCATCTTAAACATGATTCCGGTACCAGAAGAAGTCGAGGAAACTTTGATTGATCGGACCAAGGCTGCGCCTGGGCGGCTGGCTCAATATATCAAGGATATGTCGATTTCTGTGGTGCAAGGTCTGATGGCAACGCTGCGGTTGCATCTGCCGTCTTTCGACTTATCTGCTCTGATGACCCTCCCTGAAGGCAAAGGCGACGAGGACCTTGCAGCGATGCAAGAGAAGGTGAAGACCGCGGCGGAGGAGTACTCACAGATTCTGGATCTTGTAGAGTAATTTAGTCTCCTTCATTGTTTAACCGCCGCTTGTATTCCCTGAAACACTTATTATCAAGTATAAAGAATCATAGTATCAGCTACTTTTGAGTCTTGTGTAATTCTTATATAATCGACTCGGTATTGCAAGAGATTCCTTGTCAATAGGTCGTTTTTGTTTGATGCGGATGTGTGACCAGGCGTCTGACTAGACGGGTCTATCCAAGTGCTCTCTAGCACTTTGATTTGGGTCATGTGACTTCGTTTCTCTAACGATCATATTTAGAGAACTTAGTCTTGCCCGAGTACTACTCTTAGTACCCTTGTTCAAGGGATAAAGTTGATGAAGCACCTCTTGGAGGACCGTGATAATGGTTCCTTCAGGGTGAATCATATCCTCTTGGTACTCGTAGCTTGAGTGCGATAGTGGATGGACCCCTGTCCAATAAATTTTTAACAAGGTGGGTATTACCCGACCTTGTTATGCCTTATAGGAACTAGTGTCTACTTTTGTAGATGTCATATTCGCTATAGGCTGATAGTCGGGTGTTATGCCGTACTACCTTGTGAGTTGTATTGAGCTCGAAGCTCGTAACTCGAGTGTGGTTACCTCTGAACCAATCCATCCGAGTAATATTAAATATTAGTCAGTGGAGAGCCCTGCCATTGCAGAGACTTTTTGCGACTGAGTAGACGTGATGAAATGTAGAAAAAGCCTAGATAATTTGAAGGTTCTTATTTTCTGATGAACTCCAAACTTTATTAATATCCGACTGATAAATACAATTGCCCTGGGTCAGGTTTGTAGCATAGTCCTTAGGTATGGAATTTCTTCAAGTGCTCAATATTCCATGAGTTTGGCAGTGGAGATCCATCTTCAGTGACTAGCTCAAATGACCCGGGTCTTGTTACTTTGGATACAATGTAAGGTCCTTCCCATGGACTCATAAGCTTGTGGCGCCCTGTAGTATTCTGAATTTTCTTCAGGACCAGGTCGCCTACTTGAAAAGTGCGGTGATGGACGTTCTTGTCGTAGTAGCGTCTCATCCCTTGAAGGTACCTTGCTGACTGAAAAAGTGCGGTTAATCGGGTCTCTTCGAGGCTGTCGACTTCTAGACGCCTGGTGTCATCGGCTTCGCCTTATACTGCTCTGTTCGTGGGGCGTTCCAGATTAAGTCAGCCGAGAGGATTGCTTCAGTGCCATATACCAGGAAGAAAGGAGTTTGGCCTGTTGCCCGACTTCGTTGTGTCCGCAGCCCCCAGACTACCTTAGGCAATTCTTCGACCCACTTTCCGCTGTGATCTTTTAGGAGGTCAAATAGTCTTGGTTTTAATCCTGCAAGAATCAGGGCGTTTGCTCGTTCAACTTGGTCGTTGGACTGTGGATGAGCTACTGATGCATAGTCTATCTTGATTCCGCAGTCGCTGGCCCATGACTTGAATTCAGTAGCCGTGAAAGGGGACCCAAGATCGGTGATGATTCTGTGCGGCATCCCAAAGCGGTGAAAGATGCTCTGCATGAATTGTACTGACTTGGATGCATTGAACTTGACCAAGGGCATGTACTCAATCCACTTTGTGAATTTGTCGATTGCGACGTAGATGTATTCGAATCCGCCTGGAGCACGCTTGAGAGGACCTACCATGTTGAGTCCCCAGCATGAAAAAGGCCATGACGGAGGGATACAGATCAATTCATGTGCAGGTACGTGCTGCTGCTTGGCAAAGAACTAGCATGATTGACAGCGGCGGACTAAGTCTTCTGCGTCTTTCAAGGCTGAGGGCCAATAGTACCCTGATCTGAAGATTTTTCCGACTAGTGTCCTTGAAGCTACGTGGTTGCCACAACACCCAGAGTGAACTTCATTTAAGATTTCCCTGCCTTCTTCTGGTGAGATGCATTTGAGGAGGATTCCTGATGAAGCTCCGCGTCGATATAGCTTGTCCCCGACTAAAACATAGTTTTTGCTACGTCTGGTGACTTGCTCTGCGGCAGTTTTGTTACTTGGCAGTTTATGCTCTTTGAAGTAGTCAATGAAGACTTGTGTCCAGTCGGGTGCTAGAGTTAGAACCTGGATGGATGGTGCTGACTCAACCTCTTCCTTCTCTTGGATTGATGGCTTGGATAATTCATGTATTGAGATGGGTTGATGAAGTTGATGTCAGTACTTGTCAGATAATGTGTTATTAGTAGGATGTTACAGTTGAATAAGGTGTTATTGTGAATGTAGATTCTAGGTGATTAAAAGGAATTTCATAGTTGTGAGGGACTTGCAGCTAGGTAGTTCATTGTTTCCTTTGTGGCAATCAAGTCTTGTGGTGACTTGTGGATGCATATCCGAGTAACATTGATATGGTAGTGTGGTTTATGATCTTCATGTACGAAGGTACCACTAGGGCATGGCTGTCAGATCCTAATTTTGCTAGGATGTCTCTGCATTGAGATCCATGAAGAGTTCTCAGTGCTCTTGCGGACTTCCAGTAGGCGTTCATGTTTCCTTTGTGCAATCCCAGTCTTTGTTGATTGTGAATTACTACGGAGAATCCATAGACTAGGAGTCGTCTGATGCCCAGTGCGGCTGCTAGCTTGAGTCCATGGAGTAGTGCTTCATATTCCGCTTCATTGTTGGTGGCGGGCCACAATATCTGCAGAACGTAATGAGTGCTCTCCGGGTGATACTAGAAGTACTCCGGCTCTTGCTCCTCCGAGTTTTAGGGACCCGTCGAAGTACATCTTCCAGTGATCAGGAATAGCGTCGTCTTGGATCTGTTGTATCTCTGTCCACTCAGCGACGAAATCAGCTAGAGCCTGTGACTTGATTGCTTTCCTCGGAGTGAACTTGATGTTGAGTGCCTCCAATTTGACTGCCCACATGGAAATTCTCCCAGTGGCGTCACGATTATGGAGGATTTCTCCCAGAGGAAAGTCCGTGACGACTGTAATCTCATGAGCCTCGAAGTAATGCCGTAGCTTTCTTGAAGATATGAGTAGAGCAGAGAGTAATTTTCGTACTTGTGGGTATCTAACCTTCGAATCGGAGAGTACCTCGCTAATGTAGTACACTGGTCGCTGGGTGGTAGATGTGCTTGTCATCTTTGCGCTCAACCACGATCGCTGTGCTTACGACGTGTGTGGTAGCTGCGATATAAAGCATCATCGGCTCCCTGGGTTCTGTTGGTGTCACTATAGGTGAATTGGTTAGGTATCCTTTGAGTTGTTCAAAGGCCCTGTCCGCTTCTTCCGTCCACTGAAATTTATCGCCAGCCTTGAGTAATTTGAAGAAAGGTAATCCCTTTTCTCCTAGCCGTGAGATAAATCGATTTAGTGCAGCCATGCACCCGCTGAGCTTCTGAACATCCCTGACTGAGGTAGGTGGTTTCATGTTGATGATAGCTGTGATTTGTTTTTGGCTAGCCTCGATGCCCCGATGGCTAACAAGAAATCCGAGTAATTGGCCCGAAGGTACTCCGAAGACGCATTTTGTGGGATTGAGTCTCCATTGGTATGCGCGTAGTCGGTTGAAAGTTTCCTCCAGGTCTGGTATCAGAGTAGTCGGATCTTTTGTCTTTATGACCACATCATCGACATAAGCTTCTGCGTTGCGGCCAATCTGGTCACCTAAACAATCTTGGATAGCTCGTTGATAAGTGGCTCCTGCATTCTTTAACCCAAAGGACATGGTTTTATAACAGTAGGCGCCGAAAGGAGTTATAAACCATGTCTTGGGTTGGTCTTCTTCCTTGAGGGCAATCTGATGGTACCCGGAGTAGCAATCCAAAAAGGATAATAGAGCGGAGCCTGCGGTGGCGTCGACTATTTGATCTATCCTTGGTAATCCGAAAGGATCTTTTGGACAGTGTTTGTTGAGGTCTGTGTAGTCGACACACATGCGCCACTCGGCAGAGTTCTTCTTCTTGACTAGCACTGGGTTAGCTAACCACTCGGGGTGGAGGATTTCTCTGATGAATCCAGCTGTGAGTAGTTTGGCTATTTCCTTCTTGATTGCCTCTTTTTTCTCTGGTGAGAATCGTCGTAGTCTTTGCTTGATAGGTCTAGACCCTTCTTTTAACTCCAATTTGTGCTCAGCCAAGTTCCTTGGGACTCCCGGCATGTCAGCCGGTTTCCAAGCAAAATATCTTTGTTTGCTCTAAGGAACTTGGTGAGCGCGAATTCCTATTCTTCGGATAGATGACCGCTGATAACTGCCGTCTTGGAGGGATCACCGGTTTCTAGGTCGATGCTTTTTGTAAAGACTTCTGTTGATGGTTGGATAGTACCCGTCTTCTTGGTTGGGATTTCTGAATCTCCGGGCTTGGTATTATGCACCATCTGAGCGAGTTTTTGTAACTCCCGGGTGAGTTGAGCTTTTTCAGCGATTTGGACAGCCTCTGTGTCATAATCAAATGATCGCTTCAAGTCACCTTTGAAAGTTAGGATTCCTTTAGGACCCGGCATCTTCAGGAGAAGGTATGGGTAGTGAGGTACTGCCATAAACTTGGCGATGGACGGTCGTCCAAATATGGCGTGGTAAGATGACTCAAAGTCGGCTACCTCGAAACTGATGTACTCAGTCCGGTAATTGATCTGAGTGCCAAAAGTTACAGGTAATATGATTCTTCCGAGTGGTACAGCCGCCTTTCCGGGTACTATCCGTAGAAGGGGCCACTTGATGGTGTGAGCTGTGTTGCGAGATCCAGATTCATCTTGCGTAGGGTGCTTGCAAAGATGACGTTAAGTCCTGCCCCTCCATCGATGAGTACCCTGCTCAATGTAAACCCGGCGACCGTGGGATCCCAGACTAGCGGGTAGTGCCCTGCATTGGAGACGCTGGTCCATTGGTTCACTCGGGAAAAGCTGATCGGATGCTCGGACCAGTCAAGGTATCTAGAAGTCGCTGGTTCTGTAGACATGATCTCCCGTAGGGAAAGCTTCCGGAGCCTCTTGCTGTCGCTGGTAGTTACTCCCCCGAAAATGACATTGATAGTCCCTTTGGGGTGTTGGAAACCACCGGTGTCTTGCGGAGGGTCCTCAGCTGTCTTCTTGCCTTTGTCCTTCTTGTTTTTGTTCAAGTCAGAGTTCAAGCCTCGCTCCTTGAGTTGTCGACAGTGCCTTGCCTGATGTCCGGCTTTCGGATGAAAGGGGCACGATCCGTCGAGTAAGTCATCAAAGGTGAATGGCTTGTTCCCCTTCTTCTGAGGCTCCATGGCAGCTACAGTACTGTCTCCTGCCCTTTTCCGGGTGTTTGGCTGTGGTGCCTGGTTGCCTCTCTGGTTGTTCCCTCGATCACCCTGCGTGTTTCTATTGGGGAAACGCTCCTGTGTACGTTCTTCTATCGCCATCATGGAGTTTACGGCCCGATGGTACTCGTCAGCGGTGGTCGGGTCCTGCTTGATGAAATCTTTGTAATTGTACCTTTCACAAATGTCGTTGCCAAAGAGGTCAATTACTTCTCTGTCTGTGATGTCGAATACTGTGGAGCGGATCTCTAAGAAACGCCTATAGTATTCCCGCATTGATTCATTTTTCTGTTGCTTACAGGTTCTGAGCTTAGTCCGGGGATCTGATCTCTCTGGGACACCCGCAAAGTTTTCAATGAAGATACGATGGAGTTGTTCCCAGGAATCGATGGACTCGGGTTTAAGCCTGTCGAACCAAGCAAGCGGCATTGTTTCTAAAGCCATTGGGAGATAGAGTGCTTTGACATCGTTGCTTCCACCGGCCAGCTCAACTGCTTGAGCATACAGCCTGAGCCATCGTTTAGGTTCTGTCTTCCCGTCGTACTTTGAATAGTTCCCGGGTTTGAATTTCCATGGGAACGAGACTGCGCGGAGCCTTTGGGAGAAGCAGGGGAAACGATCGACTGCGTCGGATGCTGCGACTGCGATTCCTCTGTATGAAGATTCAGCTCCTCCCTCAGCTTGATCAGGTACTCGGTGGCCCAGACGACTCCTTGCTGGGATTCGACCGAGTCGCTCTTGAACAGGTCGCCTCTGGCTTGGGTGAGATGAAGCTTGCTCATCGGCTAGGGACTCAAGATTCCGTCCTCGGAGTTGAAGTGCGGTAGTCTGAAGCATGACTAACCGTCGTTCTTCATCGGGGGTGCGGTTGGCCTTGGCCCCCATCTTCGTAGCTAGAGCCAGGATGTTTTGGTACGGAGTCTGGAAGACTTTATGGCCGGCGACCCTCAATAAACTCATGCTCGAGGTTATGGGAGCAATTGGCTCATCGACGATTGTGCTCGTTCTGTGACTGATACTCCTGGTCACGTTGAGCGCGAGCTTGATTTTCCGCGTCCTCCTCTAGACGCACCTGGGTATTATACTCCTAGAGTTGTGCGTTGTAACGGTCTACGGCTTCCTTGCGATGAGTTGCTCGCCTTTTGCGAGCTTCTTTAGCTTGATTCCTCCTGATTCTCGCAGCCTTTATTGACTCGGTTTTTTTCGGGTCCTTCTGGGTCGTTATCTGATATCATACTCAGAGTTTCATCATCCTGGAAGACATCTGGGGGGTTGGAGGTCGTCAAGATGACCGATGCCCCGCCATGAAGACTTCACGAGTGTAGCCCTGGTTTGTTGATCCTGGCGTAACCGATTCCAAAGTAGAAGTGCCGGAGATTAGTTCTGTTGAGGTGTCGTGTTCCTCAAAGGGGAGCTGATGTCCGTGCTGGTATGGGAGTTGCTGTTTGATTTGTGCCAATCAGTCTAGCCGGAGCGGATTGAATTGGCCAATGTACAATGTTACCCTCCTTAGTGGAGTTGAAGACGAGTCCTTGTTGAGCTCCTGTCAAAGGTATCTGTTGATACTCTTTGAATTTTGCATCAATCAAGTCTTGAAGATTTTCAGCAGAATTCCGCATGCCAAAGGTAGTGCCGTGAGTAGCATCCGGGTCCTTTTCCTCGGGACTTGAGTTCGAGTAGGAGTCGAATGCCTCTAGTTGGTCTTCGGAATCTTGCGGATCCTGATTGCGAGATCTGCTAAGTTCTGGTTGAGATCATTCATCTTTAGCGTGACTTGCGCTTCTGATTCAGTATGAAGTTGTCGAGTAACTTTCCTTGATCATCCGCGACGCAAGTCCATGAGCCAAAAACGAAAATCGCCCCCGCCGAGAACATGTTGTCGGTGGTTCGCCGGGCTCTTGGTCGTCGAATCGCCGAAAGCCCCTACCTGGCGCGCCAGCTGTCGTGTTTGTTAACCGGCAACTCGTCTTGAGTAATCTCAGACGATTTGTTCGGTGGGGATCGGCGTTCGTAGGACTCGGCGAGTACACAGGGACAGCGATTTATACTGGTTCAGGTCGCTAAATAGCGTAATACCTTCCGTCCAGTGCGGCATGTGCCTTGTGTTTGATTATGATTCAATGTTCGATCGTCTGGAGCCTGCGCCCGCTTCCCCTTATATATCCGGGTACGTCTCAGCGCAGGCTGAGTACTAGTCGGTTACATCAGAAGAGTCCTATTCTGATTACAAGACTTCCTCTAAGAACTGGACTAAGTTACAACGAGAGTCCTAATCCAAGTACACTTCGTAACAAGCCTTCGGATCTCACGTGCCGCCCAGGATTAGTCGGAGTAATCATCAACTGATGCTATCTCTGACATCCTGGTCTGACACCTATCAGCCCCCTTCTTCCCTCCCCGCGCGCGCCGCTGGCTGCCGCCGCTCGCCGCCCCTGGATTCCGACCAAACCGCCCGGTGCTCTGCCCCCTCTCTCGCGCGCTCGCCGCGTGGCCGCTAACTCCTGGCGCCGCCGCGCCCGGTTGGGAGCCCTCCCGACGGGAACCGGCCAGGTGCAATGCACCGAGCCCTTCGTTCCCTTTGCCTCCTCTCCGCCTTGAGCTCGCGAGCCAGAAGCTCACTTCCTCGGCCACTCTCTCGCTCGCAAACTCGCCATCCTCCTCCACTCATCTTCTCCAGTTCACCAAAGCCGCCGCCGCCACCGAACTCCGGCGAGCAATCTCTCACCACTCGACGCACCGCCGCCCGATTCCTCCCGTTGACCTATCCGCCCAAACCTCCTCTTTCACCAGCAAGGGTTGGTTCCCCCTCTTCCCCTCTCTAGCCGGCGGAACGTCGAGCGCAACCCTCGGGTTCTCGCCATGGCCGCCGCCATGACCTTGACATGGACCGGCCATTCCCGGGCGAACCAGCCCGAGCCAAGCCCCGTCCTAGCTTCGCCTTCCTCCGTAGGTGCTTAGGGTTAGATGGAGACCCTCCTCTCGCTGTAGTTTGCCCGGAACAGGGCCATGCCGCCGCCATGTCCGCCGCGGAACGCCGCCGTGCGTGGCGCCGGGCAATGCCGAGGCCAGTAGGGCTCAATAGCAGCCTCGGAAGGTAGCTTAGGGAGTGCTTGAGCCGATGCTCGCGCCGCCGAGCCCTGGGTTAGCCGGGCAAAGCCGCGCAGTAGAGTTGCCACGCCGCCGCTCCGCCATTGCCGCCGTCGAGCTTGCTCCGGTGATGCTCTGGCCATGAGACCTAGCCGACCGTGTCTGCCTTGCTTTGGTGAGTCTAGCCGGGTAGTTGGGGTCGCCGGAAACCTGCCGCCGGCGAGATAACGCCGTCAACTCCGGCGGGCCGTGTGCCTCCGACGCGTGGGCCCGTTGACCGCTGGCAAGTGGGGTCGTCTGACCAGCGGGCCCCTTTGGCAGTGAGAGGAGAGAGAAGAAGAAAAGTCTGGGTACGCTAGCGCTCGGGATAGCCGGGTGCGCATAGCGTTTTTGTTTGTGTCTGCAGGTGCTTGTAGCCGGGTGTCCATAGCAGTTTAGGTTAGGTTTTCTTTAAAATAGGTTTTGCAGATTTGGTTAAAAAGCTTCAAAAATTCATTCAAGGCTCATTTTAAGTCCAAATCCTATGAAACAAATTTTGTTGCATTAAGAATGAATAGATCTACCTGTGAAAATGTGAAATGCATTTTTGGTGACACCTTTATATGCAGTTTGATTTAATCTAGGAAATTGCTGTTAATTTGGAAAATGCATAACTAATTCTGTATTGCTCAGAAAAATGTGATTCCAGTTTTGTTATGTTTGTGTAGATGAGTAGTTTCAGAGAAAAATATAATATGGGGATTTTCTGTGAAATACTTTTGCAGTAGCAATTAAAATGTTTAAATGGTGTTTTCTTGTATAAATTGTAGTAATTAAAATATAAGGAATTTGAACCTGATAATTTTGTGGTCTGCTCTTGTGCTAAGAAGTTTAGGAGAAAATATGAAATCTGTTGTTGACACTTTCTGTTATAAAGTGTAGTTCAAAGCACCTTTTCATCAAGGTATTTGTCTTTTTTATAGGGGACAGTGTTTAAATCCGAATGGCTTAAAATTTGGACAGTGAACTGATATGCATGTTATCAATCTAGGGTAATTTTTGTAGATTTTTCTGAAGCTGTCTAGGATGGGTTGCTGTTATAGGCATGAATAAATAGGTTTATTTCAGCAAGTAGTTAGATGAAATAAATTAATTAAGTAGGTGTTGTTGTGGTAATTATACCTCTTACCAGTTACTTGGGAAGGTTAAATGGATGGTTAGATGTTATGGTCTTTTATAACCATTAGGATGATGTTGACTACCTTGTTGAAGAGAATGCAGTAGATGACATGTGCTTATCTCCTGGTTGTTGTTAATCGTGTGCATCACATATGCATTCTATGTGCATTCATCTTATTCATACATATTATGCATCATACAGGATCAATGGAAGAGACCCAGAACCAGCCGTCGCAGCAAGAGCCGAACCAGGAGGAGACTCTGACCGAGGAAGCCGGAGGGACCGACGCCGAAGAACTACCCGAGTGCCGCGACCACCGTCCGTCTGATTTCGAGAAAGGCAAGCCCCGGAGCATCCCAACTCCTACGGTTTGCAAACGTCTTACAATTAACCTGATGATGACTGTTGCATTAGGTTATAGGAATTGATTGCTACCGTTGATGCATTATTACTTATCCTTGTCCACCTGCAATTATATCTTGATATTCCTGTTTAGGTCTAGGCTCGATATAGGCTTAGCCCTGCTTAGATCGGTAAAAGTCGGGTGATTTCATGTCTCCCACATATAGGTGGATACTGATCATGATTTGCCTGTGCTATCATGGAGATAACCATATGATAATTATTGAGACAGAGGCGGGATGTAGGAGCAGCAGAACATGGGTTCTGTGTGCTAGTAGTCTTCCGTCTGTGTCGCATAGGACCCGTTCGGGAATGTCCCTTCAATCAAGAACGCGTCGATCACTAACGGAGTAGGTCTGAGTACCTCCCGCGAAGCCGAGTAAGGTTATTCGAGCCGGTGATGAGATGTTGACACCTAACACCCAGGGCCTCAGCTGTACCGTGGGCAACTATTCTGAACAACCTGGCATGGTCCGAGGGTAGGCAGGGTGAAAGTCCTGTTGTTTTGGATAATTGATGTCACCTAGAGTACTAACCTTGCCATGAAGTGTTTATGAGCTAGGTTGGTACACACCAAGTACGGGAGCTAATGATGATCATGGTATTGGTGGCGATGACCAAAAGATGGATCAAGTGCTCCACATTTGAAAAATAAGAAGAGAAAAGCAAACCCCTACGGAGATCAAGGCAAAGGTATAATAGGGATTTTGTTTTGGCACTCAAGACACCATAGAGGGTGTGAGTGCGTTTAGGATAGATAGCCGTACTATTAAGAGGGGATATCTCAGTGATCGCGGTTATCAAGTGCCACTAGGTGAATTCATACATGCATATGCATTAGGACCTAGTGTGCTAACTCGAATCCTTTGAAAATGTTGTGAAATGCTAACACACTTGCACAAGATGATGACACTTGGTGGTGTTAGCACTTTTGCAAAGGAGAAGTTGTTGAAATAGTTTTTGAATCAACTCAGAGATGAAAATGAAGTTTTCTGTGTGTTGTCGGTACCGACCCAAGGGTGTCGGTGGTACCGCCCAAGGATGCAGCGTGCATACCTCTCTATGTTGAGCTCGTTTGGCCTAGCGGTGGTACCGCCATAACCCTGGTAGTACCGCCGCGGTAGTACCGACCGGGGGTCGGTGGTACCGTGGCGATGAGGCATTTGCAGAGCTCTCTGTTTGTTTTGAAAAAGACCTACCGGTAGTACCGCTATAACTTCGTAGTACCGCCCCGGTGCTACCGACCCAAGGCGGTGGTTGGCAAGTTTGCGGAGCTCTCTGAGTTGAGTGGAAGTTGACCTGGCGGTGGTACCGCCATAGGGCCGGTACCACCGGATCGGAAGTACCGACCAGGGTCGTAGTTCCAAGGTGTGGAGGATGTTTTTGAATCCGTTCTGTGTAGATCCAAAGTAGCCTGCCGTAGTACCGCCATAGCCGGTACTACCGACCTCGGAGGTACCAACCAAGAGTCGGTGCTTCGCCTTAATCAGCGGGATGTGAGTAAACGGCTAGTTTGACTAAGCCGGTACTACCGCCCAGGAGGGGTCGGTACTACCGACCAAGCGCAGAAAGGTGGGTCGGGCCGCCGTCCCCCTTCTCTATAAATAGGCCGTGGCCGCCTTTAGGGTTTCTTCTTGACTCTCTGACTTCTTGAACATCCTCTTGAGCAAGATCTAATCCCTCCCTCCGATCTCTTTGCTTGTTAGTGCGAATCCAAGTGAGATCGAGAGATCCAAGTGCATTTGCTTGTGAGTTTGCATCTAGTGGCACTTGGCGATTGTTGTTGCTGCGGATATTCTTATTACTCTTGGTGGTTGCCGCCACCTAGACGTTTGGAGCAGCGGAGGAGATTAGGCACGAGTGGTGATTGTTCGTGGCCATCTCCCGGTGATTTGTAAGGGGTTTCTTGTACCTTCCCCGGCGGAGCGCCAAAGGTAACTCTAGTGGATTGCTCGTAGCTTGTGGATCCCCATCTTGTGTTGGTTGTGCGGCACCCTATTGAGGGTTAGGCGTGTGATGCCTATTAGCGCGTGAACCTCCAAGTGGGTGTATCGCTACAACGGGGACGTAGCTTGCCGGCAAGCAAGTGAACCTCGGAGGAAAAATTATTGTGTCATCCTATTCCGTGTATTCTTTGATATTCTTTTATTGATCTCTTGCCGGCTCGGTATACACACCTCTATCTCTTGTACTTACATTTGTTACTTTCTTGCAAGTTAATATTATACCTTGTTGTTAGTTACATTCTCTTATCTTGTGTAGTGATATACATTATTGCTTATTTAGTTGTTGAATTGTTCCTTTGATATCGTGTGACTTAGAGTTTGTGGTTATCCAGAATTGTGAATAGGTGGCTTGCATCTGTGTAGAGCTAGCGCAAACTTCGCTTCGCCATTTAGTTGTCTAACTAGTTTGTTTAAGTGTTGTTGTAGAAATTTTTATAGGCTATTCACCCCCCTCTAGCCATTTAGGACCTTTCAATTGGTATCGGAGCAAGGTCACCGTTATTTGAGGCTTAACAACCTTCGGTGTCAAAATGGCTCATATCAACAACACCAAAAGGCCACCCCAATTTGATGGCACAAACTATGGCTATTGGAAGGCAAAAATGCCACTCATTTAAAGTCAATCAATAGAAAGATATGGCAAGTTGTGGATGTCAAGATTGAGATAGTCGATCCGGAGCATCTCACCAATGCCGAAGAAGAGAAGATGCAGAACAATGACATTGCTCTCAGTGCTATTCATGATGCCGTTGATGAGAGGGTATTTGAGCAAATCAAAAATTGGAGATGGCATATGATGCTTGGAAGAAATTGGAAGAATCATTTGAGGGCACTCAAGCAGTGAAAGGAGCAAAGCATACATTCTCAAAGAAAAGTTTGCTAGCTTCAAGATGAATGAAGATGAAAGTGTTCCAGAGATGTTCCATAGGCTTCAAGTGCTTGTCAATGATCTCAAAGCACTTGGAGAAGAGGTGAAGACAAAGACTTCTCTCATAAATTCTTGAGATGTCTTCCCAACAGATTTGGCATGTTAGTCACGTTGCTTGTAAGAAGCGGTTTGGACACTATGACACCAAACCAAGTTCTTGGAGATGTAATGACCGATGACACCTACAGAGATGAGAATGATCAAGAAGTAAAGAAGGATGAGAAGAAGAAGAGTGTGGCATTCAAAGCCACAACATCATCATCAAAGAACAAGGGCAAAGCAAAGAAGAAGATTCTAGCGAAGATAACTGCTCAAATGACAGTGATGACGATGATGAAGAGATGGCTCTATTTGTCAAAAGGTTTGGCAAATTCATGAAGAAGAAGGGCTACCGGGCAAGGAGGAAGAAGACTTCATACAAGAACAAGGATGAACCAAGGAGGTGCTTCAAGTGCGGTAGCAAGGACCATCTTGTTGCTCAATGTCCGTACAACAGTGAGAATGATGAAAATGACAACAAGAAGGACAAGAAGAAGGAGAAGAAAGAAAAGAAGAATTACACAAAGAAGAAGAAGGGGCAATCATACATGGTCACTTGGGATAGTGATGCATCCACAAGTGATAGTGATGAAGATAGTATAATGAAGATCGCAAGACAAGCAAGAAGAAGGCACTTGCAAGTATTGCTATCAACAACAAGCCTTCAATCTTCGACACTCCATCATGCTTCATGGCAAAGGCCACAAAGGTACTATCTGATGATGATGAGAGTGATAGTGATGATAGTGATGATGATGAACCCACTAAAGATGAATTAATTGAAATGCTTGATGATGCTAGAGAACACTTTGATAAAAGAGAAAGGAGTGCAAAGAATTGCAAAAGAGACTAAAAGCTCTTGAGCAATCCTTTGAGGAGCTCAATGCTACTCATGAGAGGCTAGTGGAAGCCCATGAGGAGCTTGGCAATGCTCACTCTAAGCTTAAGGAAGCTCACTCCTCACTTGTTGATCAAGCTAAAACTGAAAAAGTGGTTAAAACATGTGACATAGGCATAGCTTGTGATATAATCGATGAATCTTTCTATAAGCCTATTATTATTGCTGCTACTAACCCTTCATGTAGCTCATCATCTACCACTACTACTTCATCTATGGATGATGGCTTCACTTGTGATGCCTCACTCATGGTTGAGAATGAGACATTGAAGAAGGAGGTAAATGAGCTCACTCACGCCTTAGGTAAAGCCTATGGTGGTGAGGCCCGCTTGCTTAAGTGCTTGGGTAGCCAACGTTTTTCTCTCAACAAAGAGGGATTGGGCTATACTCCCAAGAATGGCAAGGCGGCTTTTGCTACTCACAAGACTAGTTTTGTGAAGAGCAATGGTCGGTTTTGCACTAGATGCAAGCAAAGTGGGCATGTAGAGCAATATTGCAAGAACAAGAACAAGAACGCTAATGTATCCTCTATTAAATTTGATTCTTGTTATTTGCTTACCAGGGTGTTAATGGAATGAAAGCTAAATTCATTGGTACACCAATTGTGGGCTCAAAGAAGAAAGCTATTTGGGTACCAAAGAGTTTGGTCACTAATCTTGGAGGACCCAAAAGGTTTGGGTACCTAAAAAGGATTGATTTGTTCTTGTAGGTCAACTATAAAGCCGGAGGAGGCATTGGGTGCTTGATAGTGGGTGCACTCAACATATGACCGGGGATTCAAGAATGTTCAATTCAATCAATTCAAGCGGCAATCATGGTTTTGATTCTATCACATTTGGTGACAATGGCAAAGGCAAGGTTAAAGGGCTTGGTAAGATTGCAATATCCAATGACATGAGCATTTCCAATGTGTTGCTAGTTGAGAGCTTGAACTTCAATTTACTGTCAGTTGCTCAGTTGTGTGATCTTGGTTTCAAATGCATTTTTGGAGTTGATGATGTAGAAATCATAAGTGTAGATGGTTCAATTTGATATTCAAAGGATTTAGATATGAGAACCTATACTTGGTTGATTTCAATGCTAGTGAAACCCAGCTGTCAACATGCTTGTTCACTAAATCTGGTTTGGGTTGGTTATGGCATAGAAGGCTTGGTCATGTTGGAATGAAACAGTTGAACAAAATAGTGAAGCATGATTTAGTTAGAGGCTTGAAAGATGTCACTTTTGAGAAGGATAAACTTTGTAGCTCTTGTCAAGCTGGCAAACAAGTTGGTAACTCCCATCCTAAGAAAAGCATGATGAGTACTAGCAAAGCATTTGAGTTATTGCACATGGATTTATTTGGACCAACAACATACACTAGCATCGGTGGAAGTAAATATGGCTTTGTGATAGTGGATGATTACACTAGATACACATGGGTCTTCTTTCTTAGTGATAAAAGTGAAACTTTTGATATCTTCAAAACTTTTGTCAAGAAATGTCAGAATGAGTTTGAAACAACAATCAAGAAAGTTAGAAGTGACAATGGGAGTGAATTTAAGAATACAAGAATTGATGAGTTGTGTGATGACTTTGGCATTAGACATCAATTCTCACCCAAGTATACTCCTCAATCAAATGGGATTGTTGAAAGGAAGAACAGAACTTTGATTGATATGGCAAGGTCTATGCTCAGTGAATACAATGTCAGTCATTCCTTTTGGGCCGAAGCTATCAATACGGCTTGCTATTGTAGCAACCGTCTCTATTGCCATGGCATGCTAGAGAAGACACCATATGAGCTATTAAATGGAAGAAAGCCAAATATCGCATACTTTAGAGTTTTTGGTTGCAAATGTTATATATTGAAGAAAGGTGCAAGATTGAGCAAATTTGAGAAGAAATGTGATGAAGGATTCTTACTTGGATATTCAACAACAAGCAAAGCATATAGAGTTTGGAACTTGGCTAGTGGTATTATTGAAGAAGTGCATGATGTTGAATTTGATGAAACTAAGGGCTCTCAAGAAGGAAATGAAAATCTTAATGATGTGAGAGGCACTCAATTGTCAAATGCAATGAAGAATATGGATATTGGTGATATTAGGCCAAGACAAGTGGATGATAATGAAGATGACCAAATGTTCTCCTCCAATGAGCAAGTTGATGCAAATCAAGCTAGTGGTTCTCATGATCAATCAAGTGCTAGTGAAGATCAACAAGCTAGTTCATCTCAACCAAGCAATCAAGTGCAAATCCTCCAACCAACCAATATTGCAAGAGATCATCCCATAGATCAAATTGTTGGGGATATTAGAAGTGGTGTGCAAACAAGATCAAGATTGGCATCATTTTGTGAGCATTATTCTTTTGTGTCATCATTTGAGCCAACCAAGATAGAAGATGCATTGATGGATGTTGATTGGGTAAATGCTATGCATGAAGAGCAAACAACTTCACCCGCAACCAAGTTTGGGAACTTGTTGAGAGACCAAAGAATTACAATGTAATTGGAACCAAATGGGTATTTCGCAATAAGCAAGATCAAGATGGGATAGTAGTAAGAAACAAAGCAAGATTGGTAGCTCAAGGTTACACTCAAGTTGAAGGTCTTGATTTTGGAGAAACATATGCACCGGTTGCAAGAATGGAAGCAATTAGAATTCTATTGGCTTATGCATGTGCTCATAATATCAAGTTATATCAAATGGATGTCAAAAGTGCATTTCTCAATGGGTATATCAATGAGTTAGTATTTGTAGAACAACCTCCCGGTTTTGAAGATGACAAGAAGCCCAACCATGTTTACAAGCTCAAGAAGGCGTTGTATGGTTTGAAGCAAGCACCAAGAGCATGGTATGAGAGGTTGAGAGATTTCCTACTCTCTAAAGGTTTCAAGATGGGCAAGGTTGATACTACTCTCTTCACCAAGAAGATTGGCAAAGACTTGTTTGTGTTGCAAATATATGTTGATGATATTATCTTTGGGTCCAACCAAGAGTTTTGTGAAGAGTTTGGGAATATGATGGCAAATGAGTTTGAGATGTCTATGATTGGAGAGCTTAGTTACTTCCTTGGTCTTCAAATCAAGCAAATGAAGAATGGCACTTTTGTGAGTCAAGGCAAGTACATCAAAGATATGCTCAAGAAGTTTGGTCTAAATGATGCAAAAGCTATTAGTACACCTATGGGAACAAATGGACATTTGGATAGTGATGCTAGTGGCAACATGGTGGATCAAAAGTTGTATCGGTCTATGATTGGAAGCTTACTCTATGTGACCGCTTCTAGGCCGGACGTCATGTTTAGTGTATGCATGTGTGCAAGATTTCAAGCTTCACCAAGAGAGAGTCACTTGAAGGCAACTAAAAGAATATTGAGATATTTGAAGCATACACAAAATGTTGGATTGTGGTATCCCAAGGGTCAAACTTTGAGTTGATTGGATATTCGGACTCCGACTATGCAGGATGCAAAGTTGATAGAAAAAGCACATCGGGCACATGTCAGTTACTTGGAAGATCACTTGTATCATGGTCATCGAAAAAGCAAAATAGTGTTGCACTTTCAACCGCCGAAGCAGAATACATATCCGCAGGGAGTTGTTGTGCACAATTGCTATGGATGAGAGCAACTTTGGATGATTTTGGAATCAAGTTCAAACAAGTACCATTGCTATGTGACAATGAGAGTGCAGTGAAGCTCACCAACAATCCAGTACAACATTCAAGAACAAAGCACATTGACATTCGCCATCACTTCATAAGAGACCATCAACAAAAGGGTGATATTTCAATTGAGAATGTTGGTACCGATGATCAACTTGCCGATATATTCACCAAGCCACTTGATGAAAAGAGATTTTGCAAGCTAAGGAATGAATTGAATATACTTGATTTCTCAAATATGAGTTGATGCACCCTCCATTATATGACATGCCTCTCCTTCGACAAAGCAAAGGTAAAATTGTTTGGCATGACATTCATTCTTGCTAAGGATATGTTTAGTGCATTTAGTCATTCCTTGCATCTTATAGGCTCATTCATGAAAATAAAATACTTTTGATGTACATATGGTACCACTATTGCTTCTATGTTTGATATGATCTAGTGGTAGCATATGACATGTTTATGGGCTTGTGAACCTAGTGTTTGATCTTGGAAACAAGCATTCAAGTGTTTAACCGACGTGAGTAAGATAACCATTGAAAGATGTGTGAAGAAGCTTACTCTAGAGCAAACCGTGTTAAATATCTTATGTTTGTTTGCTAGGATGAACCATACTATGAACTTGATCACCTTTTTGATTAACTTAGCTCCTACTAAAATTGTTGTGCCTTTTATGGTACTTAATGACAAAGGGGGAGAAATGGTTACTAAGATAGATATATATAACAAAGGTAGGATCAATTAAAATTTGAGCACATAAGTAGGGGGAGCAAGCTCATGAACTTATTGTTGCATTTGAATGTGCATATTCATATGAGTGATTGCATTGTAAAGTTTAAATTCAATATACATGCTTGTGTGATGTATGCTAGAAATAAATTTTGAATGATGATTTGTGAACTAGCATGCATAAGTGGTAGCGAGATGTAATCTGTTTTTGCAAAGTGGTACTAGAACCTTTTATATAATGTTGATCTCATAAGGTACCTAGTGTTTTTGTAAGTTCTAGCTAACAAGGTGCTAAGGATGGTATACATTGGCAACTCCGATTGGTATCACGCTTCAAAGGTCCATTCTTTACACCTTAGCATCATTTGATAGTATTACTCTCCCACATTTCATATCTATGCATATGTGCCGAACTTGAACCAAACACTATAGCACATATGTAGGGGAGCTAATACTAACAAGTGGTGACTCAAATTTTCGAACATATATCTTTGTGAAAGGTTGTCATCAATTACCAAAAAGGGGGAGATTGAAAGTCCTTGTTTGGTTTTGGATAATTGATGTCACCTAGAGTACTAACCTTGCCATGAAGTGTTTATGAGCTAGGTTGGTACACACCAAGTACGGGAGCTAGATGATGATCATGGTATTGGTGGCGATGACCAAAAGATGGATCAAGTGCTCCACATTTGGAAAAATAAGAAGAGAAAAGCAAACCCTATGGAGATCAAGGCAAAGGTATAAATAGGATTTTGTTTTGGCACTCAAGACACCATAGAGGGTGTGAGTGCGTTTAGGATAGATAGCCGTACTATTAAGAGGGGAATATCTCAGTGATCGCGGTTATCAAGTGCCACTAGGTGAATTCATACATGCATATGCATTAGGACCTAGTGTGCTAACTCGAATCCTTTGAAAATGATTGTGAAAATGCTAACACACTTGCACAAGATGATGAACACTTGGGTGGTTAGCACTTTGCAAAGGAGAAGTTGTTGAAATAGTTTTTGAATCAACAGAGAAGAAAATGAAGTTTTCTGTGTGTTGTCGGTGGTACCGACCCAGGGTGTCGGTGGTACCGCCCAAGGATGCAGCGTGCATACCTCTCTGTGTTGAAGGCTCGTTGGCCTGGCGGTGGTACCGCCATAACCCTGGTAGTACCGCCGGCGGTAGTACCGACCGGGGTGTCGGTGGTACCGTGGCGATGAGGCGTTTTGCAGAGCTCTCTGTTTGTTTTGAAAAAGACCTACCGGTAGTACCGCTATAACTTCGGTAGTACCGCGCCCGGTGCTACCGACCCAAGGCCGGTGGTTGGCAAGTTTGCGGAGCTCTCTGAGTTGAGTGGAAGTTGACCTGGCGGTGGTACCGCCATAGGGCGGTACCACCGGATCGGAAGTACGACCAGGGGTCGGTAGTTCCAAGTGTGGAGATGTTTTTGAATCCGTTCTGTGTAGATCCAAAAGTAGCCTGCCGGTAGTACCGCCATAGGGCCGTACTACCGACCTCGGAGGTACCAACCAGAGTCGGTGCTTCGCCTTAATCAGCGGATGTGGTAACGGCTAGTTTGACTAAGTCGGTAGTACCGCCCAGGAGGGGTCGGTACTACCGACCAAGCGCAGAAAGGTGGGGTCGGGCCGCCGTCCTCCCTTCCTATAAATAGGCCGTGGCCGCCTTTAGGGTTTCTTCTTGACTCTCTGACTTCTTGAACATCCTCTTGAGCAAGATCTAATCCCTCCCTCCGATCTCTTTGCTTGTTAGTGCGAATCCAAGTGAGATCGAGAGATCCAAGTGCATTTGCTTGTGAGTTTGCATCTAGTGGCACTTGGCGATTGTTGTTGCTGCGGATATTCTTATTACTCTTGGTGGTTGCCGCCACCTAGACGGTTTGGAGCAGCGGAGGAGATTAGGCACGAGTGGTGATTGTTCGTGGCCATCTCCCGTGATTTGTAAGGGGTTTCTTGTACCTTCCCCGGCGGAGCGCCAAAGGTAACTCTAGTGGATTGCTCGTAGCTTGTGGATCCCCATCTTGTGTTGGTTGTGCGGCACCCTATTGAGGGTTAGGCGTGTGATGCCTATTAGCGCGTGAACCTCCAAGTGGGTGTATCGCTACAACGGGGACGTAGCTTGCCGGCAAGCAAGTGAACCTCGGAGGAAAAATTATTGTGTCATCCTATCTCCGTGGTATTCTTTGATATTCTTTTATTGATCTCTTGCCGGCTCGGTATACACACCTCTATCTCTTGTACTTACATTTGTTACTTTCTTGCAAGTTAATATTATACCTTGTTGTTAGTTACATTCTCTTATCTTGTGTAGTGATATACATTATTGCTTATTTAGTTGTTGATTGTTCCTTTGATATCGTGTGACTTAGAGTTTGGTGTATCCAGAATTGTGAATAGGTGGCTTGCATCTGTGTAGAGCTAGCGCAAACTTCGCTTCGCCATTTAGTTGTCTAACTAGTTTGTTTAAGTGTTGTTGTAGAAATTTTTTATAGGCTATTCACCCCCCCTCTAGCCATTTAGGACCTTTCACAGGGCCAGATCGACCTGGCATGACCGTGGGGCAGTTATAGCTTGAGCGACCTGGCACTGAGATAACCCCCGGTGTAGAAGGGCCCATGGCCGTCCCGCGCGTTGTGTTCTCGAATCTCCTGACTGGTAGCTTACGACTGCCGTGGCTGGATGTGCCGGGCGAGTGTGAGACATTTTATCCCCAGCTGGGTAGAATCAATTATAATCGCCATCGCTCTTGGACAGTGAGCAATTGACTGTAGACCATTGCCATAACTTATGGAACTAAGATGGTTATGATGTTGAATCTGAAAGGCTATTGATAAAATAGTCACTCTTGCTTGATTAAGTAGCCAAGTGATTGCTCTAGCCCAGGTGCAAATCTAGTTAATCAGGTTAATTACATAAAATTGACTGCTAATACTCTAAGGATGATTATTTAATAATGAAAATGCTTTTATGCAAAAAGGTAAGTATAGCCAACCCCAGATATAGCCTTGCATACTCCTTGGTGTCACTTTATTAATTCTGTTTTATGTCGGGTAAGTCTAGCTGCGTCACCTTCTGGTAATCAGGGTTTATTCCCTTGTTGTTGCAGATGGCCAATGCTTCTTTGGCTACTGCGAGAACTGTTTGTACTCGGTGGCGGGTGATGATTAGACTAGGGGCATGGTCACCACTTCCCTTATCTGATGCTTTTGTGGACCTGGTCAGATAAATGGCACTGTATTGAGAACAATCCAAACTTATGTGTTTAAGACTATGTTGCTTCCGCTATTACTCCAAACTATGGTTTGTAATATTGTTTCGAACTCCGATGTATTTGAACTATGTTGTAACTTGTGGACATGTCATTGAATAGTACGATCTTGGCTGAATGTTGGAATGATTGAAATCCTTCGAGATTTCCGGACTACCGGGTTTGTACGAGCTTAAGTACTAGATGATCTTTGCGATAAGCGGAGATTTCAGTGCTTAATCTGGTGCAAATTGGTCGGTTCTGGTACACACATTAGGCGCATGTCAATTACTTGGAAGATCACTTGTATCATGGTCATCGAAGAAGCAAAATAGTGTTGCACTTTCAACCGCCGAAGCCGAATACATATCTGCGGGTAGTTGTTGTGCACAATTGCTATGGATGAGAGCAACTTTGGATGATTTATCAATCAAGTTCAAACAAGTGCCATGCTATGTGACAATGAGAGTGCGGTGAAGCTCACTAACAATCCGATTCAACATTCAAGAACAAAGCACATTGACATTCGTCATCACTTCATAAGAGGTCATCAACAAAAGGGTGATATCTCAATTGAGAGTGTGGGAACCGAAGATCAACTTGCCGATATATTCACCAAGCCACTTGATGAGAAGAGATTTTGCAAGCTAAGGAATGAATTGAACATACTTGATTTCTCAAATATGAGTTGATGCACTCTCCATTATATGACATGCCTCTCCTTCGACAAAGCAAAGGTAAAATTGTTTGGCATGCCATTCATACTTGCTAAGGACATGTTTAGTGCATTTATTCATTTCTTGCATACTATAGGCTCATTCATGAAAATAAATGCTTTTTATGTATATATGGTACCACTATTGCTTCTATGTTTGATATGATCTAGTGGTAGCATATGACATGTTTGTGGGCTTGTTGTAACATCCCATGTTTTCCAACAACCAAAAATACGAGCTTTTAAAACTTTTTCTGTAAATGTGTGAAGCATGTAGTTGCTAGGTCAAACGCAAGTCAACGTATCATTATTTACTCACGAAATGTGGCATACATATAGTTTTGCTTGTAGGAGTGTGCTCGTTTTCTTGAGCCGGTTTAGGGTTGGGTCGAGTCAGAGTCGGAGAGCACTAGTCCATAGCAACCTCCTCTCTTTCTTCTTGAAAACCCTTCATGATCTCTCTCTTCTTATTCCTAACTCTGATTCTAAAAATTCGTAACTCGGGGAGAATCCTTTTCTCGTTATGAACCTTTTGCAAAACTCCCTTTTGGATTCGTCTAAAAATATCCTTCGGAGTCATCCCAAATCCTCTCTATCGAGATCTCTTCGTCTCCTTTCGAATATACCCCAAAACTTCTCTTGAATCCCTCTCTTTTTCCATAGCCAAAATGGGAAACCTTTCTTCCTCACTTGGGCATTCGGCCCAGCCTGCCTTCTCCACCAACAGCAGGCCCACGCCGACCTTTCTCCTAGCCTAGCACCACCGGCCTAACTCCCCTCCCCACCGTTTCCTTGCTTGGCCCGCTCGCGCTCGCAGCCCAGCTCGCCCCTGCCCTTCCTCGCTCAGCCAGGCGCCCCACCTCCCCACCGGCCCACATCTCCCTCCCTCCCATCTCTTCCCTCGGCAGGCCCCCGTGGAGATCACAGCAGCAGTGGCCCGCTCGCCTCTCCCCGGGACCGCCTGCGTGCGCGAGCCAGGATAGCCCAGCACGGCGTCGCGGCCCACCTGGACCCCCAAGCCGTGCGCCCCTCCAACCCAAGTTGTGCCTGCTCCCAAGGAGCAAGCCGCCACCACTGCCGCACGGAATGGGAGTCCAGCGCGCGCGCCTCGCCTTGCCCAGGCATGGACGTCGATGCTCGCCACGCGTCGCGTGTACGGAAGTCGAGGATCAACGTCGTCCATCTCGTAGAACCCTAGCTCGGCGCCCTATAAAGCCCATAGCGGCCACCGCTCCCTTCTCTCTTCCTTCCCGGTGGCCGCCGCCACTCCCACCTCCCTCACTGCTCATCTGCCCGTCGTTGCTCGCCTCCTGGAGCTCCATGCTACGCCGAGCCACGCGGCCGGCCGCTCGCCCCGGAGCCTAAGCAGGCCGAGGTTGCTCGCCAGCCGCTGGTAGCCGGCTGCGGAGGAACGAATTCGACCGCGCCTCCCTCGACGCGCCCTCACACAGCCGCGACGTTGCCCCACGACATGCCCGCGCGGCCAACCGTGAGTGTCCGCCACTGCCTTGTTGCGTCTCAGCTTCCTCGCCGACGCGACGTCGCCCGTCGGTGCTCCGCTACGACACGTCCTCACCATCGTCCGTAGTGGCTGCGCCATGCCGCGTCGGGCACCGTCCGCGCTGGTCGTGGCCGCGTCGCGCCCAGCCGCGTCTGCTGTGGCATGGCCAGCAGCAACAGCCAAGGCCGACCACCAGATGGTCAGAGCCTTCTTAGCTGGCCACAACATGCCCGCTTCCCTCACCAACCTCGCCGGAGCTCCTCTGCACCACCGGTGAGCTCCACAACCCCCAAAGCTCCCTTTTTTCTCCGCACCGACACTGTTCGCTTGAGACCGGCCTTCGTGCCGCTGTATGCACTTTTGCAGGAAGGCCACGGCCAGGACATGTCCTTCGTTGAAGGCTGGGCGCCGGTGTCGGGCCCCGCCGACACGTCCGAGCCACAGCCACGAGCGTTGACAGTTTGGCCAAGGCGGCGCTGCTATCCAGCTGTGCATGCCCTGCTGATTCGACCGACGGCGCCCTGCTGTCCAGACGAGTGCGCGCAGCTGATTCGGCCGACTGCGCACAGCAGTTCGGCCAAGGTGTGCCCAGCTGACCGACTAACCGCACGCAGCTGTCCGATCAACGACGTGTTGTTGTTCGAACGAGGCTTCGGTCGCTGCTCCGGCACCGCTCCACTGAAGCCCCATCTTCCGTGCCATCGTCAAGGTCTAACCTTTGGAACCTGTTGACGCCTCCCGCGACGTCGACACGACTCGCATTTACTCTTTGTCATATGCATCTTCACATTATGACATTCCATCCATCTATCTATTTACCTATCTATGTAATGTATAGTTGCCTGTGTCGAGCCGTCGTGCCGGTCTACCTTTCTATTGCTATAGATATGTGCTACTCCTATGTTATGTTGGTTGTGTCGGTTATTGGTTGTCGGTGTCGTCGTGTTTATATTGTGGTGGTTGACTGTGCCTTCCAGCCAGTCCTTTGTCTGTTGTCTGTGGACCGTGCCTTTGAGCCGGTCGAGGGATCGTCCGTCGCTCAAACGTTGCGATCGTGGGTTCGTCCCACCGTGGTCGTAACGCTGAGCATAACTCGCCCCTCGTAGTCTTAGTCATTGTTGTGGGTTTGGTTGGCTCCGTTGCGACACGAGCGTCAGCTCCTATCCTTAGCCCTAAGACGTGGCCACTGTGGGCTTGATATCGGAAGCGATATCGATGCGGATATTACCCGGACGCAAAGAGCCTTCTGTGACCTAGCCTAGTGGGAGAAGGGCAAGGAGATGATGAACGGAGGACGACGGGTGCCAACTCATTTGGGTGAAGCTCATGGCCGCGAGTTGCCTCGCCATGACCAACGAGCTTCACCTATTTTGTCAAGCTTCTGTCCTAGCCACCTCGTATGCTTGCACTGCCTCGACCATAGCATTCCTTTGACTCTCGCGGTGGCAACCGCACCACTACGAGCCGTGGGAATAGCCTTCTGCTGGTTTAGTTGCACGAATGTCGTGGTGCCCTACAAATTGGCATAGGATGAGTGTCTCTAATTCTTCGGCCACCGCCCTCACCATGGCGTGTCGGTCAAGTGAATGCAGGCGCTCTTTTCTTTCTTCTTTCTGTTTCGATCTCCGCCGATCCAGTAAGGTGTGGATCGATCTCCTTTTGTTTCTGGTCACACCGATCCCCGTCAAATGCAATGATCGTGGATCGAAGTCCCCGTGGAACCAAGTTCCTCGCTTTTGGTCTGTCTCCTTTGCGTGTTGGTCATGTTTATGTAGTAGTCTTGCTTCTTGATCCCATTCATGTGATTCTTGTCTACTACTATGGCGTGTGGATGAAAGGAAGGTGGATCCTCGTGATACTCTCTCTTTTGCTTCTTCGCACTTGAGCCCTTGTATGCTTGTACCTATTCTAGACCGAAGCGCTCCTAGATCCTTGCGGTGACAACCGCACTGCTGCAGATTCTAGGAACGTCTAGTGCCATTTAGTGCACACGGGTTGAGGTACCCTACAAGTGGGTTAAGTGTTTGTGTTCTTGGTGTGTCGCTCCCTTCAATGCCAGTCTTTCCATCGCGCGTGCATAGAAGGAAGTGAGACTACCTTTGCTTCCCTTCCCCCCTCTTGTTCTGTTCCCTCTTCTCGGTTCTCGTCGATTACCATGGCGTATGGATCGAGCAAGAGATTAGAACTGCCCCGTTCCCCTGTTGGCCGCTCTATTCGATCTCATCCTTAGCCGTGATGATTGGATCAAAGATCGGACCCTTGCTCTAGCCGGCAAAGCTAAGGTCCATGTCATGATCTCGGTCCGTGCGAGTCGACTCGATCGACCGTAGGAAAACATTTACACCGAGAACATGACATAGACTTGCATAGCCAAGTCCTTCCTTCGCCTCTTTTGAGCCCAAGGAAAATGAACTCGCTTCGTGAGGGCTAGTATTGTTTTTGCGTGATGTTTGTTTAAGTTGGGATCAAGTCTCAACCATTTTACTCAAGCCGTACAGGTTGACTCGATCGGCCCGGGATGTACTAGCTTGGTTGCGACTCGAGCTTGTTCTTAGCAAGCATCCGCTCTTGCGTCTTCTCGAGCCCGAGGAATCAGATGTCCTCCACGAGGGCTGAGTCCTTTCCCTAATTAGTGTCCTTAGCGTCCTTCAAGTCTAGTTGTCATGCCAGTGTTCTGATTGCTCTTTTGTCTTGTTTATCGATCTTCACGAGGTAGTTACGTCGGGAACAACGATGGTCAGACCGCAACCTGCTGGAGGAGACCGAGTATGACACCAGTACCTGAGGAGAATGGCTACGAGGACATCAGAGATCTTGAGCTAACAACGTAATAGGTGCCACAGCCCATCCAACCTCGTAGAATCCTATTAGACATGCAATAATGTAGCTGCTATCGCTTTACTTTTTGCAAATGAACTGTGATAGGTTGCATGTTAGATTGCTTGTGAAGCCTATACCTTGACGCAACCCTTTCCCCTGCACACCCACTGTTAGGCTAGACATTGCTTACTTTACATACTTGCTACTCACTTCTACTATGCATTATATTTGTGATGTGATGCTTGGTGGATGTTGCTTGTGGGTGGCTAAGGCATGAGGTGCCGTGATAACGGGATGATGACTTGGGAGATCTTGGCGTGTGTCTTGGGTGCGTGTGGTGAGGGTTGAGTCGACTGGACAGCATCTACGACGAGTCCGGTGATGAGTCTTGCCGAGGGGATGTGACCTGGGCATCCCCTGGGGAGTACCTATGGCGGGTACATTGTGATCTTGAGAAGATGTCCTGGGGAGGAGTGTCCTTGTGGGATGAATCCCCGGGATAGAGGTGTTGTGTCAGCACGGGGGCGACAGAAGCCCCGAGGAGGAGATATCCTGTACAGTCCTTAGGACTTATTGCGCTGGGGCTACCGGCCATGGTACCTTCATGCGCACCACTTGTTCTTGTATGGGCACAGAACCGTTCCTACCCCCTGGGCGAAATGATGCCATTACTGCTAGGTTGAAAGGTGATAAGTGTAGGGAGGTAAGGGTTGGATACCCACACCCTCCTAAGACAACGTGGTGTTTATTTGGTGCGCCAGGATCCACGTCTCATAGTCTCAGTGTGCCGGTGGATTCCGGGGTGCCCCAGGGTTGAGTGGTAGGATGGCATCGTTGCGGATTAGGGGGAAGTTCGGAATCATCTTAGACGAGCCGGATCGTCGATGATAGCTAACATGTGGTTCCAGGCGTACACGCTCTGCAGAGTCGATCGATCTATACGTATAGCCGTGTCCAAGGTCATGGACAACACTATGGTGCTCAGAGTCCCCCGGACTTAGTGAGAGGTGTCCTTTCTTCTCCCCCCTGGGTTGATAGGTCCGGCGCTGGCCATTGATGAAGGACCGAAAATGCTAAAGCAAGGCGACCAGAGGGGGGGTCGATGGGAGCCTAAAAATTTCTTCCAAAATTCCGGCCTCTATCCCATCAAAATCAACCCCAAGAGCAAAGCCGACACACGTGATGTCCACGACCCAAGAGAATGGGTGGATGTCCCTAGGAACACAGCGGGACACCACAAAAGCTCCCTCACCCAAATCCACGCGAGTCAACTAGTGATAGGATGGACTTTGGGTGACCTCGCAAAGCGTGAAGCCCGATTTCTGGAGAGCACGAAGTCGGGAATCCAACGCAAAAAGCGGATCTCAAATCGGAGCTCGAACACAAAAGACACGGACGAAAACGCGCGCTGTCTGCACTGACCGGACTCTGGCCAGCGTCCGGTCAGTGAGCACCTGACGCGTCCGGTCAGAGAAAAATCTCTCTGGTTGCTCTCTGTTCACGACCGGACTCTGCACTAGGGATCGTCCGGTCAAGTCAACAGTGCATCCAATCACAGCGTAGCCATGGTGAACAGTGCTACCTGTGCGTCCGGTCACGTTGGCCAAGTGCGTCCGGTCACCTTTGTAACTGTGTGTCCGGTCAGGTCTGTACGAACTGAACAATACAACCTTCAAAGACCGGACTCACCAGTCAGCGTCCGGTCGTCCCGCGGCCAGCGTTCGGTCACGTCGTGCGAGCTGGTCAGCGCTAGTGATCAAAGATCGGACTCTATCAGGGTGCATCCGGTCGCTATGAAGAAGCGTCCGGTCACCCCGACCAGCCCACTGTTCGTCCACCGAAACAACTCGATCTCCCTCAAATCAAAAGCACTAGGGCTCTAACTTCGTGTGAGGGGTCACAAGGATGTTAGTGAGCTACTCCTAAGAGATCATGGCTCGAACCTAACTCCAAATTGGTGAAACAAAAAAACGGTGAAGAACGGGCAAGAACTCAATCCCAAAACTAAATCCGCCCGATCTGTGAGTTCGTGAGGTATTGGAGAAATTCCTTCGGTAGAAAGAAGACTCTCACGAAGCTACACAAGATGGTTCAAACGGATTTGCGAATCTTCCCTCGAAACAAGAATTCTCGTGAAGATCGAAAGAGGGGAAAATGTGCAAAAGCGAAGAACAAAATCGCAAGACAAATTAAAGCACGAATTAGATCCTTGGATTCAGAGGAATGGATGATTGATTAACCACTTGGTGTCGGGCTACAAGCCACTCCTAGCAACACAAAGCTTGGATGGCAAAAAGCTCAAGAGCAAGAGCCGGTCTCTCCTCTAACCCTAGCCTCCTCTCACAGGAACAAAATGAGAGTGACACCTCCAAGGATGGCTGTCCAACACAGCCCCTTCATCTATATATAGGCGCACGTCCAAATGACACAAACGCCCTAACATGAAGTACTAACCCAAATACCCCCTAGGGGTAAAACCGTCCAACTCTGGCAGTTTCCATCCGACGACCACGCGCCTTCTCATCCTTCGCTTCGCCTTGACGCAAGCTCCAGGATGTCGCCACGTGCCGTCACCGTCGACCGCCGCGCCTTCTCACCGATAGCTTCGCCGCAACGCAAGCCTCTCGGTGCCGCCACGCGTCGACCGTCCTTTTGTACCTTCCCCCGGTTTTGAGGCCCAAACCAGGAAACATGCCAGCCCAGGTTTTGAGGCCCAAACCTGGAAACCGTCCACCCCGAGTTTTGAGGCCCAAACTCAGAAACCCGCGAGCCCAGGTTTTGAGGCCGAAACCTGAAAACCGTCCATCCCGAGTTTTGAGGCCCAAACTCGGAAACCGGCCACCCGAGTTTTGAGGCCCAAACTCGAAAACCGTCGAGGGTAGCTTTTTGAGGCTCAGCTACCGAACCCGCACCGTAGACGAGATGTGGTTCGCACACCTCGACCACCGGCACCGATGTCGATGCATGTCCAGCCTCCACGCTGGGCACAACGCCTTCGCCATCCTTCTTGACTCGGCCGACGGCACTTGCGCCGCACGCAAGCCCGTGTTCGACCTCCCGCCAAGTGCCACGACGCCATCGTCTTCCTCCCGACTCGGCCGATGCTTCGCACATCCCCATGTGCTCTCGCTCGTCGATGCCACGTGCCAGCTACCACAGCTGGTCCTCTGGCCCTCTGGTCCGTCAGTCCAAGCCTCACGTCCGCCCTTCACCGCTCTGGGTACATCGGCATGGCACGTCCGCCGCACGGCACGCCCATCCTTCACCGCTCCCGGTCCGTCGGCACGACACGTCTCTACTTGACCTTCACCTCGCCATTGACCACTGTATCCGAGCTCCACACCTGCACATCAACACAGCCAAGATACACATGTCGCACACGCACACCAACACAGAAACACCACAACTCAACGCCACCGGTTAGTCATAAACATTAAGCGCATAGCGAGATAATGACTCAACCAGGAAAAGCCTCAAACCTTCCTCATCAAAGTCAATCATTCATCATATATGTTCTCAGTTGAGGCAAGGTACGAGTGGGAGTCGTCCTTGCCGCCTAGAGAGTGCGAGTGTGGTGAGATGTGTGGATGGGATGGATGGATGGATGGCCGTATGGTCGGATGTTCGGTCGATGACCGAATGGAAGGCCATGTGGCCGGGTATATGGAATAAAACTTGATGATTATATTTATAAAATATTGATTACCTGCATAGGAAAACTATAACCATAAATATATTCCTTTTTGCTCTACCCTTGCATTCCACATACCACATAGCAAATGCAAGCATAGGATGGGAAAGTGTGGCCAGTACAAATCGTACTGAAAATTAAGGACAGGTTGGATGACTTCTATCGCGACAATGGTGGGAGCTAGATGGATTTGGATGTCTTGTTCCTATACGCAAATTTGGATGAGAAGACGAAGACGGAGTCTTCGCCCGCTGCTACAACAAATTTGATGATGCCCGTGAAGGAGGAGCCTTCACTCGCCGACGCTCTACGCCGACTCCAGCGTCGTTAGGCGTGCGTTACCGATATTGTTTGTACTAGGTGGTGTTTCCCATGTGATGTAATGACTTGTAGTCTGTACTATCACGTTGTATGTACTATGGTAACAATTGAATAATGATAATGTGATGGTTTGAGACTTTTTGGACTATCACATTATGATGTATCTGCGGATTTCCCTTCGAGGAAATCGTGGGTCGTTTCACTTGTGAACCTAGTGTTAATCTTGGAAACAAGCATTCAAGTGTTTAACCAACATGAGTAAGATAACCATTGAAAGGTGTGTGAAGAAGCTTACTCTAGAGCAAACCGTGTTAAATATCTTATGTTTGTTTGCTAGGATAAACCATAATATGAACTTGATGACCCCATTGATTGACTTATCTCCTACTAAAATTGGTGTGCCTTTTCTGGTACTTAATGACAAAGGGGGATAAATGGTTACAAAGATATAAAGATAGAAATATAACAAAGGGGGAGGATCAATTAAAAGTTGAGCACACAAGTAGGGGGAGCAAGCTCATGAACATATTGTTGCATTTGAATGTGCATATTCATATGAGTTGATGCATCACAAGTCTTAAATTCAATATACATGCTTGTGTGGTGTATGCTAGTATTAGAATTTGTATGATGATTTGGAAACTAGCATGCATAGGAGTTAGCTAGATATAGTGTTAATTTTTAAAGTGGTACTAGAGCCTTATTTATAATGTTGATCTCATGAGGTATCTAGTCTTTTGTGTTTACAAGTGATATCTAGTTACTCATGGTGCTAAGGATGATGATCAAATGTGCACTCCAATGATAACACGCTTCAAAGGTCCATTCTATACACCTTAGCATCATTTGGTAGTAGTATCTCTCCCATAATTTCAATCCATGCATATGTGAACAAATTGAACCAAACTCATGAAGCACATATGTAGGGGGAGCTAGTACTACCAAAATCAAATTTGTGGTGATTGTCCAATTCTTACTCATGAACAAAATGCTTGGACAAGCAACTCAAATTCAAAATTGAATTTAACTCATATCTTTGTGAAGGTTGTCATCAATTACCAAAAGGGGGGAGATTGAAAGCCCTAGTTTGGTTTTGGCTAATGGATGAAACCTATTGGACTAACTCTATGATTAAGTGTGATTATAAGATAAGTTGGTCCAAGTTCAAGTGGTGGAGCTAGATGGCACCCATGTGATGGAGATAGCCAAAAGATTGTGATCAAGTGCTCCAACATGGAAATAAAGAAAGAGAAAAACAAAATGGTCTCAAGGCAAAGGTATAAATATAGGATCATTTTGTTTACGGATCAAGATGCAATAGAGTGTGTGATCGGGTTTAGAATAGATAACCGTACTATAAAGAGGGGAAATCTTTAATTACAATGGTTATCTAGTGCCACTAAGTGTGAGTCTCTTTTGCATATGCATTATGTTTAGTGACGTGGTGAGATGAAGCCCTGAAAAAATTATTTGTTAAAAGCTAACATAAGTGTATAAGTTGTTTTGGTTATCTTGAGAAAAGTTAGCACTTAAAAAGGCTTAAGAGAAAAGGTGAAAGAGGACTGCTGACTGAATTTCTGGTTGAACCCAAAAGTTTTCCGGGCAAGGGTGCTCTGTTGGGAGAGCAATTCACCCATAGACAGAGCAGGCTTCACCGGCATTTTATCCATGCCAAACCGAATATTTGCTACTAGACATCGGTGGACACTGTAGCTAGCTGCGCTGGCCTGTCGACCGTGCGAACGAGGGATGTGTGGCTCGCACTGGTTGGACAAGAGCAGCCTGGTCCTCTTGCGGGAAAAAAAGATTTTTCCTGCATGCACATGGAGAGGAGAGGGAGAGGGAGCAGGGAGACCGGAGATGTTAAGGCCTGAGAATGCTAACAGAAAGCGACCAGAGGGGGGTGAATGGGAGCCTAATAATTTCTTTCAAAACTTTGGCCTCTGTCCCACAAATCAACCCCAAAATCTTCAAGTGCAAAACGTGATGCCTACGACCCTTGGAAGAGGGTGGGTGATCCCTAGGATCACAGCGAGGCACCACCAAACGAGAGAGAGTCAAAACCCAAAAGCTCCGGCTCAAGTTCAACTCTAAAAACCAACTCCCGAACGTAGATCGAAGACTACGTCGGGAAATCTCCAAATACCGATGCTAACAAGTAGCAAAGATACCTAGAGAGGTTTCTTAGTGAACTCTAGGGCCAAACGAGAAGTCCGAAAACCAAGCGGAAAAGCCGAGGAGAGAAAACACACTAAAACACAACCTACAGCAGGTTGCTGGACTGTCCGGGCTCCTGGTGCCGGACTGTCCGCAACTACTGCGGACTGTCCGTGGTCCAGTGTCGGACTGTCCGCCGGCAAGAAACGAAAAACAGCACTGCTGCTGAAGTCTCCCTGAACAGTTCTGGACTGTCCGCGGATGACAACGACGGACTGTCCGCCGGTCAACCTGGATAGGAATAGTCGAGCTGTGCAGCCACTGGTCCGGCTCGAGCCCGACACGCGGACTGTCCGCGCCCTGAGTGGCGGACTGTCCGCGACCACTCAGGCAGGGCGATTTCAATCGCCCTTCTCCCAAATCTCCCCAAATTTGATCCAAATCAAAATCCCTTGATCCCAAAATCGGAGAAGATGATCACGAGGTAGTTGGGAGACTATCCCCAAGAAATCATCCGCTCAAATCAACTCAATCAACGGGAAATCAAAAGGAAGGTGCAAGAACCGTAAAAATGCCACAAACTTGAATCGACCCGATCTACTTGTTCGTGAGGATTGAGATGAATCCCTTTGGTGGAAATGTTCTCCTCACATCAAAGAACAAGTTGGTTCAAGTGGATTCGGAAAAGACGCAGTGAGGAGGGAGATCGAGTGACGGGAAAATTGTGTAGAAATGAAGAACGCGAAAAACAAGTTCAAAACGCGAATCAAGACCACGAATTGCCAACCGAAATTCGTCCCCACGAGGAGACAACGGGAATCCGGTCCCGTTTCCGCAAAATCCAAATACACAGAGGTATTGTTCACCATCTCTGCGGATCTCAGTAGCTACAACAGGGATTGGGAGAGCAGGAACCCTAGAATGAAAATAGCAATGGCTGAGATAGTCTGGAGGGAGGGGTGGCCTCTCCTTATATAGGCTAATACAATTATTCCCCTTCTACCCTTGCAGCTAATGAGCGAGCAGGCTAACCCTAAGGGTATTCCTCACAAACTAGAGGTGTAGTAGATCCGACGGCCACGCCCGCACATCAGGTAGCTTCGCCTCGACGCGACCTCACCGGATGCCGTCACGTGCTGCCAAGCGCCGCTCGTCCTTTTCACGGACCTCCCCCGGTTTTGAGGCCGAAACCAAGAAACCTGGGCCATCCCCCGGTTTTGAGGCCGAACCGGGAAACCCGTCGTTCGTCGCCTGAGTTTTGTGGCCCAAACTCAGAAACCCGCCAGCACCCAGGTTTTGAGGCCCAAACCTGGAAACCATCCTCAGCCCGAGTTTTGTGGCCCAAACTCGGAAACCGGCCGCACCAAGGTTTTGAGGCCCAAACGTGGAAACCGTCCACTAGGTGGTTTTTCTGTGGCTCAACCACCAAACCGACGCCGTAGAGGGATGCACCGCCCGTGCACCCCATCCACCCGCAAGTCTTCACTTGTCGCTGTCCCAGGCTGTCAGCCACCACGACTGATCCTCAGGCCACCGGTCCGTCAGTCCAAGCCTCACGTCCGCCCTTCACCGCTTCGGGTCCATCGGCACGGCACGTCTCTACTTGACCTTCACCTGCCTTTGATCACCGTATCTGAGCTCGACACCTGCACAACACAAGCCAAAGAACATGTGCATCATCCCAGTTGACAATCACTCATCATCTCAAGATTCGGCATACACCCATGTATCCGCAATCTCCCCCTTGATGAGTGCATTGTCAACTACCAACACAAATCATATGAAGGTAGAAGAAAGAAGGAAGAAGAAGTAAGCGAACTCAACGAATCGACCAAAAGCGAAGCAAAGCCAGAAGAAGTCGAATGGAATGAGCGAGACAACTTGGTTCCCAAAGACATGGGCAACGGCTCGACGCAACCAAGCAAAGCAAAGCTAGCCCTCAAGAAGTGGCAGAACGGGCTCAACAACGCTAGCGAGAAGTCCAGAGCAAAGAAGCCAAAAACTGAGTAAATCAGCTAGTTCCTCCAGAAAGAGGCAAAGGCTCAACACAACTAGCAGAACCGCTCTAAACCAATTGAAAAAATGCTTTGAACCAATTTGACCAACAAAACTTGTCAAATAAAACAAGTGAGCAAGCTCCCCCTTCAATAATGCACACAACTAGGGACACGATTTGTCAAATTTCTCCCCCTTAGTTGAAAATGCACACAACAAGGCAAAAATGCATATGAGTCACAAATGCAGGTTAGCAGCTTCAGGTATATAGTTGATTGAAAGAATACAAAAAGAATAGAATAAGATGCTCTAGAGAGTGCTGATCCAACGATTCTAATTAACAAGCATAAATGCCAGCAAAAGCTCAAATGATCACAAAATACGAAATATGACATAGCGCAATGTGAGCAGATTTAACCATTCAGAAACGGTTTCACCATCAAAATAGCACTAAACATGTATAGACAGGATGTTACATGTCACACCCCAATTTTAAGAACAAAATTGGAGCACCAATATATGTATGCCAGGATCAATATTCATACATATATCGACATCATAGTAAATATCAAAACAATGCTTTTATTAATATCTCGAACATTATTACATAAATGACCCTTGGGTCTGAAAGAAAAGTAAGACTCTCATGACATCTGACTCTAATGTAAACTCTGATGAAGACGCGAAAGATCTGGACTCCACTCCACAGGAAGGTCGACACGGGGTAGCGCATCCTAGTACAGGTCGTCAGGGTCGTAGCCACCGTCTTCTGGGTACTCCTGCTCCGTGTCGTGGACTCCAACATCTGGGTGGGGTAGCAGGGGGTTCAAAGTGGAAGGGTGAGTACATCGAAATGTACTCCGCAAGTGTAGGAAATATAGCTTATGAGGCTAATATCAAGGTACTCAAGCGCCTTAAGCCACACATCCTATTAATCCTATTAATCCTATGCACCTATTTACTAGGTTATAACCACAGTCTCCAACAGTAACAGTAACCACACTCGGAGTCGCACCGAGCAAACCACACTCGGAGTCACACTGAGCAACCAACACTTGGAGTCCACCAAGCAACCACACTTGGAGTCACACCAAGCAACCACCATGAAGTCCATCAGGCAAACCACACCTGAAGTCCATCAGGCCACCCACAAGGCCGACTCGAAGAGTCCCCTATGTGTATTAGTTCCATATGTCACGACATAAAAAGCTACCTTCCGTAATAACACCAGGTCTGCGCCCGAGCCTGGGAATCACTCACGTACCAAGCAGTAACCCGCGTAGAAGAAGCCTCTGTACCCATGTCATATGGGACTAATGACCACATAAGGCTCCCTAACGAACCGGACCCAGCCCACAACTAATCTCGAAGAAGTCAAGCCCGCTCATGACCGTGAGCACGACTGATATATCAGTTTTACACTCTGCAGAGGTTGCACATCGTTACCCATGAGTCATGCATTTCCCCATCACGCTAAACACTGCCAAGGTGCATAGCGGGGTCGCACTACAAGGCCTTTACAAAGCCCCCTCCAAGTCCGTTTTACACGTTCACTAAGGTTTCACCGCTAACAGCGGATAAACGCACACTGCCAGAAACAGAAACCCCTCTTGTGCCACAAATCCAACCCCGTGTAAACCCTCAACTTGGAGGAAACTAATTAATTAGCCAGTCCCAGAGCCATATAGGCCTCATGGTTTGCGTTGTTTTGCCGGGTTACTTGTCCAAGAACGGGTCCTAGGGATCCAGGCAGGATAATCTAGCACAAGCCCAGAACCAAAAACCAAATCCAGTGCCGAGTCCACGGCAAAAACACCACATACGGTCCATCCTGCCGGATTACCTACTCACCATACTACTCATTACCAGTCCATGTTCATAGATCATAAATCAGAATTAAGTATTTACCATCCCATCCCAACCATGACTGCAGGGCTGCATAGACTTCTACCCAACACATCCTAAACCAGGTGGCAAGGAAAATATAATCAAGTGCTAGTAACCCATATCATGGGATTCAATTAGACTGCAGCATCTACTGGATCTAAACTACTCTAATAAAAGTAAAAAAATACAGGAGCAAGATGTTCAAGGACACTTGCCTTTGGGTGGGTCGGATCGGCGAAGCAAAAGCTGGATCAGAAGGTTCACGTAGCTCGCACTGAAGGACCGAGAAGCAACCAGAAAGCGACCAGAGGGGGGGGTGAATGGGAGCTTCAAAATTTCCTTTCGGAAACTAGTAGCCACTGTCCCGAGAATCACCCTAAAGACAAACCCTATAGCTTGCTAATGTCCACGACCCTAGATGTAGGGTGGATGCTTCCAAGAAGCACAGCGGGACACTACACAACTCTAGAAACCAACACAAAAACCCAAACCAAATCCGAGATCGGATAAGCAACGAAGGACGAATAAGTGCTGAATCAGCAGCATCGGAAGCTGGCTAGCGTCCGATGCCCTAGCACCTGCAGCGTCCGATGTGAACAGAGCCCCTCAGGAACCTTACTGTATACGCATCGGACGCTGTGAACAGTAAAATCTCAGCGTCCGATGGTTTCACTCCGGCGCGTCCGATGAACAACGGAGCGTCCGGTGGTAGCGTCTGATGCTCCTTAGAAGCTGTCAGATCCTGACACGTGGCAACGGAGCCTCCGATGCCAAAGGGGTCAGCGTCCGATGCTACGAACTCGAGCGTCCGATGCCCCCTCGAGCAGTGCAGTTCTTCCGTGAAATTCACTCGATCTTCTCCGAATCAAAAGCACTAAGGCTTAGACTTGATGAGAGAGTTCCAAGGATGTTAGTGAGCTATCCCACGGGAATCATGGCTCGAACCTAACTCAAATCGAGAATTGAAGAAGAAATCGGAGCGACGGAGCAAAAACCGATCCAACACGAAAATCGTTCGATCTCCTAGACCGTGAGGTTAGAGGTGAATTCCTTCGGTGGAAAGAAGTGCCTCACGATCTAGAACAACTTGGTTCAAACGGATTTCCAAAGATGCACTGAGCAAAGAGATCGATCGACGGGAAAATCGTGGCAAAAAGCAATCCGCGAAGAACACGAACAAAACGCAAATCACAACCACGAATTTGCAACCGTGTGGCTACCACACGCTACAATAGTGAGATTACGGTCTCACTTCCTCAAAATCTCATGAACACAGAGGAAGTCTCTCTGTGGATCTCAGTTCGCTACAGCAGGGGATGGGAGAGCAGGAAACCCTAAGTGCGAAAGAGCAAATGACTGAGATACTTGGGAGGAGGGTGTCTCCCGACTACTTATCCTACTACTAGCCTAAGTCTATTTCCTACTCTACCCCTCTCTATTCTAATTACAGAGCGAACCAGCTAAACCCTAGGGTTATTCTGGACCAACTCGGTGGTAGGTGTATCCGACGGCCACGCCCGCACAAACCGAAGCGTTGCCTCGACGCAACCTCCGGATCGCCGCCACGTGCCGCCCTCGCTCTGCACCCCCGGTTTTGTGGCCCAAACCGGGAAACCAGCCTTTTCCAGCCAACCCCCGGTTTTGAGGCCCAAACCGGGAAACCAGCCCACCAGCTTCTGAGTTTTGAGGCCAAACTCAGCAAACCCTCAGCGCCCAGGTTTTGAGGCCCAAACCTGGAAACCGTCCTCAGCCCGAGTTTTGTGGCCAAACTCGGAAACCATCCGCACCAGGTTTTGAGGCCCAAACCTGGAAACCGTCCACCCGATGGTTTTTCCCTGGCTCTACCACCAAACCGACGTCGTAGAGGATGCACCTCCCGTGCACCCCGTCCACCGACACGTGTCCCCGAGTCCACGACTCAGGCAACACATGACCGCAAGTCTTCGCTTGTCGTGCCACAGGCTGCCAGCCACCACAGCTGATCCTCGGGCCTCTGGTCCCTCAGTCCAAGCCTCACGTCCGCCCTTCGCCACTCTCGGTCCATCGGCACGGCACGTCTCTACTTGACCTTCACCTCGCCTTCGATCACTGCATCCGTGCTCGACACCTGCACAACACAAGCCAAAGAACATGCGCATCATCCCAGTTGACAATCACTCATCACTCAGAGACCCGGCATACACCCATGTATCCGCAATCTCCCCCTTGATGAGTGCATTGTCAACTACCAACACAAATCATAAGAGAAAGAGAAGAAGAAAGAGGAAGGAAGAGAGAAGAGAGAACTCAACCAAATGACCCAAAAGCATAGCAAAGCCGAAGAAGGTCAAGTGGAAAGAGCGAAAGAACTTGGTCCCCAAAGACATGGGCAACGGCTCGACGCAACCAAGCAAAGCAAAGCTAGCCCTCAAGAAGAGGTAGAACAGGCTCAACACCGCTAGCAAACACCAATTGGAAAATCGAAGAAAAAATGCTAGTCCCTCAAGATAGAGGCACAGAGGCTCAACACAACTAGCAAAGAAAGCTCGATACCAATGCCTACCAATGCCTTCGGCCAGCAAGAGACAGCAAAAACTCCCCCTTAGTTGAACATCCAGGAGACATGCAAAACTTACACTCGGGAAGCACAAATGATTTGCAAATTCTCCCCCTTAGTTGAAAATGCACTAATCAATTAAGAGACTCTCCCCATCAGAAAAAGGCACCAACAAAAAGTGCGAACATGGGAGGTTCTCCCCCTTCCAACATGCATATGAGTCAAAATGCAAGTTAGCAGCTTCAGGCATATATTCAGGAGAATGCAAAGATGCTCTAAACAGTATAACTCCAATGACTCAACAACAGCATACAAGCTCAGCAAAGGCTCAAACTGATCACCAGATATGAAATATGAACATATGAGCAGAAAGAGCAGTTTTGAGTCAAAAAGGTATTCACCATCAAAATAGCACTAGCCATGTATAAACAGGAGTCTGAACAAGTGCTAAACATGTATACAAGGTGAACTACCCCTAGCAAAGTTCAATCATCATGCTTAAGAATGTAACATACACTTGTGAATTCAGATTCAGATCGGAGTTGCAGCGGTGAAATTACACAAGTTCAAATAATAGCATGTGATTGCGAGAGGTTGAAAGCTTGTCATGCCTAACTTTTCAACCGAGCGAAGCCTATGCCGAAGCAATCAGAAGCTTAAAGCTACGGTTTCGGTCATACACTACACGGCTCAAGTTTAACTCAAAGTGCAATGAGAGACCGTCTCGATACCGTGATGTGTTGACAAGCAATCCCATCTCGATCTTTTCAATTCACTAAACCTTGGTTCAAATTTTAAACATGATATGAACAGACCAAGCAAGTGAAAGACTCAGAACTAGAGACATAGCAACCTAGCATAGATGAAAAGCACGAGCAAACTCAACACATCCTACACATGCTAGTTGCATATCTCAATGGTGAATATTTTCAGGTTCTAAGTTATTAAGCAAATTCACCATTTCAAAATAGCTCAGCTCACAACATGTACTAGTGATCAGAAAGAGCATAAGCTACAAGCATCAACATAAGCATCGGAGCATACTACATAGAGCATAGTTACATTCTAGTGATTATAAACATGAAGCTCAGAATGTAAATGCGTATGCTGAAATGCAAAAAAGAAAGAAAGACAAAAAAGTCAGTCAAATATACAAGATCCAAAATGTTTCCCCCAACTAAAAGGGGAAACACACACCAAGCTCACCCCTCAACCGTTAAAGGTTGATTCGTCTAAAGGCTTGGTGAAAATATCAGCCAGTTGATGATGAGTATCGACATGGCGAAGGTCGATATCACCCTTCTCCTGGTGGTCTCGCAAGAAATGAAAGCGCACATCAATGTGTTTGGTCTTCGAGTGAAGCACGGGGTTCTTAGCAACGCTAATAGCACTCGTGCTGTCACAAAGCAAAGGAACACGAGTAAAGCTCAGACCAAAATCACGCAAAGTGGCCATCATCCAAAGCAACTGGGAACAGCAGCTAGCCGCAGCAACATACTCAGCCTCCGTGGTAGACTGGGCGACACTAGACTGCTTGCGAGAAGACCACGAAACAAGAGAAGAACCAATAAACTGGCAAGTCCCAGAAGTGGACTTGCGCTCAATACGGCAACCAGCAAAATCGGCATCGGAATAACCGCAAAGGGAGAGGGTGGAGGAAGCAGAATACCAAATCCCAAACTCAGGTGTGAAACGAAGGTACCTGAAAATCCGCTTCACCGCCTGACGGTGAGAGGTGCGCGGCGACGCCTGAAAGCGCGCACACAGACACACCGCGAACTGGATGTCCGGGCGTGTCGCCGTCAGGTAGAGGAGCGACCCGATCATGCTTCGGTACTCCTTCTGGTCCACTGCTTCTCCATCCACATCCGCATCCAGGGCAGTCGTCGTCGACATGGGTGTTGGAAGAGGCTTGGCCTCACCCATATCGAACCGCTTCAGCAAGTCCTTGGTGTACTTGCCCTGGTGCACGAACGTCCCTTCCGGGATTGCTTGATTTGCAACCCGAGGAAAAACGTCAGCTCGCCCATCATGCTCATCTCGAACTCCCTGCTCATAGTATCTGCAAACTTGGCAACCAAAGCGTGAGAAGAACCACCGAAAATGATATCATCCACGTAAATCTGGACCAAGAGAGTGTCTTTGCCTTGCTTGAGGAGAAAGAGCGTTTTATCTACACATCCCATTTTAAAACCCTTAGCAAGCAAAAAGGTTTTCAACCTATCATACCAGGCTCTAGGGGCTTGTTTCAAACCATATAAAGCTTTGTGGAGTTTAAAAACATGGTTTGGAAACTTGGGATTTTCAAAACCGGGGGGTTGCTCAACATAAACTCTTCTTCTATGTAGCCGTTTAAGAAGGCACTCTTGACATCCATTTGAAAAAGTTTGAAACCTTTGGATGCAGCAAAAGCCAAGAGTATCCTAATAGCCTCCAAACGAGCTACAGGAGCAAACGTCTCCTCATAGTCTATCCCCTCCTTCTGACTATAACCCTTCGCTACAAGCCTGCCTTGTTTCTAACAACGTGGCCATCCTCTCCTTGCTTGTTTTTGAAAACCCATTTTGTCCCAATAGGCTTACACTCAGGAGGAGGTGGAACTAGAACCCAAACCCGATTTCGCTCAAAATTTTCTAACTCCTCATGCATGGCATTGACCCAATCCGGATCCGTCAAAGCGTGTCCAACATCTCGGGGCTCAAAATTAGCAACAAAAGCAGAATGAGCGAAGTGAGAGATGTGCTGTGACCTGGACCGAGTAACCCGTTCGTCGATGCTGCCGATCATCTGCTGAGGCGGGTGCTGGCGCTGGATGTGTCGTGGCGCCTCCCGAGCTGAAGTAGCCTCCCCCTCAACAGCAGCTGGTGCCTCCCGGGTACAAAAGGTACCGCTCGGGGTGGCGGATCCCACGGCCCCCAGGAAGAAGATGTGTGTCGGGGCCGTGAGTCGTCGTAGAAGCCGCTCTTTGCGGCACAGCAGGTGGAGGCAATGCTGGGTCATCTATGCCTTCAGCATCCTCGTCCTCATCATCGAAAAGAGGCTCACCAACCTCATGATCACCTGCACGCTCAAAACGAGAAGAAGGACAAACGAGGTCTCGTCGAAGGTGACATCTGATGTCTCCATGACTCGGTTAGTATCAAGGTTAAGTACACGATATGCGCGAGTGTGAGTGCCATAACCCAAAAATACTCCGTCAGAAGAACGAGACTCGAATTTGTCCAGTTGCCTTTTTCAATATAAAACAATGGCAACCGAAGACTCTAAAATAACTCACCTTGGGCTGTCTACCAAAACGCAACTCATAAGAAGTCTTTTTCAAGAACGCTCTCAAAAATGCGATTGGAAATATAGCACGCAGTGTTCATAGCTTCGGCCCAATAACGCCTAGGAGTCCTATGCTCATCGAGCATCGTCCTGGCCATCTCAACAAGGGTCCGATTCTTCCTCTCTACAACACCATTTGAGGCGGTGTGTAAGGGAAGAAGAAAACTGGTGCTCCAAACCCAAAGAGTTACAAACTTCTCAAAATCCGAATTTTGAATTCGGAACCATTATCACTCCGAATTGCTCGCATCGAGTTCAAAGGGAACTCGTTCTGAAGACGCAAAATCAGATTGCGAGCAAAGGAGAAAGTCTCGGTCTTCTCAGCTAAAAAGAAGACCCACGAATATCTCGAAAAGTCATCAACAACAACAAGCACATACCACTTCCCCCAACCGAGCTCACCCGAGCCGGACCAACAAGGTCCATGTGCAAAAGCTCTCCAGGGCGCTTGGTCATGACCTGAGTCACTGGATGGTGAGGAGCGGCAACCATCTTCCCGTGTCTACAAGAGTGGCAAACAAGATCCTTCTCCATATGCAACTTGGGCAATCCTCGGATTAGGCCAAGTGAACTAAGCCTTGCAAGCAAGTCAAAGCTCAAATGTCCAAGTCTCCTATGCCACTTCCAAAGATCAGAGGAGGAAGGTCCAGCCACAAGACAACGAGAAGTGCCAAAAGACTCCGAGAAATTCGCACGAAAGACTTTTCCAAAGGGCGAAATCAAACACACAAGATTGCCCTGAGGATCCAAAATGCGACTGAGATTCGGTTTAAAACGAATCTCATAGTCGTCATCAAAGAGTTGCGAAACAGAAAGAAGGTTAAAATGCAAGTTAGAAACAAGAGCAACATCGCGCAACACAAAGTGCTCATTAACTCGCACCGACCCGCGAGACAATACCTTACCTTTGCTATTGTCGCCGAAGGTTATGTACTCCTTTCCGGCAACAGGGCTAAGGCTGGAGAACCACTTGGCGTTTCCGGTCATGTGCCTCGAGCAACCGGAATCCACCAACCAAATGTCCTCCAACCGTTTTACCTACATCAATAAAAAGACATAGGGTGAGCATACGGTCCAACACTGGGGTTAGTGAAGTAAGGGGAATACCAGTGTTGGGCCGGCTGCTCAAAAGAACGGTTAGTAGAAAAACCATTCCTAGCACGTCTACGCGAGGAGCGATCACCACGTAGAGGAAAACGTGGTCCGCTAAAGGAGGAGCGTCCATCGCGATACTCAAAACGCGGTGGGGGAAAACGCTCAACTACAAAGCCTCCGCCACGGGGTCCATAGCCTACAACTGCAGGCTCCCGCCGGGCACGCTCTCTACGAGGCCTAGGCCTAGCAACTTGAGGTACTGCGCCTCTAGGCCTAGCATCTCTCCTCGGAGCTCTCTGCTGCCTAGGCCTGGGAACTTGAGGTTCTGGACCTCTGGGCCTAGCTGCTCTCCTCGGAGCACTCCTCTGAACATTCGGCACATGTACATCATGGAAAGGATGGTACATGTCCGTGTTGTTCATCTCCCTAGCACGGCGCGCCTCTCTTTGCGCCTAAAGCAGAACTCGCTCAAGTGTCCATCTCTCCCACAAAAATCACAATGATACCTCACCGCACGCAAAGGGGGTTGTTGGTACTCATGGCTGTGGGTGTGGATCACTTTGCCCTTCTGTGGCAACTCCTCCTGGATGGGTGGCATTGTGTCCAGCTTGTTCTTAGGTGGTTTGGTTTGGGATGCCACACTTGGTTCTTGGGTGGAGCTCTCGGGGTTCCTCAACCACCCCATCCTTGGTGGTAGGCTTGACCGGCTCTTTGGGTGGAAGCTTGGTTAGTTTGGGAGTAGTGGTGGAGTTGGGCTTCTCACTTGGGTTCAGACCACTCGACTCTCCAATCTTCCCAAAAACGGAAAGATCAACACCCGGAGCAAACCTACACCAGAACCTCCAGCAGCTCGCTTAAATTGGGAGATCATCATCCGAGCTGTGGCTCACTACAAGACCCATGACAAGATGGTCCGAAGGTATGTGTTTTCTTCTCGGTTTGCATCTTGTCATGCTTCACATTGGCTATCTCCATCTCCAAACCCTCACAGAGAGCACATCTAGCCACACAAGTGCTATCTGAGTTGGCCTCTCAAGAGACACAATCTTGACATTCTTCTCTGCCAACTCAGATTGCAAGACAGGACAAGTCTTGCATGCACCCAACAGAGAAGGTCTAGCCTTCAGCTCATCCACCTCTCCTACCAACGCAGCATACTTACCTCTCAAAGTGAGAAGGTCAGTCATGTGCGTGGTGCACATCTCACACTCAACCTCCTCAGACACGACCACGGTGGACTTGGCAAACTCAAGCTCCCTCACCGTGTCCTCCCACTTCTGCCTAAACTCCTTGCGCTCTCTAGCGGCACGCCTAAGCAGCTTATCCTGACTAAGCAAGGCGGCAGTAAGTTCTCGACCTCAGCAGAAAGCTCGTCGTGGGTGAGAGATACCTGGGAGGTGTCGTCGTCGTCGTCGTCGTCCCGAGGGGTGTGCTCCAGCTTGCCGTCGACCTCATCACCAAGCGCCATGGTGCAGAAGCCGTCATCGTCGGCGAAGAAGCAGAGACCGTTCAGCTTGTCCTCGATCCTCTTCTTCTTCTCGGACTCGTCATCGCTTGAGCAAGCGGAGTCGTCATCCGAGCCGTCGATCGTCGCTGAGCGTGGCGAAGAACGCACGCTGCTCAGCCTGGGCCTTCTCCAAGTACTTCTTCTTGATGTACTCCTTGTCGAAGCCGCCCCTCCGCTTGTGCCTCGCGGGGACGTACTTCTCCTTGCGCTTGCCGAAGTCGTACTTGTGCCCATGATCGCCCTTCCCAGATGAATGCTTCTTCTTGGGGCAGTTGGCGATGAAGTGGTCAGGGTCGCCGCACTCATAGCATCCTGAGCGTCCTCCTCCGCGGCGACGGTTCATGCGGTTGTTGTGGAACCGCGAGAACCGGTTGGCGAGCATTGCTAACTCGTCATCCCCCAAAGACTCAAGCTGGTCCTCTGTGACAGAAAAGAGAGATGAAAGAGCAAAACCTCCAGAGGGGTTAGAAGAGCCAGAAACCAAAGCCATAGTCGGGCCAGAAGGATTCTCATAAGAAGCCCTCGACATGGCGTCAATCTCACTAGACTTGAGCTTACTAAAGAGCTCGTCGCAGGTGAGGGTCTCATAGTTAGACGATTCGATGATCGCCTGGACCTTTGAGTCCCACACCGACCGATCAAGAGTGTGCAAAAGCTTCAAAGCCCTCTCATGATCGTCAAAAGGCAACAGCTCCTTGTTCGCTCTCATCTTGTTGACAATAACCTGAAAGCGAGCGAATAAACTCTCTATGCTCTCGCCAGGCATATGTCGAAAGTTCTCGTACTCCCGCTTGTGGACTCGTAAAGACGAGATTTGACTTGAGAGGTTCCCTCATGGAAGCGCATGAGGGTAGCCCAAATCTCACGAGCCGTGGGGAGGTGAGAAACTCGATCAAACTCAGACATGCTCAAACAGGAGAAAAGAGCGTTACCGCTCGGCTATTGGCGTCGTGCTCATCTATCTGAAGCTGAGTAACACGAGCAGCCAAGACAACGTAATCATCCCTGTTGCAAATCTCCCAAACAGAAGAGCCCATGCTCTGAAGATAGGCCGACATGCGTATCTTCCAATACGCATAGTTCGTCCCATCAAAAAACGGCGGTTTGCCCACGCCGCGATCCATGTCGCCTTCTGTGGATCTGGAACCGGCTAAGGTGGAAGATCCTTAACCTGCTCCGATACCAATTGAAGGACCGAGAAGCAACCAGAAAGCGACCAGAGGGGGGGTGAATGGGAGCTTCAAAATTCCTTTCGGAAACTAGTAGCCACTGTCCCGAGAATCACCCTGAAAGACAAACCCTAGAGCTTGCTAATGTCCACGACCCTAGATGTAGGGTGGATGCTTCCAAGAAGCACAGCGGGACACTACACAACTCTAGAAACCCAACACAAAAACCAAAACCAAATCCGAGATCGGATAAGCAAACGAAGGACGAATTAGTGCTGAATCAGCAGCATCGGAATGGCTAGCGTCCGATGCCAGCACTGCAGCGTCCGATGTGAACAGAGCCCCTCAGGAACCTTACTGTGTATACGCATCGGACGCTGTGAACAGTAAAATCTCAGCGTCCGATGGTTTCACTCCGGCGCGTCCGATGAACAACGGAGCGTCCGGTGGTGGTAGCGTCTGATGCTCCTTAGAAGTGTCAGATCCTGACACGTGGCAACGGAGCCTCCGATGCCAAAGGGGTCAGCGTCCGATGCTACGAACTCGAGCGTCCGATGCCCTCGACGCAGTGCAGTTCTTCCGTGAAATCCACTCGATCTTCTCCGAATCAAAAGCACTAAGGCTTAGACTTGATGAGAGAAGTTCCAAGGATGTTAGTGAGCTATCCCACGGAATCATGGCTCGAACCTAACTCCAAATCGAGGAATTGAAGAATCGGAGCGACGGAGCAAAAACCGATCCAACACGAAAATCGTTCGATCTCCTAGACCGTGAGGTTAGAGGTGAATTCCTTCGGTGGAAAGAAGTGCCTCATGATCTAGAACAACTTGGTTCAAACGGATTTCCAAAAGATCCACTGAGCAAAGAGATCGATCGACGGGAAAATCGTGGCAAAAAGCAATCCGCGAAGAACACGAACAAAACGCATATCACAACCACGAATTTGCAACCGTGTGGCTACCACACGCTACAATAGTGAGATTACGGTCTCACTTCCTCAAAATCTCATGAACACAGAGGAATTGTCTCTTCTCTGTGGATCTCAGGTTCACTACAGCAGGGGAGTGGGAGAGCAGGAAACCCTAAGTGCGAAAGAGCAAATGACTGAGATACTTGGGAGGAGGGTGTCTCCCGACTACTTATCCTACTACTAGCCTAAGTCTATTTCCTACTCTACCCCTCTCTATTCTAATTACAGAGCGAACCAGCTAAACCCTAGGGTTATTCTGGACCAACTCGGTGGTAGGTGTATCCGACGGCCACGCCCGCACAAACCGAAGCGTTGCCTCGACGCAACCTCCGGATCGCCGCCACGTGCCGCCCTCGCTCTGCACCCCCGGTTTTGTGGCCCAAACCGGGAAACCAGCCTTTTCCAGCCAAACCCCGGTTTGAGGCCCAAACCGGGAAACCAGCCCACCAGCTTCTGAGTTTTGAGGCCAAACTCAGCAAACCCTCAGCGCCCAGGTTTTGAGGCCCAAACCTGGAACTGGAAACCGTCCTCAGCCCGAGTTTTGTGGCCAAACTCGGAAACCATCCGCACCCAGGTTTTGAGGCCCAAACCTGAAAACCGTCCACCCGATGGTTTTCCCTGGCTCTACCACCAAACCGACGTCGTAGAGGGATGCACCCGTGCCCCCGTCCACCGACACGTGTCCCCGAGTCCACGACTCAGGCAACACATGACCGCAAGTCTTCGCTTGTAGCTGCCACAGGCTGCCAGCCACCACAGCTGATCCTCGGGCCTCTGGTCCCTCAGTCCAAGCCTCACGTCCGCCCTTCGCCACTCTCGGTCCATCGGCACGGCACGTCTCTACTTGACCTTCACCTCGCCTTCGATCACTGCATCCGTGCTCGACACCTGCACAACACAAGCCGAAGAACATGCGCATCATCCCAGTTGACAATCACTCATCACTCAGAGACCCGGCATACACCCATGTATCCGCACGCACTCGTGGATCAAACATCAAACATGCCCAAACATAGCATATAAGAAACAGTACATCAACATTATGAAACAGAACATAAATAATTCTACTGCGAAGAGCTCAGCGAGATGATCTACGCAAGTTGAACGGGTCAAAACGGAGTTAAAATGAGCAAGTTATGGGCTTTTGAAGTCAGTGGCAAAACTGTAAATCATTTGAACTCAAATTCGTATTTTAAATTAAATAAATTAAAACTGAATTGAAAAGGCAACAGGACCGGACCTCATTTTTAGAAAGGGCAGGGGCTACAGGGCAAGAAATGTGAGACTCAGTGAATAGTGATTTGATTAGAAGAAAAACAGAGGGGCTAGAACACAAGTGCTCATGTACTATGTTGTAGACTAGGTGCGTGGCCCATAGACCGGTGGTGGAGTGTGAGGTTGTGTATGATGGACCAGGTCTATGATGTATATTGATGTATTTGTGGAATTGTTTTCCTAAAGAAAAACGGCCATAAATCACATATGAAGTCATGTTGATGTCATCAATGATGTCATCAAGCTAACAAAAACGTGAAAGTTATGAGCATTTGAAGTTGGATGGCAAAATTGTAAATAGAGTGAACTCGTTTTCACAATTTAAATAAATAAAATCTGAAAATAATCGGCAGCAGGACCGGGCCTCATTTTCTGAAAACTGTAGGGGCTATCTGGTAAGATTTGGCAGACTCAGGGAATAGGACCAGCGGAGCGCGGGTTGGTTTTGGGAAACTATAGGGGGTTTTCTGCAAAGTGGCCAGAGCGCCCGCGTGGGTGCTGGCGTGGACGCCACGTTGTGCCGCGTGTCGCTGCGTGACTGGCTCGGTGCGCCACGTGGCTCGTGGACCGCTGAGTTGGCGCCAATGGACCAAGTGCACAGGTCTGTGGACCCGGTCCATGACGAAAGGGTAAGTAGCTTCTAATCTGGGTCGTCGGTGCGAGATCGGGTGGCGTAAGGAAGAGGAGGGGAGCTCTTCGCCGGCCGGTGCCAAAAACACGGCGGCGCCCTGTCTCTCCCACGGCAGCGCCATAGGTCCGCCGGGGAAAACTCACCGGAGGTCTCGGTACAAGAGTTAGGGAGTGGTAGAGACTGCGAAAAGTAGGGGAAACGGGTGCGGAGCTTACAGCGGGCTCGAAGATGGAGTCGGGGATGCCGATTGGGGCCGGAGAGAGGTGTCCGTGGCGGAGACCGTGCGGCTGCTCCGGCGAGGTCGGGGAAGAAGCGTCCCCGGTGTAAGTGTACTCCAAATGAAGGCTTCCTGGGCGCGTTGGAGCTCGGCGCGTCCGTCAAGGGGTAGAGGGGAAACGGTGACAGCCTCTCTGAGGAGAATTCCGAGCTCGAGCCGCGCTCGGTAATGGCGGCGCCAGTGGTGGAGAAGACAGCGAGCGCTAGGGTTGTGGTATTGAGCGGGCACGGAGCGGTGGGGGTGGAGCCTTTGTAGGCGAAGGGAGAGAGGGGATGGCGGCTGGCTTCACCCCTTGTAGATTGATCGGAGGAGAGTGCGGCTCTACCGCGTGAAGAACGGAGGGAGGTTGGGGATTGAGCTGACGTGCGGGCTCCACTCGCCAGTGACACTGATGCACGGGGCCCGCAGTCCAGTGGCACAGGGGTGGGGGAAGCGAGTGGCGCGGCCGTTGGCCTGCTGGAGGTGGTAGCGGGCCGGCGCGCTGGGGCGAGCGAGCGAGCGGTCTGCGTGGCCCTGGAGGAGGGGGAAGGGAGGTCAGGCCGGCGGGAGCTGGGCCGGACCGGGGAGGGGGAGGGGTGGGCTTCGGAAGAGGGAGCGGGCCGGATGGGAGCGCGTGGGCCGGTGCAGAAGGGAGAGGAGGGAATGAGGGGGAGAGGGAGCGGGCCGGCTGGGCCAAGGGAGGAATGGGTGTGGGGTTTTGGGTCCAGTCCTTTTGCCAACCTTTTCTTTTTCTTTTGATTTTCCAAACTTTGCAAAACCATTTGAAATCTAATTTCAAAACAGTTTGAAATCAAATAAATTTGAAGAGTTTTGAAAATATTTTCCCTAGGTTTTGAAAAAAAGTTTTGAGTTTGAAAAGTTTTGTAAAATTCCAAAAATCTTTTATTTATTTCTTAATTAGAATAAAAGCGATTCGACCTAATCGGGGTTTGCAAAAATTCTTTTTCACCCAATAAAATTGTGCAACGGCATGAATGCAACAAGCATCTGGTTAGAATTTTCCTCCATCTAGGATTTTGGCCATTTCTTAATTAAATTTCTAATTATTTAATTTAATTTAACACCCGGGGTGTTACATTACACAAGTGCTAAACATGTATACAAGGTGAACTACCCCTAGCAAAGTTCAATCATCATGCTATAGAATGAAACATAGACTTGTGTTTTCAGAATTTTATCGGAGTTGCAGCGGTGATTACACAAGATTGAATTTTCAGCATGTGATTGCGAGAGGTTGAAAACTTGACCTTGCCTAACTTTTCAAGCGAGCTAAGCCTATGCATAAGCAAACAGAAGCTTGAAGCAACGGTTTCGGGCTTACACTACATGGCTCAAGTTTAACTAAATGTGCAATGAGAAACAGTCTTGATAACGTGATGTGCTATCAAGTGATCCCATCTCGATCTTTTCAATTCACTTAGACTTGGTTCAAAATTTTAACAGAATATGAACACACCAAGCAAGTGAAGGACTCAGAACTAGAAACATAGCTACCTAGCATATATGAAAAGCATAAGTGACTTCAACACATTCTACACATGCTAGTTGCCAATCTCAATGGTGAACAAGTTTCAAATTTTATGTTGAATTAAGCATATTCACAATTTTGAAAAGTAGCTCAGCTCACAGCATGTATCAGTGATCAAAAGGAGCCTAAGCTACAAGCATCATCATATATCATTAAAGCATACACTAAGCAGAGCATAGATTCATTCTACAGATTATAGACATGAAGCTCGAAAAGATAAAGATGGAAAAATGATGAAATGCAAAAACTAAACAAGAACAAAAGAAGTCAGTCTATGATACAAGAACCAAAAGGTTTCCCCCAACTAAAAGGGAGGGGAAACACACACCAAGCTCACCTCTCAACCTAGCAAAGGTTGATTGGTCCAATGGCTTGGTGAAAATATCTGCCAACTGAAGATGAGTATCGACATGGTGAAGGTCGATATCACCCTTCTCATAGTGGTCTCGCAAGAAATGAAAGCGCACATCAATGTGTGGTCTTAGAATGCAACACGGGGTTCTTAGCAACGCTAATCGCACTCGTGCTGTCACAAAGCAATGGAACTCGAGAAAAACTCAGACCAAAATCACGCAAAGTGGCCATCATCCATAACAACTAGGAACAGCAGCTAGCCGCAGCAATATATTCAGCCTCTGTGGTAGACTGTGCGACGCTAGACTGCTTGCGAGAATACCAAAAGACTAGAGAAGAACCCAAAAACTATCAAGTCCTAGAAGTGGAATTGCGCTCAAGTCGGCAACTAGCAAAATCAGCATCTGAGTAACCACAAAGGAAAGGGTCAGGTGTGAAACATAAGTACCTCACTATGCGCTTGACCGCCTGACGATGAGAAGTGCGCGGCGACGACTGAAAGCGCGCGCAGAGACACACCGCGAACTGAATGTCTGGGCGTGTCGCCGTCAGGTACAGCAGCAACCCGATCATACTCCGGTACTCCTTCTGGTCGACAGCTTCTCCATCCTTGTCCGCATCCAGGGCCGTCGTGGTCGACATGGGTGTTGGAAAAGGCTTGGCCTCAAGCATATCGAACTTCTTCAATATGTCCTTGGTGTACTTTCCCTAGTGCACAAACGTCCCTTCTCGGGATTGCTTGATTTGCAACCCGAGGAAAAACATCAATTCTCCCATCATGCTCATCTCGAATTCCCTGCTCATAGTATCTGCAAACTTGGCAACCAAAGCGTGAGAAGAACCAACGAAAATGATATCATCCACGTAAATCTTAACCAACAAAGTGTCATTGCCTTGCTTGAGGAGAAAAAGAGTTTTATCCACACATCCCATTTTAAACCCCTTAGCAAGCAAAAAGGTTTTCAACCTATCATACCAGGCTCTAGGGGCTTGTTTCAAACCGTACAAAGCTTTGTGGAGTTTAAAAACATGGTTTGGAAACTTGGGATTTTCAAAACTGGGGGGTTGTTTCACATACACCTCTTCTTCTATGTAGTCGTTTAGGAAGGCACTCTTGACATCCATTTGAAAAAGTTTGAAACTTTTGGATGCAGCAAAAGCCAAGAGAATCCTAATTACCTCCAAAACGAGCTACAGGAGCAAAAGTCTCCTCATAGTCTATCCCCTCCTTCTGACTATACCCCCAGGCTACAAGTCTGGCCTTGTTTCTCACAACATGGCCATCCTCTCCTTTTTGTTTTTGAAGACCCATTTTGTTCCAATAGGGTGACACTCAGGAGGAAAAGGAACAAGAACCCAAACCCGATTTCTCTCAAAATTTTCAAGCTCCTCATGCATGGCATTGACCCAATCTGGATCAGATAAAGCGTGTCCAACATCTCGGGGTTCAAAATCAGCAACAAATGCAGAATGAGCAAAGTGAGAGATTTGTTGTGACCTTGACCGAGTGACGCATTCGTGGATGTCGCCGATCATTTGTTGAGGAGGGTGTTGGCGCTGGATGTTGCGTGGCGCCTCCCTTGCTGAAGTAACCTCCCCCTCAATAGTAGCTGGTGCCCTCTCGGGTAACAAGTGGTATAGCCCGATGTGGTGGATCACATGGCCCCCATGTAGTAGAAGAAGAAGGGTCGGGGCCGCGTGCAGTCGTGGTCGAAGTCGACCCAATCGGCACAGCAGGTGGAGGTAGTGCTGGATCATCAATCCCTTCAGCACTTCTTCCTCATCATCAAAAGAGGTTCGCCAACCTTATGATCACCTACACGCTCAAATCTAGAAGAAGGACAATGCATGGTCTCGTCGAGGTGACATTGGATGTCTCCATTGCTTGGTTAGTATCAAGGTAAGTACACGATATGCATGAGTATGATTACCATAACCAAAAAATACACCATCAGAAGAATGAGACTCAAACTTGTCCAAGTTGCCTTTCTTGAGTATAAAACAGTGGCAACCAAAAACTCTAAAATAACTCACTTTGGGTTGCTCCCCAATCACAACTCATAAGAAGTCTTCTTCAAGAACGCACGGAGAAAAATGCAATTGGAAATATAGCATGCATTGTTAATAGCCTCGGCCCAATACCGCCTAGGAGTCCTATGCTCATCGAGCATCGTCCTGGCCATCTCTACAAGGGTTCGATTTTTCCTCTCTACAACACCATTGTGGCGGTGTGTAGGGGGAAGAAAACTGATGCTCTAAACCCAAAGAGTTACAAAACTTCTCAAAATCCGAGTTCTTAAACTCGGAACCATTATCGCTACGAATAGCTCTCATCGAGTTCTTAGGGAACTCGTTCTGAGGTCACAAGATCAAATTGCGAACAAAAGTGAAGGTCTCAGTTTTCTCAGCTAAAAAGAAAACCCACGAATATATCTCGAAAAATCGTCAACAACAACAAGCACATACCACTTCCCACCAACCGAGCTCACCCGAGCCGGACCGACAAGGTCCATATGCAAAAGCTCTCTAGGGCACTTAGTCATAACCTGATTCACTGGATGGTGGGGAGTGGCTACCATTTTCCCATGTCTACAAGAATGGCAAACAAGATCCTTCTCCATGCACAACTTGGGCAATCCTCGGATTAAGCCAAGTGAACTAAGCCTTGCAAGCAAGTCAAAGCTCAGGTGACCGAGTCTCCTATGCCACTTCCAAGATCAGAGGAGGAAGGTCCAGCCAAAAGACAACGAGAAATTCCAAACGACTCCGAGAATTCGCACGAAAGACTTTCTCAAAGGGCGAAATCAAACATACAAGATTGCCCTGAGGATCTAAAATACGACTGAGATTTGGCTTAAAACGAATCTCATAGTCATCATCAAAGAGTTGCGAACAGGAAAGAAGTTAAAATGCAAGTTAGAAACAGAGAAACATCACGCAACACAAAGTGCTCATTAACTCAACGCACGACCCACGAGACAATACTTTACCTTGCGATTGTCGCCGAAGGTGATAAACTCTTTTCCGGCAACTAGACTAAGACTGGAGAACCACTTGCGTTTTCGGTCATATGCCTTGAGCCCGGAATCCACCAACCCAATGTCCTCCAATCATTTTACCTACGTCAATAAAAAGACATAGGGTGAGCATACGGCCAACACTGGGGTGAGTAAAATGGGGAGAGTACCAGGTTGGGCCGGCTGCTCAAAAGACGGTTAGTAGCAAAACCATTCCTAGCACGCCTACGGGGAAAGCGATCACCACGCTGAGGAAAACATGGTCCGCTAAGGGAAGAGTGTCCATCGCGATACTCAACACATGGTGGGGGGTAATGCTCAACAACAAAGCCACCGCCACGGGGTCCATAGCCTACAAAAGCAGGATCCTGTCGGGCACGTCCTCCATGCGGCCTAGGACCTTGAGGCATTGGTCCTCTAGGCCTAGCAGCTTTCCTTTGAACCTACGGCGCATGTACATCATGGAAAGGATGGTATATGTCCGAGTTGTTCATCTCCTTTGCATGGCGCTCCTCTCTCTTGCCACGAAAGCAAAACTCCCTCAAGTGTCCATCTCTCCCACAGTGCTCACAGTGGTACCTCACCGCTCTCATAGGGGGTTGTTGGTACTCACGGTATTGGGTATGGATCACGCGGTTCTTTTGAGGCATGAGCTCCTCATGGATAGGTGGCATAGTGTCTAGATTGTCCTTGGTGATTGGGTTTTGGAGCCCATGTTTGCTTCTTGGGTGGAGCTCTTGGAGTTCACAAACACTCCATCCTTGGTGTTGGTTTGAGAGGCTCTTTGGGTGGAATCTTGGTCAGTTGGGGAGTAGTGGTGGAGTTGGGCTTCTCACTCGGCTTAAGACCACTAAACTCTCCAACCTTCCTGAAAGATGAAGCACACTCAACACCCTGAGCAAAACCAACACCGGGACCTCCAGCAGCACGTTTGAATTGGGCAATCATCATCCCAAGCTGCGGCTCACCACAAGACACCCATGACAAGATGGCCCGAAGGTATGTGTTTTCTTCCTCGGTTTGCATCTTGTCATGCTTCACATTTGCAACTCCATCTCCAAACCCTCACACAGGGCACACCTAGACACACAAGTGCTATCTGAGTTGGCCTTCTCAAGAGACACAATCTTGGCATTCTTCTCTGCCAACTCGGATTGCAAGCCTGCACAAGACTTGCACGCACCCAGCAACCTTGGTCTAGCCTTCAGCTCATCCATCTCTCCAACCAAAGCAACATACTTCCCTCTCAAAGTGAGTAGGTCAGTCATCTGCTTGAAGCACATCTCACACTCATCCTCCTCAGACACGACAATGGTGGACTTGACAGACTCAAGCTCCTTCACTGCGTCCTCCCACTTTCTCCTAAACTCCTTTCTCTCTCTAGCGGCAAGCCTAAGCAGTTTATCTTGACTAAGGAGAGCAGCAGTAAGCTTGTCAACCTCAGCAGAGAGTTCGTTAGGAGTTTGAGATACTTGGGAGTCGTCGTCGTCGTCGTCGTCGTTCCGAGGGATCTCCTCCAGCTCGCTGTTGACCTCATCATCGAGGGCCATGGTGCAGAAGCCCTCCTTATCGGCGAAGAAGCAAAGGCCGTTCAGCTTGTCCTCGATCTTCTTCTTCTTCTCGGACTCGTCATCACTTGATGCAGCGGAGTCGTCATCCGAGTCGTCGACGTCGCTGAGCGTCGCGAAGAAGGCACGCTGCTCGGCCTGGGCTTTCTCCATGTACTTGTCCTTGATGTACTCCTTGTTGAAGTCGCCCCGCCGCTTGTGCTTGGCGGGGACGTACTTCTCCTTCCGCTTGCCGGAGTCGTACTTGTGGGCATGATCCACCTTGCCGAAGACTTGCTTGTTCCTCTTCGGGCAATTGGCGATGAAGTGGTCCGAGCCTCCACACTCGTAGCAGCCACCTCGTCCTCCTCCGCGGCGACGGTTCATGTGGTTGTTGTGAAAACGCGAGAACCGGTTGGCAAGTAGAGACAACTCGTCGTCCGCCATGAACTCCAACTGCTCCTCTATGACAGAAAGAAGAGATGACAAAGCAAAGCCTCCAGAGGTGTTAGTAGAAGAGCCAGAAACCAAAGCCATCGACGGGACAGAAGGATTTTCATAAGAAGCCCTCGCCATGGCGTCAATCTCACTGAACTTGAGCTTACTAAAGAGCTCGTCGCACGTGAGAGTCTCATAGTTAGGCAATTCATTGATCGCCTGAACCTTAGAGTCCCACACCGATCGATCGAGAGTGTGTAAAAGCTTGAGAGCCCTCTCATGATCGTCGAAAGGCAACAGCTCCTTGTTAGCCCTCATCCTGTTGACAATCACCTGAAAGCGAGCGAATAAACTTTCTATGCTCTCGCCAGGCATGTGTCGAAAGTTCTCTTACTCTCGCTTGTGCGACTCGTAGAGACGGGTTTTGACTCGAGTGGTTCCCTCATGAAAACGCATGAGGGTAGCCTGTCAGTGTTTGTTAACCGGCAACTTGTCTTGAGGGATCTCAGACGATTTGTTCGGTGGGGATTGGCGTTCGTAGAACTCGGCGAGTACACAGGGACAACGATTTATACTGGTTTAGGCCGCTAAATAGCATAATACCTTACATCCAGTGCGGCGTGTGCCATGTGTTCTGATTCAAGATTCAATGATAGGAGTTGACGCCCGCTTCTCCTTATATATCCGGATGAAGCTAGGCGCAGACCGAGTCCTAGTCGGTTACATCATAGGAGTCCTATTCTAATTACAAGACTTCCTTTAAGACCTCGACTAAGTTACATCGAGAGTCCTAATCCAAGTACACTTCGTATCAAGTCTTCGGATCTCCCGTGCCATCCAGGATTAACCCGAGTACTCATCTTCTGATGATATCTCTGACATCCTGGTCTATCAAGCCCCCGAGCTCTTCATTATTTCATCAGAACATTTCCTTATGGTTCCTCTTTGAGAATCTCTGAGTAATGCCTTGAGAAATCTTCAAGTGCTATGTAGGTAAAGAACTTCTATGGTGTGCACTTTTTCCTGAAAAAGTGCACCCATAGGGTGTAGCCCCCGAGCCTCTTGTTATTTATAATAACTTTGAGGATCTTTTGAGCCCTTTCCGAGTAATCCTTGGGTAAGAAAAAACATTTCCTTTATGGAATATACCTTGTAGGCCCTGAGCCTGAGTTCCGAGTACTTAAGTAGTCGGTTCTTGGGGTCTTCCAAATATATTACCGAGTAATCCATAAAGGTTTTGAGAAACTAAAACATGACATTGATCTGTTGCTTAATCCATCTAAGTAATAAATATCCTGCTTCAGGTGGGTAATGTTTTCAACAAACATCCCTTATCACCCCCCACTGAAAAAAATTTATTGTGAAGTCTGCAATAGTTGACCAATGACTGTTCCGGCTGTACGTATTTATAGTTCTTGTCGTTTTCCACGACTACAAACTTTGTCGTCTTCCCCTTGAAGTGTGCATGACAATCAAACCTATCACTGATATCAGGCTTCACATGTGCAACAGTACATATGGTAAATTATTGATTCTCTGGTCACTTATATCCATGGACAATATCCATAGACCAAGATGAACCGCCTATAAATACCCTGCCTGGGAAGCCAGGAAACCATATCCTCTCAAGTATATGACTTCTTTTAGTCCCATGAGTATTGTAGTATCTATAGCGGAGATGTCCGAGCCCCCGGGTATCTTCCTTATGTAAGATAGTATGTGTCCAGAAGAACTCTTGTGAAGGGATCATCCGCTAGGGTGGTTTCCAAGTGGTCGCCAGCAGAGGGATATAGAGGTGCGCCTGGAAGAACTCTTGTGACTCCACTCGTAGACAACCTCGGAGTCACAGGTTGTCAAAAGGGCGCTAGGGTTAGGGCCTTCCCCCGAGTTCCTTGGGTACTGGGGCGGTGCCTTAAACCTGCCTTGGGATGCATTGAAAAGATAGTGTCAACCCAAGGTTCTGTGTCTGCTTTACTGCGTCTCACTGAATCCGGTCCTTGGTGCGCTAGGCATCAAGACTCTGTACCTTGATTACACTAGAGTAGCGTTTTACATCCTGATTGTACTTGTGCTGGTAGTTGTTGTCTCTCAAGATGTATCCACACATCTCTGTTATAATTCCGAGTAATAATCAGTAAGATCCGGGTACTTGGAATATTTTCTGAGTCCTTTGTCTTTTTCTCCGAGTACTACATATGTCTTGTGAAAGAAGTAACATTGTCTGCTTGCGGTGTACCTGTTCACTGACTTTAACGCCGTCTGAAACGTCCCCCAACCGTTAAGGTTTTGAACGGTTTCATAACGCCGTTTGGAAAAGATGAACGGTTGCCGAAACAGATCTATAATAAGCCGTCGCCGGGTTTGTGTTTTCCTCACGCTTTCATTAAGCCATTGCCTCCAGAGTTAGAAATCCTATAGCCAATCCTCAGTTGATGCGTAGAAAATCCCTTGTCACCAACATGGGTCCTAAGAAGCAAGCCGCTGCGGAGAAGAAGAAGGCCAGGATCACCACCACCGGGAGGCCGCGCCATCCATGCCCGCCGACTGATGTCTTGGCGTGGAAGATGCCAGATACTAGGCAGATGGAGCTTGCTTACTTGGCGTAACAAGGATTGCTCCGATCGCAGCCGCTTGATGGGTGGAGGGTACCCACTGACCATCGTGCTCCCGCCCCCAATACAACGGAGATAGTCATGTTCAAGTCCTTCGTTGAGCGGGGATTGGGGCTTCCAGCGTCTGACTTCCTGCGGGGGTTGTTTCATTACTATGGTTTGACTCTCAACCATATCACCCCCAATGCCTGCTTCCACATTGCTATCTTTACCCATCTGTGTGAAGCTTTTCTGGGTATCTGCCCTTCCTTTACTCTGTTCCGCTATTTCTTCTGGGTGAAGTGTCAACCCAGTGATGCTAGCGTAGAGGTAGTCGGAGGAGCTAGCATCCAACTTAGATTAGAGGTAGCCACTCAGTATATTACTGTAGAGCTATCGAATTCTGTTCGAGATTGGGCTGCCTGGTGGTTTTATATAGGCAACCTGCCACCAGCCCTTCGTCGCCATGATGGATGGCCGCTGCAGAAATGTCGGGAGTGGAAAGACAAGATTACCGCCGAGGCGGTAGAGACTGTCCAACCTCTCATTGACATGATAGAGGCGTTGAAGCTCTGCGGATTGAACGGGTACACCGTTGTCCAAGACTTCATCGCGTGCCGAATCCACCCACTCCAACAACGAGCCAATTTTGGCTTCGAGTACCTGGGCGTGAAGGACCCGGGTCGTCATGATGCCGAGCAGCTATCTGACCACGAGATCCTGAGGAGGATGAACCGGCTGTTGAAAAGCCATGAGTATCTTGTACCAGTGATGACCACCTTTTCTACGATCAACCCGCCTCCACAGGTGAGTAGTCGAGCTGTTTTGTCTTTGAGATTCTGAGTAGATATCTTTCTGACTTGACTGAATTTTCTTCTTTTTATAGGGCCAGGGGAGGGATAACAATGATTGTCCTCCCCTGCCTCCGGCAACTGAAGAAGGTGGAGGCATAGCTCTAGGAGGTCCCATCCGAAGTGAGGACCCTCCAAACAAACCAAGCTCTCCTGGTGACCTTAATTGGCTTGACTCAGAATCAACTGACTCTGATGTCATGCTCATAGACCTAGAAGCCGAGAGTAGCCGGAAGAGGTCTCCGACTCCATTTCAAGAAGCCAAGGAACCTATCCCAAAGAAGGCTCACACTGGTAATCGCCGTGCTTGTCGAAAAATACTTTTGTCAACAGAATTGGCTGAAAAGCACTGTAATACGGGTGCTCCTGGTAAGGGGAAACCCGAGTACTTTGTAGTCTTTCTGTGTTTGGATTTTAATGAACCCTTGTCTTATATCTTTGTTTGTTCCAGATGTTGAAACAGCCCAGGGCACATCGAGCGGTGCGGTGGCTGAAGAAGCTCCGGCTTCAGACCCGCAGCTGAAGAAGCCGCTCTTGAAGCTGCCACGGGCATTGAAGCTTGTGATGTAAGTCACAGACTTTTCTTGGAATACCCACATGTTTCTCGTACTAGCATGGACTCTTGTCTGTTGTAGGAAAACGAAGTCAACTGTAGCACCTTCAAGTGCTGTCCCCGAGACCCGGGCGGCAGAGGAGTCGGAGACGCTGAACAAAGATGAATCCAGCGTCCCACCAATCTTTAGCCAGGTAGATCCTCTGCCCGGCTCCTCTCCGTCCAGGTCCCAGATCAATGCAGCGCCTAAAGCGGATGTTCTCCCTTTTCCTCAGGTTCGTGTGCCATACTCAATCTTCCGCTCTCCTACTTAATTGGAATTTGACCGTGTGTTGAACGAGTGGTTTTTCCGCACTCGACAGCCAAATGAACCGACTCTGGAGATGGTCGTTGCCGACGTCAATGCTGAAGCTTAGACTCATCTGCAGGGAGGGTCCGAAGAAGCCCCCGAGTCCTCGCGCCAAAGAGCGACACTTGACGTTATGGGGTACAACCAGGATCTTACCCGGTTGATGGAGTTGAGCAAAGGGCTTTATCAATTTGTGGAGGTAATTTTTTTGAAGTCCTCTTCGTAAGTTGTAGTCTCATCCGAATACTGACATTACTGCTTATTGTACAGGGCTTTGATGTAAAAGTCACTAAGCAAATCACTCGGATTCGCTAGGAGCTATCTCATGAGAATCAGCAGCTCAAAGATTACATCGCCCAAGATAAATTAGCCAAAAGGTAGCCACTCAGCTCCTGCACAACTGTATCAATGAGTTGCAAAACAATCTCAAGGTTGTTGTTGATGAGCGCGATGCTACCAACAACCGGGAGATTGCGTGTAACACCTCTGGTGTTTTAAAATGTATTTAACCTGACATGTCATCATCATTAGTCATTAATCATTCTTGCCTTGCATTTATGTTTGCTTAGTACTGGTGTAGCAATCTCTTTTCAAAACCCTACAAGCCCTAACCTTCCTATAAGGGCAAAATGGTAATTTCACCTCTGTGCCTAGCTTTGTGTAATTCTTGTTCAGTTTAGTGTCTTGAAGTTCTGTTGTGTTGGCCAAGGTTCAAAAATCAAAAACAGGTTTCAAATTCCTTTTGAAAAACCCTGATTTCCAAACCCTGGTTTTCACCCCTCTTTTATTTATTCAAAAACCATTGAGTTTCAGAAAAAGTGTATATTAGCAAAGTTGTAGGTTTTGATAAAAGGAACAACTTTCATATTTGCAGATTTCCAACTTTCAATGTAAAATCAAAAGTAATTTTGAATTTATTCAAATCCCAAAAGTGTTCCCTTTTCTGATTTCAAATGTGGTTCAAAAACTATTTGGATTTTGAAAAATGTTTATATTGACAAAGTTGTAGATCTCTTTTTTCTGCACAACTTTGGTGTTTTGAGTTTTTGCTGCTCAGTTCAAGTTTTGGAAGTAATTTGCAAAATTTAGAAATCAGCCCATAGTCAAACCCTAAGACCTAGCCCTGTTCATCTTCAACCTACAGCTAGGGGGCCCCGGCCATGGCCGCCCCGCCGTGTGCGCCACGCGCCTGGCAGCCGCTCGCCTACTCCCGACCTGCCGCCTGCGCCCGCGCCATCATGTCGCACCCGCACGCGCAAAGCGCTGACCCGCGTCCGTCCCCCACTGCTCCCAGCACGTCGCCGCCGCGTGGCCGTCGTCGCCAAGCACGACGCCCGGCCCCTGCACGCACGCCCATCCTTCCCGCCAGCGTGCAATCGATTGCGCACGCTTCGGCCAAGCTTATCCACCTGCGCGCGACGCCCATCCGCCCCCGCGCGCGGCTATAAAAGGCCCGCCGGCCGAGCAGAGCAGCCCATCACCCCGCCACCGTCGCCAGCTCAACCCAGTGCCTCCCTCGCTCAACCATCAAGCCCAACAGCTCCGCCTTGAGTTCGTGAAGCTTCCCAGCTCTTCAATTTCACCGCTACCGCCTCCCACCGACGAGCGCGAGCCCTTCTTCCTCAGCTCCGGTGAGAAGCCGCCCGGCTCGGATCGACGAAATTCGCCGCCGTCGCTCCACCTCTCCTTCCTCTGAGTCCTGATCTTCATTCCTTGTTTCCTTGCGCTTCTAACCAGCTACTGGTAACCGTGCCTGGTGTACAGAATCGCCGAATCGCCGGAGTGCCGCCGCGGTCGTCTCCTTCCTCGAGCCCCAAGCCTCGAGCGTTCCCTCGAGCCTCACCCTCGAGCACGTTCTCGAGCCTCACCCTCGAGCGTTCCCGAGCCGCACTCTCGAGCACACCCTCGAACCCCCGCACCCTCGAAGCAACCGAGACTAGCCTCAGCCTCGGGCGAATCGCACAACCCTCGAGTCGCAAGCCTCGAGTGAGCCGAGGCCACCCTCGAGAGGTCCGCCGAAAAAGAACCCGCCGAGGCCTCGCCCGTCGAGCCCTCTGTTCCATCCGCCTCGCCGAGCCTCGCCTCTGACCCTCGGTGAGCCCAGCCTCTGTTTTCTCAGCCGAGCCTCGAGCCTCGACGTCGAGCTCGCTCCGACTCGAGCACAGTGCTCTTTTCTTTTTTTAAAGATGTGAACAGTCTTGATATTTCATCTTTTTGTATGATTTTCTGTGTTGCTCTAAAAATTCTGAAAATTTCACAGTTGAGTCTTTATACCATGTAGTATTTTATAAAAATAAGAAACGTGACTTTTCTGCAACAATTAAAAAATGAAAAAATCCTCCTTTTAATTAATAAATGGATAGTTTTAGATTTTTAGAAAATCATGCATAGCTCCAAAAATTATGAAATTTGTTTTGTCACCTATTTATACCATAATGAACCTATGAGTTTAATTTGGCAAAGTTTGGAGCAACTTCATAAAATGACCTTTTGGAGAATTAGAATAGAAAAATAATTAGGTTTCACTGTTGTATGCCTTTGTGCGTGACTTTCGGAATTGTTTGCTGTTCATAGACCCCCACCCATCTGGTCTATGATGTTTGTGATGTCATGTCCTGGTCTATGCTTAGGTTAGATCAATAATGCTCAATAGGTTTAACTAATCTTGCTTAAAGATAAAAGATAGGTAACCTAGTGTCTACCCTAAAAGTTACTCCCTTAGAAAGTTTTACTCTAGGGTCAGTACCTTGTCCTGTGCTGCATTCTTCATGTGAGCATCCAGTTAAGCATACATCATTGCATCCGTTTAGTGACCGAAGGAGAAGGCGTCAAGATCGAGGCAGCCACTGACGAACCTGCTCCCGAAGTAACTCCGAGCTTCGACCTCTGCACCTCCAACCCTGAGCCAGCTGTCTTTGCTCTTCAAGGCAAGCCCCGGTGCATTTAACCCTTTCCTTGAATTTTATAAATGTTTTCCTTAAAGGCTTTTGAGTAAACTACTGCATTAGGTTTATAGGAGTTGAGTGATATCCTATCTGATGCATTATCCACCTTGACCACCGATACACCTGATACCTGCTTTTCAAAAGTATTTGAAAAATGCTTAGCAATGCTTATTGAATTAGACTTGCAATAAAATGTCATTTGCAAAAGTGTGATCACTTAAGAATCTTTATGGGAATTTGGCTTTACTCCCCGGCTGTTGGCTAGGTATCTGATCCGTACCTAATCAATAGCGAGGAGAGGTTGTCGCGCGTACGGTGCCGTCATGTTGTAGTCCGGGACTCAACAGTTGACACCGACCGGGACAGGGTTGAAAAACCGACAGGACCTGTACTCTTGGGTTAGAGTCCCGAGGTGCTTGTCGCTGGCGGAAAAAAAACTGACAGGACTATTACGCTTGGGTGAGATATAACCAAGGTATAGCTCTGGCTGAAAAATTAGGGACCATCCGTATGGGGGCCTGCTGGTCAAGACTTGTAACTATTCACATACTACGGGAAGCTCTGGCTCCGAGGAATCCTTTATTGGACCGACAACCGCGCACTGGGAGTGGAGAGATGGCGGAAGTAGCATGTACCCACGTGGGTTAAAGTCCCGGATTGGAGTGGTGTACTGTACTTCCGGGTGGCGTAGGACCGGGCCCAATCTTGGAGGAATCGTGGTAGACGAGTTGGCATATGCAAGCTTGGGTGCTACATATGCAGTGTGGATAGGGATCCTCAGCTGAGTATTATTTATCCGGATTAACGTTGCTCCTCGGTTATGGAGACTTGGTCCACTGACTGTCAACGGAGAGTGGTTCTCAACTAGGAATGTTTTGAAATGTAAAATGAATCATGAATGATGAAGAATTGAGGAATACTGAATCTTTCAAAAATAAAATAAGGTTTACAAAAAAATGCTTTTCTGCAAAATACTTGATCTTGCTTAAGCCTTACCTTGACTACCCTAAGCCTCTCATTCCTGAGTCTTCTCCCTTTTTCTTTAGTCGGGTAAGTCTTGTTGAGTACCCCAGTACTCAGGGTTTGTTACCCATGTTGCAGGTATGCCTGAGACCCCGATGTGTCTCGCACCCTGTTGCGTGACCTTCGTCTAGGAAGAGGCCGATGAGGCCGATGAGTAAATGTGCACCCTCGGGCTGGGTGTTACCTGTATCTTTATGTTTCCGCTACGTTGTCTACTTTGAATTTCCCGAACAATGGTTTGTAATAATCGTACTCCTTACCTCATTTGAAACCTCGGTTTGTAAAACTAATGTTATTTAAGTCTTCCGCTCTTTATTCCGATGTTATTTGTAAAAGTATGAAATGCTGTAACCGAATTGTGAGATGATCCTGCGGACATTGGGCACTGATGTAGCCCGGTGGCGAACAGGTCTTAATCACATGGAACATGGGTTCGGCTGTCAGAGGTTGACAGGGACACGTGGGCCATGGGATTAGGGTCGTTCCGTCACAGAGTGGTATCGGAGCATCTCACTTTAACGTTGCGGTGTTTCTTTTGCAAAAACTTCAAAAGTTCTTTTGAGTCCAAACAAACTAAACTTGACTATTTTGAGTCCAAATTGCTTTTCTCATCTTGTCTTTAATTGGCAACACTAGTAGCCGAGCAGTATATATATTAAGCCCTATATATATGTTAAGTATTGCATTGCTTTGTTCCGTAGGAACGATTCATGCATCATGTCATAATCACTTAAGTTAACTTCCTCTCTGAGTTCGTTGGGATAGTGTACCTATACCTTTTCTTGCTAGCCTTTCTCATCTATAACCTCTTATCCAGATATGGCTCGCATCAAGCTGACCGCCCGCAAGTCGACTGGACCGAACGGTGTGCCGCGTCACCAGCTGGCGCCACGCACCGGAGAAGAGACTGGAGAATCCTCCAATGGTCGTCGTTTTCCCCGCCGCACCCGCAAGAACCTGAAGGAGGAAATCAAGAATCTGAAGGCTGAGATGGAGAACATGGAGCATGACATCTACCTTTCCCGCCTGGAGTTCTACGAGGCACGAGCCGCTCTTGAGGAAGCTAACCAGAATGTGGTTCGCGCTATCCAGTAGCGTGATGCAACATGGATCCGAGAGGATGTCACCAGAGCCCAGCTCCATGGACTGCAGCAGTACACCGCCCAGATCGAGCAGTTCAATGATATGCTTCATGAGGAAGTACACCAGCTGCACAACCAGCTTCACCCCGTGATTCCACCAGTTGTTGAGGACCCCGAAGATGGAGTCGTGGAGGAACCTGAAGTGGAACACGAGCCCGATCAGAATGAGGAAGTGGAACCTGCTGAAGATGTCCACGTTGAAGATGAAGATGAGGAGGAAGAGCCTGAGCTTATCATCGAGGATGATGATGATGACGAAGAGTTGATCTTCATCGATGACGACTAGACTCCTTGTGTCTGTACCATCTGCTTACCTAAAACCTTAGACTAGGTTTGGGGGCGTTAGTCTGTCTGTTGCCAAGTCTGGCATGTATCTTTCTTTTCGTACCTTTTCCCCTTATCAGTCTGTTGTCATCTTTATCAAGCCAGCTATCTTTGTATCAGTGAAGTTATCAATCAAGTCGTTTCAGAACCTTTGTCCATATATGCTGAGTTCCGAGTTCCTTATACAGATGCCTGTGAACACCCGTACCGGAGCCGGAGGTGCTGGAGATGACCGTCTCCCAAACCCTCCACCTGTACCAGCTACCCTAGCAGATGCCATTGCAGCCTTGGCCGCCGCTGCCAATCTGATGGCTCAGAATCAAGGACAGCAGAATGTTGGTCACCGTGGTCGTCACAACCAAGAGACCACCTATGTGGATTTCACTGAAACCCGTCCACCGGTTTTCACCAGAGCCGATGAACCCCTCGAAGCTGACGATTGGCTCCGCACCATGGAGCAGAAGTTTGGTCTCATCCGATGCACTGAAATCCAGAAGCCCCGGTTTGCTTCGCAGCAGCTTCGTGGCCCAGCAAGTGCTTGGTATGCCAACCTCTTGGCTGCCCAACCTGAAGGTCATGAGTTGACCTGGGAAGAGTTCCGCACCGCTTTCCGTGCACACCACATCCCATCAGGTCTGATGAAGATGAAGCTTGACCAGTTCCTAGCCCTGCAGCAGAAGGACTCCACAGTGATGCAGTATGTGGGTCAATTCAACCATCTGAGTCAGTATGCAGCGGAATATGTCAACACGGATGAGAAGAAGAGAGACTGTTTCCTTAGGGGATTGCACCCTAAGATCCGCAGAAGCATGTCCAACAACCTGACCGGTTCTTATCATGAGGCTGTTGACCGGGCAGTTGCTTTTGAAGAGAGTAACCGTCAGTACCAAGAGGAGAAGAGGAAGAAGAAAGCAGGATCTAGCAGCCACTCTGGCAATCACAAGCGCCAGAGGGTCATATATCATCCTAGTCACCACCACAACCGTCCACCTTACCCTCACCAGCAAGTGGTTGTCCGTACCGCGGCTACCACCCACAACGCCAACCAACAAAGTGCCACTCAGCCGAACGCCCCAGGTGTTCGTATCACCACCCCACAAACCGCCTATAATCATCCCTGCTTCAACTGTGGTCAACTTGGCCACTGGTCTCGTGAGTGCCCAAAGCCCAAAAAGCCTGCTCAGAACTTTCAGAAGGGTCCCGGAGGACCACAGCAGCAGCAACACCGTGCTCCACAGCAGCAAGTGCAGAAGGGCAAGTTCGTCAAGAAGCACGGGCAAGTCTACTACACCACTGTCAGCGATATTCCAGAAGGGGAGCCCGTCATGATCGGTAGGTTTCCCGTTGCCAATCATCCTGCAGTTGTGTTGTTTGATTCTGGTGCATCGCATTCTTTCATCAGTCGTACCTTCGTCTCTAAGCATGACATATCAATTGGGGAGTTGAAATAAAGTTTTTGCATTTTATCGCCTGGAGGGCGTATAATCACCAAAGAGGTGGTTCGCAGTATACCAGTAAGGTTGGGGGAACATGTATTTCCCACCACCATGATAGTGCTTCATGATCAGGAGATAGATGTCATCCTAGGCATGAATTGGATGTGTCAGTATAAAGCCATGATCGACATCCTGAATAGAGTTGTGAGAGTGGATATTCCTAACAGTACCGCCAAACTCCTTCTCCAACTTCCAATGCCTCAAAAACCAGCAGCCACTCAAATAAATACCGCCTATGTTCTGGAAACCTGGGACATCCCCGTGGTTTGTGATTTCCCTGATGTTTTTCCTGAGGATTTGCCTGGTCTGCCTCCTGACCGTGACGTTGAGTTTGCCATAGAGCTAAAGCCCGGGACTGCTCCTATATCCCGCAGAGCTTATCGAATGCCTCCTAGAGAGTTGGCAGAACTAAAAATCCAATTACAAGATTTGTTGGACAAGGGTTTCATTCGCCCAAGCTCGTCTCCTTGGGGTTGTCCTGCAATCTTTGTAAAGAAGAAAGACAAGACTCTCAGAATGTGCATTGATTATCGCCCACTCAATGAGGTCACCATCAAAAACAAATATCCCTTGCCTCGTATTGATCTTCTCTTTGACCAGTTAGCTGGAGCCAAAGTATTCTCCAAGATCGATCTCAGATCCGGCTACCACCAAATAAAGATTCGTCCTGAAGATATTCCTAAAACAGCTTTCACCACCCGATACGGCCTATATGAGTACTTGGTCATGTCCTTCGGTTTGACCAATGCACCCGCTCATTTCATGTACCTCATGAACTCTGTTTTCATGCCAGAGCTTGATAAATTTGTAGTCGTGTTCATTGACGACATCCTTGTCTATTCAAGAACTCCTGAAGATCACGTCAAGCATCTTCGAATCGTTCTCTCTCGTCTCAGAGATCACCAGCTGTATGCTAAGTTCAGTAAATGTGAATTCTGGCTAGATCGAATTCAATTCCTTGGTCATGTCCTGTCCGCTGAAGGTGTGTCAGTTGACCCTGGAAAAGTGGCAGATATCTTGGATTGGAAGCCACCTACCTCTGTTCACAAGGTCCGCAGTTTTATGGGAATGGCTGGATATTATCGTCGATTCATCCCAGATTTCTCCAGAATCACCAAGCCTATCACCGAGTTGCTGAAGAATTCTGTGAAGTTCTTTTGGTCACCAGCTTGTGAACAAGCTTTTCAGACTTTGAAGAAGTTGTTAACCACGTCACCAGTACTAGCTCAGCCAAACGTCGAGAAGCCCTTTGATGTCTATTGTGATGCATCTGGTACTGGTTTGGGTTGCGTTTTGATGCAAGAAGGAAGAGTGATCGCTTATGCCTCGCGGCAGCTTAAGCGACATGAGGAAAATTATCCAACTCATGATCTTGAGTTAGCAGCAGTGGTTCATGCCTTGAAGATATGGCGTCATTATCTGTTGGGCAGTACCTGCAATGTGTACACAGATCACAAGAGCCTGAAGTACATCTTCACTCAAGAGGAACTGAATATGAGGCAGCGAAGATGGCTTGAGTTAATCAAGGACTATGATATCGAAGTGCATTACCATCCGGGTAAGGCGAATGTGGTCGCCGATGCACTCAGTCGCAAGTCATACTGTAACTGTCTGGTTATGAAATCCTATGAATCTTCCCTATGCTATGAACTAGAGAAGCTGGGTATTGAAATGGTTCCACAAGGAAGTCTAGGCAATGTCAGAGTAGAAACCTCTATCAGAGAACAGATCATAGCTGCACAGAAAGATAACCCCGGAATCAAGCACATCATCGAAAAGGTTCAAGTTGGAAAGGCTGACTATTTCAGGATTGATGATGAAGGAGTGGTATGGTTCAAGAACCGTCTGGTAGTTCCCAAGGTACCTGAGCTGAGACAGATAATCCTTGATGAAGCACACTCAACCAGATTTGCCATCCATCCTGGCAGCAACAAGATGTACCAAGACTTGAAGCAAAAATTCTGGTGGACAAAGATGAAGATCGAAATCGCTCGACATGTCGCTCGTTGCGATACATGTCAGAAAGTCAAGGCTGTGCATATGAAGCCCGGAGGAGAGCTGCAACCTTTGTCAGTACCTGGTTGGAAATGGGAGGATATCAGCATGGATTTTATCAATGGATTACCCAAGACTCAAAAGGGATTTGATTCCATTTGGGTGATAGTGGACCGTCTCACGAAGCAAGCTCACTTCCTGCCAGTAAAGACCAGTTACACCGTCCCCACTTATGCCACTTTGTACAAGAACAACATAGTAAAACTCCATGGCATACCCAAAACCATTATCTCTGATCGTGGTACCCAGTTTGTCGCAAAGTTCTGGAAAGCGTTCCATGCCTCACTTGGAACCAAGCTCTTGCATAGTACAGCATATCATCCACAAACAGATGGACAAACTGAGCGAGTCAACCAAGTGTTAGAGGATATGTTGAGAGCATGTGTGCTCACCTTCGCAGATACTTGGGATGACTGTTTGCCCTTGGCAGAGTTCTCATATAATAACAGTTACCAAGAGAGCATCAAAATGGCACCCTTTGAAGCACTGTACGGTCGTAGTTGTCGTACACCTCTCAATTGGTCTGAGCCCGGAGAGAGAGAATTCTTTGGAGTTGACCTAGTAAAAGATATGGAAGAGAAAGTCAAGCATATACAAGAGAACATGAAGATTGCACAGTCTCGACAGAAAAGTTACGCTGACAAGAAACGTTGACCTCTGCAGTTCCAGATTGGAGATTATGTGTACCTGAAGGTCTCACCCACTAAAGGAGTCACTCGTTTTGGAGTCAAAGGAAAGTTAGCACCCCGCTACATTGGTCCCTTTGAGATTCTGGATCGTTGTGGCAAGGTCGCTTACAAGTTAAGTTTGCCCGATCATCTTTCAGCAGTTCATAATGTGTTTCATGTCTCCCAACTCAAGAAGTGTCTCCGAGTACCTGAACATGTGGTTGAAGTTGAAGGCGTTGAGCTAGAACCAGATCTGTCATACACTGAGTATCCAGTTCGCGTGTTGGATCACAAGGATCGTGTTACCCGAAGAACTACCACGAGATGGTACAAGGTCCAGTGGAACCAACACTCTGAAGAAGAAGCCACTTGGGAATCTGAAGACTTCTTAGCAAAGAACTATCCCGACTTTCTCGAATCTCTGTAAATGTAAGGTTTTGCCTTTTCCTTCTTAAGACGTGGAATCTCGGGGCGAGATTTCTTTTAGGGGGGAAGGCTGTAACACCTCTGGTGTTTTAAAATGTATTTAACCTGACATGTCATCATCATTAGTCATTAATCATTCTTGCCTTGCATTTATGTTTGCTTAGTACTGGTGTAGCAATCTCTTTTCAAAACCCTACAAGCCCTAACCTTCCTATAAGGGCAAAATGGTAATTTCACCTCTGTGCCTAGCTTTGTGTAATTCTTGTTCAGTTTAGTGTCTTGAAGTTCTGTTGTGTTGGCCAAGGTTCAAAAATCAAAAACAGGTTTCAAATTCCTTTTGAAAAACCCTGATTTCCAAACCCTGGTTTTCACCCCTCTTTTATTTATTCAAAAACCATTGAGTTTCAGAAAAAGTGTATATTAGCAAAGTTGTAGGTTTTGATAAAAGGAACAACTTTCATATTTGCAGATTTCCAACTTTCAATGTAAAATCAAAAGTAATTTTGAATTTATTCAAATCCCAAAAGTGTTCCCTTTTCTGATTTCAAATGTGGTTCAAAAACTATTTGGATTTTGAAAAATGTTTATATTGACAAAGTTGTAGATCTCTTTTTTCTGCACAACTTTGGTGTTTTGAGTTTTTGCTGCTCAGTTCAAGTTTTGGAAGTAATTTGCAAAATTTAGAAATCAGCCCATAGTCAAACCCTAAGACCTAGCCCTGTTCATCTTCAACCTACAGCTAGGGGGCCCCGGCCAAGGCCGCCCCGCCGTGTGCGCCACGCGCCTGGCAGCCGCTCGCCTACTCCCGACCTGCCGCCTGCGCCCGCGCCATCATGTCGCACCCGCACGCGCAAAGCGCTGACCCGCGTCCGTCCCCCACTGCTCCCAGCACGTCGCCGCCGCGTGGCCGTCGTCGCCAAGCACGACGCCTGGCCCCTGCACGCACGCCCATCCTTCCCGCCAGCGTGCAATCGATTGCGCACGCTTCGGCCAAGCTTATCCACCTGCGCGCGACGCCCATCCGCCCCCGCGCGCGGCTATAAAAGGCCCGCCGGCCGAGCAGAGCAGCCCATCACCCCGCCACCGTCGCCAGCTCAACCCAGTGCCTCCCTCGCTCAACCATCAAGCCCAACAGCTCCGCCTTGAGTTCGTGAAGCTTCCCAGCTCTTCAATTTCACCGCTACCGCCTCCCACCGACGAGCGCGAGCCCTTCTTCCTCAGCTCCGGTGAGAAGCCGCCCGGCTCGGATCGACGAAATTCGCCGCCGTCGCTCCACCTCTCCTTCCTCTGAGTCCTGATCTTCATTCCTTGTTTCCTTGCGCTTCTAACCAGCTACTGGTAACCGTGCCTGGTGTACAGAATCGCCGAATCGCCGGAGTGCCGCCGCGGTCGTCTCCTTCCTCGAGCCCCAAGCCTCGAGCGTTCCCTCGAGCCTCACCCTCGAGCACGTTCTCGAGCCTCACCCTCGAGCGTTCCCGAGCCGCACTCTCGAGCACACCCTCGAACCCCCGCACCCTCGAAGCAACCGAGACTAGCCTCAGCCTCGGGCGAATCGCACAACCCTCGAGTCGCAAGCCTCGAGTGAGCCGAGGCCACCCTCGAGAGGTCCGCCGAAAAAGAACCCGCCGAGGCCTCGCCCGTCGAGCCCTCTGTTCCATCCGCCTCGCCGAGCCTCGCCTCTGACCCTCGGTGAGCCCAGCCTCTGTTTTCTCAGCCGAGCCTCGAGCCTCGACGTCGAGCTCGCTCCGACTCGAGCACAGTGCTCTTTTCTTTTTTTAAAGATGTGAACAGTCTTGATATTTCATCTTTTTGTATGATTTTCTGTGTTGCTCTAAAAATTCTGAAAATTTCACAGTTGAGTCTTTATACCATGTAGTATTTTATAAAAATAAGAAACGTGACTTTTCTGCAACAATTAAAAAATGAAAAAATCCTCCTTTTAATTAATAAATGGATAGTTTTAGATTTTTAGAAAATCATGCATAGCTCCAAAAATTATGAAATTTGTTTTGTCACCTATTTATACCATAATGAACCTATGAGTTTAATTTGGCAAAGTTTGGAGCAACTTCATAAAATGACCTTTTGGAGAATTAGAATAGAAAAATAATTAGGTTTCACTGTTGTATGCCTTTGTGCGTGACTTTCGGAATTGTTTGCTGTTCATAGACCCCCACCCATCTGGTCTATGATGTTTGTGATGTCATGTCCTGGTCTATGCTTAGGTTAGATCAATAATGCTCAATAGGTTTAACTAATCTTGCTTAAAGATAAAAGATAGGTAACCTAGTGTCTACCCTAAAAGTTACTCCCTTAGAAAGTTTTACTCTAGGGTCAGTACCTTGTCCTGTGCTGCATTCTTCATGTGAGCATCCAGTTAAGCATACATCATTGCATCCGTTTAGTGACCGAAGGAGAAGGCGTCAAGATCGAGGCAGCCACTGACGAACCTGCTCCCGAAGTAACTCCGAGCTTCGACCTCTGCACCTCCAACCCTGAGCCAGCTGTCTTTGCTCTTCAAGGCAAGCCCTGGTGCATTTAACCCTTTCCTTGAATTTTATAAATGTTTTCCTTAAAGGCTTTTGAGTAAACTACTGCATTAGGTTTATAGGAGTTGAGTGATATCCTATCTGATGCATTATCCACCTTGACCACCGATACACCTGATACCTGCTTTTCAAAAGTATTTGAAAAATGCTTAGCAATGCTTATTGAATTAGACTTGCAATAAAATGTCATTTGCAAAAGTGTGATCACTTAAGAATCTTTATGGGAATTTGGCTTTACTCCCCGGCTGTTGGCTAGGTATCTGATCCGTACCTAATCAATAGCGAGGAGAGGTTGTCGCGTGTACGGTGCCGTCATGTTGTATTCCGGGACTCAACAGTTGACACCGACCGGGACAGGGTTGAAAAACCGACAGGACCTGTACTCTTGGGTTAGAGTCCCGAGGTGCTTGTCGCTGGCGGAAAAAAAACTGACAGGACTATTACGCTTGGGTGAGATATAACCAAGGTATAGCTCTGGCTGAAAAATTAGGGACCATCCGTATGGGGGCCTGCTGGTCAAGACTTGTAACTATTCACATACTACGGGAAGCTCTGGCTCCGAGGAATCCTTTATTGGACCGACAACCGCGCACTGGGAGTGGAGAGATGGCGGAAGTAGCATGTACCCACGTGGGTTAAAGTCCCGGATTGGAGTGGTGTACTGTACTTCCGGGTGGCGTAGGACCGGGCCCAATCTTGGAGGAATCGTGGTAGACGAGTTGGCATATGCAAGCTTGGGTGCTACATATGCAGTGTGGATAGGGATCCTCAGCTGAGTATTATTTATCCGGATTAACGTTGCTCCTCGGTTATGGAGACTTGGTCCACTGACTGTCAACGGAGAGTGGTTCTCAACTAGGAATGTTTTGAAATGTAAAATGAATCATGAATGATGAAGAATTGAGGAATACTGAATCTTTCAAAAATAAAATAAGGTTTACAAAAAAAATGCTTTTCTGCAAAATACTTGATCTTGCTTAAGCCTTACCTTGACTACCCTAAGCCTCTCATTCCTGAGTCTTCTCCCTTTTTCTTTAGTCGGGTAAGTCTTGTTGAGTACCCCAGTACTCAGGGTTTGTTACCCATGTTGCAGGTATGCCTGAGACCCCGATGTGTCTCGCACCCTGTTGCGTGACCTTCGTCCAGGAAGAGGCCGATGAGGCCGATGAGTAAATGTGCACCCTCGGGCTGGGTGTTACCTGTATCTTTATGTTTCCGCTACGTTGTCTACTTTGAATTTCCCGAACAATGGTTTGTAATAATCGTACTCCTTACCTCATTTGAAACCTCGGTTTGTAAAACTAATGTTATTTAAGTCTTCCGCTCTTTATTCCGATGTTATTTGTAAAAGTATGAAATGTTGTAACCGAATTGTGAGATGATCCTGCGGACATTGGGCACCGATGTAGCCCGGTGGCGAACAGGTCTTAATCACATGGAACATGGGTTCGGCTGTCAGAGGTTGACAGGGACACGTGGGCCATGGGATTAGGGTCGTTCCGTCACATTGCGCTAATAGCCAAAGATACTGCCTTGGAGCAGAAGTTGAAGGAGCTCCAGAAGTCTTCCAAGAAGTAGCTGGCTGGTAAGTTGAAAGTACTGTCCCTGAGTCTTTATTGCCGTTGGAGACTGATGAAACTTATCTGACTGATGTATTTTCAGATGCAAACATGCTGGCTTCCGGGTGGCAAAATGCTTTCAACCAGAAGGAGGTGGAGCTCGAAGAGGTATATGCTAATGCGCAAAGTACTCTTCAAGAGGCCAAATTAATGCGTGAGGGTGCTGACCGGGACCTCCTGCAGGCATTGAAATCGACAAAGGAGTCACGGGAGGCTCTTGAAGCGGTTCAAGCGCAACTGAAGGAGTCTCAGGAGTCTCTGAAGACTTCGCAGGCTTCTTTGAAGGCGCTGGAACTTGCTGTTAAGCCCGTGCTAGATATGATCCCGCACCCTGAAGGAGCCAATGAGTCCTTGATTGATCGAGCGAAGGCTGCGCCCGGGCGGCTGGCTCAATATATCAGGGACATGGCAACTTCAGTGGTGCAAGGTCTGCTGGCGACACTGCGACTACATGTGCCATCCTTCAACCTGTCGTGCCTCATGACGCTTCCTGAAGGCAAGAGTGATGAGGACCTTGCGGCGATGCAGGAGGAGGTCAAGGCCGTAGCGGAGGAGTACTCGCAGATTCTTGATCTTGTAGAGTAGTATAGTGTCACACCCCAATTTTAAGAACAAAATTGGAGCACAATATATGTATGCCATGATCAATTTTCATACATATATTGACATCAAAGTAAATATCAAAACAATGCTTTTATTAATATATCAAACATTATTACATAAATGACCGTCGGGTCCAATAGAAAAGTACAGACTCTCAGTCTAACTCTAATGTAGACTCGCAGAAACTGGATGCCATCTCCACAGGAAGGACGACCGGGGGCTGCGCCATCCTAGTACAAGTCGTCTGGGTCGTATCCACTGTCTTCAAGGTACTCCTGCTCCTCGTCGTAGACTCCAACGTCTGGGTGGGGTAGCAGGGGGGACAAAGAGGAAGGGTGAGTACATCGAAATGTACTCCGCAAGTGTAGGAAATATATGCTTATGAGGCTTAAAACAAAGGTAGGCTGACTCTGTTTGACTCAAGCGCCTAAAGCGACACATCCTATTAATCCTATTTCCTATGCACCTATTTACTAGGTTATAACCACACTCTCCAACAGTAACAGTAACCACACTCGGAGTCGCACCGAGCAAACCACACTCGGAGTCACACCGAGCAACCAACACTTGGAGTCCACCAAGCAACCACACTTGGAGTCACACCAAGCAACCACACATGAAGTCCATCAGGCAAACCACACCTGAAGTCCATCAGGCCACCCACAAGGCCGACTCGAAGAGTCCCCCTATGTGTATTAGTTCGATATGTCACGACATAAAAAGCTACCTTCCGTAATAACACCAGGTCTGCGCCCGAGCCTGGGAATCACTCACGTACCAAGCAGTAACCCGCGTAGAAGAAGCCTCTGTACCCATGTCATATGGGACTAATGACCACATAAGGCTTCCCTAACGAACCGGACCCAGCCCACCAACTAGTCTCGAAGAAGTCCAAGCCCGCTCATGACCGTGAGCACGACTGATATATCAGTTTTACACTCTGCAGAGGTTGCACATCGTTACCCATGAGTCATGCATTTCCCCATCACGCTAAACACTGCCAAGGTGCATAGCGGGGTCGCACTACAAGGCCTTTACAAAGCCCCCTCCAAGTCCGTTTTACACGTTCACTAAGGTTTCACCGCTAACAGTGGATAAACGCACCACTACAGAAACCCCCTCTTGTGCCACAAATCCAACCCCGTGTAAACCCTCAACTTGGAGGAAACTAATTAATTAGCCAGTCCCAGAGCCATATAGGCCTCATGGTTTGCGTTGTTTTGCCGGGTTACATGTCCAAGAACCGGGTCCTAGGGATCCAGGCAGGATAATCTAGCACAAGCCCAGAACCAAAAACCAAATCCAGCTGCCGAGTCCCACGGCACAAAACCACCAATACGGTCCATCCTGCCGGATTTACCTACTCACCATACTACTCATTACCAGTCCATGTTTCATAGATCATTAATCAGAATTAATTATTTACCATCCCATCCTAACCATGACTAATGGGCTAAGCATAGACTTCTACCCAACACATCACAAACCAGGTGGCAAGGAAAATATAATCAAGTGCTAGTAAACCATATCATGGGATTCAATTTAAGACTGCATGCATCTACTGGATCTAAACTACTCTAATAAAAGTAAAATAAATACGGGAGCAAAATGTTCAAGGACACTTGCCTTTGGGCTGGGTCGGATCGGCGAAGGCACAAACTGGATCAGAAGGTTCCACGTAGCTCGCACTCGCTGGATCAAACATCAAACATGGCCCAAACATAGCATATAAGAAACAGTACATCAACATTATGAAAACAGAACATAAATAAATCTACTGCGAAGAGCTCGGCGAGATGAATCTAACGCAAGTTGAACGGGTCAAAACGGAGTTAAAATGAGCAAGTTATGGGCTTTTGAAGTCGGTGGCAAAACTGTAAATCATTTGAACTCAAATTCGTATTTTAAATTAAATAAATTAAAACTGAATTGAAAAGGCAATGGGACCGGACCTCATTTTTCAGAAAGGGCAGGGGCTACAGGGCAAGAAATGTGAGACTCAGTGAATAGTGATTTGATTAGAAGAAAAACAGAGGGGCTACAACACAAGTGCTCATGTACTATGCTGTAGACTAGGTGCGTGGCCCATAGACCGGTGGTGGAGTGTGAGGTTGTGTATGATGGACCAGGTCTATGATGTATATTGATGTATTTGTGGAATTGTTTTCCTAAAGAAAAACGGCCATAAATCACATATGAAGTCATGTTGATGTCATCAATGATGTCATCAAGCTAACAAGGCAAGACACGTACGGCTGGCTACTCTCTTCTGCTTGCTTGTGCGGGTGCTGGGAGCGGGGGATCAAGGCGGCGCAGCTGGCCTGTTTTACAGGGAGTAGGCGGCGGACGCCATGGCTGAGCCCTCGGAGCTCGTCGGCACGTGCGGTAAACAGCCTACAGGCCACGGTTAGCCGAGCTAGCCAAGGCTATGAGGGAAGAGAGAAGAGAGAGGTGAACCCACCCAGACTTTTCCCCGGTCGGATACGGTTCGGCAGGGGCGTACGTAGACGGCGGCCGAGGACAAACTTGGCGGCGGAAAGCGGCCGGCGGCGGCGCTATAGATGCTGGCCGAAACTCCGTCGGGAGGGCTCTGGGGTGCATGGAAAGGCACTGCGAGGGCGCCGGAGTGTAGCGCACGGCGTGGCGAGCCCTAAGGAACCCTAGCTGGCGACGTGGGGTGGCTAGGACGACGCCCGCCGGCGGTGCGGTGCGTGACGGCACCATGGGAGGAGGCGGCTCTGGTGTTCACTGAATCACTGCTGTATCGCGTGGTAGGGTAGAGTGGCTCACCGCGAACTCGTCGATGTGGTTCTCGTTGCCTGGATCGATGCGGCGAAGGTAGACGATGAGGTGAGGCGGCTCGGGGACCTTGGTGAGGGTGGCGACGCGGCGGCGACAGAATTTCTGCCGCTTCCCGAAGCCTGTCGTGGTTGTCTCGTCAGTGGGGACGCCCGTGAGGGGAGCAGGTCTGCGGTGGTGGCGACGAGGGCCACCTCTGTGCGACAATGGCGCGTGCAGTGCTTGCGGTACGGATGCAGCGGCTCGATGATGGCGACGGCGACGGGTGGAGGAAAAAAAGGGAACAAGACGGGGTTGCCGGGTCGAGCGGCGCGATGCGGTGTAGATGAGGTTTTGTAGGGCGAGGGTTGGGCGGCTGCGGCACTTGCTGTTGCTGCGGATCGGTCCCAGGCGGGGGTGGCGCAGCGCGAAGGGCGGGAGGGAGTTGAGATGACGGCGATGACACGCGGGGCCTAGGTGTCGGCGGCTTAGGGAGGAGGGAGCAGGGAGCGCACGCGCACGGCGTGGCCGCGCCGGCCGAGTGGCGCGAGTGGGCCGCGGGAAGAGAGAGGGTAAACGGGCAGAGGACGCGGGCTGGAGGGAAAGCTGGGCCGCTGCGTGTGGGAAAAAAAAGAGGTAGGGAGGGGGCTGGATGGAGGGAAAGTGCGGAGGGGAAAAACCCGATGCCTTTCTTTTCCTTTTTCAATTCTTTTGCAAACTCTTTTGAAATTCAAACTTCAAAACCTTTTAAAATCCAAAACTATTTTATAAACTTTTGAAAATATTTTCCCTAGGTTTTAAAAATAAAATTTTGAGTTTGTTTTCATAAAACTTTTATAAATCCTTTTATTTATCTTTTAAATAGAATAAATTTGATTCGCCCTAAACAGGTTTAATAAAATCTTTTTCACCCAATAAAATTGTGCAACGGCATGAATGCAACAAACATCTGGTTAGGATTTTTCCTCCATCTAGGGTTTTGGACATTTCTTGATTAAATTCTAATTTATTTTATTTATTTAAAAATCGGGGTGTTACAAACTTACCCCCTTAACTTGAATCTCGTCCCGAGATTCGGGGAGGCTACAGTCAATACAAAGAAGCAAATCAAACAAGAGCATAAGAACATGTCAATCAACGTGCTACGAGTTCAACAATTTATGGTGGGCATCCTAGGATTGGAGGACCTACTTTGAAATAAAAGGTTTGAATTTTCAGCAGAGAAAGACTACAGAAGTGGGAAAAAATGGGCGAGGCTTTTAAAAATAGTTTTGTAAACTCAACGACTGACTAGGGTAGCGTCCTACGGTCAACACGGTTTCGATACCACTCTGTCACACCCTAATTTTAAGAACAAAATTGGAGCACAATATATGTATGTCAGGATCAATTTTCATACATATATTGACATCAAAGTAAATATCAAAACAATGCTTTTATTAATATATCGAACATTATTAAATAAATGACCTTCGGGTCCAAAAGAAAAGCACAGACTCTCAGTTTAACTCTAATGTAGACTCGCGGAAACTGGATGCCATCTCCACAGGAAGGTCGACCGGGGGCTGCGCCATCCTAGTACAAGTCGTCTGGGTCGTATCCACCGTCTTCTGGGTACTTCTGCTCCTCATCGTTGACTCCAACGTCTGGGTGGGGTAGCAGGGGGGACAAAGATGAAGGGTGAGTACATCGAAATGTACTCCGCAAGTGTAGGAAATATAAGCTTATGAGGCTTAAAACAAAGGTAGGCTGACTCTATTTGATTCAAGCGCCTAAAGCGACACATCCTATTAACCCTATTTCCTATGCACCTATTTACTAGGTTATAACCATAGTCTCCAACAGTAACAGTAACCACACTCGGAGTCGCACCGAGCAAACCACACTCGGAGTCACACCAAGCAACCAACACTTGGAGTCCACCAAGCAACCACACTTGGAGTCACACCAAGCAACCACACCTGAAGTCCATCAGGCAAACCACACCTGAAGTCCATCAGGCCACCCACAAGGCCGACTCGAAGAGTCCCCCTATGTGTATTAGTTCCATATGTCACGACATAGAAAGCTACCTTCCGTAATAACACCAGGTCTGCGCCCGAGCCTGGGAATCACTCCCGTACTAAGCAGTAACCCGCGTAAAAGAAGCCTCTGTACCCATGTCATATGGGACTAATGACCACATAAGGCTTCCCTAACGAACCAGACCCAACCCACCAACTAATCTCAAAGAAGTCCAAGCCCGCTCATGACCGTGAGCACGGTTGATATATCAGTTTTACACTCTGCAGAGGTTGCACATCGTTACCCATGAGTCATGCATTTCCCCATCACGCTAAACACTGCCAAGGTGCATAGCGGGGTCGCACTACACGGCCTTTACAAAGCCCCCTCCAAGTCCATTTTACACGTTCACTAAGGTTTCACCGCTAACAGTGGATAAACGCACCACTGCAGAAGCCCCCTCTTGTGCCACAAATCCAACCCCGTGTAAACCCTCAACTTGGAGGAAACTAATTAATTAGCCAGTCCCAGAGCCATATAGGCCTCATGGTTTGCGTTGTTTTGTCGGGTTACTTGTCCAAGAACCGGGTCCTAGGGATCCAGGCAGGATAATCTAGCACAAGCCCAGAACCAAAAACCAAATCCAGCTGCCGAGTCCCACGGCACAAAACCACCAATACGGTCCATCCTACCGGATTTACCTACTCACCATACTACTCATTACCAGTCCATGTTTCATAGATCATTAATCAGAATTAATTATTTACCATCCCAACCCAACCATGACTAATGGGCTAAGCATAGACTTCTACCCAACACATCCCAAACCAGGTGGCAAGGAAAATATAATCAAGTGCTAGTAAACCATATCATGGAATTTAATTTAAGACTGCATGCATCTACTGGATCTAAACTACTATAATAAAAGTAAAATAAATACGAGAGCAAGATGTTCAAGGACACTTGCCTTTAGGCTGGGTCGGATCGGCGAAAGCACAAGCTGGATCAGAAGGTTCCACGTAGCTCGCACTCGCTGGATCAAACATCAAACATGGCCCAAACATAGCATATAAGAAACATTACATCAACATTATGAAAACAGAACATAAATAAATCTACTGCGAAGAGCTCGGCGAGATGAATCTAACGCAAGTTGAACGGGTCAAAACGGAGTTAAAATGAGCAAGTTATGGGCTTTTGAAGTCGGTGGCAAAATTGTAAATCATTTGAACTCAAATTCGTTTTTTAAATAAATAAATTAAAACTGAATTGAAAAGGCAACAGGACCGGACCTCATTTTTCAGAAAGGGCAGGGGCTACAGCGCAAGAAATGTGAGACTCAGTGAATAGTGATTTGATTAGAAGAAAAACAGAGGGGCTAGAACACAAGTGCTCATGTACTATGCTGTAGACTAGGTGCGTGGCCCATAGACCGGTGGTGGAGTGTGAGGTTGTGTATGATGGACCAGGTCTATGATATATATTGATGTATTTGTGGAATTGTTTTCTTAAAGGAAAACAGCCATAAATCACATATGAAGTCAACAAGCTAACAAGGCAAGACACGTACGGCTGGCTACTCTCTTCTGCTTGCGTGTGCGGGTGCTGGGAGCGGGGGATCAAGGCGGCGCAGCTGGCCTGTTTTAGAGGGAGCAGGCGGCGGACGCCATGGCTGAGCCCTCGGAGCTCGTCGGCACGTGCGGTGAACAGCCTACAGGCCACGGTTAGCCGAGCTAGCCAAGGCTACGAGGGAAGAGAGAAGAGAGAGGTGAACCCACCCAGACTTTTCCCCGGTCGGATACGGTTCGGCAGGGTCGTACATAGACCGGCCGAGGACAAACCTGGCGGCGGAAAGCGGCCGGCGGCGGCGCTATAGATGCTGGCCGAAACTGCGTCGGGAGGGCTCTGGGGTGCATGGAAAGGCACTGCGAGGGCACCGGGGTGTAGCGCACGGCGTGGCGAGCCCTAAGGAACCCTAGCTGGCGACGTGGGGTGGCTGGGACGACGCCCGCCGGCGGTGCAGTGCGTGACGGCGCCATGGGAGGAGGCGGCTCTGGTGTTCACCGAATCACTGCTGTATCGCGTGGTAGGGTAGAGTGACAGAATGAGGAGGTAGAGTGGCTCACCGCGAACTCGTCGATGTGGTTCTCGTTGCCTGGATCGACGCGGCGAAGGTAGACGATGAGGTGAGGCGGCTCGGGGACCTTGGTGAGGGTGGCAACGCGGCGGCGACAGAATTTCTGCTGCTTCCCGAAGCCTGTCGTGGTGATCTCGTCAGTGGGGACGCCCGTGAGGGGAGCAGGTCTGCGGTGGTGGCGACGAGGGCCACCTCTGCGCGACAATGGCGCGTGCAGTGCTTGCAGTGCGGATGCAGCGGCTCGATGATGGCGACGGCGACGGGTGGAGGAAAAAAAAGGGAACAAGACGGGGTTGCCAGGTCGAGCGGCGCGACGCGGTGTAGATGAGGTTTTGTAGGGCGAGGGTTGGGCGGCTGCGGTACTTGCTGTTGCTGCGGATCGGTCCCAGGCGGGGGTGGCGCAGCGCGAAGGGCGGGAGGGAGTTGAGATGACGGCGATGACACGCGGGGCCTAGGTGTCAGCGGCTTAGGGAGGAGGGAGCAGGGAGCGCACGCGCACGGCGTGGCGGCGCCGGCCGAGTGGCGCGAGTGGGCCGCGGGAAGAGAGAGGGGAAACGGGCCGAGGACGCGGGCTGGAGGGAAAGCTGGGCCGCTGCGTGTCGGGAAAAAAAAGAGGTAGGGAGCGGGCTGGATGGAGGGAAAGTGCGGAGGGGAAAAACCCGATGCCTTTCTTTTCCTTTTTCAATTCTTTTGCAAACTCTTTTGAAATTCAAACTTCAAAACCTTTTAAAATCCAAAACTATTTTGTAAACTTTTGAAAATATTTTCCCTAGGTTTTAAAAATAAAATTTTGAGTTTGTTTTCATAAAACTTTTATAAATCCTTTTATTTATCTTTTAAATAGAATAAATTTGATTCGCCCTAAACGGGTTTAATAAAATCTTTTTCCTCCAATAAAATTGTGCAACGGCATGAATGCAACAAACATCTGGTTAGGATTTTTTCTCCATCTAGGATTTTGGTCATTTCTTGATTAAATTCTAATTTATTTTATTTATTTAAAAATCGGGGTGTTACATATAGTCTCCTTGGTCCTTTGGCCGTGATTGTATCGCCTGTACACAATTAATATTAAGCATAAAGAATCAAAGTATTAGTTATTTTTTAGACTTGTGAAACTTCATGCATGGTCGACTCGGCATTGCAAGGAATGTCTTGTCAATGGGTCGTTTTTTGGATGTGTCACCAGACGTCTTATTAGACGGGTCTATCCGAGTGCTCTCTAGCACTTAGGTTTGGGTCGTATGACTTCGTTTCTCTAATAGTCTTTATTGATGTTATAGAGAACTTAGTCTGCCCGAGTACTACTCTTAGTACCCTTGTCCAAGGGATAATTTTGATTAAGCACCTCTAAAGGACCGAACGATGGTTCCTGTTGGGTGAATCATATCCTCTTGGTAGTCGCAACTTGAGTGCGAAAGTAGGCGGACCTCTGTCCAATTAGTATGTAACAGGGTGAGTACTACTCCCCTTGTTATACCTTATAGGAACTAGTATCTTCTTTAGATACCATGTTCGCTATAGGCTGATAGCCGGGTATCAAACCGTACTATCTTTTGAGTTGTATTGAGCTCGGAGCTCGTAACTCGAGTATGGTTGCCGCTGAACCATCCATTCGAGTAATATTATATATTAGTCGGTGGGATACATTAGCTAAAGCTTATTGTATAATTGGAAGGACTTTATCCGACTAAGTAGTCGTGATGAAGTGTAATAAAAGGATAAGTCGTGAAGCTTCTTGTTTCTGATGAACTCCGAACTTTATTAATATCCGGGAAATAAATACATTTGCCCTGAGTCGAAATTGTAACATAGTCCTTAGGTATGGAATTTCTTCAGATGCTCAATATTCCATGAATTTGGCAATGGAGAACCATCCTCAATGAGTAGCTCAAATGACCCGGGTCTTGTTACTTTAGATACTATGTAGGGTCCTTCCCATGGACTCATAAGCTTGTGGCACCCTGCGGTATTCTGAATCTTCTTCAGTACCATGTCGCCTACTTGGAAGGTACGGTGATGGACGTTCTTGTCGTAGTAGCGCCTCATCCCTTGAAGGTATCTTGCTGACTGAATGAGTGCGGCTAATCGGGCCTCTTCAAGACTGTCGACTTCTAGTCGCCTTGTATCATCAGCCTCGCCTTCATTGTACTACTCTATTCGTGGGGAGTTCCAGATTAGGTCTGCTGGGAGGATTGCTTCGGTGCCATAGACCAGGAAGAAAGGAGTTTGGCCTGTCGCCCTGCTTCGCTGTGTCCGTAGCCCCCAGACTACCTTAGGCAGCTCCTCGACCCACTTCCTGCCATGGTCTTTTAGAAGATCGAAGAGTCGTGGCTTTAGACCGGCGAGGATGAGGGCGTTTGCTCTCTCAACTTGGCCGTTTGATTGTGGATGAGCCACTGATGCGTAGTCTATCTTTATTCCAGAGTCACTGGCCCATGACTTGAACTCAATAGCCGTGAAAGCGGAACCAAGATCAGTGATAATTCTGTGTGGCATCCCGAAGCAATGGAAGATGCTCTGCATGAATTGTACTGACTTGGATGCATTGAACTTGACCAACGGCATGTACTCAATCCACTTGGAGAATTTGTCAATTGCGACGTAGATGTACTCGAATCCGCCTGGAGCATGCTTAAGAGGACCCACCATGTCGAGTCCCCAACATGAAAAAGGCCATGATGGGGGAATACAGATTAACTCATGTGCAGGTACATGCTGTTGTTTGGCGAAGAATTGGCATGATTGACAGCGACGGACTAAGTCTTCTGCATCTTTCAGAGCGGAGGGCCAATAATATCCTGATCTGAAGATATTTCCGACTAATGTCCTTGAGGCTGCGTGATTGCCACAACACCCGAAATGAACCTCCTTTAGAATTTCCCTGCCTTCTTCTGGTGAAATGCATTTAAGGAGGACTCCTGATGAGGCACCACGTCAACATAACTTATCTCCGACTAACACGTAATTCTTGCTACGTCTGGTGACCTGCTCTGCGGCAGCTTTATCACTAGGCAGTTTATGCTCCCTGAAGTAGTTGATAAAAGCTTGTGTCCAGTCGGGTGCTAGAGTTAAAATCTGAGCGGAGGGTGTAGGATCAGTCTCTTCCTGCTCTTGGATTGAAGGTTTGGATAACTCATGCACGAAGGTACCGGTGGAAACCAGAGCTCTGTCGGATCCTAATTTTGCTAGGATATTTGCTGCGACGTTGAGATCCCGGGTAATATGGATGAGTTCCAACCCTGAGAAGTGCTTTTCTAGCTTGCGAACTTCAACGCAATAGGCGTTCATTGTTTCCTTGGTGCAATCCCAATCCTTGTTTACTTGGTGAATTACCACAGAAGAGTCGCCGTAGGCTAGGAGTCGCTTGATGCCCAAGGCGACTGCTAGCTTGAGTCCGTGTAGTAATGCTTCATATTCTGCTTCATTATTGGTAGCGGGCCACAATATCTGTAGGACGTACTTGAGCTGTTCTCCAGCAGGTGATACAAGTAGTACTCCAGCTCCTGCTCCACCGAGTTTTAAGGACCCATCGAAGTACATCTTCCAATGCTCAGGAATAGCGTTGTTTTGGACTTGCTGTATTTCTGTCCACTCGGCGACGAAATCAGCTAGAGCCTGTGACTTGATTGCTTTCTTTTGGGTGAACTTGATGTTAAGTGCCCCCAACTCGACTGCCCACTTGGAAATTCTTCCGGTAGCATCACGATTGTGGAGGATTGGTCCCAATGGAAAATCCGTAACAACCGTGATCTCATGAGCTTCAAAGTAGTGTCGTAGCTTTCTTGAAGATATGAGTAGAGCGTAGAGTAATTTCTATACTTGCGGGTACCTGACCTTCGAGTCGGAGAGTACCTTGCTGATGTAGTATACTGGTCGCTGGGTGTGATAGATGTGCTTGTCGTCTTTGCGCTCCACTACAATTGTTGTGCTCTCAACGTGTGTGAGAGCATATATGATGAATGATTGACTTTGATGAGGAAGGTTTGAGGCTTTTCCCGGTTTAGTCCTTATCTCACTATGTGCTTAATGCTTATGACTGACCGGTGGCGTTGAGTTGTGGTGTTTCTGTGTTGGTGTGCGTGTGCAACATGTGTTTTTTGACTGTGTTGATGTGCAGGTGTTGAGCTCGGATACAGTGGTCGATGGCGAGGTGAAGGTCAAGTAGAGACGTGTCGTGCGGTGGACGTGCCATGCCGACGTACCCAGAGCGGTGAAGGGCGGACGTGAGGCTTGGACTGACGGACCAGAGGGCCGGAGGACCAGCTATGGTAGCTGGCACGTGGCATCGGCGAGCGAGAGCACATGGGGATGTGCGATGCATCGGCCGAGTCGGGACGAAGACGATGGCGTCGTGGCACTTGGCGGGAGGTCGGACACGGGCTTGCGTGCGGCGCAAGTGCCGTCGGCCAAGTCAAGAAGGAAGGCGAAGGCGTTGTGCCCGGCGTGGAGGCTGGACATCCGTCGACATCGGTGCCGGTGGTCGGGGTGTGCGAACCACATCCCGTCTACGGCGCAGGTTCGGTAGCTGAGCCTCAAAAAGCTACCTCGATGGTTTCAGAGTTTGGGCCTCAAAACTCGGGTGGCCGGTTTCTGAGTTTGGGCCTCAAAACTCGGGATGGACGGTTTCCAGGTTTGGGCCTCAAAACCTGGGTTGTCAGTTTCCGAGTTTGGGCCTCAAAACTCGGGGTGGATGGTTTCCAGGTTTGAGCCTCAAAACCTGGGCTGGCGGGTTTACCGGTTTGGGCCTCAAAATCGGGCTGAGGTTCCTATGCGGAACGGTCGACGCATGGTGGCACCGAGAGGCTTGCGTTGCGGCGAAGCTATCGGTGAGAAGGCGCGGCGGTCGACGGTGATGGCACGTGGCGGCATCCTGGAGCTGGGTCGAGGCAAAGCGAAGGATGAGAAGGCGCGTGGCCGTCGGATGGAAACTGCCAGAGTTGGACGGTTTTACCCCTAGGGGGTATTTGGGCTAGTACTTCATTTTAGGGCGTTTGTGTCATTTGGACGTGCGCCTATATATAGATGAAGGGGCTGTGTTGGACAGCCATCCTTGGACGGTGTCTCTCTCATTATGTGCTTGTGAGAGAAGGCTAGGGTTAGAGGAGAGTTGGCTCTTGTTCTTGAGCTTTTTGCCATCCAAGCTTTGTGTTGCTAGGAGTGGCTTGTAGCCAGACACCGAGTGATAATACAAATCATCATCTTCCCAATTCCAAGGATCAAATTCGTTCTCCTCTTGTTGGCTGCAATTTTGGATCGAATCGCATTTTTGTTCTTCGCGTTTTTGTTTTTCCCCTCTCGGAGATTTGCCTCGTTCTCCCTCTCCGAGCGATGATTTGCGATTCCGTTTGAATCAAATTGTTCTATGTCGCGAGATCCTTCTTTCCACTGAAGGTTTTCTTCTCTAACCTCACGTGCACATAGATCGGGTCGAAATCGCGTTTGTTCTTCGTTCTTCCGTCTTTTCTAGTGTTCTTCCGATTTCTCATAGATTAGTTGGTTTGGAGCGATGATATCCTAGGATTAGCTTCCCAACACGTAGAAGAACACTTGGGAGAAGTTTGGTTGCAGCCCCGTTCGATTTGGTGAAGATCCAATCGATTTTGGTTTTGTCCCGAGCTGTTTTTGCGCTTTCTGGACAGTGGCGGACTGTCCGCAGCCTATATGGCAGACTGTCCGCGGCCTATATGGCGGACTGTCCACGGCCTATATGGCGGACTGTCCGCGACCTCCCAGAAAGCACAAAAACAGCGCGGAACAAACCCAAAATCGATTGGATCTACACCAAATCGAATGAGGCTGCAAACTAACTTCACCCAAGTGTTCTTCTATGTGTTGGGAAGCTAATCCTAGGATATCATCGCTTCAATCCAACTAAAACATGAGAAATCCGAAGAACACTAGAAAAGGGGAAGAACGAAGAACAAAAAATGATTTCGGCCCGATCTACTTGTTCGTGAGGGTAGGGATGAATTCCTTTGGTGGAAACGTTCTCCTCACTTCAAAGAACAAGTTGATTCAAATAGAATCGCAAAAGACGCAGCATAGAGGGAGATCGGGAGAGGGGAAAATCGTGGAGAAAAGAAGAACGCGAAGAACAAATTCAAAACTCGAATTCAACCACGAATTTGATCCTTGGATTCAGCAAGATGAATTGATTAAGCACTCGGTGTCGGGCTACAAGCCAATCCTAGCAACACAAAGCTTGGATGGCAAAAAGCTCAAGAACAAGAGCCAACTCTCCCTAACCCTAGCCTACTCTCACAGGAACAAAATGAGAGAGACACCCCCTAGAACTCCCAAGGATCATGACTGCCCTAGCAGCCCCCCTCATATATATAGGCGCACGTCCGAAGACAAAAACGCCCTTAGATTAAGCACTCAACCCAAATACCCCCCAGGGGTAAAACCGTCCAGACTTGATAGTTTCGATCCGACGGCCACGCCCGCACATCCGGTAGCTTCGCCTCGACGCGACCTCCCTGATGCCGCCACGTGCCATCACGTCGACCACCGCGCCTTCCTCGTGGATAGCTTCGCCGCCGCGCCAGCCTCTCCACGCCGCCACGCGTCGACCGTCCTTTCGGACCAACACCCGGTTTTGAGGCCCAAACCGGGAAACCGTCCACCCCGAGTTTTGAGGCCCAAACTCGAAAACCCGCACGCCCAGGTTTTGAGGCCCAAACCTGGAAACCGTCTTCGCCGAGTTTTGAGGCCCAAACTCAGAAACCGGCCACCCCGAGTTTTGAGGCCCAAACTCAGAAACCGTCGATGGTAGCTTTTCGAGGCTCAGCTACCGAACCCGCATCGTAGACGGGATGTGGTTCGCACACCCCGACCACCGGCACCGATGCCGATGCATGTCCAGCCTCCACGCCGGGCACAACGCCTTCGCCTTCCTTCTTGACTTGGCCGACGGCACTTGCGCCGCACGCAAGCCCGTGTCCGACCTCCCGCCAAGTGACACGACTCCAGCGCCTTCCTCCCGACTCGGCCGATGCACCGCACATCCCCATGTGCTTTTGCTCGTCGATGCCACGTGCCAGCTACCACAGCTGGTCCTCTGGCCTCTGGTCCGTCAGTCCAAGCCTCACGTCCGCCCTTCATCGCTCTGGGTACATCAGCATGGCACGTCCGCCGCACGGCACGCCCATCCTTCACCGCTCCCGATCCGTCGGCACGGCACGTCTCTACTGGACCTTCACCTCGCCATAGACCACTGTATTCGAGCTCCACACCTGCACATCAACACAGCCAAGAGACACATGTCGCACACGCACACCAACGCAGAAACACCACACAACTCACGCCACCGGTTAGTCATAAACAATAAGCGCATAGCGAGATATGAACTAAACCATGTAAAAGCCTCAAACCTTCCTTATCAATGTCAATCATTCATCATATATGTTCTCAGTAGGTCATGAACTCAACGGTTGTTTGAGTCTTCGCTTTTGGGGTGATTTTCTGGGACAAGGGCCATCATTTCTCGAGAAGAAATTTGAGGCTCCCATTCACCCCCCCCCTGGTCGCCAATTCAGTCCTTCAATTGGTATCGGAGCCAGTTAAGGATCTCTCTACCTTAACAGGTTCTGGATCCGCGAAGGCGACCTTTTTGAGAGCGGTTGTGTTTCCGACTTTGCTTGTCGAGGTGTTGGGCTTGTGTTTTGGCTAACACTAACGGTGCTTTTGGAGATGGCACCAAGTTCTTCTTCCAGTGTGTCTTTGTCCTTAGGTTTGACTCTTGGACATGCAACCGAGGATGACATTTTGGCAAGAAGGAGGAGTACGGCTCTTGAGGCGGAACGCGAGGTGGATGCTTTGCTGGGCTTCCTAGGAGATGATGAGCATTCAACGGAGGATCGTATAGGCAAACTTGGCAAGGCCAAGAAAGGTATTCTTGCTGCTTGTCTTGGGATTTTATCCCAACAATTTGAAGCTTGTTGTGATGATAACATGAGATATGATGAGCTTTGTGATACCTTGCGTAGAAAGGTCAAGAAATTGAAATGCTCCATCACTAGGTTGAAATGTGGCCTTTTTCATTAGAAGTCTAGTGCATCTTTACCTTGCACCTCTTGTAGTGACATGGTTAGGAAGAATGATGAGCTATGCTTTTCTCTTGCTAGCTTAAAATCTGAAAATGAAATGTTGACATCAAATGCTTCCAAACCATGTCTAGTTTGCATTGACTTGCGCAAGAACCTTGATTGTGCTAAAACTGAAATAACCTTGCTAAAGTCAAATGCTTTGTTACCATGTGTTTCATGTGAGTCTTTACATGCTGAAATAAATGAACTAAAATTGACTCACACCACATGTGTAGATGAAATTGAGCATGCTAGGGCTGAAATTGTTGAGATAAATGCTAGGCCTTGTAGCTTGTGCTCTTTGAATAAAAATGCTTGCCTTACTTCTTGTGCTAATCATGATTCATTGCTTGATGTGAATGGTGATGTTCCTTCCACCGATTTCATTTGCACATCATGCATTGATTTAGAAAAAGAAATTTTGGTTTTGAAGCAAATGCGCGATGATATGAGCGCCAAGTTGGTTGAGCACAATGATATGAGTGCCAACCTTGAGAGGGAAGTTGAGCTCTTGTGTACCACATATGCAGAGTGCATTCGAAACAAGATGGAAAATCTGAAAAACACTCCTTGTGGTACTTGTGATCGCCTCATGTTTGAGAATGAGGTTTTAGCCAAAAGATGCAAGAGTCTTTGTGCTAAGTCTTCTGAGTCACGCAATTCTTGCAACTCTGGTGTTGATGCTTCTAAAATTGCTTCTTTGCAACCGGAGTTGAGTTCTTATGTTGCGCGTGAGTCTTTTGACTGTAGCATTAGTGTCAAGGTTTCGGATAGCTCTTTCATAGCTACTCCTAAAGGTGCTTCTCACATTTTTGGAACTCGTGCTCCCAATCCGATTTTCCATTCCACCTTTTGCAAGAAGGATGGACATTCATTCGATTTTTGCTTTCGCCGTGTCAAGCACGAGCGGCGTATTCGAGCTGAGGCTTTTAGGAAGCCACGTAGCCTTTACCATGGCATGTGTGCTCCTAGTGTTGGCACCAAGTTGAACGTTGATGCTTCACGTTCTAAGTCCCAAGGGACTTCTCACTTGTCAGAGAATGGTGTGCCTTTCGATAGGCCTTTGTACCACTGCTCTTTTTGTGAGAAAGATGGGCATCAGGAAAGCTTTTGCTATCGGCGTGCCAAACGCTTGAGCCAAGCTCGCTCTTCTAGGAAGATGGTGGTTCATAGCCCTTCTCATGGCATGAACGCTTGTGCTCCTAGTAAGAAGCCCCTTTTTGTTGATGGGTTTTATGACTCCTTTTCAAGTGGGTTAGGTCATGGTCGTGGACATGCTTCTAGTGCTACTACTCTTGGTCCACGTCATGCTTCTCATGGTGCTTCTATTGGCTCTTCTCAAAAAAAAACCTTGGAAGATGTTTGCCTCTTTGCCCATGGTACGACTCGCTCTTCTCCTCGAGTTGTCCTTTTGAGGAATGCTTCCAAGGGTGTTTCAAAACTGCATTTGAACCAACATATGCATCATGCTAACCCACATGATAAGTTGAGATTTGTGACCAAGTCTTGGGTTCCCAAGTACATGCTTGCTAACCCTTCGGGATCCAAGACTCGAGTTACTTTGTCCTCTTGTGTGTAGATATGAGGACGCGGGGAGGAGAACATGCGCCTGATGGAGCTTGATCTTTTAGATGTGATCAAGATTTGATGGTTCTCTACACCCCTCTTAGATTTGCCTCCAAAGAGGCTTTTGTAGCTTGGTGAGCTTTTTTATACACTCATACCTTGTATATCCATGATCTATTTCTTGAGGTATGAGATGGTCTTTCATATGCTCACTTGTATAGTTTTTGCATGTACATTTTCTTTTGTATCATGTTTTGTTTTAGTCTAGCATGTGCTATCTTGTATATCATGTCATGCTAGCCTTATGTACAGCTTTGGTGGTTAATCCACTTTTCATGCTAGTTTGTGATCCTCATGAACATTATGCCATGCTTTACCATACTTCTCCATGAGCCTTTCTTGTAGAGGTATGATGTTCATAAGGTGTCACTTTTCAGGTGCTAGTTTTGGTTAGCTACATGTATCCTGTTGATATGATTAGTTTGAGCACTAGCCTTTCCACAATTTTATCATGTTACATGCTTTTGGATCTATTGCTATCATTATCTTGCATTGTAGCATGTGTTGAGGTTTAGTCTGTGTTTGGGTAGATCGTGTCTTTAGGCTGCATTTTGCTATACAATGCTTTATCATGTTGCATGGTAGTCTTGACTAGGTTGAGTTCAGATCTCCTTGCGGTACCATTCATAGGTAGATCTCTTTTTTTGTTGAGAGTTCACCTTATGCTGATAATGTGACTAACCGTTTTCGTGGAGACCTTGAGGTCACACTAGACGAGACAATGCCTTGTGCTTTCTTCTGCTTTTGAGTGTGCAGGAGAACAGGAACCTGGAGAGAGCATTTCAGCTCACGGACCCGATCTCACTTCTTCCACGACTTGGGGTTCCGTTCGAGCAGCTCTCCAGCGAGTACTAGCAGCACCTGTGGGAGCGACAGCATCAGGCGAGGGGGAGACGACTTCAGCGAGGCAGGCGCCCCGGAGATTTCAGCAGATTCGGGCGTCCCCTTGGGTATGACACAAGCAGGCGGTCATGCGCTTCATGAGGTACCTCCGACACACTTCTGAGTTCGGGTGTTGGTACTCTTCTTCCTTGACCTCTTTTTGCTGTGTGGTCTTTTCGATGTGGACTTTGCTGGCTATCGCTTGAGCGTTTCTTGGCTCTTCTCTTGTGAGTTTGGTGCGTGTTTCCCTTTTTTGTTGGGGAAGCATTTTGCTTGTTTTATCTTAGTTGGATTTCTCCGATACCCTTTTGTTTTGGGTTTTCCTTTTTAGGCTAGTTCTGCTTTGTCTTTAATAGACTAGCTTTTGCATGCATTTCATCATGTATTTTAGTGCATCTTAGAGCTTCATGTTTAGAGCAATGAGAATGAGATTATGCTCTTTTTGGTATGCCTTGTTTATTCATGATGATGCTTGTAGCTTAGGCTCTTTTTGATCACTTGATACATGTTATGAGCTAAGCTATTTTTGGCAAATGGTGAACTTGACTAATCAACTATGAAACTTTTAATTTGTTCACCATTGAGAGTGACAACTAGCATGGCAGGATGTGTTGAGATCACTTGTGCTATCTTTTGTATGCTAGGTTGCTATGTCTCTTGCACTGAGTCATTCACTTGCTTGGATTGTTCATATTTACATTGTGCTTAAAATGTGATCCAAGTATTAGTGAAATGAAAAGATCGAGATGGGATTGCATGTGTCAGCACATCACTATATCGAGATTGTTTCTCATTGCACATTTGAGTTAAACTTGAGCCGTGTAGTGTAAGACCGAAACCGGTGCTTTAAGCTTCTGATTGCTTTTATTGCATAGGCTTAGCCCAGTTGAAAAGTTAGGCAATGACCATGCTTTCAACCTCTCGCAATCACATGCTTTTAATTTGAACTTGTGTTAATACCGCTGCAAATTTTGATAAAAATTTGAAAATAACACAAGTTTATGCTTCATTCTATTGCATGATGATTGACCATTGCTAGGGGTAGTTCACCTTTTATACATGAGTTAGCACTTGCTCGATTTCCTGTCTATTCATGCTAAGTGCTATTTTAGTGGTGGACTCCTTTTCAAATGGCTTAAAACTGCTCATATGCTTAATTGTTCATATTTCGTATTCATTTGATCAGTTTGAGCCTTTGCTAGCATTTGTATTGATTGCTACACTTTTAGGGCAGCACCCTTTTGAGCATCTTTTCATTCTGATTGCTATACACTTGAAGCTGTTGCATTGTGCATATCATGCATTTTACCTTAGTGTTCATACCCCCAGCTCTGATACACTTTGTGGTCATTTTCAATGCTTTTCATAACCCCCCATATGCTTTTGGTTGATGACTTGTCTTGTGTTTGTGTCAACTTTGTGGAGAAATGTCAAAACCCCTCAGCATGTTCCCTTTTGTCAAGGGGGGGAATCTGTTTGCAAGGGGGAGTTTGAGTGTTGGCACAAAGGGGAGAGTCATGCATTTTGGGGAGAGCTTTGAGCTAGGGGTTGTTTAGCTCCTTTATGTTCTTCTTCAATTGGTATAGCTCTTTTATGTGTTTCAATTGGTATCCTTCATAGTGAGCTTTGGTGCATAGCCTTTGTGTGTAGGCTTGCCTTCAGGAGGAGTCGCTTTTGTCTTGCTGCTTCTCCGCGTGCTCCAAGTGTTTGTGCTGCATTTAGTGTTGAGCTTCTCTTTGTGTTTTTCTCAATCGGTATCGAGCCTGCTAGTCGTGTTGGGCCATTGTTGCCTCTCTCTTGAGAGACTAGCAGTTTTTGCTTGGTATTTTCGATTGGTATGGAGCCTTTGGCTAGTTGCGTCGAGCCTATGTGCCTCTGTCTTGAGGAACTAGCTGTTTTCACCAAATTTTGGCTGCTTGTGATTGGTATCGAGTCTTCTACTAGTTGTGTTGAGCCTCTGTGCCTCTATCTTGAGGAACTAGCAGTTTTGCATTCTTATGCGTTGATTCAGCCTTAATTGGTATCGAGCCTTGAGCTAGTGGTGTCGAGCCATTTTCTGCCTTTTCTTAAGGGCTAGCTCATTTTTGACTTGGTTGCGTCGAGCCGTTGCCCATGTCTTTGGGAACCAAGTCTTTCGCTCTGTGTGATCGAGTTTTTCTCTTTTTTGAGTTGTTGCTCCTATCCTTTGCTTGGTTGCGTTGAGCCGTTGCCCATATCTTTGGGGACCAAGTTTTCCGTTTTGGTATCTCAAACCATCTCTTTGTGTTTAGTCTTTGTCAATTCAATCATCAAGGGGGAGAAATTTGGAAACCCAAGTGACCCAAGTGGATAAGTACCTTGGTTTCGTTTGTGATGATTGTTTGAACAATTTATTTGAGATTGGTTTTCGAGTACCTTTTGGGATTTCATGAAACTCTTGTTTGTCTTGACTCTTCGGTTGTGTGGAGGCTTTGCCCGCTTTTCCCGTTTCTTTCGGGACCGAGAGCTTTTATTTGGAGTTTTCATGATCCTTCCTCATCTCAAGTAGCCTTGTGTTTGCTTTTGCTTGGCTTTTGGGCACTTGAATGAGGCTTGCCTTCAAACCCTTCCTTTGTGGTTTTATTTTTAGTCAATGCATTCATCAAGGGGGAGATTGAGAGCATATATGATGAATGATTGACTTTGATGAGGAAGGTTTGAGGCTTTTCCCGGTTTAGTCCTTATCTCGCTATGTGCTTAATGCTTATGACTAACCAGTGGCGTTGAGTTGTGGTGTTTCTGTGTTGGTGTGCGTGTGCAACATGTGTCTCTTGGCTGTGTTGATGTGCAGGTGTTGAGCTCGGATACAGTGGTCGATGGCGAGGTGAAGGTCAAGTAGAGACGTGCCGTGCCGACGGACCGGGAGCGGTGAAGGATGGGCGTGCCGTGCGGCAGATGTGCCATGCCGACGTACCTAGAGCGGTGAAGAGCGGATGTGGGGCTTGGACTGACGGACCAGAGGGCCGGAGGACCAGCTGTGGTAGCTGTCACGTGGCATCGGCGAGCGAGAGCACATGGGGATGTGCGATGCATCGGCCGAGTCGGGACGAAGACGATGGCGTCGTGGCACTTAGCGGGAGGTCGAACACGGGCTTGCGTGCGGCTCAAGTGCCGTCGGCCAAGTCAAGAAGGAAGGCGAAGGCGTTATGCCCGGCGTGGAGGCTGGACATGCATCAGCATCGGTGCCAGTGGTCGGGGTGTGCGAACCACATCCCGTCTACGGCGCGGGTTCGGTAGCTGAGCCTCAAAAAGCTATCTCGACGGTTTCCGAGTTTGGGCCTCAAAACTCGGGTGGCCGGTTTCCGAGTTTGGGCCTCAAAACTCGGGATGGACGGTTTCCAGGTTTGGGCCTCAAAACCTGGGTTGCCGGTTTCCGAGTTTGGGCCTTAAAACTCGGGGTGGACGGTTTCCAGGTTTGAGCCTCAAAACCTGGGCTGGCGGGTTTACCAGTTTGGGCCTCAAAACCGGGCTGAGGTTCCTATGCGGAACGGTCGACGCGTGGCGGCACCGAGAGGCTTGCGTTGCGGCGAAGCTATCGGTGAGAAGGCGCGGCGGTCGACGGTGACTGCACGTGGCGGCATCCTGGAGCTTGCGTCGAGGTGAAGCGAATGATGAGAAGGCGCGTGGCCGTCGGATGGAAACTGCCAGATTTGGACGGTTTTACCCCTAGGGGGTATTTGGGCTAGTACTTCATGTTAGGGCGTTTGTGTCATTTGGACGTGCGCCTATATATAGATGAAGGGGCTGTGTTGGACAGCCATCCTTGGACGGTGTCTCTCTCATTTTGTGCTTGTGAGAGAAGGCTAGGGTTAGAGGAGAGTTGGCTCTTGTTCTTGAGCTTTTTTCCATCCAAGCTTTGTGTTGCTCGGAGTGGCTTGTAGCCGGACACCGAGTGATAATACAAATCATCATCTTCCCAATTCCAAGGATCAAATTCGTTCTCCTCTTGTTGGCTGCAATTTTGGATCGAATCATGTTTTTGTTCTTCACGTTTTCATTTTTCCCCTCTCGGAGATTTGCCTTGTTCTCCCTCTCCGAGCAACGATTTGCTATTCCATTTGAATCAAATTGTTCTATGTCGTGAGATCCTTCTTTCCACCGAAGGATTTCTTCTCTAACCTCACGAGCACATAGATCGGGTCGAAATCGCGTTCGTTCTTCGTTCTTCCCCCTTTTCTAGTGTTCTTCCAATTTCTCATGGATTAGTTGGTTTGGAGCGATGATATCCTAGGATTAGCTTCCCAACACGTAGAAGAACACTTGGGAGAAGTTTGGTTGCAGCCCCATCCGATTTGGTGAAGATCCAATTGATTTTGGTTTTGTCCCGAGCTGTTTTTGGTCTTTCTGGACAGTGGCGGACTGTCCGGGACTCATCCCCGGACTGTCCGGGGGTCGGGGCTGTTCACGGGCAGCGAGGTCGCTGTTTTCATTTTTGAACGGCGGACTGTCCGGTACTCATTCCCGAACTGTCCGGGGTTCAATAGCAGACTGTCCGCGGTTCACTAGCGGACAGTCCGCCACTGCATAGTTTTGCTGATTTCGTCCGTATCTTTTGCGTACGAGCTCCGATTTGTGATCCGTTTATTGCGTTGGTTTCCTAACTTCTTAAGGATCATTCCAAAGTACTTTTGCCACCATTGGTCAAAGTATTTTTGGTCGGACACTTTCTTCTTCTCCATAGGAGTTAAGTGTTCCGCTTTCGGAGTTTCGTTGGTTCTAGCGGCCATATCTTTTCCATTCGAGCTCCGATTTGAGATCTGTCTATTGCGTTAGTTTCCTAACTTCATAAGGATCTTTCCAAGGTGCTTTTGCCACTAGTTGGCCTAAGTAGTTTTGGTCGAACACTTTCCTCTTCTCCATAGGAGTGGGGTGTTCCGTAATCGGAGGTTCGATTGTTCTAGGCGCTTGCTTGTGCAGTTTTGCCCTGTTGCTTTGGCGCTTCGTTTTGAGGGTTCTTCGGTAGTTTTGTTGTACCTCTAGGACATCTCATAGGGTATCCACCTATTCGTAGGTCATGAACTAACCGGTTGTTTGACTCTTCGCTTTTGGGGTGATTTTCTGGGACAAGGGTCATCATTTCTCAAGAAGAAATTTGAGGCTCCCATTCACCCCCCCCCCTCTGGTCGCCAATTCGGTCCTTCAGTGTGTGGTAGCTATGATATAGAGCATCATCGGCTCCCTGGGTTCTGGTGGCGTCAGTATAGGTGAATTGGTTAGGTATCCTTTGAGTTGTTCAAAGGCCCTGTCCGCCTCTTCCGTCCACTGAAATTTAACGTGGGCTTTGAGTAATTTGAAGAAAGGTAGTCCCTTTTCTCCCAGCCGTGAGATAAATCGATTGAGCGCAGCCATACACCCAGTGAGATTCTGAACATCCTTGGTTGAGGTAGGTGGCTTCATATTGATGATAGTTGTAATCTGCTTTTGACTAGCCTCGATGCCTCGATGGCTAACAAGAAATCCGAGTAACTGGCCTAAGGGTACTCCAAACACACACTTCGTGGGGTTGAGCTTCCATTGATAGGCGTGTAGCCGGGTAAAGGTTTCCTCCAGGTCTGATATGAGGGTAGTCGGATCCTTTGTCTTTATGACCACATCGTCAACATAAGCTTCCGCGTTGCGGCCGATTTGGTCACCCAAACAATCTTGGATAGCACGCTGGTAAGTAGCCCCTGCATTCTTCAACCCAAAGGACATGGTTTTATAACAGTAAGCGCCGAAGGGAGTTGTAAACGATGTCTTGGGTTGGTCTTCTTCTTTGAGAGCAATCTGATGGTACCTGGAATAGCAATCCAGAAAGGATAATAGAGCAGAGCCTGCGGTGGCATCAACTATTTGATCTATCCTCGGTAACCCGAAGGGATCCTTTGGACAGTGCTTGTTGAGGTCCGTGTAGTCGACACACATGCGCCACTCGGCCGAGTTCTTCTTCTTGACTAGTACTGGGTTAGCTAACCACTCGAGGTGGAAGATTTCTCTGATAAACTCGGCCGCGAGTAGTTTAGCTATCTCCTTTTTGATCGCCCCTTTCTTCTCTGGTGAGAATCTTCGTAGTCTTTGCTTGATGGGTCTAGAGCCCTCTTTTAATTCCAATTTGTGCTTAGTCAAGTTCCTTGGAACTCCTGGCATATCAGCCGGTTTCCATGCAAATATATCTTTGTTTGCTCTGAGGAACCTGGTTAGCGCGAGTTCCTATTCTTCAGATATGTGGGCGCTGATAACTGCTGTCTTGGAAGGATCACGGTTTCCAGGTCAATGGTTTTTGTAGAGACTTTTGCTGATGGTTGGATAGCACCTGCCTTCTTGGTTGGGATTTCTGAATCTCCAGGCTTGGCGTTATGTACCATCTGAGCGAGTTCTTGTACTTCTAGGGCGAGTTGAGCTTTTTCGGCGATTTGAACAGCCTTTGTGTCGCAGTCGAATGATCGCTTCAAGTCACCCCTGAAGGTTAAAATGCCTTTAGGACCCGGCATCTTCAGCAGAAGGTACGAGTAGTGTGGTACTGCCATAAACTTGGCGATAGTTGGTCGTCCAAATATGGCATGGTACGATGACTCGAAGTCGGCTACCTCAAAACTGATGTACTCAGTCCGGTAATTGGTCTGAGTTCCAAAAGTGACGGGTAGTATGATCCTTCCGAGTGGTACAGCCGCCTTTCCGGGTACTATGCCGTAGAAGGGGGCGTTTGATGGTGTGAACTGAGTTGCAAGGTCCAAGTTCATCTTGCATAGGGTGCTTGCAAAGATGACATTGAGTCCTGCTCCTCCGTCGATGAGTACTCTTCCCAATTTGAACCCGGCGACCGTAGGATCCAGGACTAGCGGATAATGCCCTGCATTGGAGACATTGGTCCATTGGTCTGCTCGAGAAAAGTTGATCGGATACTTAGACCAATCAAGGTCTCTGGGGGTAGCCGGTTCTATAGACATGATCTCCCATAGGGAAAGTTTCTGGAGACGTTTGCTGTCGCTGGTGGTTACTCCTCCAAAAATGACATTGATGGTCCCTTTGGGGTGTTGTAAACCGCCGGCGTCCTGCTTAGGGTCTTCAGCTACTTTCTTCCCCTTATCTTTCTTGTTTCTATTGAAGTCAGAGTTCAAGCCTCGCTCCTTGAGCTGTCGACAATGCCTAGCTTGATGTCCTCCTTTCGGATGGAAAGGGCATGGTCCGTCGAGTAAATCATCAAAGGTGGATGGCTTGTTTCCCTTCTTCTGAGGCTCCATCGCTGCAACAGTGTTGTCCCCTGTTCTCTTGTGAGTGTTTTGCTGAGGTGCCTGGTTGCCTCTCTGATTGTTGCCTCGATCGCCTTGCGTGTTCCTTTCGGGAAAGCGTTCCTGTGTGCGTTCTTCTGTTGCCATCATGGAATTTACTGCCCGATGAAACTCGTCGGTGGTGGTTGGGTCGTGCTTTATGAAGTCCTTGTAATTGTACCTTTCGCAAATTCCGTTGCCAAAAAGGTCGATTACCTCTCTGTCTGTTATGTCAGACACTGTGGAGCGAATTTCTGAGAAGCATCTATAGTACTCTCACATTGTCTCGTTTTTCTGCTGCTTGCAAGTCCTGCGCTTAGTCCAGGGATCTGACCTCTCGGGGACACCCGCAAAGTTCTCTATGAAGATACGATGGAGTTGTTCCCAGGAGTCAATGGACTCGAGTCTAAGCCTGTCGAACCATGCAAGTGGCATTGTTTCTAGAGCCATGGGGAAAAAAAGTGCTTTGACGTCCTTGCTTCCCCCTACTAACTCAACTGCTTGCGCATACAGCCTGAGCCACCGCTTAGGTTCTGTCTTCCCATCATATTTTGAGTAGTTCCCGGGTTTGAATTTCCGTGGAAACGGGACTGCTCGGAGCCTCTGGGAGAAGCAGGGGAAGCGATCGACGGCGTCACAAGCTGTGATTGTGACTCCTTGGTATGATGATTCGGCTCCTCCTTTAGCTTGATCAGGTTCTCGGTTGCCCAGGCGTCTCCTTACTGGTGCCCAGTCGAGTCGTTCATGAACAGGCCACCTCTGGCTTGGGTGGGATGACACTTGTTCATCAGCTAAGGACTCAAGGTTCCGACCCTTGAGTTGTAGCGCGGTAGTCTGAAGCATGACCAATCGTCGCTCTTCATCAGGGGTGCGGTTGTCCTTGGCTCCCATCTCTGTGGCCAGAGCGATGATGTTCTGGTAAGGTGTCTGGTAGACCATGTGGCCATCAACCCTCATAAATTCAGGCTCAAGGTTGCGGGAGCAATCGACTCGTCGGCGATTGTGATTATTCTGGGATTGATCCTCCTGATGACATTGAGAGCGAGCTTGACGCTCCGCTTCTTCTTCTAGACGCCTCTGATTATTATATTCCTCAAGTCGTACGTTGTAGTGCTGTATGGCTTCCTTTCGATGATTTGCTCGCCTTCTGCGAGTATCTTTGGCTTGATTTTTCCTTATTCTTTCTGCCTTTAAAGACTCGGTTTCTCCGGGGCCTTCTGGGTCGTTGTCGGATATCATGCTCAAGGTTTCATCACCGCGAAGGACATCTGGAGCAGTTGGAGGTCGTAGACATGATTGATGTCCTGCCATGAATACTTCACGAGTGAAGCCTTGGTTTGTTGATCCCGGTGTTACCGACTCTAAGGTAGAGGCACTGGAGTTTATCTCTGTTGACGTCTTGTGTTCAGCAAAGGGGAGCTGATGTCCGTGTTGGTATGGAAGTTGCTGGTCGATTGTGCCAACCAGCCTAGCCGGAGCTGGCTGTATTGGCCAATGGACAATGTTACCCTCCTTGGTAGAGCTGAAAACGAGTCCCTGTTGAGCTCCGGTCAAAGGAATCTATTGATACTCTTTGAATTTTGCGTCAATCAGGTCTCGGAAGTCTTCAGCCGAGTTCCGCAGTCCAAAGGTGATGCCATGTCTGGTGTCCGAGTCCTTTTTGTTCTCAGAGTTCGAGTCCGAGTAGGAGTCGGATGCTTCAGGTTGGTCCTCAGAATCTTGCGGATCTTGGATTGCAAGGTTTGCTAGGCTCTGGATTGTGCTTCTGATTCAGTGTGAAGTTGTCGATGTAGCTTTCCTTGATCATCCGCGATGCAAGTCTATGTGCCAAAAATGAAAATTGATCCCGCCGAGAACATGTTGACGTGGTTCGTCGAGCTCTTGGTCGTTGAATCGCCGAGAGCCCCTACCTGGCGCGCCAGCTGTCGGTGTTTGTTAACCGACAACTCGTCTTGAGGGATCTCAGACGATTTGTTCGGTGGGGATCGGCGTTCGTAGAACTCGTCGAGTACACAGGGACAACGATTTATACTGGTTCAGGCCGCTAAATAGCGTAATACCTTACGTCCAGTGCGGCGTTTGCCTTGTGTTATGATTCAAGATTCAATGATAGAAGCCAGCGCCCGCTTCTCCTTATATATCCGGATGAAGCTAGGCGCAGACCGAGTCCTAGTCGGTTACATCAGAGGAGTCCTATTCTAATTACAAGACTTCCTTTAAGAACTCGACTAAGTTACATTGAGAGTCCTAATCCAAGTACACATCGTATCAAGTCTTCGGATCTCCCGTGCCATCCAGGATTAACCCGAGTACTCATCTTCTGATGATATCTCTGACATCCTGGTCCGTCATAGCTGAAATCTCCCGAGCCGTAGCGAGGTGAGAAACGCGATCAAACTCAGACATGCTCAAACAGGAGAAAAGAGCATTATGGGCTCGGCTATTGGCATCGTGCTCATCGATCTGATGCTGAGTCACACGAGTAGCCAAGACCACGTAATCTGCAGAGTTGCAAATATCCCAAATAGAAGCACCCATACTCTGGAGATAGGCCGACATGCGTATCTTCCAATACGCATAGTTCATCCCATCGAAAAACGGCGGTTTGCCCACGCCGTGATCCATGTCGTCTTCTGTGGATCTGGAACCGGCTAAGGTGGAAGATCCTTAACCCGCTCCGATACCAATTGAAGGACCGAGAACGCTAACAGAAAGCGACCAGAGGGGGGGTGAATGGGAGCCTAAAAATTTCTTTCAGAACTTTGGCCTCTATCCCACAAATCAACCCCAAAAGCTTCAAGTGCAAAACGTGATGCCTACAACGCTTGGAAGAGGGTGGGTGATCCCTAGGATCACAGCGAGGCACCACCAAACGAGAGCGAGTCAAAACCCAAAAGCTCCGGCTCAAGTTCAACTCTAAAAACCAACTCCCGAGCGTAGATGGAAGACTACGTCGGGAAATCTCCAAATACCGATGCTAACAAGTAGCAAAGATACCTAGAGAGGTTTCTTAGTGAACTCTAGGGCCAAACGAGAAGTCTGATAACCAAGCGGAAAAGCCGGGAGAGCAAACACACTAAAACACAACCTACAGCAAGTTGCTGGACTATCCAGGCTCCTGGTGCCGGACTGTCCGCGCCTACTGCGGACTGTCCGCAGTCCACTGGCGGACTGTCCACCGGCAAGAAACGAAAAACGGCACTGCTGCTGAAGTCTCCCTAGACAGTCCTGGACTGTCCGCGGATGACAACGACGGACTGTCTGTCGGTCAACCTGGATAGGAACAGTCGAGCTGCGTAGCCACTGGTCCGGCTCGAGCCCGACGCGCGGACTGTCCGCGCCCTGAGTGGCGGACTGTCCGCGACCACTCAGGGAGGGCGATTTCAATCGCCCTTATCCCAAATCTCCCCAAATTAGATCCAAATCAAAATCCCTTGATCCCAAAATTGGAGAAGATGATCACGAGGTAGTTGGGAGACTATCCCTAAGAAATCATCCACTCAAATCAACTCAATCAACCGGAAATCGAAAGGGAAGGTGCAAGAACCGTAAAAATGCCACGAAACATGAATCGACTTGATCTACTTGTTCGTGAGGATTGAGATGAATTCCTTTGGTGGAAATGTTCTCCTCACATCAAAGAACATGTTGGTTCAAGTGGATTCGAAAAAGACGCAACAAGGAGGGAGATCGAGTGATGGGAAAATCGTGGAAAACCAAGAACGCGAAGAACAAGTTCAAAACGTGAATCAAGACCACCAATTGCCAGCCGAAATTCGTCCCCACAAGGAGATAACGGGAATCCGGTCCTGTTTCCGCAAAATCCAAATACACAGAAGTATTGTTCACCGTCTCTGCGGATCTCAGTAGCTACAACAGGGATTGGGAGAGCAGGAACCCTAGAATGAAAATAGCAATGGTTGAGATAGTTTGGAGGGAGGGGTTGCCTCTCCTTATATAGCCTAATACAATTATTCCCCTTCTACCCTTACAGCTAATGAGCGAGCAGGCTAACCCTAAGGGTATTCCTGACCAACTCGAGGTGTAGTCGATCCGACGGCCACGCCTGCACATCAGGTAGCTTCGCCTCGACGCGACCTCACCGGATGCCGTCACGTGCCGCCAAGTGCCGCTCGTCCTTTTCACGGACCTCCCCCGGTTTTGAGGCCGAAACCGGGAAACCTGGGCCATCCCCCGGTTTTGAGGCCGAAACCGGGAAACTCGTCGTTCGTCGCCTGAGTTTTGTGGCCCAAACTCAGAAACCCGCCATCGCACAGGTATTGAGGCCCAAACCTGGAAACCGTCCTCAGCCCGAGTTTTGTGGCCCAAACTCGGAAACTGGCCGCACCTAGGTTTTGAGGCCTAAACCTAGAAACCGTCCACTCGGTGGTTTTTCTGTGGCTCAACCACCAAACCGACGCCGTAGAGGGATGCACCGCCCGTGCACCCCGTCCACCCGCAAGTCTTCACATGTTGTTGTCCCAGGCTGTCAGCCACCACGGCCGATCCTCAGGCCACCGGTCCGTTAGTCCAAGCCTCACGTCCGCCCTTCACCGCTTCGGGTCCATCGGCATGGCACATCTCTACTTGACCTTCACCTGCCTTCGATAACCGTATCTGAGGTCGACATCTGCACAACATAAGCCAAAGAACATGCGCATCATCCCAGTTGACAATCACTCGTCATCTCAAGATCCAGCATACACCCATGTATCCGCAAGATGTGCATCCGCCTGCATGCACATTGACTTTTGCTGAGAGAGGGAGCGTTCGTGTGCAGAGTGGTGCTGCTCCTGCCGCTTGCCTTTTCTGCTGTGTCAGCATCCTTGCATGCAGTTGTGAGTGGAGAGAAGGACGTGTGGGGTCAGCTGACAAGAGAAAGAGAAAATGTGTGCATGCACGAAGAGAGGAAGCAGTGGCCTGTTGTTTTTTACCATAGAGAGGAGCGTATGGGGCCACCACCCAGTTGGCCCGCTCGTCAGTTGCATGGGTGGAGGTTGCACAGGTGTTGGTCCTGCTGATCATTTGCATGCGCGTTGTGTGGGAGCTTGTGCCTGCTCGGGATCCTTGCCGTTCACACCCTATGCGTTGTCGATTGGTGAGTGGGCGCGCGTGGGAAAAAACCGTCATCCTTGCCAGTCTGTCGTTCGACCATTTGGAGCTGTTGAGCATGGGTCCCGCACATCAGTGAGGCATGTTGTCCTAAGCCGTTTGTTGTTGTTGCCTGTGCCGTTTAGAGCCGTTGGTGGGCTGCTATGGGTGCACAACTAGTTTGCCGAGAGGAGGGCTGGTTGGCTGGGTTATTTTTAATTCGGCGCCTCCCCCTTCTCTCCGACTTCTCTCCCCATTCTTCAAACTTGAGAACTGAAAAAAAGCAAGAGCAAGTTCTTCCCTCTCCTCTCTTTCTCTTTAAGCTTGGTGCTCATTCTAAGAGAGATCTTGAGAGCTCAAAGTGTTCATCTTGAGAGTGCGAAGATCATCTCCTCCCTCTCCTCTCCATCTCCTAGCTTGATGCTCATTTGGGAGAGGATTTGGGGGAAACCCTAGTGTTTGTGCATTTGTGATTCCATTTGGTGGCACTAGGTGATTGTTGTGATTGTGGATTTCTTGTTACTCTTGGTGATTGCCGTCACCTAGACGGTTGGTGATTTGATGATTGGTGAGGGCATTTAGTGATTGTATCCGCCCCCAATTGGTGATTTGTGAGGGGTTCTTGAGCCTTCCCCGTGGGAGATTACGAAAGGCATCTTTAGTGGATTGCTAGTAGCTTGTGGATCCCCATCTTGTGTTGGTTGTGCGGCACCCGGTTGTGGGTTAGGCGTGTGATGCCTATTAGCGTGTGAACCTCCAAGTGGGTGAATCACTACAATGGGGACATAGCTTGCCGGCAAGCAAGTGGACCTAGGAGAAAAAATATTGTGTCATCTTGTCTCCGTGGTATTCTTGATATTCATTGATTGATCTCTTGCCCGGCTCGGTATACACACTTCTATCACTTGTATTTACCTTTGTTATATTCTTGCAAGTTATAATTGTATCTTCTAGTAGCTAGTTAATTTACTTATCTTGTGTAGTGATAATTATTCTTGCTTATTTGCTCACTTAGTTGTAAAATAGCAACTTAGACATTGTGTGACATAGAAATCATAATTAACTAGAATTGTGGATAGGTAGCTTGCACTTTTGTAGAGCTAGCGCAAAACTTGCTTCGCCACTTAGTTGTCTAACAAGCTTGTTTAAGTGTTGTTGTAGAAATTTTTTATAGGCTATTCACCCCCCCTCTAGCCATTTAGGACCTTTCACTCATCCAAGGACATGGTGCAGAAGTCCTTGGTGGAGTTACCGAAGAAGCAGAGTCCATTGAAGCGTTCTTCAGTCTTGTGCTCGGACCCATTATCGCTGGAGTCGTCGTCGGAGCTCTTCTCGGCGTCGCTGAAGGAGGCGATGAAGGCACGCTTGCTGGCCTCGAAAGCCTTCTTGATATCCTCCCTGCGGTAGCCGCCCTTGGTCTTCTTCTTCCTGGCCTTGTTCTCCGGCTTGGCCTTGTGCCTGGAGTTGAGGTTCTTGCTGGGGAAGCCTTTGTTGCGCTTGGGGCAGTTCGCGATGAAGTGATCAGCATCCCCGCACTCGTAGCAGCCCTCTCGTGCCCCACCACGCCGGCGATTCAAGCGGTTGTTGTGGAACCGCGAGAACCGGGTGATGATGAGGGCGAGCTCATCGTCTCCTAACGCCTCCACCTGCTCCTCTGTCACTGAAAGCAACGAAGACAAAGCAAAGAGAGGAGGTGAAGCGTTAGAAGGAAGAGTTGATCCACCCTTGTCTGAGACCAAAGCCATGGAATGTGAAGATGGGTTCTTCAGCTTGGCCTGAGTCAAGTGATCGATCTCGGTGGACTTGAGCTTGCTGAACAACTCGTCCACGGTGAGGGTGTCATAGCTTGGAGACTCAATGATTGTTGACACCTTCACTTCCCATACCTTCCGATCCAGGGCATATAGCAACTTGAGTGCCCTCTCATGATCATCATAAGGTAGGTTGGCCCGATTGGCGCGCATCTTGTTCACAATCGTTTGGAAACAAGCGAACATAGCATCAATCGTCTCTCCCTCCAACTGAACAAAGTTCTCGTACTCTCACTTGTAGGTCTCGAAGAGTCTGGTCTTGACCTGGACGGTCTCCTCGTGATAGCTCTGAAGCTTCACCTAGATCTCTCATGACGTCTCAAGCTCAGGGACACGCTCGAACTCAGGAAGGGAGATGCTGGCCAGAAAAGCGTTACGAGCCATAGAGTTGGCCTCGTGTTGGTCAATCTGGATCTGGCCCACACGAGCCGCAAGGACCTCGTACATAGCGTTCTCACATATCCCTCAGACAGAAGATCTGATGCTGTTTAGATAAGCACGCATCTGAATCTTCCAATAGAGATAGTTCGTCCCATCGAAGTAGGAAGCCTTGCCGTTCCCTCGATCCATGTCGCCCTTAGGATCCAAAACCGATTAAGGTAGAGAAGATCCTTAACCGGCTCTGATACCAATTGAAGGACCAAATTAGTGACCAGAGTGGGGGTGAATGGGAGCCTCAAATTTCGACTTGTGAAATAGATGGCCCTTGTCCCAGAAAATCACCCCAAAAGCGAGGACTCGAACAACCGGTGAATTCATGACCTACGAATAGGTGGATAACCTAGGAGATGTCCTAGTGGTACAGCGGAACTACCGGAGAACCCCGAAAACCAAGTGCCAAAGGCACGGAACAAAACTGCACAAGCAGCAGGTTCCCGGATTGTCCACGGTCAGAGTCCCGGACTGTCTGGTGAACAGCGGACTGTCCGCCATTGGAGGCCGGACTGTCCGCAGGCAAAAACTCAGAAACCGAAGTGTTCTGAAACAGTCCTGGATAGGTCCCGGACTGTCCGCGGGTTTGTACCGCGGACTGTCCGCCGGTCACCTAACCAGGAACAGTCAGGGGGTTGCGCCTGACTGCCTCTGCTCGAACCCGATGCGCGGACTGTTCGTGCCTGGGGTGGCGGACTGTCCGCCAACACCCAGAGAAGGCAAAAACAGCACGACTCAAACTCAAAACCAAATCAACCTTCACCAAATCGAAAGGGGCTTCCATCAAACTTCTCCCAAGAGTTCCTCTACGAAATGGGGTGATAATCCTAAGAAATCATCGCACCAAACCAAGTCAAATACGAGAAATCTGAAGAACTGCGGATACATGGGTGTATGCCGGATCTTGAGATGATGAGTGATTGTCAACTGGTATGATGCGCATGTTCTCTGGCTTGTGTTTGTGCAGGTGTCGAGCTTAGATACGGTGATCGAAGGCAAGGTGAAGGTCAAGTAGAGACGTGTCGTGTCGATGGACCCGGAGCGGTGAAGGGCGGACGTGAGGCTTGGACTGATGGACCGGTGGCCGGAGGATCGGCCGTGGTGGCTGACAGCCTGGGACAGCGAGAAGTGAAGACTTGTGGGTGGACGGGGTGCACGGGCGTTGCATCCCCTCTACGACATCGGTTTGGTGGTTGAGCCACAGAAAAACCACCGAGTGGACGGTTTCCAGGTTTGGGCCTCAAAACCTGGGTGCGGCCGGTTTCCGAGTTTGGGCCACAAAACTCGGGCTGAGGACAGTTTCTAGGTTTGGGCCTCAAAACCTGGGCACTGGCAGGTTTCTGAGTTTGGGCCACAAAACTCAGGCGACAAACGATAGGTTTCCTGGTTTTGGCCTCAAAACCGGAGGATGGCCCAGGTTTCCGGTTTCGGCCTCAAAACCGGGGGGAGGTCCGTGAAAAGGACGAGCGGCGCAGTGGCGGCACGAGGCGACATCCGGTGAGGTCGCTTCGAGGCGAAGCTATCTGATGTGCAGGCGTGGCCGTCAGATCAACATCAACCTCGAGTTGGTCAGGAATACCCTTAGGGTTGGCCTGCTCGCTCATTAGCTATAAGGGTAGAAGGGGAATAATTGTATTAGGCTATATAAGGATAGGCCACCCCTCCCTCCAGACCATCTCAGCCATTGCTATTTTCATTCTAGGGTTTCCTACTCTCCCACATCCCTGTTGTAGCTACTGAGATCCGCAGATACGGCTTAATCGTACCTCTGTGTATTTGGATTTTGCGGAAACGGGACCAGATTCCCGTTGTCTCCTCGTGGGGACGAATATCAGCTTGAAATTGAGATTGTGATTCGCGTTCTTGTGTTGTTCTTCGTGTTTTGCTTTTCTCCTCAAGTTTCCTGTCGATTGATCTCTTCCCATGTTGCTCCGTTTGCAAAACCGTTTGAATCAACTTGTTCTTTGCTGTGAAGGGATTGTTTTCGCCGAAGGAATTTAACTCAATTCTCACGAACAAGTAAATCTGTTGGTTTTAGTGTTTGGGTCGGTTTTCTCTCCTTTGCCCCCAATTTCTTCCAATTCACCGATTTGGAGTTAGGTTCGAGCCATGATCTCTTAGGGATAGCTCACTAACATCCTTAGAACTCCTCATACCAAGTCTAAGCATTAGAGCTCTTGATTCGGAGGAGATCGGGTTGAATCCGTGGAAGAACAGTACAGTTTTGGGGGCATCGGACGCTGGACACTGGGCCATCAGACGCTGAGTTCGTCACGTCAGACGCTCAGGTGCCACGTGTCAAAGAACAACATTTTTAAAGGAGCATCGGATGCTGACCATCGGACGCTCTGTTGACCATCGGACGCGTCAGGGGTCTGAGCATCGAACGCTGAGGGTTTACTGTAGCAGCGTCCGATGACCATGCAGTAAGGTTCCAGAACTGTCCATTTTGCATCGGACGTGTCCGACACCTTGACATCGGACGCTGCCAGCGTCCGATGCCGTGAGTTTTTGCACTGTTTCGTTCACAGTTTGCTTGGCCAATTTCAGATTTGTTTTTGGGCTTTTGTGTTGGGATTCTAGACTTGTGTAGTGTCTCGCTGTGCTTCTAGGAAGCATCCACCCTACATCTAGGGTCGTGGACATTATCAAGTTTAGTTTTGCTTTTGGGGTTGATTCTCAAGATAGTGGCTATAAGTTTCTGAAAAGAAATTTAAAGCTCCCATTCACCCCCCCCCTCTGGTCGCCTTGCTTTAGCATTCTCGGTCCTTCAAGAACCCTAGAAAAGGGTGAAGAACGCAGAACGAACGAGATTTCAACCCGATCTACGTGCTCATGAGGTTAGAAGACAAATCCTTCAGTGGAAAGAAGGAACTCACGACGTAGAACAAACTGATTCAAACGAAATCGCAAATTATCTCACGGAGAGGGAGAACGAGGCAAATCTCTGAGAGAGGAAAAAATGAAATGCGAAGAACTCAAGAACAGAATGCGAATCGATCGGGAATTCAGTTGTATCACAAACCCACGAGACAATAGTGAGATTACGGTCTTACTTCCTCAAAATCTCCAGTACACAGAGGTATTGCTCACTTTGCGGATCACATGCAGCGAGGTATGATTAGAAAACCTAAGCGAAGGCTAGAGAATAGAAGCTGCAAGGATAGAATGGATGGAGGGGCTGCCATCACTACTTATAGCCTAATACACTTATTCCCCTTCTACCCCTAGATACAAGAGCGAAGCGGCCAACCCTAGGGGTATCCCGGTCCAACTCTGCGGAGTCTTGATCTGACGGCCATGCGCCTTCCTCATCCTTAGCTTCACCTCGACGCAAGCCTCAGGATGTCGCCGCGTGTCGTCCTATCGACCGCCGCGTCTTCCTCGCCGATAGCTTCGCCGCAACGCAAGCCTCTCGGCGCCGCCACGCGTCGACCGTCCTTTTGGACCTCCCCCCAGTTTTGTGGCTGAAACTGGGAAACCTGTCCTCCGACTAAATTTTGTGGCCCAAACTCAGAAACCCGCGAGCCCAGGTTTTGAGGCCCAAACCTGGAAACCGTCCACGCTGAGTTTTGAGGCCCAAACTCAGAAACCGGCCACCCCGAGTTTTGAGGCCCAAACTCGAAAACCGTCGAGGGTAGTTTTTAGAGGCTCAACTACCAAACCCGCGCCATAGAAAGGATGTGGTTCGCATACCCTGACCACCGACACCGATGCTGATGCATGTCCAGCCTCCACGCCGGGCACAACACATTCTCCTTCCTTCTCGGCCTCCCGCCAAGTGTCACGACGCCATCATTTTTCTCCCGACTCGGCTAATGCACCACACATCCCCCATGTGCTCTTGCTAGCCGATGCCACGTGCCAGCTACCACAGCTGGTCCTCCGGCCTCCTGGTCCGTCGGTCCAAGCCTCACGTTCGCCCTTCACCACTCCCGGTCCGTCGGCATGACACGTCTCTACTTGACCTTCACCTCGCCATTGACCACTGTCTCTGAGCCCCACACCTGCACATCAACACAGCCAAGAGACACATGTTGCCTGTTGACCGATCGCTCATCACTCAGGAAAGGAACCACAAGGGCACAAATCAACCTTGTGTTCACAAATGATCAAAGCTTTAGAAAAAGAGATGGCTAAAACAAAGAAATTGGAACATGAAAACTCATTTCTAAAGAACAAATGTGAACAACAAAAGCATCTACTTTATGTTACTACTTGTTCACATGAGGAGCTTAAATTGACTCATGAGGAACTTAGTGTTGCTCATGACAACTTGGTACAAGACCATGCTTTTCTCACTAAGAAGCTTTCTAATGAAGAAACTAAAACTAGTGAGAGCTCATCATTTGGGTCAAATGATCAATTGCAACATATGACTAACCCTTATGATGTAGGAAAGAAGCATGTATCCACCTCTTGCGATGAATTATTAGCTATGCCATGTACTTCACATATAGATGCTTGTTCTACTTCCATGTCTTGTGAGACTAACCTTTTGAAGGAGAACAATGAGCTCAAAAGTGAAGTGAAGAATTTGAGCAACAAGTTAGAGAGGTGTTACAACTCAAAAGTCACTGTCGAGCATATGTTGAACAACCAAAGAAGCTATGGTGATAAGAGTGGCATTGGCTTCAACAAGAGCAATGTCAAAGGCAAGAGATGGGGCAAGAGAAGACATGAAAGAGAGATGAAGAAGCAAGAACAAGAGAAGTTATCTCACTTCATGTGCTACAAATGCCATGAGATGGGACATCTCGCAAATGGTTGCCCTAACAAAGAAAAGCTCAAGTTGAAGAAACAAGAAGCGAGGCTCAAGCATGTCAAGTGCTTCAAGTGCCGCACTAGAGGACATCTCACCTCTATGTGCCCAACCAAGAAATCGGTGAAGCAACAAGAAAAGCCTCAACCAAAGCCACAAGTTGAGCAAAAAGAGAAGCCCCAAGATCAAATCAAGAACAACCATCATGATGGTGGCTTGATAAAGAAGAAGACAAGAAGGGGAGGTAGAAGACCAAGATCATCACTAGACCTCACCCAAGTCAAGTGATATAGTTGTGATAAATTGGGCCACCTAGGTTCGGGTTGTCTAAACAAGCTTGATAAGAAGGCTCAAGTAAACAAGAAGAAGCAAGGCAATGAGAAGCAACATATGAGCAAGGAAGAGAAGGCTCAATCAAAGAGAGTTTGCTACTCATGCCGGGAAAGGGGACACATGGCTAATTCATGTCCCCTAGGTAATACTTCTAAGCCCATTTCAATTGATGATAATATTGTGCTTAGAAAGGATGGTGATGGTACCTCATTGGTTGCTATTGCAAAACATCCCGCTAGTCATACTAAGGCGTTGCCAAAGTATGTTGCTCCTAACTTGAGAGGACCCAAACTAGTTTGGGTACCATCAAAAAGTGGATGATTGATTGTAGGTACCATTGGCATTGGAGACTTGATTCAATTGATTTCATATTGTTCATCATATGATTGAGTCAAGAAATGAAGCTTAGTGCACATACAAACCCAATGCCAAGTCAAAAGACATGAAGTCCAAAGCGTTGCAATATACAAGTGTTATGATCAAGTTGTGGTGATTTTATTGGTATTTCAAGGCTTGCAAATGATAGATAAAGAAGCTTGCTATTTGATGATCTTGAGCTAATAAGGTATATATCTAGTTGATCATATTCATTTGGGTGCATATGAGTTGATTGAATTGGATATATATGCATATGTTGCTTGCTATGAGATGTTTGAATGGATTTGATGCTTAGTGATCAAAATTGAGTTAGTTTGGATGAATATGTTCATGAGACTTCATTTAGTAAGTGATTTGAATGGATATATGTCTTGTGAGAGTGTTCAAACAAGTTTATCTCAAGTTTGATTCAAATTGAAGAGGAATAGCTCAAATGTTGAAATCTGTCCAATATTGCAAATCTGAGCTAACTGTGATGATAGCCATGTTTGAGTGATCAAATATACTTGGATTGGCTTGACATTTGGTACACATGCTCTACACTTATGGTATTAGTTGATGTAAAAATATCATGATAATTGGATAAGTGAAACTTTGGTTTTGGAGTGGATCTTATCAACACAAGTGCAGCAGTTTTCAGCATGTAGTAGTTGGGGAAGATGTGAAATCTGGTAGTAATATATAAGTTCAATGAAGCTCAAATTTTTGTGGCTACTAGAAGACTTAGTGAGGCATATCTCCACCAAATTTCATGGCAAATGGATCAATATATTGTGAGATATGATCAATTCATTGAAGATGAGAGAATCTGCTATAAAAGTGATAAGTTTTGGATAGATCACAAGTCACTTTGATTGAAAGGCCCTCAAGTTGGAAACATGTTGTTAACACTAGAATTTCGCACGCATAAGAAGATGACAAGAGGGCCCAGTTGGCAGTAAGGAGAGTATTCGGTAGACGTCCAAGCGGTCGATTAGTCCTCAGATTTTCGGCAAATGCCTGTTCAGTCGGATATCTTGCGAAGCGGTAACTTCATTCGGGAAACGAATGTGGCAAGTAAAGCCGGCTCGCACGAGAAGGAGCAAGATATTAAAGGACACCAGGAGGAAAATAGGGAAAGGACTCATATTTTCCTAGGTTTCATTATGTAAGTCGTAGTCATCTAGGACTCGTGTTTCGCCCAGGGTATAAATATAAACCCCCGGCCATTGTAAAACTGTTCACAACCATATCAATACAAACCGATCTCGTGCCACCTTCGAGTCATTAGTCGTATCGTCGAGTTCTTCGAGAGGAATCATCGATCTGTCGGCCTCCGTAAGTCCCGGCAACCTTGTTATCATGTCTAGTATCATGCGGTGGATTTAGATATGATGCAAGTAGTCTTGTTTGTTTTCAATTGTCGTGCGGCGGACCCTTGTTAGCGATCAAGAAGTCTTTGCTTATGCTTTGCCTATGGGTAGATACCGTGCGGCAGGCGTTTATTCATATGTTTAGCAAAAGCGAGATAGTTATCGGCTCTATTAGATTTGGCAAGATCTAGTAGATTCATCAAGTTATCATGTGTTGCATGTTTTAATTAATTTTGTAACACTCTTTTGCCCAATCTAGATTGATCTTTGTTCGGCCTTGCTTTACAAGTTTACTTGTTTTCCAATAATCGTATGATCATGATGGCCGAATCAAGTTCCAATCTAGGTTGTTACATGTTGTGGGTTCATGCATGTCAATCACGTTTGAGCTTTGATAAAACTAAGTATCGTGCGGCAGATGCAAGTTTTAGATTGGTTTAACCATGCTTGTTTGTATGTTCCTTCTTCATGGACCCCAACTCGGCTAGTTTGTCGGGCTTGGTTAAGCTTGCACGAGTAATGAATGTTTATAGATCTGTTCAGATATATACATGCTTTTAGCTTCTTATTGTTAGATTGTATCATGCAGTGGATTGATCTGACCGTAAGGAGTGGTGTAGACTTATAGCGAGTGTTAGCCTCGCTTGGGTTTGTGCTTGACGGGTTTATGAAGATTAGACGTGCGGCAGACTAGTTGGATTAACCTATGCATGTGTTGTTTGAATAGATTTATATTCACAAGTTACCTGTTTATTTTTCTTCATGTCTTGATGATGTTTGAGTAATTCTCATTTATTCAAGCATATCTTTTCCTACATGTGCATTCGGCAATCAATGTGTTTACATGCTTTCTTTTTATATTTGCCGAATGACTCTATAAACATGTTCAGCAGACAGCTTCTATAGCTGTATGCTGTTGTGAGTGGCTTCAGGGCCGTAAATATGGAACTGTCTGGTCTCATCCGGTACGTTCCAGTTTTATTCTCACAGTTTTATCCCTTGTTGGCTTTCAGGTCAAACCGACTGTCACGTCTCCGGATTTCAAACCGTCCGGGCACCCGATTGAAGCAACGCTTTTTCCGGCTTGCTGTGTGTGAGGCGCAACGTACCATATTTTGCGTCAACACACTTTTTGGCACGCCTGGTGGGACAGAATAGCCGATCCAAGTAGTTGGCTCTCAAAGCAATTTTTGAATGGATAATCCAATTGATGGAAGCGAAGGAAAGTTGGGACAAGGCTTCATGTCGGCTGATAAGTTAGAAGAAGTAAATATTGGTAATGAAGCTGAAACAAGACCGATATATGTCAGTACAAATTTGGATCTAGAGGATAGGTCAAAATTGATAAATCTTTTAAAGGAGTTCAAAGACTGTTTTGCATGGGATTACTGTTGACGCTCACTAAGTGCCATATTCTTAGCATCAACAAGGTCATATAACACAACACAAGGGCCTAAAATCAACCAAAAACCTTTTATAAACTAACGATTTCCACTTGTCCTTGAGTTTTATTTGAATATAGGAAATTGCAGGGTTTTTGAGCAAAATCACCAAATGGACCCACCAGGAAGCAAGCCCACTTGCCTGGGCTCACTTTGGGCCAAGGAGGGTTGGCGCCCGCCACCCCTAGCTGGCGGCCGCCAGGGGGGAGAAGCCCAAACTCCCCCCTGCCACGTCACTGATCCAGGGGAAGCACCTCACACTCATTGGCAGCCGTTGCTCACCTAAGTCGGTTCATCCAAGGGCTAAGAAGCAGCGTCACATGGATCATGGCCTAATTGCCCATGTGACGGTTATTGGACAACCCTAACCGACCCCAAACCGACTTGGAGGACCTCCTAGATGCCGTTGGTGAAGAGGCGGTGGATCCAAGGGCCAGGGGAGTGGCGCCCGCCACCCCTAGCTGGCGCCCGCCACCACACTCACCCCCCTGACCTAACCCTTGGTCCATAAGTACCCCCCTAGGTCCCTTAGGCTATAAATAGGACCCCCCGAGCTCATTTGTACTCAGACCTCACCTCATTAGTCCCACTCTCTTGTAAGCGAAGCTCTGGTGAAGGAACACTCTAGTTGAGAGACTTAGAGTGAGAGCGAGAGTGTAGAAGAGAAGAGCTGGAGTTATAATAGAGGATCTTCCAAGTCTCTGGTATAATTCCAAGTCTTCCTTCATTTATCTTAGTGTTCTTCTACTTTCAGCATTTACTTTAAGTTCTTTACTTATTGTTCTTGTTGAGTGCTTTCGATCATAGATAACTTAGTATTTAGTTTATATCTAGTTTGGGTTCTTCGCTGAGTAATCAGTGCTCTAGTTTTGGACGCAAGATTAGAGTAGTATATATTAGTGTAAGCGCGGTGCTTAGACTAGTTATACCTTAGTTTGTGGCTAGCCCCCCGGATAGCTGTGGTAGCAAACAGGTGGTGACAGCCCTGGGAGCCTTGAATTCCACCACGTAGTTGGGTTAGTTCTTAAATCATAAACCTCGTTGTGCACGTCTGAGGTAAATAGTCCAGAGGGTGTGTACGGTTCGAACAACTAGATAGAACCTTTATTGCTAAGTTAGTTGTGATCGTAAGTGTGTAGGAAAACATTAATCTATTCATCGGCCAGACCCCGCCGATTTAGGTTAGTAATAGTTAGTCTTTCTTTTCTTTTTAGTAGTAGTAGACACCAACCTCCCATTCACACATTTCGATCAACCCTGCTAGAATCACTAGTTGTTCATAGCGGTCCTAGTGTCAGTTCTACCGTAGTAGCTTCCCTGTGGAAATAAATACGATACTCGGTTACTCCCGGGTGAAGTGCTACAATAGACTTATTCTATGCGCTTGCGGAACCTACCAATAGTCATACGAATAGTTAGTTATACTTCTTACATTAAGAAGTATCAATAAACCTTTCTGCCGCCGTTGCCAGGGATAGATTCCATAGTCTACTCCTAGTGACGACGTTAGCAAGAGTCAACAATTACACGGAGATGCCCTGATTAGATCGCTCCATTGTTGAACATCGACTACCAATCAAACCTGGGTATCGCCCCTACAAGCAACCTCCTCGGAAGATTTTTAAGGAAGAAGTACTGGCCGACGTGAAAAAAGAAATTGAGAGATTATTGAAAGCAAATTTCATTCGGCCATGTAGATATGCAGACTGGATTTCGAGTATAGTTCCAGTATATAAAAAGAATGGAAAGATGAGGGTTTGCATTGATTTTAGTGATCTCAATAAAGCTACTCCAATGGATAGTTACCCGATGCCGGTTGCCGAGTTGCTAGTTGACGCAGCAGTTGATTACGATGTCATCAGCTTTATGGATGGTAATGCTGGATACAATCAAATCTTTATGGCAGTGGAAGATATCTCAAAGACAACTTTTAGATGTCCTGGTCATATTGGTTTGTTTGAATGGGTTGTTATGACATTTGGATTAAAGAATGTCGGCGCAACTTATCAAAGAGCTATGAATTACATCTTCCATGAATTGATCGGCAAGATCGTACAAATTTATATTGATGATGTGGTCGTGAAATCTAGGAATCATGAAGAACATTTGGTTGATTTGAGGAAGACTTTGGAATGCACAAGGAAGCATGGTTTGAGGATGAATCCAAACAAATGTGCTTTTGGAGTTTCGGCAGGAGAGTTTTTGGGGTTTCTGATCCATAAAGGAAGAATTGAAGTCGGAAAGCAAAGCATGGAGGCAATAGACAAAGTTGTCCCTCCAACCAACCTCACAGAGTTGCGATCGTTACTTGGCAAGATTAATTTTGTAAGGAGGTTCATATCTGGTTTATCGAAAAGGGTTCTGCCCTTTTCTCCGTTGCTGAAGCTTAAGAAAGATCAAAAATTCATATGGGGTGACGTACAACAGAAAGCTTTTGATGAAATTAAAGAATATATGAAGGCACAACCAGTATTGATACCTCCTCAGCTTGGTAAACCTTTCAAGTTGTACGTGGCGGCTGATAGACTGACAATAGGATCGGCTCTTATGCAATAATTTGATGGAAAAGAAAGAGTAATAGCTTACCTTAGCCGAAAACTGTTAGACCCAGAGACGAGATATTCGGCTACGGAGAAACTTTGTTTATGTGTGTATTACTCGTGCACCAAGTTCTGGCATTACTTATTAAATGCCGAATGCGTAATAGTTTCTGAATTTGATGTAGTAAAGCATATGCTAGCAATGCCTATTCTAAATGGAAGGATCGGCAAGTGGATTTTAGCACTGTCGGAGTTTGATTTAAGGTACGAATCGGCAAAGGCAGTAAAAGGTCAAGTTATTGCCGATTTTATTACTCATCATCGTGGACCTTCTGCTAATATGATAAATATTGCACCTTGGACATTGTTTTTCGATGGCTCATCTTGTAGTAAAGGTGGTGGTGTCGGTATTTTCTTGGTTTCCCCATGGGGATTGACTTTCAAATATGCTATCCCCATTGAGTTTTATGTTACCAACAACCAAGCAGAGTATGAAGCCTTACTCAGAGGACTTCGGCTTCTTGTGGAAATAAAAGCTATTGCTGTTGAGATCTTTGGGGATTCTGAGTTAGTCATCAACCAATTAATTGGTCAATATGAATGTAAAAGTGACATATTGAGAGAATATTATGAAGAATGTCAAGAGCTTTTGAAATGTTTCCAGATGGCGACTTTACATCATATCCCTAGGGGGCATAATGAAGAAGCAAATAAATTAGCTCAAGCCGCTTCAGGATATCGGGAGGATCAAGAAGTTCTTGCTTTGGATGAAGGTCGTATGGTTGATGATTGGAGAAAAGAAATTACCGATTACTTAAAAAATCTATCACAAAAGGTTTCCTAAAAGCTCAGGTATAAAGCTATCAAGTTTACACTTCTTGACGATCAGTTGTACTATAAATCTATAGATGGGGTGCTCCTGAAGTGTCTAAGTCAAGAGGAAGCCAGGAAGCTGATGTATGAAGTGCATGAAGGATTGTGCGGTGCGCATCAATCGGCTTACCGAATGAAATGGATAATAAGAAGGACTGGTTATTTTTGGCCAACTATGCTCGAGGAGTGTTTTGAATATTATAAAGGATGTCAAGACTGTCAAAGATTCGGAAATATTCAAAGAGTTCCAGCATCGGCTATGAATCCAATTATCAAGCCGCGGCCGTTTAGAGGATGGGCCATAGATTTGATTGGTCAAATTCATCCTCCTTCTAGCAAAGGACATAAATTCATACTATTGGCTACAGATTACTTTACCAAATGGGTTGAGGTTGTACCTTTGAAGAATGTTACCTCAGAAAACATGATCAATTTTGTTAAGGAGCATATAGTTCACAGATTCGGGATCCCTCAAACTATAACAACGGATCAAGAGACCCAGTTTACATCATCCAAATTTTGTGATTTTGCTGAAGAAATGGGGATCAAGTTGTGTAATTCTTCTCCTTATTATGCACAAGCTAATGGTCAAGCCGAAGCATCAAATAAGATTACGATTAAGATTATCCAAAAAAGGATTGATGAAAAGCCGAAGAAGTGGCATTTAGTTCTTAATGAGGCATTATGGGCTTACCGAATGGCATGTCATGGGTCTATTCAAGTATCTCCCTACGAGTTGGTTTATGGACATTGTGTTGTGTTGCCATGGGAGTTACAATCGAGTTCAAGACGAGTTACATTGCCGAGTGAGCTAAAGAAAGAAGATTATAAAAGTTTAATGATGGACGAACTGGAAGATTTGCACTTGATTCGTCTTAAGGCATTAGAGAATATAGAGAAGAACAAATTGCGTGTTGCCAAGTATTACAATAAAAGAGTCAAGGAAAAGCATTTTGAAGAAGGGGATTTAGTTTGGAAGGTTGTATTGCCGATCGGGATGAAAGACAAAGCATTCGGTAAATGGTCTCCAAATTGGAAGGTCCTTTTCGAATAGTAAGACATGTGCCTGGCAATGCATATATTTTGAAGACCTTGCTGGGAGAGGGGTTTTCTAGAGCTATCAATGGGAGATTTCTTAAGAAGTTTCATCCCAGCAAGGAAGTCGGTACATGAGTAGATTTAAAAATTGTATGCAATAAATTAGCCGATGAGAAGCATCGCCTTTAGCAGAAAAAAATGCTCCAGGAGTTTGTGGAACAACCGACATGACATGTGTCGCCTTTAGAGCAAAATACTAATCTAACCGATTGGGGATAATATCATATGGGAATTCTGCTTTCGAAAATTCAGAGAAGAAGAAACAAGAATAATAAACAAGTGTTTCACAGATGCAGATGTTTCACGGAAGGGAGCAGTTTTATTACAGAGAATTCCTGAGTACAAACTATTCATCAAACAACCTGTTCAAGATAGATTGAGCGTCAGAAGCCTGGGCGAGTACGGTCGCATGATCTTCATAACTTTCCAGGAGATCTTCGACATCCTCTGGAAGCTCACCACCATAGAAGCCGGTCGGCATAGCGGAGAAATCCTCGCGTGTCTGGGTGGACATCGCCGCTAGCCCTAAGGCAACGCCATGGTGTACGCCGTGAATGGCGATTTGATCGACACGACCGTCCGCGTCATCAAGGCGTGCCTCCACAGTTTCCCCCTGGGCGTTCACCTTGTCGGCCACTCTGGTTGCTGCGATCTTCAGGCAGTCAATCTCTGCAGACAATGCTGGATAGGAAAAGGCATACATCAGACAAACAAGTTCAATTAGAAGAAGGGGAATCGGGCGAGAATTTCACTGACCTGTGATTGCATCGCAGAGTTGCTTCCACTGATCCTCCCAGTCGAGCTGGTAGATGTCGTACTGTTTGGAGACCTCGCTCAGCTCCTCTCGGGCCTTGTCCCTTTCCTCCTTGAAGCGGCAGGCGTCGCGATGGTTCCACCAGTCGGAGTAGTAGGAATCCGAGGAGGAGTCCGAGGGGTCGGATGAGCTGGAAGACCTAGATGATGGAGTTCGTGGCTGGGGAAGAAGATGGCTTTGACTGGTGGAGATGAATCTTATCCTAGAAAGTAAGGAGAAAGTCGAAGTCAAAACAATGGATGAACAGGGAAATAGAAGTTGCAAGGGGGCAGAGTAACTGATTCTTACCCATGGCGCCGACGCTGCGGTGCTCTGCTGCCCTCTGCTTCTCCTCCAGCGGGTCGCTTGCCGCGGTCGTCGCCGTTCGCCATTGCTACAAGAGCTAGGGTTCTTTCTTCCGAGTTGAATCGACAAGAGGAAGTGAAGAGGCGGAGGCAAGGATGCGTGATTGCATGTGCCAGTCGAAGTTGCGGAAAGGATTTATTTATAAGCCGAAAAAGTAGTCATGGCGAGTTCCACGGAGTAGTGGGGCAAGAATGCCAAGCGATGAAGTAGGGTTTTTCCCTCTCGATTGGGCCGTTATTGGACTGGGCCAGGCTCGGTTAAGACAAACACCGCTCGGTTACCTTCTTAGTTCTTTGAGTCAAGGTTTGTTCGGCTGTTAGAAAATAAAGGCAGTCGGCTATATCTCAATACGGAAGACTTAACGAAAAAGGATCGATTGCATTTTCAGACGAATGAAAGCATGGGAGCACAAAGATAGTTTTACGAAGACAAAGTATATTACATTTGGATTGTTACAAGATCAATGCCTACTCATTCAAAAGCTGATTAATCGCCTTTATAGCCTCGGCTCTGATTCGGCTAACATTATCTAGCACTTTTTGGTCTTCACCTTCAGAGCTCTGGATTTTGGACAGCTTGGCTTTGATTTGCTGATCTTCTTTAAGGGCCGAAGTTATCTTTAATGAGGCTGCTTCTATGTTCTTCGGCAAATCAGCTATACGTGAAGGACCGAGAATGCAATAGCAAGGCGACCAGAGGGGGGGTGAATGGGAGCCACAAAAATTTCTCTCGAAACTTTGGCCGATTGTCCCAAAATCAACCCCCGAAAGCTACGACCGAGAACGTGATGCCCACGACCCTTGGAAGAGGGTGGATGATCCCTAGGATCACAGCGAGGCACCACAAAGCGATAGCGAACCAAACACCAAAAGCACCGGCACAAGTTTGCCCCTTGAAAACAAAGTCTCGAACGTAGATCGGAGGCTACGTCGAGAAATCCCCAAATACCGATGCTAACAAGTAGCAAAGATACTTAGAGATGTTTCTTGGTTAACTATAGGGCCAAACGAGAAGTCCGAAAACCAAGCGAAAAAGTCGGGAGACCAAATGCACTGAAAAGCACTAGTTTGCGAGTTCCCAGACTGTCCGCGGGTACGGTCCCGGACTGTCCGCGGTATAGCCGGACTGTCCGCGAGCAAGGGGCGGACTGTCCGCCGGTCAAATGACCAAAACAGCAAGGTTGCTGAAGTCCCCTGCTCAAGTCCCGGACTGTCCGCGAAAACCAACGGCGGACTATCCGCCGGTCAAGGAACAGTAAAGCACTCGAAGAACACAGCCACTGATCTGGCGTTTCCCCGATGCGCGGACTGTCCGCGGGCACACTGGCGGACTGTCCGCGAGTGTCCAGAAAGGGAGATTTTGGTCGCCCTCAACTCAAATCTTCTCCAAATCGATTCAAACCAAAATCCCTTGATCCCAAACTTGGAGAGGATGATCAGGAGGTAGTTAGGAGACTATCCCCAAGAAATCATCCGCTCAAATCAACTCAAACACCAGGAAATCGAAGGGGAAGGTGTATGAACCGAAAAAGCGCCACGAAAACAAAATCGACCCGATCTACTTGTTCATGAGGAGTTAGATGAATTCCTTTGGTCGAAATGACCTCCTCACTATAAAGAACAAGATGATTCAAGTGGATTTCGAAAAGACGCAGTATAGAGAGAGATCGAGTGACGGGAAAATCGCGGAGAAACGAAGAACGCAAAGAACACGAACCAAAACGCGAATCAACACATCGATTTGCAACCGTGTGGCTACCACACGCTACAACAGTGAGATTACGGTCTCACTTCCTCAAAATCTCCAGTACACAGAGGTATGGTTCTCTGCGGATCTCAGCTAGCTACAGCAGGGGATTGGGAGAGCAGGAAACCCTAGAAGCAAAGAGCAAATGACTGAGATGGAATGGGAGGAGGGTGTCTCCCTCTACTTATCCTAATTCAAATTCCTACTCTACCCCTCACTAATTACAGAGCGAACTAGCTAAACCCTAGGGTTATTATGGACCAACTCGTGGTAGGTGGTGATCCGACGGCCACGCCCGCACAACTGGTAGCGTTGCCTCGACGCAACCACACCGATTGCCGCCACGTGCCGTCACCGCTCTGCTTGTCCTTTTCCTGGACGTCGCACCCCCGGTTTTGTGGACCAAACCGGGAAACCAGCCTTCACAGCTATCCCCCGGTTTTGAGGCCCAAACCGGGAAACCAGCCGACCATCGCCTGAGTTTTGTGGCCCAAACTCAGCAAACCCGCAGCACCCAGGTTTTGAGGCCCAAACCTGGAAACCGTCCTTAGCCCGACTTTTGTGGCCCAAACTCGGAAACCAACAGCGTCCAGGTTTTGAGGCCCAAACCTGGAAACCGTCCACTCGGTGGTTTTTCTGTGGCTCAACCACAAAACCGAGCCGTAGAGGGGATGCACCGCTCGTGCACCCCGTCCACCGACACGTGTCCCCAGGTCCTCGACCCGAGCAACACCGTGACCGCAAGTCTTCGCTCGTCGCTGTCCCAGGCTGTCAGCCACCACAACTGATCCTCAGGCCACCGGTCCCTCAGTCCAAGCCTCACGTCTGCCCTTCGCCACTCTCGGTCCATCGGCGCGGCACGTCTCTACTTGACCTTCACCTTGTCTTCGATCACTGTATCCGTGCTCGACACCTGCACAACACAAGCCAAAGAACATGTGCATCATCCCAGTTGACAATCACTCATCACTCAGAGACTCGGCATACACCCATGTATCCACAATCTCCCCCTTGATGAGTGCATTGTCAACTACCAACACAAATCATAATGAAGGCAGAAGAAGGGCGGAAGAAAGAGAGAGAACTCGACCAAATGACCCAAAAGCATAGCAAAGCCAAAGAAGGTCAAGTGGAAAGAGCAAAACAACTTGGTCCCCAAAGACATGGGCAACGGCTCGACGCAACCAAGCAAAGCAAAGCTAGCCCTCAAGAAGAGGTAGAACAGGCTCAACACCGCTAGTAGAAAAGCTCGAAACCAATTGTTACCAGCTTAAGAAAAAGAGAGCTCGACGCCAATTGAAAATCTGAAAGGCGAATGCTAGTCCCTCAAGAGAGAGGCAAAGGCTCAACACAACTAGCAAAAACGCTCCGAACCAATTGGAAATTTCAAAACTCGTCACGAGCAAACTCCCCCTCAAATAGTGCACACAATCAGGAAAACTCTCAGTTGAACACCCAGAGAGCATATGATTTGCAATATCCCCCCCTTAGTTGACAATGCACTAATCAAGTAAAAATTCTCCCCCTTAGAAAATGCATATGAGTCAAAATGCAAGTTAGTAGCTTCAGGAATATAGTCAAGAGAATGCCAAGATGCTCTACACAGTTCTGTTCCGATGACTTAACAACATCCAAGCAAGCTAGCAAAGGCTCAAACTGATCACTAAATACGAAATATGAACATATGAGCAAAAAGAGCAGTTTTAGCCAAAAAGGTAGTCACCATCAAAATAGCACTAAACATGTATAGACAGGAATCCGAATAAGTGCTAAACATGTATGCAAGGTGAACTACCCCTAGCAAAGTTGAATCATCATGCTATAGAGTGAAACATACACTTGTGATTTCAAATTTAATCGGAGTTGCAGCGGTGAAATTACACAAGTTCAGAATTTAGCATGTGAATGCGAGAGGTTGAAAGCTTGTCATTGCCTAACTTTTCAAACGAGCTAAGCCTATGCATATGCAATCAGAAGCTTAAAGCATCGGTTTCGGTCATACCCTACACGGCTCAAGTTTAACTCAAGGTGCAATGAGAAACAGTCTCGATACCGTGATGTGTTGACAAGCGATCCCATCTCGATCTTTTCAAATCACTTAAAACTTGGTTCAGATTTTAAACAGAATATGAACAGACCAAGCAAGTGAATGACTCAAAACTAGAGACATAGCAACCTAGCATATATAAAAAGCACGAGTGAATTCAACACATCCTACACATGCTAGTTGCATATCTCAATGGTGAACAATTTTCAGATTTTGAGTTCCTTAAGCAGGTTCACCATTCAAAAATAGCTCAGCTCACAACATGTATTAGTGATCAGAAAGAGCATAAGCTACAGCATCATTAGAAAGCATCGGAGCAAATATTATACAGAGCATAGTTACATTCTAGAGATTATATACATGAAGCTCAGAATGTAAAAGCGTATGCTGAAATGCATAAGACTAAACTTAAAAGAAAACAAGACAAACAAAAAAAAATCAGTCTATGATACAAGAACCAAAATGTTTCCCCCATCTAAAAGGGGAAACACACACCAAGCTCACCCCTCAACCGATTAAAAGTTGATTTGTCCAAAGGCTTGGTGAGGATATCAGCCAACTGATGATGAGTATCGACATGACGAAGGTCGATATCACCCTTCTCATAATGGTCTCGTAGAAAATGCAAGCGCACATCAATGTGTTTGGTCTTCGAGTGAAGCACGGGGTTCTTAGCAACGCTAATCGCACTCGTGCTGTCACAAAGCAAAGGCACGCGAGAAAAGCTCAGACCAAAATCACGCAAAGTGGCCTTCATCCAAAGCAACTGAGAACAGCAGCTAGCCGCAGCAACATATTTAGCCTCTGTGGTAGACTGGGCGACACTAGACTGCTTGCGAGAAGACCACAATACAAGAGAAGAACCAATAAACTGGCAAGTCCCAGATGTGGACTTGCGCTCAACTCGGCAACCAGCAAAATCGGCATCGGAATAACCACAAAGGGAGAGGGTGGAGGAAGCTGAATACCAAATCCCGAACTCAGGTGTGAAACGAAGGTACCTCATAATGTGCTTCACCGCCTGTCGGTGAGAAGTGCGCGGCGACGCCTGAAAGCGCGCGCACAGACACACCGCGAACTGGATCTCCGGGCGTGTCGCCGTCAGGTAGAGCAGCGACCCGATCATGCTTCGGTACTCCTTCTGGTCCACAGCTTCTCCATCCTTGTCCGCATCCAGGGCCGTCGTGGTCGACATGGGTGTTGGAAGAGGCTTGGCCTCACCCATATCGAACCTCTTTAGCAAGTCTTTGGTGTACTTGCCCTGGTGCACAAACGTCCCTTCTCGGGATTGCTTAATTTGCAACCCAAGAAAGAATGTCAGCTCGCCCATCATACTCATCTCAAACTCTCTGCTCATAGTATCTGCAAACTTGGCAACCAAAGCGTGAGAAGAACCACCGAAAATGATATCATCCACGTAAATCTGGACCAAGAGAGTGTCTTTGCCTTGCTTGAGGAGAAAGAGCGTTTTATCCACACATCCCATTTTAAAACCCTTAGCAAGCAAAAAGGTTTTCAACCTATCATACTGTGACGTAACGGCCCTAATCCCATGGCCCACTGATCACTATCAACCACTGACAGTCGATCCGTACAGCCAAGAGATTAAGACCGGGTTCGCCACTGGGCTACATCAGTGCCCGATGTCCGCAGGATCATCTCACAATTCAGTTACAATCTCTTGAACATTTTGACAAAAACATCGGAGTAAATAGCGGAAGACTTAAATAACAATAGTTTTACAAACCAGTGTTCAACATAAACTTAAAGTGAAATTATTACAGACCATAGTTCAAATAGAGTTGGCAGGGTAGCAGATGACAACAACTAAAAGATAAAGATACATCACCCAGCCCGAGGGTGAATAATCACTCATCGGCCTCATCGGCCTCTTCCTGAACAACAGTCACACAGCAGGGTCCGAGGCATACTGAGGAGTCTGCCATACCTGCAACATGGGTAAAATAACCCTGAGTACAAAGGTACTCAACAAGACTTACCCGACTAAAGAAAAGGGAGAAGACTCAGGAATGCAGGCTTAGGGTAGTCAAGGTAAGGCTTAAGCAAGTTCAAGTATTTTGCAGAAAAGCATTTTTGGTAAACCTCATTTTTATTTTGAAAGGTTCGGTATTCCTTGTTCCATCATAATCATTCATGATTCATTTTATATTTCAAAACAGACCTAGTTGAGAACCACTCCCTGTTGACAGTCAGTGACTAAGTCTCCATAACCGAGGAGCAGCGTTAATCCGGATAAATAATACTCAGCTGAGGGTCCCTATCCACACTGCATATGTAGCACCAAAGCTTGCATATGCCAACTCGTCTACCACGATTCCTCCAAGATTGGGCCCGGTCCTACGCCACCCGGAAGCACAGTACACCACTCCAATCCGGGCCTCTAACCCACGTGGGTACATGCTACTTCCGCCATCTCTCCACTCCCAGTGCGCGGTTGTCGGTCCAATCAAGGATTCCTCGGAGCCGAAGCTTTCCGTAGTATGTGAATAGTTGCAAGTCTTAGTCAAACAGGCCCCCATACAGGTGGTCCCTAAATTTTCCAGCCAGCGACAAGCACCTCGGGACTCTAACCCAAGAGTACAGGTCCTGTCAGTTTTTCAACCCTGTCCCGGTCGGTGTCAACTGTTGAGTCCCGGACTACAACATGACGGCACCGTACGCAAGGACAACCTCTCCTTCCCATTGACTAGGTGCGGATCAGATACTTAGCCAATGGTGGGAGTAAACCAGAAATTCCCATAAATATTCTTAAAGTGATCACACTCTTGAACTTGGCATTTTTATTGCAAATCTATCATATAGCATTGCTAAGCATTTTTCAAATAGTTTTTGAAAAGCAGGTATCGGGTGTATCATTGGTCAAGGTAGATAATGCATCAGATAGGATTTCACTCAACTCCTATCAACCTAATGCAATAATTTAACTCAAAACATTTAAAGAAAGCATTTATAAAAGCAAGGTAGGGTTAAATGCACCGGGGCTTGCCTTGGATGGCAATAAGAGCAGAGTCGGGGTAGGTATAAGCGTCGGAGCTTGGGGTTGCCTCGGGGACAGATCCTTCGGCGGCTACCTCGACTTCAGGGCCTTCTTCGTCAACTATACGGATGCAATGATGAATGCTCATGAGAATGATGACATGGACTTCAGGTGCAAGACAAAACCACAGATTCAAGATTACTCTAAGGCAAGGCATAATCGAAATCTAGGTTGAGCATAAAAGTTAGCCATTTCTTCCTTAAGCAAAATTGATTAAACTAGACTTTATCATAACTATCCTAACATCAATCAAACATAGCATCACAAACATCATAGACCAAAGGGTAGGGGTCTATGAACATCAAGCAATCCCAAAAGTCACATCACAGGTCAATCAACGCTAACCCTAATCACCCTTTTCTATTTTTCTTAATTATTTAAAAAGGTCATTTTATGAAGGTGCTCCAAAAATTACCAAATTAATCACACAAGTTAATTAGAGTACAACTATATGGCAAAACAAATTTCATAATTTTTGGAGGTCATTAAGGTGCTCAATTAAATCTAGACATTTAATTAACAAAAGGCACTATTCCTTAATTAAAATAAAGCTCAAAAATCAACTTGTTCCAAATGACTTCAAAATTTCACCAGAGACTTGTCATGGCATAACTAGCTCACAAAAAGTGATCTCATAAATTTTGGAGTTATAAAACATTTTCTAAAAATCCAAAACCATCATTTATTAATTAAAAGGGAGATTTTTCATTTTCAAATTTGTGCAGAAAAGTCAAGTTTCATATTTTTATAAAATACTTCAGAGCATAAAGAGTCTACCACAAAAATTTCAGAATTTTTGGATCAACACAGAAAATCACACAAAAATATGAAATCTCAGCACTATTCACATGTATGAGAAAAATAGAAAAGAGCACTGTTCTTCTCCCTCGCTCACCGGCGGCCGGCCGACGGCGGCGGCGCTGCTGCGCCGGCCACTGCGGGCTCTCCGCGGCGAAACCGAGGGTAGGGACGGCATCAGGAGCTCACCGTGAGTCGATTAAGCGGCTCGGCGAGGGAAGGGGATGAACGGAGGGAGGTGGTCGACGGTGGCCGGCGGAAAGCTCACGGCGGCGATCGTCGTCCCGATGATCCTGCGCGATACAAGTGACCGCAAGGGGTCTGTCAGAGGCGCAAAGGAGCAAGGAAGGTGATGCGGGGGTCGGAGGGAGATGATCAAGGCCGGAGAGGGAGTATTTCACGATCCCGACCTCGACGGGCTTCTCGCCGGAGATGGGAACGGCGAGTTACGCCGGGCAACCAGGGACGGTAGAGACCAAATTGAGGGGTGGTGAAGCTGCACAAGGACACGGCGGAGCTCCTGAGCTAGATGGTTGAGCTCGGGAGGCGCTGGTGTGAGCTGGCGACGGTGGCGGAGGCGGTGAGGGCTTCGGCTCACCGGCGGGGAGGTTTTATAGGCGCGCTCGGGGGCGGAGAGGTGTCACGGGCAGGCGGGTAAGCTTCACGGAGGCGTGCGCACTCGATTGTGCGCTGGCAGCAGGGTTGACGCGCGCTCGGGGCCTGGGCGTGAGCTCGCCGACGTTGAACACGCGGCGGCGGTGTCGGGGAGCAGTGGGGGACGGGTGCGAGGGTCAGCGGTTGCGCGTGCGGGTGCGGCGTGCTGTCGCGGTTGCAGGCGGCTGGTCGGGAGCAGGCGGACAGCAGCCAGGCGCGTGGCGCACGCGGCGACGGCGAGGCGGCCATGGCCGGACCCCCCCCCCCCCTACCGGAGAAGATGAACAGGGTCTAGGCTAGGGTTTGACTTTTGGCTGGTTTCTGTATTTTGCAAAATACTTCAAAAACTTGAACTGAGCGACAAAAACTCAAAACACCAAAGTTGCTCAGAAAAACGAGATCTACAACTTTGCTATTATACACTTTTCCAGAAACTCATTAGTTTTTGAACTCATTTTGAAAACTGAAAAGGGGACAAAAACTGGAGTTTGATTGAATTTGAAATAACTCAAAACTTTGTACTGCAACTTGAAAATTTGTAAATACCAAAGTTGTTTCTCTTTGACAGATCTACAACTTTGCTTTTTGGACCAATCCCAAATTTTGAATAATTTTTGAATCACAACAAGAGGGATAAAATCCAGGATTTGGAAATCAGGGTTTTGCAAAGAGTTTTGAAATCAAATTCTGATTTTTGAACTTTGGCCAACACAACAACACTTCAAGACACCAAAGGAATAAGAATTACACAAAGCTAATCACAGAGATGAAATTACCATTTTGCCCTAGTAGAGAGAAGTGGGCTAAATAGGGTTTTTGCAATAGAGATAAATCACATAAAATGATACACTTAGCAAAATGCATACACATGAAATCATGATCAAGATGCTTAATGATGATATGTCAAGTTAATTACATGCTAAACACCAGAGGTGTTACAGCCTCCCCCCCTTAAAGAAATCTCGCCCCGAGATTCCACGTCTTACAAAAGGACAAAGAAGGGATAAAGGCAAAACTTTACATTGACAGAGATTCGAGAAAGTCGGGGTGGTTCTTTGCTAAGAAGTCTTCAGATTCCCAAGTAGCTTCTTCTTCAGAGTGCTGGTTCCACTGGATTTTGTACCATCTTGTGGTGGTTCTTCGGGTAACGCGATCCTTGTGGTCCAACACGCGAACTGGGTATTCTGAGTAGGACAGATCAGGCTCTAGCTCGACACCTTCAACTTCCACGACATGTTCTGGTACTCTGAGACACTTCTTGAGTTGGGAGACATGGAAAACATTGTGGACAGCGGAGAGATGATCAGGCAACTTCAGCTTGTAAGCTACCTTGCCACAACATTCCAAAATCTCAAACGGACCAATGTAGCGAGGTGCTAACTTTCCTTTGACTCCAAAACGAGTGACTCCTTTGGTTGGTGAGACCTTGAGATATACATAATCTCCAACTTGAAACTTCAAAGGTCGACGTCTCTTGTCTGCGTAGCTCTTCTGTCGAGATTGGGCAATCTTCATATTTTCCTGTATCTGCTTGACTTTCTCTTCCATATCTTTAACCAGGTCAACTCCGAAGAATTCTCTTTCTCCGGGCTCAGACCAACTGAGGGGTGTACGACAACGACGACCGTACAGTGCTTCAAAGGGTGCCATTTTGATGCTCTCTTGGTAGCTGTTATTATACGAGAACTCTGCCAAAGGCAAACAGTCATCCCAAGTATCTGCGAAGGTAAGAATACAGGCTCTCAACATGTCTTCCAGCACTTGGTTGACTCGCTCTGTTTGTCCATCAGTTTGAGGATGATAAGCTGTACTATGCAAGAGCTTGGTTCCAAGTGAGGCATGGAACGCTTTCCAAAACTTAGCGACAAACTGGGTACCACGGTCAGAGACAATGCTCTTGGGTATGCCATGAAGCTTCACTATGTTGTTCTTGTACAAGGTGGCATACATGGGGACAGTGTAACTGGTCTTGACTGGCAAAAAGTGAGCTTGCTTAGTGAGTCGGTCCACGATTACCCAAATGGAATCAAAACCTTTCTGGGTTCTGGGTAGTCCATTAACAAAATCCATACTAATGTCGTCCCATTTCCAAGCGGGTACTGACAAAGGTTGCAATTCTCCTCCAGGCTTCATGTGTACTGCCTTGACTCTTTGGCAGGTATCACACTGAGCGACATACCGAGTAATCTCAATCTTCATTTTAGTCCACCAGAATCTCTGCTTTAAGTCTTGGTACATCTTATTACTGCCGGGGTGAATAGAGAATCTGGTCAAGTGTGCTTCATCAAGGATTAACTGTCTCAATTCAGGCACCTTGGGAACGACTAGACGGTTCTTGAACCAAACAACTCCTACATCATCGATCCTGAAACAATCAGTCTTTCCAGTCTGGACCTTTTCGATGACGTGCTTGATTCCAGGGTTATCCTTCTGAGCAGCAATGACTTGATCCTTGATGGATGTTTCTATGCTGACATTATTCAGGCTTCCTTGCGGGATCATTTCGATACCCATCCTTTCAAGTTCATGGCACAAGGAAAGATCATAGGGCTTTGTCGTCAGACAGTTGCAGTGTGACTTGCGACTGAGGGCATCGGCAACTACATTTGCCTTACCAGGATGGTAATGTACCTTGAGATCATAATCTTTAATCAGCTCAAGCCATCTTCTCTGCCTCATATTCAATTCTTCTTGAGTGAATATATACTTTAGGCTCTTGTGATCCGTATACATATTGCAGGTACTGCCTAACAGATAGTGACGCCAAATCTTCAAGGCATGCACGACTGCTGCTAGCTCAAGATCATGGGTGGGGTAGTTTTCCTCATGTCGCTTAAGCTGTCGTGAGGCATAAGCGATTACTCGTCCTTCTTGCATCAAAACACAGCCCAAACCAGTACCAGATGCATCACAGTATATATCGAAGGGTTTCTCGATATCTGGTTGAGCTAGGACTGGTGAGGTAGTTAGCAGTTTCTTCAAGGCTTGAAAGGCTTGCTCACAGGCTGGTGACCAAACGAAATCCACGGAATTCTTCAACAACTCTGTGATAGGCTTGGCGACTCTGGAGAAATCTGGGATGAATCGACGATAGTATCCAGCCATTCCCATGAAGCTGCGAACTTCGCGGACAGTGGTAGGTGGCTTCCAATCCAAGATATCTGCCACTTTTTCAGGGTCAACTGACACACCTTCAGCGGACAGGACATGACCAAGGAATTGAATTTGATCTAGCCAGAATTCGCATTTACTGAACTTGGCATACAGCTGGTGATCTCTGAGACGAGAGAGAACGATTCGAAGATGCTTGGCGTGATCTTCAGGAGTTCTTGAATAGACAAGGATGTCGTCAATGAACACGACTACAAATTTATCGAGCTCTGGCATGAACACAGAGTTCATGAGATACATGAAATGAGCGGGGGCATTGGTCAAGCCAAAGGACATGACCAAATACTCATAGAGGCCGTATCTGGTGGTGAAAGCTGTTTTAGGAATGTCTTCTGGACGGATTTTTATCTGGTGGTAGCCAGATCTGAGATCAATTTTGGAGAACACTCTGGCTCCAGATAACTGGTCAAAAAGGAGGTCAATGCGGGGCAAGGGATATTTATTTTTGATGGTGACCTCGTTGAGCGGGCGATAGTCAACGCACAGACGAAGACTTTTGTCCTTCTTTTTCACAAAAATAGCAGGACAGCCCCAAGGAGATGAACTTGGGCGAATGAGACCCTTGTCCAATAGCTCTTGCAATTGGATCTTCAGCTCTGCCAACTCTCTGGGAGGCATTCGATAAGCTCTGCGGGATATAGGAGCAGTCCCGGGCTTTAGCTCTATGGCAAACTCAACATCACGGTCAGGAGGCAGACCGGGTAGATCTTCTGGAAAGACATCAGGGAACTCACAGACCACGGGAATATCCCTGACTTCCGGAACACAGGCGGTATTCAACTGGGTGGTTGCTGGTTTTTGAGGCATAGGAAGTTGGAGAAGGAGTTTGGAAGTGCTGTTAGGAATATCCACTCTCACAACTCTATTCAAGATGTCTATCATGGCTTTATGCTGACACATCCAATTCATGCCTAAGATGACATCTATCTCTTGATTGCGCAGTACTATCATGGTGGTAGGAAAGACATGTTCCCCCAACATTACTGGTATACTGCGGACCACTTCCTTAGTATTTATCCGCCCTCCAGGCGAAAGTATACAGAAACTTTCTTTTAACTCCCCCATGGGTAACTCATGCTTGATGACAAAAGTGCGACTGATGAAGGAATGCGATGCACCAGAATCGAACAAGACGACTGCAGGATGATTGGCAACAGAGAACCTACCGAGCATGACGGGCTCTCCTTCTGGGATGTTACTGACGGTGGTGAAGTAGACTTGCCCGTGCTTCTTGACAAACTTGCCCTTCTGGACGTGCTGCTGCGGTGCACGGTGCTGCTGCTGTGATCCTCCAGGGCCTTTCTGTGCATGCTGGGCATTCTTCTTGGGTTTTGGGCAATCGCGAGACCAGTGACCAACTTGGCCACAGTTGTAGCATGGATGGTTGTAAGCTGTTTGTGGGGTGGTGATACGAACACCTGGGGCGTTCGGCTGAGTGGCACTTTGCTGGTTGGCATTATGAGTGGTGGCCGCGGTACGAACGACCACTTGCTGATGGGGATATGGGGCACGGTTTTGGTGGTGACTGGGGTGGTAGATGATTCTTGGGCGCTTATGGTTGCTGGAGAAGCTGCTAGACCCAGCCTTCTTCTTCTTCTTCTCCTCCTGATACTGACGGTTACTTTCCTCGAAAGCGACAGCACGGTCAACGACATCATGATAAGATCCGTTGAGGTTGTTGGATAGACCTCTGCGAATCTTAGGGTGCAGACCCCTAAGGAAACAATCTCTCTTCTTCTCATCCGTGTTGACATAGTCGGAGGCATACTGGCTCAGGTGGTTGAACTGACCCACATACTGCATCACTGTGGATTCCTTCTGCTGCAGGGCTAGGAACTGATCAAGCTTCATCTTCATCAGACCTGATGGGATGTGGTGTGCACGAAAAGCGGTGCGGAACTCTTCCCAGGTCAGCTGGTGTCCTTCAGGCTGGGCAGCCAAGAGGTTGGCATACCAAGCACTTGCTGGACCACGGAGCTGCTGAGAAGCGAACCGAGGCTTCTGGATTTCAGTGCATCGGATGAGACCAAACTTCTGCTCCATGGTGCGGAGCCAATCATCAGCTTCGAGGGGTTCATCGGCTCTGGTGAAAACCGGTGGACGGGTTTCAGTGAACTCCACATAGGTGGTTTCTTGGTTGTGACGACCACGGTGACCAACATTCTGCTGTCCTTGGTTCTGAGCCATTAGGTTGGCAGCGGCGGCCAAGGCTGCAATGGCATCTGCCAGGGTAGCAGGAACTGGTGGAGGGTTTGGAAGGTTGGCACCTCCGGAACTTCTGGCTCCAGTGCGGGTGTTCACAGGCATCTGTTAAGAATTTGGGAACTTAGCATCCAAAGATTGCTTTTGAACGAAACTGACTGATAAGATTCATTGATGTAAGGGTAGATAACTGATACAGAAGTTCGATAGATAGCTACTAACTGACAAAGGAAAGGTACAAGACATGATACAGACTCGACTAGACAGAAGACCAACTAACGTCCCAAACCTAGACTAAGGCTTTAGGTGAGCAGATGGTACAGACACAAGGAATCTAGTCGTCATCGATGATGATCATCTCTTCATCGTCATCTTCATCTTCGATGATGAGCTCAGGCTCTTCCTCCTCATCTTCATCTTCAACGTGAACATCTCCAGCAGGTTCCATTTCTACATTCTGGACTGGCTCATGTTCTTCTTCAGGTTCCTCCACGACTCCATCTTCTGGATCCTCAGCAACAGGTGGAATCATGGGGTGGAGCTGGTCGTACAGTTGATGTACCTCCTCATGAAGCATATCATTGTACTGCTCAATCTGGGCAGTGTACTGCTGCAGTCCATGGAGCTGGGCTCTGGCGACGTCCTCGCGGTTCCAAGCCTCGTTGCGCTGCTCGATAGCGCGAACCGTGTTCCGATTGGCCTGCTCCAAGGAAGCTCGTGCCTCATAAAACTCCATGCGGGAAAGATAGAAGTCATGCTCCATGTTCTCCATCTCAGCCTTCAAATTCTTGATTTCCTCCTTCAGGTTCTTGCGGGTGCGGCGGGGAAAACGACGACCATTGGAGGATTCTCCAGTCTCTTCTCCGGTGCGTGGCGCCAGCTGGTGACGCGGCACACCGTTCGGTCCAGTCGACTTGCGAGCAGTCCGCTTGAGGATGACCATATCTGGACAAGAGATTATAGGTGAGAAAGGCTAGCAAGAAAAAGGTAAAGGCATACTAACCCAACCGACTTAGAGAGGAAGTTAACTTAAGTGATAATGACATGATGCATGATTCGTTCCTACGGAACAAGGCAATGCAACTACTAAGGTAAGGTACATAGGGCTTATACAAGTTGTCTTGCTACTAGTTGCCAAAGACAAGATGAGATGAGAGAAGCAATTTGGACTCAAAATAGTCAAGTTTAGTTTTTGAACTTAAAAACCTTTTGAAATTTTCGCAAAAAGATTGCAACGTCGTAGTGAGATGCTCCGATACCACTCTGTGACGTAACGGCCCTAATCCCATGGCCCACTGATCACTATCAACCACTGACAGTCGATCCGTACAGCCAAGAGATTAAGACCGGGTTCGCCACTGGGCTACATCAGTGCCCGATGTCCGCAGGATCATCTCACAATTCAGTTACAATCTCTTGAACATTTTGACAAAAACATCGGAGTAAATAGCGGAAGACTTAAATAACAATAGTTTTACAAACCAGTGTTCAACATAAACTTAAAGTGAAATTATTACAGACCATAGTTCAAATAGAGTTGGCAGGGTAGCAGATGACAACAACTAAAAGATAAAGATACATCACCCAGCCCGAGGGTGAATAATCACTCATCGGCCTCATCGGCCTCTTCCTGAACAACAGTCACACAGCAGGGTCCGAGGCATACTGAGGAGTCTGCCATACCTGCAACATGGGTAAAATAACCCTGAGTACAAAGGTACTCAACAAGACTTACCCGACTAAAGAAAAGGGAGAAGACTCAGGAATGCAGGCTTAGGGTAGTCAAGGTAAGGCTTAAGCAAGTTCAAGTATTTTGCAGAAAAGCATTTTTGGTAAACCTCATTTTTATTTTGAAAGGTTCGGTATTCCTTGTTCCATCATAATCATTCATGATTCATTTTATATTTCAAAACAGACCTAGTTGAGAACCACTCCCTGTTGACAGTCAGTGACTAAGTCTCCATAACCGAGGAGCAGCGTTAATCCGGATAAATAATACTCAGCTGAGGGTCCCTATCCACACTGCATATGTAGCACCAAAGCTTGCATATGCCAACTCGTCTACCACGATTCCTCCAAGATTGGGCCCGGTCCTACGCCACCCGGAAGCACAGTACACCACTCCAATCCGGGCCTCTAACCCACGTGGGTACATGCTACTTCCGCCATCTCTCCACTCCCAGTGCGCGGTTGTCGGTCCAATCAAGGATTCCTCGGAGCCGAAGCTTTCCGTAGTATGTGAATAGTTGCAAGTCTTAGTCAAACAGGCCCCCATACAGGTGGTCCCTAAATTTTCCAGCCAGCGACAAGCACCTCGGGACTCTAACCCAAGAGTACAGGTCCTGTCAGTTTTTCAACCCTGTCCCGGTCGGTGTCAACTGTTGAGTCCCGGACTACAACATGACGGCACCGTACGCAAGGACAACCTCTCCTTCCCATTGACTAGGTGCGGATCAGATACTTAGCCAATGGTGGGAGTAAACCAGAAATTCCCATAAATATTCTTAAAGTGATCACACTCTTGAACTTGGCATTTTTATTGCAAATCTATCATATAGCATTGCTAAGCATTTTTCAAATAGTTTTTGAAAAGCAGGTATCGGGTGTATCATTGGTCAAGGTAGATAATGCATCAGATAGGATTTCACTCAACTCCTATCAACCTAATGCAATAATTTAACTCAAAACATTTAAAGAAAGCATTTATAAAAGCAAGGTAGGGTTAAATGCACCGGGGCTTGCCTTGGATGGCAAAAAGAGCAGAGTCGGGGTAGGTATAAGCGTCGGAGCTTGGGGTTGCCTCGGGGACAGATCCTTCGGCGGCTACCTCGACTTCAGGGCCTTCTTCGTCAACTATACGGATGCAATGATGAATGCTCATGAGAATGATGACATGGACTTCAGGTGCAAGACAAAACCACAGATTCAAGATTACTCTAAGGCAAGGCATAATCGAAATCTAGGTTGAGCATAAAAGTTAGCCATTTCTTCCTTAAGCAAAATTGATTAAACTAGACTTTATCATAACTATCCTAACATCAATCAAACATAGCATCACAAACATCATAGACCAAAGGGTAGGGGTCTATGAACATCAAGCAATCCCAAAAGTCACATCACAGGTCAATCAACGCTAACCCTAATCACCCTTTTCTATTTTTCTTAATTATTTAAAAAGGTCATTTTATGAAGGTGCTCCAAAAATTACCAAATTAATCACACAAGTTAATTAGAGTACAACTATATGGCAAAACAAATTTCATAATTTTTGGAGGTCATTAAGGTGCTCAATTAAATCTAGACATTTAATTAACAAAAGGCACTATTCCTTAATTAAAATAAAGCTCAAAAATCAACTTGTTCCAAATGACTTCAAAATTTCACCAGAGACTTGTCATGGCATAACTAGCTCACAAAAAGTGATCTCATAAATTTTGGAGTTATAAAACATTTTCTAAAAATCCAAAACCATCATTTATTAATTAAAAGGGAGATTTTTCATTTTCAAATTTGTGCAGAAAAGTCAAGTTTCATATTTTTATAAAATACTTCAGAGCATAAAGAGTCTACCACAAAAATTTCAGAATTTTTGGATCAACACAGAAAATCACACAAAAATATGAAATCTCAGCACTATTCACATGTATGAGAAAAATAGAAAAGAGCACTGTTCTTCTCCCTCGCTCACCGGCGGCCGGCCGACGGCGGCGGCGCTGCTGCGCCGGCCACTGCGGGCTCTCCGCGGCGAAACCGAGGGTAGGGACGGCATCAGGAGCTCACCGTGAGTCGATTAAGCGGCTCGGCGAGGGAAGGGGATGAACGGAGGGAGGTGGTCGACGGTGGCCGGCGGAAAGCTCACGGCGGCGATCGTCGTCCCGATGATCCTGCGCGATACAAGTGACCGCAAGGGGTCTGTCAGAGGCGCAAAGGAGCAAGGAAGGTGATGCGGGGGTCGGAGGGAGATGATCAAGGCCGGAGAGGGAGTATTTCACGATCCCGACCTCGACGGGCTTCTCGCCGGAGATGGGAACGGCGAGTTACGCCGGGCAACCAGGGACGGTAGAGACCAAATTGAGGGGTGGTGAAGCTGCACAAGGACACGGCGGAGCTCCTGAGCTAGATGGTTGAGCTCGGGAGGCGCTGGTGTGAGCTGGCGACGGTGGCGGAGGCGGTGAGGGCTTCGGCTCACCGGCGGGGAGGTTTTATAGGCGCGCTCGGGGGCGGAGAGGTGTCACGGGCAGGCGGGTAAGCTTCACGGAGGCGTGCGCACTCGATTGTGCGCTGGCAGCAGGGTTGACGCGCGCTCGGGGCCTGGGCGTGAGCTCGCCGACGTTGAACACGCGGCGGCGGTGTCGGGGAGCAGTGGGGGACGGGTGCGAGGGTCAGCGGTTGCGCGTGCGGGTGCGGCGTGCTGTCGCGGTTGCAGGCGGCTGGTCGGGAGCAGGCGGACAGCAGCCAGGCGCGTGGCGCACGCGGCGACGGCGAGGCGGCCATGGCCGGACCCCCCCCCCTACCGGAGAAGATGAACAGGGTCTAGGCTAGGGTTTGACTTTTGGCTGGTTTCTGTATTTTGCAAAATACTTCAAAAACTTGAACTGAGCGACAAAAACTCAAAACACCAAAGTTGCTCAGAAAAACGAGATCTACAACTTTGCTATTATACACTTTTCCAGAAACTCATTAGTTTTTGAACTCATTTTGAAAACTGAAAAGGGGACAAAAACTGGAGTTTGATTGAATTTGAAATAACTCAAAACTTTGTACTGCAACTTGAAAATTTGTAAATACCAAAGTTGTTTCTCTTTGACAGATCTACAACTTTGCTTTTTGGACCAATCCCAAATTTTGAATAATTTTTGAATCACAACAAGAGGGATAAAATCCAGGATTTGGAAATCAGGGTTTTGCAAAGAGTTTTGAAATCAAATTCTGATTTTTGAACTTTGGCCAACACAACAACACTTCAAGACACCAAAGGAATAAGAATTACACAAAGCTAATCACAGAGATGAAATTACCATTTTGCCCTAGTAGAGAGAAGTGGGCTAAATAGGGTTTTTGCAATAGAGATAAATCACATAAAATGATACACTTAGCAAAATGCATACACATGAAATCATGATCAAGATGCTTAATGATGATATGTCAAGTTAATTACATGCTAAACACCAGAGGTGTTACACATACCAGGCTCTAGGGGCTTGTTTCAAACCATATAAAGCTTTGTGGAGTTTAAAAACATGGTTTGGAAACTTGAGATTTTCAAAACCGGGGGGTTGTTCAACATACACCTCTTCTTCTATGTAGCCGTTTAAGAAGGCACTCTTGACATCCATTTGAAAAAGTTTGAAACCTTTGGATGCAGCAAAAGCCAAGAGTATCCTAATAGCCTCCAAACGAGCTACAGGAGCAAAAGTCTCCTCATAGTCTATCCCCTCCTTCTGACTATAACCCTTGGCCACAAGTCTCGCTTTGTTCCTCACAATGTGGCCATCCTCTCCTTGTTTGTTTTTGAAAACCCATTTTGTCCCAATAGGATTACAGTCTGGAGGAAGTGGAACTAAAACCCAAACCCGATTTCTCTCAAAATTTTCTAACTCTTCATGCATGGCATTGACCCAATCCGGATCCGTCAAAGCGTGTCCATCATCTCGGGGTTCAAAATCAGCAACAAATGCAGAATGAGCAAAGTGAGAGATTTGTTGTGACCTAGACCGAGTGACACGTTCGTCGATGCTACCGATCATCTGTTGAGGCGGGTGTTGGCGCTGGATGTGTCGTGGCGCCTCCTGAGCTGAAGTGACCTCCCCCTCAACAACAGCTGGTGCCTCCCTGGGTACAAAAGGTAACGCTCGGGGTGGCGGATCCCACGGCCCCCATGAGGAAGAAGTGTCGAGGCCGTGAGTCGTAGTAGAGGCCGCTCTTTGCGGCACAGTAGGTGGAGGAGGTGCTGGGTCATCCATCCCTTCAGCACCCTCGTCCTCATCATCAAAGAGAGGCTCACCAACCTCATGATCACATGCACGCTCAAAGCGAGATGAAGGACAAACCATGGTCTCGTCGAAGGTGACATCAGATGTCTCCATGACTCGGTTAGTATCAAGGTTAAGTACACGATAAGCTCGAGTGTGAGTGCCATAACCCAAAAATACACCGTCAGAAGAACGAGACTCAAATTTGTCCAGGTTGCCTTTCTTGAGTATAAAACAGTGGCAACCAAAAACTCTAAAATAACTTACCTTGGGGAGTTTTCCAAAACGCAACTCATATGAGGTCTTTTTCAAGAAGGCTCGAAGAAAAATGCGATTGGAAATGTAGCATGCAGTGCTCATAGCCTCGGCCCAATATCGCCTAGGAGTCCTATGCTCATCGAGCATCATCCTGGCCATCTCTACAAGGGTCCGATTTTTCCTCTCTACAACACCATTTTGTGGCGGTGTGTAGGAAGAAGAAAACTGATGCTCTAAACCCAAGGAGTCACAAAACTTCTCAAAATCCAAATTCTTGAATTCGGAATCATTATCACTCCGAATTGCTCGCATTGAGTTCAAAGGGAACTCATTCTGAAGACGCAAAATCAGATTGCGAGCAAAGGAGAAAGTCTCAGTTTTCTCAGCTAAAAAGAAAACCCATGAATATCTCGAAAAATCGTCGACAACAACAAGCACGTACCACTTCCCCCCAACTGAGCTCACCCGAGCCGGACGAACGAGGTCCATGTGCAAAAGCTCTCCAGGGCGCTTAGTCATGACCTGAGTCACTGGATGGTGGGGAGCGGCGACCATCTTCCCATGTCTACAAGAATGGCAAACAAGATCCTTCTCCATGGACAACTTGGGCAATCCTCGGATTAGGCCAAGTGAACTAAGTCTTGCAAGCAAGTCGAAGCTCAGGTGACCGAGTCTCCTATGCCACTTCCAAAGATCAGAGGAGGAAGGTCCAGCCAAGAGACAACGAGAGATTCCAAATGATTCCGAGAAGTCCGCACGAAAGACTTTTCCAAAGGGCGAAATCCCACAAACAAGGTTGCCCTGAGGATCCAAAATGCGACTGAGATTCGGTTTAAAACGAATCTCATAGTCATCATCGAAAAGTTGCGAAACAGAAAGAAGGTTAAAATGCAAGTTAGAGACAAGAGCAACATCGCGCAACACAAAGTGCTCATTAACTCGCACCGACCCATGAGACAGCACCTTACCTTTGTTGTTGTCGCCGAAGGTGATAAACTCCTTTCCGGCGACCGGACTAAGACTGGAGAACCACTTGGTGTTTCCGGTCATGTGCCTCGAACACCCGGAATCCACCAACCAAACGTTCTCCAATCGTTTTACCTACATCAATAAAAAGACATAGGGTGAGCATACGGTCCAACACTGGGGTTAGTGAAGTAGGAGGAATACCAGTGTTGGGCCGGCTGCTCAAAAAAACGGTTAGCAGAAAAACCATTCCTAACACGCCTACGGGAAGAGCGATCACCACGCACAGGAAAACGTGGTCCGCTAAGGGAAGAGCGTCCATCGTGATTCTCAAAGCGCGGTGGAGGAAAATGCTCAACAAAGCCTCCGCCACGGGGTCCGTATCCTGCAAAATCAGGACCCCGTCGGGCAGCACCTCCCTGTGAAGGACCGAAAATGCTATAGCAAGGCGACCAGAGGGGGGTGAATGGGAGCCTAAAAATTTCTTCTCGAAATTATGGCCTCTGTCCCAATAAAATCAACCCCGAAAGCTTCGGACTCAAACGTGATGCCCACGACCCTCGGAAGAAGGGTGGATGATCCCTAGGAACACAGCGAGGCACCACACAAGAGAGCAAATCAAAACTCTCAAAACCCCGAGACAAGTTCGTGCCTAAACAACCCACTCCCAAACGTAGATAGAGGGCTACGTCGGGATTCCTCCAAATACCGATGCTAACTAGTAGCAAAGATACCTAGAGAGATTCCTAGGTGAACTCTAGGAGCAAACGAGAAGTCCGGAGACAAAGCGGAAAAGCCGGGAGGGCCAACGCTCTAAAACTGGACAAGCTGCAGATTCCCGGACAGTCCGCCGTCAGGCTCCCGGACTGTCCGGTGTGGGCCGGACTGTCCGCCGCTAGGGGGCCGGACTGTCCGCCGGCAAACCTGGCAAAGCAGCAACGCTGCTGGACTCTCCCTGCGTGACTCGCGGACTGTCCGCGGTTCCTTCCCAGACTGTCCGCCGGCCAACACCGCCAAACAGCAAACCTGCTGAAACGTCCCTGCTCGGGACCGGACTGTCCGCGCCCAACACTGGCGGACTGTCCGCCGGTCACCCGAGGGGAAAAACGCTGAGGCAAACAGCCACTGGACCCGCTGGAACCCCGACCCGCGGACTGTCCGCGGCTGGAGGGGCGGACAGTCCGCCACCGCCCAGAATGCCCAAAAACGCCACGGGTCAAAACCAAAATCGATTGGATCTTTACCAAATCGAATGGGGCTGCAACCAAACTTCTCCCAAGTGTTCTTCTACGTGTTGGGAAGCTAATCCTAGGATATCATTGCTTCAACCCAACTAATCCATGAGAAATCCGAAGAACACTAGAAAAGGTGAAGAACGAAGAACAAAAATGATTTCGGCCCGATCTACTTGTTCGTGAGGGTAGGGATGAATTCCTTCGGTGGAAATGTTCTCCTCACTTCAAAGAACAAGTTGATTCAAACGGAATCGCAAAAGACGCAGCGTAGAGGGAGATCGGGAGAGGGGAAATCGTGGAGAAAAGAAGAACGCGAAGAACAAATTCAAAACGCGAATTCAACCACGAATTTGATCCTTGGATTCAGATGACTGGAAGATTGATTAATCACTTGGTGTCGGGCTACAAGCCAATCCTAGCAACACAAAGCTTGGATGGCAAAAAGCTCAAGAACAAGAGCCAACTCTCCCTAACCCTAGCCTACTCTCACAGGAACAAAAAGAGAGAGACACCACCAAGAACTCCCAAGGATGCGGCTGCCCTAGCAGCCCCCCTCATATATATAGGCGCACGTCCAAAGACCAAAACGCCCTTACATTAAGCACTCGTCCCAAATACCCCCCAGGGGTAAAACCGTCCAGACTTGACAGTTTTGATCCGACGGCCACGCCCGCACATCCGGTAGCTTCGCCTCGACGCGACCTCCCTGATGTCGCCACGTGCCGTCACTGTCGACCGCCGCGCCTTCTCACCGATAGCTTCGCCGCAACGCAAGCCTCTCGGTGCCGCCACGCGTCGACCGTCCTTTCGGACCAACCCCCGGTTTTGAGGCCCAAACCGGAAAACCGTCCACCCCGAGTTTTGAGGCCCAAACTCGGAAACCCGCACGCCCAGGTTTTGAGGCCCAAACCTGGCAAACCGTCCATCCCGAGTTTTGAGGCCCAAACTCGGAAACCGACCACCCGAGTTTTGAGGCCCAAACTTGGAAATCGTTGATGGTAGCTTTTTGAGGCTCAGCTACCGAACCCGCACCGTAGACGGGATGTGGTTCTCACACCCCGACCACCAGCACCAATGCCGATGCATGTCCAGCCTCCATGCCGGGCACAACGCCTTCACCTTCCTTCTTGACTTGGCCAACGGCACTTGCGCCGCACGCAAGCCCGTGTCCGACCTCCCACCAAGTGACACGACTCCAGCGTCTTCCTCCCGACTCGGCCGATGCACCGCACATCCCCATGTGCTCTCGCTCGCCGATGCCACGTGCCAGCTACCACAGCTGGTCCTCTGGCCCTCTGGTCCGTCAGTCCAAGCCTCACGTCCGCCCTTCACCGCTCTGGGTACATCGGCATGGCACGTCCGCCGCACGGCACGCCCATCCTTCACCGCTCCCGGTCCGTCGGCACGGCACGTCTCTACTTGACCTTCACCTCGCCATAGACCACTATATCCGAGCTCCACACCTGCACATCAACACAGCCAAGAGACACATGTCGCACACACACACAAACACATAAACACAACACAACTCACGCCACCGGTTAGTCATAAACAATAAGCGCATAGCGAGATATGGACTAAACCGGGTAAAAGCCTCAAACCTTCCTCATCAAAGTCAATCATTCATCATATGTGTTCTCAATCTCCCCCTTGATGAATGCATTGACTAAAAATAAAACCACAAAGGAAGGGTTTGAAGGCAAGCCTCACTCAAGTGCCCAAAAGCCAAGCAAAAGCAAACACAAAGCCACTTGAGATGAGAAAGGATCATGAAAACTCCAAATAAAAGCTCTCGGTCCCGAAAGAAATGGGAAAAGCGGGCAAAGCCTCCACACAACCGAAGAGTCAAGATAAAACAAGAGTTCCATGAATCCCAAAAGGCACTCGAAAACCAATCTCAAATAAAATTGTCAAACAATCATCACAAAAGAAAGACCAAGGTACTTATCCACTTGGTTTTGTGTCAATTTCTCCCCCTTTTTCTTTCTCTTTCTCTTTCTCCCCCTTGATGATTGAATTGATAAAAACTAGGCACAAGAGATGGTTTGAGATACCAACACCGAAAACTTGGTTCCCAAAGATATGGGCAACGGCTCAACGCAACCAAGTAAGGGATCGGAGCAACAACTCAACAATGAGCAAAACTCGATCACATAGAGCAAAAGACTTGGTTCCCAAAGACATGGGCAACGGCTCGACGCAACCAAGTCAAAAATGAGCTAGCCCTCAAGAAAAGGCAGAAAATGGCTCAACACCACTAGCTCAAAGCTCAATACCAATTAAGGCTGAATCAACGCATAAGAATGCAAAATTGATCACAAACAGCCAAGAATTGGTGAAAACGGCTAGTTCCTCAAGACAGAGGCACATAGGCTCGACGCAACTAGCTGAAGGGTCCATACCAATCGAAAATACCAAGCAAAAACTGCTAGTCCCTCTAGACAGAGGCAAAAATGGCTCAACACGACTAGCAGGCTCGATACCGACTGAGAAAAACCACAAGAGAAGCTCAACACTAAATGGAGCACAATCACTCGGAGCACACAGAGAAGCAGCAAGACAAAAGCGACTCCCCCTGAAAGCAAGCCTATACACAAAAGCTATGCACAAAGCTCATGACACCAATTGCATTCCATACCAAGAGATGGATACCAATTGAGACACATAAAAGAGCTAAACCGAGTGAAGAAGAACATAAAAGAGCTAAACTCCCCCGTGCTCAAAGCTCTCCCCAAAATGCATGACTCTCCCCTTTGTGCCAACACACAAACTCCCCCTTGCAAACAGCTTCTCCCCCTTGACAAAAGGGAACATGCTGAGGGGTTTTGACATTTTTCACAAAATTGACACAAACACAAGACAAGTCATCAACCAAAAGCATATGGGGGCAATGAAAAGCACTGAAAGTGACCACAAAGTGTATCGGAGCTGGGGGTATGAACACTAAGCTAAACATGCATGATATGCACAATGCAACAGCTTCAAGTGTATAGCAATCAGAATGAAAAGATGCTCAAAAGGGTGCTGCCCTGAAAGTGTAGCAATCAATACAAATGCTAGCAAAGGCTCAAACTGATCAAATGAATACGAAATATGAACAATTAAGCATATGAGCAGTTTTAAGCCATTTGAAAAGGAGTCCACTAAAATAGCACTTAGCATGAATAGACAGGAAATCGAGCAAGTGCTAACTTATGTATAAAAGGTGAACTACCTCTAGCATAGTTCAATCATCATGCAATAGAATGAGGCATAGACTTGTGTTATTTTCAATATTTTATCGAAGATTGCAGCAGTATTAACACAAGTTCATATTAAAGCATGTGATTGCGAGAGGTTAAAAGCATGGTCATTGCCTAACTTTTCAACCGGGCTAAGCCTATGCAACAAAAGCAATCAGAAGCTTAAAGCACCGGTTTCGGTCTTACACTACACGGCTCAAGTTTAACTCAAATGTGCAATGAGAAACAGTCTCGATACCGTGAGGTGCTGACACATGCAATCCCATCTCGATCTTTTCATTTCACTAATACTTGGATCAAATTTTAAGCACAAGGTAAATATGAACAATCCAAGCAAGTGAATGACTCAGTGTAAGAGACATAGCAACCTAGCATACAAAAGATAGCACAAGTGATCTCAACACATCCTACCCATGCTAGTTGCTAATCTCAATGGTGAACAAATTAAAGGTTTCATAGTTGATTAGTCAAGTTCACCATTTGCAAAAATAGCTTAGCTCATAACATGTATCAAGTGATCAAAAAGAGCCTAAGCTACAAGCATCATCATGAATAGACAAGGCATACCAATAAGAGCACAATCTCATTCTCATTGCTCTAGACATGAAGCTCTAAAATGCAAGATGTACATGATGAGATGCATGCAAAGGTAGCCTATAAGGAAAACCCAAAACAAAAAGGGGTATCGGAGAAGACCAACTAAGATACAACAAGCAAAATGCTTCCCCAACTAAAAGGGAAACACGCACCAAAGACACAAATAAAGAGCCAAGAAATGCTCAAGCGACAGTTAGCAAAATCCACATCGAAAAGACCACACAGCAGAAAGGGGTCGAAGAAGGAGTTTACCAAAAACCGAACTCAGAAGTGTGTCAGAGGTACCTCATGAAGCGCATGACCGTCTGCTGGTGTGATGCCCGAGGGGACGCCTGAATCTGCTGAATTCCGGGGCGCTTGCCTCGCCGAAGTCGTCTCCCCCTCGCCTGATGCTGTCGCTTGCACAGGTGCTGCTAGTGCTCGCTGGAGAGCTGCTTGAACGGAACCTCAAGTCGTGGAAGAAGTGAGATCGGGTCTGTGAGCCAAAATGCTCTCTCCAGGCTCCTGTTCTCCTGCACACTGAAAAGGCAGAAGAAACACAAGGCGTTGTCTCGTCCAGTGTGACCTCAAGGTCTCCACGAAAACGGTTAGTCACATAAAAGCATAAGGTAAGCTCTCAACGAAAAGAGGTCTACCTATGAATGATACCGCAAGGAGATCTGAACTCAACCTAGTCAAGACTACCATGCAACAGGATAGAGCACTGTATAGCAAAATGCAGCCTAGTGACATGATCAACCCAAACACAACCTAAACCTCAACACATGCTACAATGCAAGATAATGATAGCAATAGATCCAAAAGCATGTAACATGATAAAATTGAGGAAAAGACTAGTGCTCAACTTAAACATGTTAACAGGGTACATGTAGCTACACAAAACTAGCACCTGACAAGTGACACCTAATGAACATCATACCACTACAAATAAAGCTCATGGAGAAGTATGATAAAACATGGCACGATGTTCATGAGGATCACCAACTAGCATGAAAAGTGGCTCCTCCACAAAAGCTATACACAAAGCTAGCATGACATGATATACAGGGGATAGAACATGCTAGACTAAAAACAAAACATGATACAAAAGAAAAATGTACATGTAAGAACTATACAAGTGAGCACATGAAAGACCATCTCATACCACAAGACATAGATCATGGATGTACAAGGTATGAGTGTATAAGAAAGCTCACTGAGTAGCAAAAGCCTCTTTGGAGGCAAATCTAAGCGGGGTGTAGAGAACCATCAAACCTTGGTCACTTCTAAAAGACCAAGTTCCATCAAGCGCGTGTTCTCCACCCCGCGTCCTCATATCTACACACAAGAGGACACAGTAACCCGAGTCTTGGATCCCGAAGGGTTAGCAAGCATGTACTTGGGAATCCAGGACTTAGTCACAAATCTCAACTTTTCATGTGGGTTAGCATGATGCAAATGTTGGTTCAAATGCAATTGAGAAACACCCTTGGAAGCATTCCTCAAAAGGACAACTCGAGGAGAAGACCGAGTCGTACCACGGGAAAAGAGGCAAACATCTTCCAAGGTTTTTGTAGAAGAACCAATAGAAGCCTCATGAAAAGCATGACTTGGACCAAGAAAAGAAGCACTAGAAGCATGTCCACGACCATGACCTATCCCACTAGAAAAGGAGTCATAAATCCCATCAACAAAAATGGGCTTCTTACTAGGAGCACAAGTGTTCATGCCATGAGACGGGCTATGAATCACCATCTTCCTAGAAGAGCGAGCTTGGCGCAAGCGTTTGGCACGCCGATAGCAGAAGCTTTCTTGATGCCCATCTTCCTCACAAAAAGAGCAATGGTACAAAGGCCTATCAGAAGGCACACCATTCTCCGACAAGTGAGAAATCCCTTGGGACTTAGAACATGAAGCATCAACCACCAACTTGGTGCCAACGCTAGGAGCACACGTGCCATGGGAAAGGCTACGCGGCTTCCTAAAAGCCTTAGCTCGAATTCGCCGCTCGTGCTTGACACGGCGAAAACAAAAATCGAGCGAATGTCCCTCCTTCTTGCAAAAGGTGCAATGAAAAACCGGATTGGGAGGACGAGTCCCAAAAATATGAGAAGCACCCTTGTCAAGAGAAGTCCCTTGGACATCACTCGAAGAAACAGCAAGGTTGGGAGTAGCTATGAAAGAGCTATCCGAAACCTTGACACTAGTGCTATCGTCAAAAGACTCACGCGCAACACAAGAACTCAACTCCGGTTGCAAAGATGCAAACTTTGAAATATCAACATCGGAGTTGGAAGAAATGCGTGACTCAAAAGACTTGGCACAAAGGCTCTTGCACCTTTTGGCTAAAACCTCATTCTCAAACATGAGGCGATCACAAGTACCACAAGGAGTGTTTTTCAGATTATCCATCTCCTCTTTTATGCACTCGGCATATGTGGTACGCAAGAGCTCAACTTCCCTCTCAAGGTTGGCACTCATATCATTGTGCTCAACCAACTTGGCGCTCATATCATCGCGCATTTGCTTCAAAACCAAAACTTCTTTTTTCTAAATCAGTGCAAGATGTGCAAATGAAATCGGTGGAAGAAACATCACCATTCACATCAAGCAAAGAATCATGAACAGCACAAGAAGAAAGGCAAGCATTTTTATTCAAAGAGCATGAGCTACAAGGCTTAGAATTTAATTCAACAATTTCAGCCCTAGCATGCTTGAGTTCATCTACACATGTCCTATGAATCAAACTTAGTTCTCTAAGTCTAGCAACAAAAGATTCACAAGAATCACATGGTGACAAAGCATTTGACTTTAGCAAGGTTATTTCAGTTTTAGCACAATCAAGGTTCTTGCGCAAGTCAATGCAAACTGGACATGGTTCGGAAGAATTGGATTTCAACATTTCATTCTCAGATTTTAAGCTAGCAAGGGAAAAGCTTAGCTCATCATTCTTCCTAACCATCTCAACACAGGAGGAGCAAGGCAGAGAGGCACTAGACTTCAGCTTAGCGATGGAGCATTTTAGTTTTTCTACCTTTCTACGCAAGGTATCACAAAGCTCATCATCCCTAGAGCAAGCCTCATATAAGTTGTGCAAAGCCACAAGACCACAAGCAAGTGTACCTCTCTTGGCTTTGCAAACTCAAGCTCCTTCACCGTGTCCTCCCACTTCTGCCTAAACTCCCTGCGTTCTCTAGCGGCACGCCTAAGCAGCTTAACCTGACTAAGCAAGGTGGCAGTAAGCTTCTCGACCTCTGCAGAAAGTTCGTCGTGGGTCAAAGATACCTGGGAGGTGTTGTCGTCGTCGTCGTTCCGAGGGGTGCCCTCCAGCTTGCCGTCGACCTCATCACCAAGGGCCATGGTGCAGAAACCCTCGTCGTCGGCGAAGAAGCAGAGGCCGTTCAGCTTGTCCTCGACCCTCTTCTTCTTCTCGGACTCGTCGTCGCTTGAGCAAGCGAAGTCGTCATCCGAGCCGTCGACGTCGCTGAGCGTGGCGAAGAACGCACGCTGCTCAGCCTGGGCCTTCTCCAAGTACTTCTTCTTGATGTACTCCTTGTTGAAGCCGCCCCTCCGCTTGTGCCTCGCGGGGACGTACTTCTCCTTGCGCTTGCCGGAGTCGTACTTGTGCCCATGATCGCCCTTCCCAGATTGCTTGTTCTTCTTGGGACAGTTGGCGATGAAGTGGTCAGGGTCGCCGCACTCGAAACATCCCGAGCGTCCTCCTCCGCGGTGACGGTTCATGCGGTTGTTGTGAAACCGCGAGAACCAGTTGGCAAGCAAAGCCAACTCGTCATCCCCCAAGGACTCCAGCTGCTCCTCTGTGACAGAAAGAAGAGAAGAAAGTGCAAATCCTCCAGAGGGGTTAGCAGAAGAGCCAGAAACCAAAGCCATAGTCGGGCCAGAAGGATTCTCATAAGAAGCCCTCGCCATGGCGTCAATCTCACTGGACTTGAGCTTACTGAAGAGCTCGTCGCATGTGAGGGTCTCATAGTTCGGTGATTCGATGATCGCCTGAACTTTGGAGTCCCACACCGATCGATCAAGAGTATGCAAAAGCTTCAAAGCTCTCTCATGATCGTCGAAAGGCAACAGCTCCTTGTTAGCCCTCATCCTGTTGACAATTACCTGAAAGCGAGCGAATAAACTTTCTATGCTCTCGCTAGGCATATGTCGAAAGTTCTCATACTCTCGCTTGAACGACTCGTAGAGACGGGTTTTGACTTGAGAGGTTCCCTCATGGAAACGCATGAGAGTAGCTCAAATCTCCCGAGCCGTAGCGAGGTGAGATACGCGATCAAACAAGAGAAAAGAGCATTACGAGCTCGGCTATTGGCATCGTGCTCATCGATCTGACGCTGAGTAACACGAGCAGCCAAGACCACGTAATCGGCAGAGTTGCAAATATCCCAAATGGAAGCACCAATACTCTGCAGATAGGCCGACATGCGTATCTTCCAATACGCATAGTTCGTCCCATCAAAAAACGGCGGTTTGCCCACGCCGCGATCCATGTCGCCTTCTGTGGATCTGGAACCGGCTAAGGTGGAAGATCCTTAACCCGCTCCGATACCAATTGAAGGACCGAGAATGCAATAGCAAGGCGACCAGAGGGGGGGTGAATGGGAGCCACAAAAATTTCTCTCGAAACTTTGGCCGATTGTCCCAAAATCAACCCCCGAAAGCTACGACCGAGAACGTGATGCCCACGACCCTTGGACGAGGGTGGATGATCCCTAGGATCACCGCGAGGCACCACAAAGCGATAGCGAACCAAACACCAAAAGCACCGGCACAAGTTTGCCCCTTGAAAACCGAGTCCCGAACGTAGATCGGAGGCTACGTCGAGAAATCCCCAAATACCGATGCTAACAAGTAGCAAAGATACTTAGAGATGTTTCTTGGTTAACTATAGGGCCAAACGAGAAGTCCGAAAACCAAGCGAAAAAGCCGAGAGACCAAATGCACTGAAAAGCACTAGTCTGCGAGTTCCCAGACTGTCCGCGGGTACGGTCCCGGACTGTCCGCGGTACAGCCGGACTGTCCGCGAGCAAGGGGCGGATTGTCCGCCGGTCAAATGACCAAAACAGCAAGGTTGCTGAAGTCCCCTGCTCAAGTCCCGGACTGTCCGCGAAAACCAACGGCGGACTGTCCGCCGGTCAAGGAACAGTAAAGCACTCGAAGAACACAACCACTGATCTGGCGTTTCCCCGATGCGCGGACTGTCCGCGGGCACACTGGCGGACTGTCCGCGAGTGTCCAGAAAGGGCGATTTTGGTCGCCCTCAACTCAAATCTTCTCCAAATCGATTCAAACCAAAATCCCTTGATCCCAAACTTGGAGAGGATGATCACGAGGTAGTTAGGAGACTAACCCCAAGAAATCATCCGCTCAAATCAACTTAAACACCGGGAAATCGAAGGGGAAGGTGTATGAACCGAAAAAGCGCCACGAAAACGAAATCGACCCGATCTACTTGTTCGTGAGGAGTTAGATGAATTCCTTTGGTCAAAATGACCTCCTCACTATAAAGAACAAGATGATTCAAGTGGATTTCGAAAAGACGCAGTATAGAGAGAGATCGAGTGATGGGAAAATCGCGGAGAAACGAAGAACGCAAAGAACACGAACCAAAACGCGAATCAACACATCGATTTGCAACCGTGTGGCTACCACACGCTACAACAGTGAGATTACGGTCTCACTTCCTCAAAATCTCCAGTACACAGAGGTATGGTTCTCTGCGGATCTCAGCTAGCTACAGCAGGGGATTGGGAGAGCAGGAAACCCTAGAAGCAAAGAGCAAATGACTGAGATGGAATGGGAGGAGGGTGTCTCCCTCTACTTATCCTAATTCAAATTCCAACTCTACCCCTCACTAATTACAGAGCGAACCAGCTAAACCCTAGGGTTATTCTGGACCAACTCGTGGTAGGTGGTGATCCGACGGCCACGCCCGCACAACTGGTAGCGTTGCCTCGACGTAACCTCACCGATTGCCGCCACGTGCCGTCACCGCTCTGCTTGTCCTTTTCCCGGACGTCGCACCCCCGGTTTTGTGGCCCAAACCGGGAAACCAGCCTTCACAGCTATCCCCCGGTTTTGAGGCCCAAACCGGGAAACCAGCCGACCAACGCCTGAGTTTTGTGGCCCAAACTCAGCAAACCCGCAGCACCCAGGTTTTGAGGCCCAAACCTGGAAACCGTCCTCAGCCCGAGTTTTGTGGCCCAAACTCGGAAACCAACAGTGCCCAGGTTTTGAGGCCCAAACCTGGAAACCGTCCACTCGGTGGTTTTTCTGTGGCTCAACCACCAAACCGAGCCGTAGAGGGGATGCACCGCTCGTGCACCCCGTCCACCGACACGTGTCCCCAGGTCCTCGACCCGAGCAACACTGTGACCGCAAGTCTTCGCTCGTCGCTGTCCCAGGCTGTCAGCCACCACAGCTGATCCTCAGGCCACCGGTCCCTCAGTCCAATCCTCACGTCCGCCCTTCGCCACTCTTGGTCCATCGGCACGGCACGTCTCTACATGACCTTCACCTTGCCTTCGATCACTGTATTCGTGCTCGACACCTGCACAACACAAGCCAAAGAACATGCGCATCATCCCAATTGACAATCACTCATCACTCAGAGACTCGGCATACACCCATGTATCCGCAATACAAGCCCTGTGAGACTGAATTTTGGCATTCAGGTCGGCTAGCCGGACTTCTAACTTAACTTTTTCCTCCTCCATGGTTTTCAATTCAGGCTCCAAGGTTGCCAGAGAATTTTTTGCAGTTTGAATGTGGGAATGCAAATCTTTGAGCTCTAGCTTCTTTGAAGACCTATCATTCTGCAAGACAGCCCTGGATGATATGTTTTTAGTCGCCCAACTTACCATTGCAAAGAAGTTGTCAAGGCAAGCTGCAGATTCTAAGTGGATCAAAAGAGCAGGGGGAATATCTTCATCAATAAGCTCAAGAATATCTCTTATCTGATCTGCGTCCTGAACCAAATTGACGATGTCCTTGTTCAGCAGAGTGATCACTTCCCTCAGCCGAGCTTGATTTTCTGTTGATAGAGCATGTCGGGAAGTATTTTCTTCACCCTTCTTAGTGACGTAATCTTTGGCAGGGAAGGAATAACTCGTGGTCGGCTCGTTGGTATTTTTCTGAAAAGGGGAAAGGAGTGTTAGCCGACTGAGTGAATTCGGTAAAAGCAATATGGTTCGAAAACAAAACTTTGCCTGCTGAGCTGATTGGTCATCAAGGGGCGTTGTGTCCTGGCTTGCTCGAGGACTTTGTCGAGTGTTCAGAGGAGGTGGACTTGGAGTATGATCAGGAAGTGGCTCTTCTTCCAGCTTCTTTAAAATTTCATCTGTTTCAAGTAGTAATATGAGTATATGGCAACAGAAAGGAGGATAGCCGAATGTATCACCTATAGTTTCATCGGTTTCTTCATTTTTTGAACCTTCAGGAGTTTTTGGATCTTCAACTTCATCTTGAATCTCTTTTGTAGAAGCTTCAAGAGATGGTTTTGCGGTTGCTGAAATACTGCCTGATTTTGGAATTTTGACTTGTGGCTGCAATAAAAGTAGTGGAATGTGGGATTGGTCAGATTTGTTGCCAAATAAAGTTATTTAACACAGAATGGAAGATTCATACCTTGGGAGATAATTTAGCCCTTTTGGTCCTTGGTTTCTTAGATAAAGAGACATTCTCAAGTGCCTTTCTTTTGCTCTCTCCTCCTGAAGATGCAGTAGTTGAAGTTGCAGGAATCTTCATGAAAGTGCTCAAGCTTGGAGCATTAAAACCCAGGGCAGGATTGGGTCCAGCCAGGTAATATTGGATCACCTTGGCAGGGGGTGTGAGCTCAGGATCCTGTGTATAGCCGAATGTTAAAAGGGATGAGTGAATTCTGGAATGGGAAATAAGTGTAATGAAGTTACCTCACTGTTAGAAGCAAAGTCAGGTTGCAAGTTTTGACATAAGGGGTGAACTGGTACATTGAAGAGATGAGCGTGCCATTCTTCCCACCAGGAAGTGAAGAAAGGATGAGCAATGTCTAATATCCCAAATGGAGACGGTTCATATGTTGGTAGCTCCCATCCTAGTTCAAAGACTTTTTTGGCCACTATCCCCTCTGTGATTACTTCTCTAGGCCTTATTGTTGTTGAAAAGAAAGGTCTTGGGGACAATTGACCACACCCTAATTGTATGGCTACCATGTTTGGATAATAAAACTCATAGGTGGACTGCACTAATCTTCCATGGTGAAATTCGGCTGGCAAAATGCAAGGTTTGATGAAAGAATTGAAAATGTCAATGGATGTTTTGTCTGCACAGCCGGATTCATAGTTAAACTTACAAGGAAGTGTCAGATTTTCATTCTCTCTGTAAGGAAGCCAAAGTACGTTGTCAAAGCCTTTGAAGAACAGCTTGAAGAGATGACCAATGTCCATGTCGATGCTGATAGATGATGCTGCTTCTCCATAAGTTTGGCAGGCTTTAACCTTTATTGTGTTGCCTTCAGCATAATTGATTGAAGGGAAACTCAGATTGAGAAGGCTCACAGAAACTATCTGATGCATATATAGTTGGAGCCACATCTGGACCAACCACCAGGAGCCATTCACGCAGGAAATTTCTCTACCTGTGTGCATCTGGAGAGTGATCTGATGCATCATGTGATAGACAGACCCCAAGAGATATCTGCCTAGTGGGATTTGAGTACCTGCAGATAAGTCTTCAGCCATCACCATATGATTCAGGGTGGGTTCATTGGATTTTCCACATAAGATGAATCTACATAGCCACATATTCATAAAGGCTTTCAGCTCTTTATCACAGACAGTACCAGATGACTCCATATAAGTTTGAATGTATTTGGCCCATCCGCATCCGGAACTGACAGCTTTTTGATTACTTTTGTTCTTGTATTTGTAAGGATACACTGGTAGTGTCACATTTAGGCTAGTCATCATGAAGACATCAGCTAAGGTAATAGTCATCATACCATGGCCAAAGATGAAAGCATTAATGGCATCAGACCAAAAGTGGGAAGCTGCTATCAGAAGGGAATCGTTTCTGGGTGTTTCTGATAAAGATAATTCTAGACAGTGGCCAATGTCTTGATTTTCCCAGTGACTGCTGCTTTTTTCGAATATCCTCCGGTACCAATTTCGCTATCCAGCAATTAGGGGAAAAGGCCAGTTCTTGAAGGTGTTTGGCCATTGATTCGGTGAAATAATTCCAGATTTGAAGGGAATTCTTTGGGTTTCCTTCTCAATAATCTCCGTTGGGTCGGAATTTCCCATTGGACCAAGGAGATAGGAGTCAGGATTGGCAGCATAAGGAATCAGGATTTGGTTCTTATATTCCTTCAGAAAATGATGAATTGGAAGGGAAAGTGAACCGAAAGGGGGACGAAACTAGCGAGAAATTACTGAATATATGAGGATGAATGAAGTTTACCTCTAGAATCTTGTCTTGAGTCGCCATTAGGGATTCAAAGTGAAGTCGATTGCACTGAGGTTTGAATTTCTTAAGCGGCGGCTACAGTGCCGAAAAGTGAAAACCTAGAAGAGGGAAGAAGCTTGCAGGCAATTTCAAAATAAAATTGACTTTTATCCCGAAATTGAGGGGGCATGTGTTAACACTAGAATTTCGCACGCATAAGAAGATGACAAGAGGGCCCAGTTGGCAGTAAGGAGAGTATTCGGCAGACGTCCAAGCGGTCGGTTAGTCCTCAGATTTTCGGCAAATGCCTGTTCAGTCGGATATCTTGCGAAGCGGTAACTTCATTCGGGAAACGAATGTTGCAAGTAAAGCCGGCTCGCACGAGAAGGAGCAAGATATTAAAGGACACCATGAGGAAAATAGGGAAAGGTCTCGTATTTTCCTAGGTTTCATTATGTAAGTCGTAGTCGTCTAGGACTCGTGTTTCGCCCAGGGTATAAATATAAACCCCCGGCCATTGTAAAACTGTTCACAACCAAATCAATACAAACCGGCCCCGTGCCACCTTCGAGTCCTTAGTCGTGTCGTCGATTTCTTCGAGAGGAATCATCGATCCATCGACCTCCGTAAGTCCCGACAACCTTGTTATCTTGTCTAGTATCATGCGGTGGATTTAGATATGATGCAAGTAGTCTTGTTTGTTTTCAATGGTCGTGCGGCGGACCCTTGTTACCGATCAAGAAGTCTTTGCTTATGCTTTGCCTATGGGTAGATACCGTGCGGCAGGCGTTTATTCATATGTTTAGCAAAAGCGAGATAGTTATCGGCTCTATTAGATTTAGCAAGATCTAGTAGATTCATCAAGTTATCATGTGTTGCATGTTTTAATTAATTTTGTAACACTCTTTTGCCCAATCTAGATTGATCTTTGTTCGGCCTTGCTTTACAAGTTTACTTGTTTTCCAATAATTGTATGATCATGATGGCCGAATCAAGTTCCAATCTAGGTTGTTACATGTTGTGGGTTCATGCATGTCAATCACGTTTGAGCTTTGATAAAACTCGGTATCGTGCGGCAGATGCAGGTTTTAGATTGGTTTAACCATGCTTGTTTGTATGTTCCTTCTTCATGGACCCCAACTCGGCTAGTTTGTCGGGCTTGGTTAAGCTTGCACGAGTAATGAATGTTTATAGATCTGTTCAGATATATACATGCTTTTAGCTTCTTATTGTTAGATTGTATCATGCAGTGGATTGATCTGACCGTAAGGAGTGGTGTAGACTTATAGCGAGTATTAGCCTCGCTTGGGTTTGTGCTTGACGGGTTTATGAAGATTAGACGTGCGGCAGACTAGTTGGATTAACCTATGCATGTGTTGTTTGAATAGATTTATATTCACAAGTTACCTGTTTATTTTTCTTCATGTCTTGATGATGTTTGAGTAATTCTCATTTATTCAAGCATATCTTTTCCTACATGTGCATTCGGCAATCAACGTGTTTACATGCTTTCTTTTTATATTTGCCGAATGACTCTATAAACATGTTCAGACAGCTTCTATAGCTGTATGTTGTTGTGAGTGGCTTCAGGGCCGTAAATATGGAATTGTCTGGTCTCATCCGGCATGTTCCAGTTTTATTCTCACAGTTTTATCCCTTGTTGGCTTTCAGGTCAAACCGACTGGCACGTCTCCGGATTTCAAACCGTCCGGGCACCCGATTGAAGCCACGCTTTTTCCGGCTTGCTATGTGTGAGGCGCAACGTACCACATTTTGCGTCAACACATGTTTATAAGTGTTTGAGGGACCTATGTTTGATTTTGAGATGAGCTATAAGCATGACAAAGATGAGTACAAGGCCATTCGATTGAGAAGTATATTTGGCACACAATTTGGTACTCAAATTGAAAATCAAGACCAACATCAAGATGAAGATGAAGATCAAGTTCTAGTATCAATTGAAGATCATTTGAAAGCAAAAAAGAACTCAAAGAAGGATTCAAAGTCAATTTCAAGAAGAGTTCAAATGGATCAATCAAACAAAGTCAATTCAAGTGAGTATCAAGGATGATTCTTTGGAGAGAGGACACTTCTCCCTAGTGTAGGGGCTTGCCGCCTTTTGTAGGTTAACCAAGCACGTGGCTTGGAAGGCTAACATGGAAGTGGTGATCTAAAGTATCATTGGAGATGCTTAGTTGAAGAAATCAAAAGGATTGATCAAGAAAGCAAGCAACACCCAAAAGAGAGCAAATCATCACAATTTAAAGTGGTATTCACATGCAAGTTGTGATCAAATGCTAAAGCAAGCCAACCACAACTCAAGATAGTGTACTTGATCATTAGTGGTTCTCAATTCATATGGGTGAAGAATGGATTTCATATTTTGTATCTATTGGTCTTCACCAAGCTTACAAATGGACTTCACATTGCCATTATGGAGCTTAATTGGAATCTAATGGCTATCCTCTACTCTAAGATAGCAAAGGTATCATTGTAATGTGCATGATCATTTCTTCCCTTACTAGTATGCCAGTTAGTGCATATAGTACATGCTCAATTGGATCATGCATAACAAATGAAAATTTTTAAATTCATAGCCTCCCACTATTGCTTGTTTGATTATATGATCTAGTGGTTAGTATATGGATTTGTTCATGAGCTAGTGAAGCCAACTACTTGATCTAGAAGATGAGCATACAAGTGTCTAATTCAACGTGAGTAAGATAACCATTGGAAGATGTGTGAAGAAGCTTACTCTAGAGCAAACCGAGTTAGATATCTTGTGCAAAATTCCCTAGTTCAAGTCACAAATGAGAAGCTCATGAAGATGACAAGAGTTCAACAAGAAGATAATAATGCAAATGGATATCAAGTTAAACTTTTATTCAAGTGGTATCCTACAAATATGTCAAGTGATCCTCAACTTTAAGTGATCAAATCAAGCAAAGCATCCCTCATCTTGTTGGGGGACAGGACCCTCGGCAGTGGCGCCACGCACGCTGGCTCAAAAACGACCTTCGCGCGACCCGCGCACCCTCGCAAACTTTCTCTTCTTCGTGTGTTGGACCCTTCGGATACTGGCTCGACCCTCGCCGACTTTGTGTTTCTTGCAGGCAAGGGACGCGGAGAGCATAGAGAGTGACCCTCACGCGTTCCGAAGCTCCTACGCTAGAGACGTCAAGCTCGGCGAAAGGCGAGCAAGCGCGGACCTCGCGACCAGCGAAGCCGAGGATTTGGCCCTCACGTTCCCGCGAAGGTGTGCAGGGAACGGGTGGCGGCGGACAGGTGGAAGGCGAACTAGGGTTTTCACTCTGCCAGTGTTTGTACGGTTCTGCCCTTTCGCTCTATGGTGCTAGGGAATCTTTCCTGTACCCTTTTGTAATTTGGCCGATGTCCCTTGGCATTCCCTATAAATACCAAGGGATGAACAGTGTAAAGGCTTGATTTTTTTGGTTATAGAGAGATATTTCCACCATCTTATTTTCTTGTACCTTCGCTAGCGTCCGACAGTTGTTCGCCCTCGCCATACCTCTGTGTAGCAGCGGAGGTTGGGCAGGTGTGATTCCAATAGTTTGGCGCCGACCGTGGGGATCGAAGTTCGTGATGTCAGGAAACAGAAGAGCGTCTTCAACCAGAGATCATCGCACAGCCAGAGATGCCGCGGTAACGGTTCAACCCGTGGAAGAGAATGTGGAACCTTCAGGGACAGAAGAAGTCGCTACAGAGACAGAGGTACTGGGTCCTCAAACCCGGCTGGTATCACAGCCGCACCCGCACACCTCTGGAGGAGGCGAGGGAGGAGATGAAGAGGAGTTGGGCCTCGAGGCTTTGGAAAGACTTCAAGCTGAGTTGCAGGAAAAGAAGAGGCGCCTAGATCAGCTCGAGAGGCACAACCAGCTGCGTGCCATCAGGCAAAAGGCGGACGAAGCAAGGGAACAGCTTCGTCGGATGGAGGAGTCCCTCGCAGCAGCTGAGGCCGAAGCCGAGGGTTGGAACGATAGAGAAATGCCACCACTTCAAGAGGGGAATGATGAGCAGGATCAGGGCAACCCCCGTCACCCTCCACCACCCCCGCCACCACCAAACTACCTAAACAACCCACACCCAGAGAGACCTCCTAACTTCTGTCAACTCTACCCAGATGAGAGAGAGCCAAACCTCCGCAACCAGCGAAGAGCACAACAACACCAAATGCCCGATGACCCCAAATAGCCACTCTCCCAAATACTACAAACCCAACCCTGGCCACCATGCTACAACCCACAAAATTTGCCCCGTTACGACGGTCTTACTGACCCTCGCCAATTCATAATGAGCTATGAAGCGGCAGTCGCCGCAGCAGGGGGAGATGAATCAACAATGGCAAAGTCCTTCGTAATCATCCTTCGGGACATTGCGCAAACTTGGTACAGCAATTTTCGCCCCAGAACTGTGGATTCCTGGGCCAACCTCAAAGACAGGCTCTGCACAAACTTCAAAGGTATCACAGCAGCCCCATCAAATCCCATCGAGTTGTTCAACTGCAAACAAGAAGAGCGTGAACCGCTGCAAGATTACTGGCGAAGGTTCATTCAAATCAGAGCAAGAACTCCGGGAATATCCGACGAGGCTGTAATCCTCGCTGCAGTCAGCGGTCTGCGCCCAGGCCCATGTTCCTCAAAGTTTGCCAGAAAACCAGCAAACACAATCGAAGAACTTCATGAGACAATGGAGAGATACTGTAGAGCGGACATGGACTTCAGGGCAAAGTCCGACGCCTGAAGATCACAGCAGAAGCCTTAGCCGAGGCCTCAAGCGAGAGAAAACAACCCCCGCCAAGAACAAAGCAACATTGGCGCAATCAACAAGGCAGGCGCCTTTGAAGACCAAAGAAGGGGTGCTCAACCTTCGGGCAACCAAAATCCACAAGGATTTCCACCCTCGCCGGACCAACGAAACCAGCAAAAAGATCCCGCAAAAATGTATTGCCATTTTTGTGGTCCTGGGAAAGGGCACACCACCAAACAATGCGAGTGCTTCGCCAAGCGAAAAGAGTACCAGGAATCCAAAAGAGCCGCTTCGGCAAAAAACCGAACTATCAATCACACCAGAAAACCAAACTTCAACCCACAAAATCCTCCATACCACTACACCCCCATAAACTACGGCCTACCTTCGCACCAACCTTTCTACGCACATCACCCACACTACAACCAAGCCTCTTATCAGCCAACCACCATCCCCCAACGCCAAAATGCACCATATACCGTCACATACCCAACAACCCCTCAAACCCAAACCCAAACCAACCAACAAGTGAACAATACTCTACCACCACCACCACCAATACCAACTTTGCCAGCCCCCCAACCTTTCAAATCCAAAACCCAAGCCCAAACAACCATCAACAACCCAACATTGTTGGGGGAAAGGACCCTCGGCAGAGGCGCCGCCCGAACTGGTGGTCGAAATCAGCCCTCGCGCAACGATCTGGTGCGCTTGCGAGGTCCCTCTCCTATTGGAGACCGTCACCCTGACCCCCGGATGCGGGGACAACCCTCGTCGCTTTGTTGTACTTTTGTGCAGGTCTAAGGCGACGGTCGCACCGCAGGAAACCTTCGCTGACTCACGACGCCACCTTCGCTAGGAGCGAAGGTCCAGGCAAGCAGCGAAGGTACAGGCAGGCAGCGAGTGTGCGCTGCACCAAAGGCAAGCGAGACCGAAGGTCCGGCGAGCACGGCCGAAGGCTAAAACCTTCGTCCTTCTCCCGGGAGGCAAGTGAAGCCGGAGGTCCGGCAGATGACGGAGGTGTGCAGGCCCAAGGGCGAGCGCGGCCGAAGGTCAGGGCCGCCGCACCTCTCCCCGAAGGTGAACAAGGGCCAGGTGGCAGCGCGCTGGAGTGTGACCGACTAGGGTTTCCGCTTCAGCTGTGTATTTACATTTTTGCCCTTCCTCCCTGCGCGGAGGCGAAGAATCTTTGCTGTACCCTTTTGTAATTTGGCCCGTGCCCCTTGGCATTCCCTATAAATACCAGGGGGATGAACAGTGTAAGGAGGACCTGGGGGGGAATTCGAGTACTTTCCATTTCCGTTTCACCTTCGCTACTGCATCCGACGCTTGGCCACCTTCGCTCTCTCCCCTGCACAAGTGCGGAGGTTGGGCAAGTGTGTTCCCTACAGTTTGGCGCCGTCCGTGGGGACCGAAGTCTGAAATGGCGGGAAACAGGAGAGCACTTTCGGCGCGGGACCAGCGCGTTGCTAGAGAGGCGGCAGCGGTGGTCCCGCCCGCTGAGGAAATTGCACAGCCCTCGGGAGGAGAGAATGTCACCCCGGAACCCCAATCCCTGGGCCCCCAGGCCCGAGTGGCGACGCAACCACACCCACACACTTCGGGAGAAGGAGAGGGGGAAGAAGAAGAGGTGGGCCTCGAAGCCCTCGAAAGGCTCGAGGCTGAGCTGCAAGAGAAGAAGAGGCGCCTGGAACAGCTTGAGAGGCATAACCGACTGCGCTCAATCAGACAGAGGGCAGACGAAGCCAGGGAGCAGCTTCGCCGTATGGAAGAATCCCTCGCCGCGGCAGAAGCCGAAGCCGAAGGCTGGGATAATGAGGAGATACCCCCGCTGCGAGAGGGGAATGAGGAGCCGGTTCAAGATAACCTTCGTCACCATCCACCACCCCCACCACCACCAGTACACCCAGAGCCATATCCTGTGAGACACCCAAATTTCCGCCAGCTCTACCCAGATGAGAGGGAACAAAACCTTCGCATTCAGCGAAGGCATCAGCAACACCAAATGCCGTACGATCCAAAGTCACCACTCTCCCAAATACTCCAAACCCAGCCCTGGCCGCCATGCTACAATCCACAAAACCTACCCCGCTATGATGGACTTTCCGACCCTCGCCAGTTCATCATGAGCTACGAAGCAGCGGTTGCCGCAGCAGGCGGTGACGAATCAACAATGGCAAAATCCTTTGTCATCATTCTGCGAGACATCGCACAAACTTGGTACAGCAACCTTCGCCCTGGAACTGTGGATTCCTGGGCCTCCCTCAGAGACAAGCTGTGTACAAACTTCAAGGGCATCACTCCAGCCCCGTTAAACCCCATCGAGCTGTTCAATTGCAAGCAAGAAGAGCGCGAGCCGCTCCAAGATTACTGGCGAAGGTTCATTCAAATCAGAGCAAGGACCCCCGGGATTTCTGACGAGGCTGTCATCCTCGCTGCAGTCAGTGGCCTGCGCCCAGGACCATGCTCCTCCAAATTTGCCAGAAAACCGGCAAACTCAATCGAGGAGTTGCACGAAACAATGGAAAGATACTGTAGAGCTGATATGGATTTCAGAGCGAAGTCCGACGCTCGGAGGTCCCAGCAGAGGCCACAGCCGAGGCCTCACCTGAGAGAAAGCAACCTTCGCCAAGAGCAAAGCAACGTCGGTGCAATCAACAAAGCAACAAACTATGAACATCAAGCACGGGACGCTCAACACCCGAGCTGCCAAGCCCCGCAGGTTTTGCCACCTCCGCCGAACCAGCGCTACCAGCAGCGAGATCCTGCCAAAATGTATTGTCACTTCTGTGGAATGGGAAAGGGGCACACAACAAAGCAATGCGAATGCTTCGCCAAGGGAAAGGAATTCCAGGAATCCAGGAAACCTGCTCTGTCAGACCCCCGAACCATAAACCACACAAGGAAACCAAGCTTCCACCCACCAAATCCAACATACCACTATACCCCCATAAACTACGGCTTACCTTCGCAACAACCCCCCCACACCCACCACCCACTCTACAACCAAACCCATTATCAGCCAACCATCACCCCACAACGCCAAAACCCACCTTACACAGTCACATACCCAGCTACCCCCCAAAACCAAATTCCAACAACCCATCAAGCCACCAGCGCTCTGCCACCACCACCGCCAATCCCCGCGTTACCAGCACCACAACCCGTGAAAGCCGAAGCCTCGAGCCAAACGACCATCAACAATCCAACTTCGACCTTCGGTGTGATCCTAGCTATCACCGGAGGTTCAAATGAAGACCATGGCAACAAACGGCAGAGGAAGGAACATGCCAGACGCGTGCATCACGTGGCCGTCGAAGGACCACATAAATTCGGCCGGTGGTCTCACATCCCCATAACCTTCGATTCCAGAGACATGAAGTTAAGAGATTACCCTCACACAGATGCCATGGTGATCGAAACCAACCTCGCTGGGTGGACTGTCACCAAAATACTGGTCGATACAGGTAGCTCCGCTGACATCTTGTTCGCGTCAACCTTCGACAGCATGAAGCTTGACAGAAATCTTCTCCAACCGGCCGACAACCCCCTATACGGTTTCGGTGGTCAACAAGTGAGAGCCGTTGGGAAAATCTCGCTGCCCGTAACCTTCGGCGACCAAATCAACTGCAGGACCGAGCACATCACATTTGATGTGGTTGATATGTTTTACCCATACAACGCCATTTTTGGCCGAGGGGTAACAAACGCGTTCAACGCTGTTATCCACCCCGCCTACCTCTGCATGAAGCTCCCCGCTCCGAAGGGTGTGGTCGCAGTATATGGAGACCAGGATATTGCGAGAGCAGCGGAAGGAAACGTAGCCCCAGGGCAACGCAATGTGCACAATCTGTCCAAACCACAAACCCCCGCTATCAACGACGAGGGTGAAGTCTGTAAAGACAAAGTGAAGGCAGCCCCAAAGGAGGAAACAAAACAAGTTCAACTACTCGAGGGCAACACAGAAAGAAAGGTGCTCATATCAGCCAATCTAGACCCTCAGTCCGAAGGCAACCTCGTTACTTTCCTCAGGGAAAATTCAGACACCTTCGCTTGGTCCGCGGAAGACCTAAAAGGAGTCAACAGGTCAATGATCGAGCATAGCCTGAACATCAAAACAGGTTATCGGCCAATCAAGCAAAAGCTTCGCAAAATGTCAGAAGAAAGAAAGGAGGCAGCGAAGGCTGAGGTAAAAAGGCTTTTGGACGCAGGCGTCATTCGCCCGGTCAAATACCCAAGTTGGCTCTCAAATGTGGTCCTAGTTCAAAAGAAGAACAAAAAATGGCGAATGTGCGTAGACTTCACTTGCTTGAACAAAGCCTGTCCGAAGGATGACTTCCCTCTTCCGAACATAAGCACCCTCGTTGACAGAGCGGCAGGCTGCCAGATGCTATCCCTTCTTGATTGCTTCTCAGGCTATCACCAGATCTGGATGAATGAAGAGGACGAGGACAAAACAAGTTTTATCACACCTTCGGGAACCTTTTGCTTCCGAAGAATGGCAGAAGGGCTGAAAAACGCAAGCTCAACCTTCGCTCGCATGACCTCTGAAGTTTTCAAGGACGAACACGCCGTCTCTGCCTATGTCGACGACCTAGTTGTTCAAAGCAAGCTGAAAGAAGATCACATTTCAGACCTATCAAGGGTGTTCAGCAACCTCCGGTCCGCCGGACTGAAACTAAACCCGGAAAAATGTGTGTTCGGGGTAAGCGAGGGTAAATTGCTAGGCTGCATCGTCTCAGTCAAAGGAATCGAAGCTAACCCCGAGAAGATTGACGCCATCATGAACATGGAACCTCCGGCAACCAAGAAAGCAGCTCAGCGTCTGACCGGTCGGTTGGCAGCTCTTAGCAGATTCATCTCAAGATCCGCAGAGCGAGGGTTACCCTTTTTCGAAACACTCAGAAGCAACGCTCCATTCAATTGGGGCCCCCACCAACAAAAGGCCTTCGAGGAGTTAAAAAAGTATCTGACCAGCTTGACTGCATTAACCAGCCCAAGCAAGGGAGATTTATTGTTACTTTACGTCGCAGCCTCGCCTCACGCTGCAAGCGCGGTTCTCATCAAGGAGCTTCGCGCAAACGACAAGACCAGACAAGCCCCAATCTATTATGTTTCAGAAACCCTCGAGGGACCAAAGAGAAATTATTCGGAGCTTGAGAAAATAGCATAGCAGTCGTCATGGCATCAAGAAAGCTCAAACACTATTTCCAGGCTTACGAGATCCAAGTACCTTCGTCATACCCTCTCGAGAACATTTTCAAAAACAGCGAAGCAGTGGGGAGAATAGCAAAATGGGCAGTGGAGCTTAACAGTTATGCTATAACCTTCGTTGGTAGAACAGCGATCAAATCGCAGGTGCTGGCTGATTTCATAGCAGAATGGACACCCGACCCTCGCACCGGTGAGCTGCAGCAGGACCAGCTTTGGACCGTCTACGTCGACGGGGCCTGGGGTGCAACCGGAGCCGGTGCCTCGGCCATCTTAATCTCGCCCTCCGGGTCGAAGCTGAGATACGCACGAAGGCTGGACTTCAAGTGCACAAACAACTCCGCTGAATATGAGGCTGTGATTCTGGCACTTTCAAGGTTGCGATCGTTATCAGTCCGAAGGGCGTTCATCAACACAGACTCTCAAGTCATTGCGGGGCACATTGAAAAGAACTACAAAGCAAAAGATCCAGAGCTTCAAAAGTACTTTCAGTATGTGCGAAGGTTAGAATCCTTTTTCCTCGGCATAACAGTAAAAGCGATATCGAGGACTGAGAACAATGAAGCAGATTGCTTAGCCAAAGCCGCCGCACAGCAGCTACAGCTCCCTCCGGACGTATTCTACGAGGTTTCCACTCGGTCAGCTTTCGAAGCTTCTGAAATCAGCACCAAGCTTATCAGCACAATCCAGTGCGAGGATTGGAGGGCACCTATCATGGCCTACATCAAAGGACTGCACGAGCCCAGCTCCAAAGAAGAAGAGAACAGACTAAAGCAAAGAGTGCGAGGGTACAAGATTATGGATAACACCTTGTTCAAAGCTTCAGTAACCTCACCTTGGCTCAAGTGCGTGTCACAGTCCGAAGGTAACGACATCCTCAAACTCATCCACGAAGGTATATGTGGTTCACACAATGGCCCGAGGGCACTGGTAGGAAAGGCTTTCCGGCAAGGTTTCTACTGGCCAACCGCGCTGAGAGACGCTGAAACCATCGTCAAGAAGTGCGAAGGTTGTCAACTGACAGCAAAACACCAAAACACCCCAGGGGCTCCCACAACCCTCATACGCCCAACCTGGCCCCTACAAAGGTGGGCAATGGACCTCGTGGGCCCATTACCGACGGCTCCGGGGAACCTTCGCTACGCGGTGGTAGCCGTGGAATATTTCACCAAATGGACCGAAACAAGACCGCTGTCCTCCATAACATCCCTCGCAGTAAAAAGGTTTTTCTGGCAGCAGATAGTTTGTCGCTTCGGAGTCCCCCAACATCTAACCGTCGACAACGGCACCCAGTTTGACAGCGAGGTTTTCAAAGAATTCTGTGCACAAATCGGAACAATCCTATGCTTCGCCTCAGTCCGACACCCGCAGTCCAACGGCCTAGTCGAAAGGGCCAACGCAACAATCTTCCAATCCATATCCAAAAAATTGCAAGGCAGACCCAAAGGCAAATGGGCAGACGAGCTAACTGCAGTCACCTGGTCTCACAATACCTCCGAATGCAGAGCAACCAAGTTCACACCCTTCAAACTTTTGTTCGGCGAAGAAGCCGTGTTACCAGAGGAGCTAAGATTCATCTCACCAAGAACAACCCTCGCAAGTGATGAGCCAGCCATACTAACCGACAAGGACTTGCTAGAAGAAACAAGATGCAGCGCAGTTCACAACCTGCGCAAATATCAGGAAGAGACCAAGAAGTGGAGAGATAAAAAGGTCAGAATCAAGAACCTGCAGAAGGGTGACCTCGTCCTCATCCGAAAACAAAACGCCAGCATGGCCGGAAAGTTCCAGCCTAAGTGGACAGGCCCGTTCCTGATCGCAGAATGCAATCGCCCAGGCTCTTTCCACCTCTCCGACAGCGAAGGTAATATCCTACCACACACCTGGAACATCGACGACCTTCGCAAATTCTACCCATAGCGGAGCCTTAGCGACCCCTCGCGCTATGTAATTTTTGTCACTTTCTATGTTACCTACTCTCATGTACTTAACAAAAACAGGAGCTGCACTCTTTTTCCTTACGAAGGGGCGTAAGGTTTTTTAACGAGGCAGTGTCCAAAGCACAAATACAGGCTAGAACCCCCAAAAAAGCAAAGTCTCCAGCTTTCCACTTCCAAGCATCGAAAAAGCGGATCTCTTTCAAGAGCGCTACATTCGATGAAAACCCGCTAAGATTGCTTTGAAAAACGTTCCTGTTCTTTTCAAAGCAAACTTCACCTCCGCCTAAAAAAGGGGAGGAAAGTCGAGCACCCTGGCACAAACGACAGGGGCTCGCAAAAGCAATTTCCACCTCCGCCTAAGACAAGGGGAGGTCGAAAAAGTCGAGCACCCTGGCACAAACGACAGGGGCTCGCAAAAGCAATTTCCACCTCCGCCTAAGACAAGCGGAGGTCGAAAAAGTCGAGCACCCTGGCACAAACGACAGGGGCTCGCAAAAGCAATTTCCACCTCCGCCTAAGACAAGGGGAGGTCGAAAAAGTCGAGCACCCTGGCACAAACGACAGGGGCTCGCAAAAGCAAACTTCACCTCCGCCTAAAAAGGGGAGGAAAGTCGAGCACCCTGGCACAAACGACAGGGGCTCGCAAAAGCAATTTCCACCTCCGCCTAAGACAAGGGGAGGTCGAAAAAGTCGAGCACCCTGGCACAAACGACAGGGGCTCGCAAAAGCAATTTCCACCTCCGCCTAAGACAAGGGGAGGTCGAAAAAGTCGAGCACCCTGGCACAAACGACAGGGGCTCGCAAAAGCAAACTCACCTCCGCCTAAGATAAGGGGAGGAAAGTCGAGCACCCTGGCACAAATGACAGGGGCTCGCAAAAAAGCAAACTTCACCTCCGCCAGAAATAAGGGAGGGCGCGAAGTCCAAAAAGTCAAGCTTTCTCGCTCAAGCAAACCAGGCATCGGCGCGGGCCCCACTTTCTCCGTCTCGCCCGAGCCCTCCAAGCTAGGCCTCGGCGCGGGCCCCACTTTCTCCGCCCCGCCCGAGCCCTCCAAGCCAGGCCTCGGCGCGGGGCCACATCAACGCGATCAAAAAGAAACGCGCGAGCCTCGCTAAAGAAAAAGGGGGCGTCGCTGTTTTTTTCAAAACAAGCTCACGAGAGCAAACGCGCGAGCCTCGCTAAAGAAAAAGGGGGCGTCGCTGTTTTTTCAAAACAAGCTCACGAGAGCAAACGCGCGAGCCTCGCTAAAGAAAAAGGGGGCGTCGCTGTTTTTTCAAAACAAGCTCACGAGAGCAAGTGCGCGAGCCCCGCTAAAAGAAAAAGGGGGCGTCGCTGTTTTTTTTCAAAACAAGCTCACGAGAGCAAGTACGCGAGCCCCGCTAAAAGAAAAAGGGGGCGTCGCTGTTTTTTCAAAACAAGCTCACGAGAGCAAACGCGCGAGCCTCGCTAAAGAAAAAGGGGGCGTCGCTGTTTTTTCAAAACAAGCTCACAAGAGTAAACGCGCGAGCCTCGCTAAAGAAAAAGGGGGCGTCGCTGTTTTTTCAAAACAAGCTCACAAGAGTAAACGCGCGAGCCTCGCTAAGATTCAAGCAGGGCGTCACCGTTAAAACAACTTAAGAAACGTCAAAATAGCACAGCAAATATGGCACACAACCCATACGCTTCTCATACCGTTACAAAACAATGTTACAACAACAAACATATCCCAAAATAAAAAATCTTTACAAGGGACCACCGCTCCCCTCATTTAACTCCAAATCATCCAAACCTTCGGCCTCCACCTCAAACCCCCCCTCCACTGGAACCAGGGGTCCCCACAACAAAGGAACTGCAGGGACAATTGGCAGCTCCCCGGGCAAAACCCTCGCCCTATACATGTACCTATGCCTCGTCTCAACTTCCGAAGGTTCCTCCTTCGGGATCACAAGCGCCCCATCCGAACCAACTTCAAGCTCCTTTCGACCAAACAAATATTCCAAAGCCGTGTTCTCGTCAATATCATCATCACCGCCAGCTTGCGAAGTCGACGAAGACCCAAACAAATAACGATCGGCTTGACGGTCTGTATAGTCTGTTTCGCGCCAAAATCGACTCGACCTACTATTCTTTAAATCATATCTCCGCACCTTCGACCACCAAAAACGTTCAAAGGAAAGCGAAGGATACTTAAATCTAGCGCGAGCCCATGATTCACCAGTTATAAAAACATCTTGGTAGTTCAACATCAGCCGGGTCACGTCGAACACGTCTAGCACGGTTCCGTCAGGAACCTGCATGTTACACAAAAATACGAGATGTCTCAGCCTCGCCAAGTTTTTACAAACAACCATAGTATCTACAAAAATGCCTCCCTCGCCCCAACAAACCCAGGCATCACACCTGCCCAGCTTCCCCCCGATTGATGTCCGCACCCTCGCCAGCGGTGGCAGTCGAGGTCCCAGCTGACGCCTCCTCCGCCGTGTTCTCCTTCGCGGCATCTCCTTCCACGATCGGCCCGCTCCCGGTCAACGCCTCGATCTCGGCGAGCGTAACCCCCCCACAGCTTGGCTCAGGAGCGGCTTCGGGGTCACCCCTCGCTGCATCTTCCGTGGGCGGCGAGGGCATCGCATCTCGTCGAGCCTACAAGCAAAATAAAGGACAAACCTCGCCAAAATCAACAAGCAACCCCTCTAAACAAAAGCAACACAGACCACAAAACTTAAACAAAGGTGCGAACCTGGCGCGTAGCCTCGGCAGCTTCTTCGAAGGCGAGAGCCCGGCCACCTCCGGAGATCCAAAACTTGCGAAGCAAACGCATCGCACAGTTCCGGACATCTGCGTCATCAACCTTCATCTGGCGAACCTCTTCAACCGTCGGAAAGACATGGCTCGGCCTTTTGACCTTGCGAAGATGATCACAATCCGCCAGTCGAAGCGTGCTTGCCATTGCCAAGGCCCCGGCGTAGCCACCAAAATCGGCTGCATTGGAGACTAGCGAGCTAAACACATCAAGCTCGTTGCCCAGCCAGCCCTCGAAGGCCTCTGCATCAACCGCAGGCAACGGCTCTCCGGCCGAACCCCCAGCCTCGGTCAGACAACAATCAAGTTTACGCTTGACGTTCTCCATGCTCGCCCGCCAAGAATTCTTCAAATCAACTAGCCGACCCTCGGCCTCGGCTAAAGCCTTGTCTTTCTCCTTTCCCGCGGCGATCAGATCAGCATTACGCTTCGCCAGCTCAACCGCCTCCTCTCGAGCCTCCGCGGCCTTCTCCGAAGCAATTCTCATTTCACTTTCTCTGTTCACCAGGCTCCGCGCCAGCTTGCTGTTCTCCTTCTCAAGTTCAGTCATATGATTCCTCATAAACTCCATGTCGGAGCTAACCTTCCGCCTCGCTGAGCGGTTCAAGAGCATCAGCTCCGCCAATTTGACGTCAACATCATCCAAGGTGTCGCCAACCGCTTGACCCGCAAGAAGGACCTCCGCCTCCGGCACACAAATGCGGCCGAAGATCCGGCCCAGAAAACGCCTTTCCTCCGGGCTACACTGCAGGTGGCAACCCCGAAGGTCCGGACTGGTGAACAGTGCAGTGGCCGGATCAGAAATCCCAAGCTCCCTGGCGTATTCTGGAAGGCTCGACCGGCTAGCCTCGCCAAACGGCCTTTTTCCCCGCGACCGCGCAGAGTCAAGTTCCCCATCAAACTCTGACCCCTCCACCCAGAGGTGTGAGCCCGCGAAGCTGGGAACCGCACCTCGTCGAGGGCCACCCGGCTCAATATCTCGTGAAAGCTCATCTGCGCCCCGGGTAGCCATCCCACCAACAACCGGCGAGGCTCCGCCTCCAATCGACACCTCCTCATCCGTGTCATGCCCTCCAGAAGAACCCTCGCTACCATCTTCAGACGAACCCTCGCCCGTCCCCCCCTCCTTCGCGTCCTTCTCCACCTCATCATCAGATTCATCCTCGTCGCCCGAAAGTTGGACCAAAGCACAGATCCCTCCAACGCGAGGCACGCGTGCCCCGACCGAACTGGCACCCCGACCGCTCCGAGCCGCGGCCAAAGAAGCGCCCGCACCAACAGAGCCAGTAGCGACCCTCGTCGCAAGCACCTTCGCTCGTCCGCCAGCCCCTCCACGGCCTCGACCACGGCCCCGCTTCGGCCGAGACACGATCTCCGCTTCTCCCGAAGCCTTCCGCTTCCTCTTCTTCGGCGCGTCGTCGCTCGAAGGAGCAGGCCAGTCGGCGTACCGAATACCAAGAATATCAAACATTCTGTTCACGCGACCTTCGCCGCCCACCAAGCTATGGATAGTTTTCACTTCCAGTGGGGAAAGCTTCCCCACGAGCTCGTCCGTCCACTGTTGAACTCGTTTAAAAACAGCTTCGTTCCCATCCTCGCGCCTCGGAAATTTTTTAAGAGTTCTTTCCCACACCTTCTCTAGATCCAAACTAGGCTTCTTCAAGCCCCTACCTTCGTACCTCGGGTCATCCTCCACAACGAACCAAGTTTGCCTAAAGCCAAGAGGCCAAATCTTGGCACAGCAATATTCCTCCACCAAATCACGGGCGCACTGGGAACGCGCAACAACCCTCAGGCAATCAACAGCAGCATGGGCCTCGATGCTCATCTTAGCTTCGGCACCCACATCTCCAAGCACCGGAAGCTCGCCGCAAAGCTCGGAGCTGTCACTAAGTTTGTAATAGAACCAGAACTCCTGCCATCCGCTGCTCCACTTGTTCTTCTGTGCTTGCACCGGCAGCTCCGCGCCGGCGCGATGGCAAAAAGTGTACACCGCAAATTGCCCAAGGCTGGTCTTGCCCTCGCTGTCCGTAATCTTGCGAGGCTGCATGTGAACGCGATGAGTACGAACAAAACCCTCGACATGCGGGACAACCCCCTGAGACCTGCAGGCCCAGACGTAGACCGACATCTTTGTGAAGCAAGAAGGCGTAAGCTGATGAAACCGCAGGTTGAACCTTCGCAAGACCGAAGTCACGAAGGAGTCAGCTGGGAAGCGAAGGCCAGCCGAAAAGAACTCTTCAAACACCACAACCTCGTCTGCATCCGGCTTCGGCACGGTCTCCCCACTGCTGGCCCTCGCTCTGCCTTCCTCAATCCAGCCCCACCGCACGTAAGATGCAACCTCACTTGCACAAACCCGGCTCAAACCAAACTCAAAGCTAATCCCCTCATCCGCGGCTGCGGGAGAAACAGCGCGAGCAGTTTGCTTCAACCTAGCCATCTCTTCAACTGCAAACACTACCGAACAACGAACGCCTATCTCAACCCTCGCAGACAAGCTCAAACAAACCTTCGCTACAAGCAAATTGCAACAGCAAGATGGCTATAGCAACAGAGAGCACAATCGAAACTCCACACCTACTCGTGCTTTTTATAGGCCGGGAAAACAAGCCCTTCACCCGACGAAGTCGGCACGACAACCAAAGAACGCGGCGCAAAAAACGAAACAGGCCTCAACAGTATAAAACAACAACGCAACGGCCCAGCCCAAAGCAGCCGCGGGCGTCGCTGCCGAGGGCCCCTTTCTGTCCCCATTAAAAGGCGCTGCTTGGGCCTAAACACGGTTTTTAGATCCAAGACAACGAGGGGCTACTGTTGGGGGAAAGGACCCTCGGCAGAGGCGCCGCCCGAACTGGTGGTCGAAATCAGCCCTCGCGCAACGATCTGGTGCGCTTGCGAGGTCCCTCTCCTATTGGAGACCGTCACCCTGACCCCCGGATGCGGGGACAACCCTCGTCGCTTTGTTGTACTTTTGTGCAGGTCTAAGGCGACGGTCGCACCGCAGGAAACCTTCGCTGACTCACGACGCCACCTTCGCTAGGAGCGAAGGTCCAGGCAAGCAGCGAAGGTACAGGCAGGCAGCGAGTGTGCGCTGCACCAAAGGCAAGCGAGACCGAAGGTCCGGCGAGCACGGCCGAAGGCTAAAACCTTCGTCCTTCTCCCGGGAGGCAAGTGAAGCCGGAGGTCCGGCAGATGACGGAGGTGTGCAGGCCCAAGGGCGAGCGCGGCCGAAGGTCAGGGCCGCCGCACCTCTCCCCGAAGGTGAACAAGGGCCAGGTGGCAGCGCGCTGGAGTGTGACCGACTAGGGTTTCCGCTTCAGCTGTGTATTTACATTTTTGCCCTTCCTCCCTGCGCGGAGGCGAAGAATCTTTGCTGTACCCTTTTGTAATTTGGCCCGTGCCCCTTGGCATTCCCTATAAATACCAGGGGGATGAACAGTGTAAGGAGGACCTGGGGGGGAATTCGAGTACTTTCCATTTCCGTTTCACCTTCGCTACTGCATCCGACGCTTGGCCACCTTCGCTCTCTCCCCTGCACAAGTGCGGAGGTTGGGCAAGTGTGTTCCCTACAAACATCAACCTTCGGTGTTATACTAGCCATCACTGGAGGCTCCAATGAAGATCACGGCAACAAGAGGCAAAGGAAAGAACATGCTAGAAGAGTACACCATGTAGCCATCGAAGGACCGCACAAGTTTGGTCGATGGTCTCACATCCCAATAACCTTCGATTCTAGTGACATGAGATTAAGGGATTACTCTCACACTGACGCAATGGTGATCGAAACCAACCTAGCAGGGTGGACCGTCACCAAAATTCTGGTCGATACAGGAAGCTCCGCAGACATCCTGTTCGCCACAACCTTCGACAGTATGAAGCTTGACAGAAACCTCCTGCAACCCGCTGACAACCCACTATACGGTTTCGGTGGTCAACAAGTAAGAGCTGTTGGAAAAATATCTCTGCCCGTAACCTTCGGGGACCAGGTGAACTGCATAACTGAGCACATAACCTTCGACGTGGTTGACATGTTCTATCCTTACAATGCAATATTTGGCCGAGGGGTCACCAATGCATTCAATGCCGTCATCCTTCCTGCATACCTCTGCATGAAGCTTCCTGCCCCGAAGGGGGTCGTTGCAGTATATGGAGATCAAGACATTGCAAGGGCAGCTGAGGGAACGGTAGCACCGGGGCAACGCAATGTCCATAATTTGTCAAAGCCTCGAGCAACAAACCTCAACACCGAAGGTGAGGTATGCAATGACCGAGTAAAAGCATCACCCAAAGAAGAAACTAAACAAGTTCAACTCTTTGAGGGCAACTCCGAAAGAAAGGTGTTCATCTCAGCCAACTTATACCCCCAGTCAGAAAATAACCTCGTCTGTTTCCTCAAGGAAAACTCCGACACCTTCGCTTGGTCTGCAGAGGACCTCAAGGGAGTAAACAGAACTTTGATCGAGCATAGCCTAAACATAAAGCCAGGTCATCGCCCAGTCAAGCAAAAGCTTCGCAAAATGTCAGAAGAAACGAAAGAGGCAGCGAAGGCAGAGGTAAAAAGACTCTTGGATGCAGGGGTCATTCGCCCAGTCAAATACCCAACATGGCTCTCAAATGTGGTCATAGTCCAAAAAAAGAACAAGAAATGGAGAATGTGTGTAGATTTCACCTGCCTGAACAAAGCCTGCCCGAAGGATGATTTCCCCTGCCAAACATAAGCACCTTGGTTGACAGAGCAGCTAGTTGCCAAATGCTCTCTCCTCGACTGTTTCTCGGGGTACCATCAAATCTGGATGAATGAAGAAGATGAGGAAAAAACAAGCTTCATTACACCTTCGGGCACTTTCTGTTTTCGAAGAATCGCAGAAGGCTTGAGAAACGCAGGATCCACCTTCGCACGAATGACATCCGAAGTCTTCAAAGATGAACATGTCATCTCTGCCTACGTCGATGATTTGATTGTCCAAAGCGAGTCAAAAGAAACCCACATATCAGACTTGGAAAGAGTGCTCAACAACCTTCGATCAGCCAGATTAGAACTAAACCCTGAAAAATGTGTTTTCGGGGTAAGCGAAGGAAAACTGCTAGGTTGCATCGTCTCAGCAAGGGGAATTGAAACCAACCCCGAAAAAATTGACGCCATCATCAATATGGAACCCCCGACAACCAAAAAAGCAGCTCAGCTTCTGTCAGGCCGTTTAGCAGCACTCAGCAGATTCATCTCCAGATCAGCTTAGCGAGGGTTACCATCCTTCGAAACATTGAGAAGCACAGCCCCATTCAATTGGGGACCTCGGCAGCAGAAAGCCTTCGAGGACTTGAAAAAGTATCTCACCAACTTGACCGTCCTAACCAGCCCGAGCAAAGGGGACCTTCTACTGCTGTATGTCGCAGCCTCGCCTCATGCAGCCAGCGCAGTGCTGATCAAAGAATTGCACGAAAACAGCAAAACCAGACAGGCCCCGATCTACTATGTGTCAGAAACCCTCGAGGGTCCCAAACGAAACTACTCTGAGCTCGAAAAGATAGCATACGTCGTGGTCATGGCATCAAGAAAGCTAAAACACTATTTTCAGGCACACGAAATCCAAGTACCTTCAGCATACCCCCTCGAGAACATTTTCAAGAATAATGAGGCAGTCGACAGAATAGCAAAATGGGCAGTCGAACTGAGCAGCTACGCCATAACCTTCGTAGGAAGAACAGCGATCAAATCACATGCACTAGCAGATTTTATAGCTGAATGGACCCCAGACCCTCGCAGAGATGGAGTGCAATGAGATCCGTTTTGGACAGTGTATGTTGACGGAGCCTGGGGAGCAGCTGGAGCAGGAGCCTCGGCTATCCTAGTTTCGTCATCTGGGTCGAAGCTACGATACGTAAAAAGACTCGACTTCAAGTGCACAAACAACTCCGCAGAATACGAAGTTGTGATACTAGCACTCTCAAGGCTTCGAGCATTATCAGTCCGAAGGGCAGTCATTAACACAGACTCCCAAGTCATCGCGGGACACATTGAGAAAAATTACAAAGCAAAAGATCCAGAGCTGCACAAATACTTCCAATATGTCCGAAGGTTAGAAACATTCTTCCTCGGCATAACAGTGAAAGCAATACCGAGGTCAGAAAACAACGAGGCAGATGGCCTGGCCAAAGCAGCAGCACAACAACTACAACTGCCCCCTGACGTGTTTTACGAGGTAACAACTCAATCAGCATTTGAAGCCTCTGAAAAGAATGTGAAGCTGATCAACGCAATCCAGAACGAAGACTGGAGAGCACCCATCATGGCCTATATCAACGGGTTACATGAACCCGAGTCCAAAGAAGAAGAAAACATACTAAAACAAAGAGCTCGAGGGTACAAAATAGTGGACAACATTTTGTTCAAAGCCTCGGTGACCCCGCCATGGCTAAAATGTGTGTCACAGATTGAAGGAAAGGACATTCTTAAGCTTATTCACGAAGGTATCTGCGGTTCACACAACGGCCCAAGGGCACTAGTTGGGAAAGCTTTCCGTCAAGGCTTCTATTGGCCAACAGCATTACGAGATGCATAAGATATTGTCAAACACTGCGAGGGTTGCCAACTAACAGCAAAAACACAAAACGCCCCAGGCACCCCAACAACTCTTATATGCCCAACATGGCCCTTGCAAAGATGGGCAATGGACCTCGTCGGCCCATTACCAACAGCTCCAGAAAACCTTCGCTATGCAGTAGTAGCTGTGGAATACTTCACGAAGTGGATTGAAACTAGATCGTTGGCTTCCATCACCTCTCTAGCCGTGAAAAAGTTTTTTTGGCAGCAAATAGTTTGTCGATTCGGAGTTCCCAAACACCTAACCGTCGACAATGGCACTCAGTTTGACAGCGAGGTATTCAAGGAATTCTGCGCTCAAATTGGAACAATTTTGTGCTTCGCCTCAGTCCGGCACCCACAATCCAATGGCCTCGTTGAAAGGGCTAATGCGACAATTTTTCAAGCCATATCAAAAAAACTACAAGGCAGGCCCAAGGAAAAGTGTGCGGAAGAGTTAACTTCGGTCACCTGGTCCCACAACACTTCGGAGTGCAGAGCTACCAAATACACACCTTTTAGGCTTCTATTTGGGGAAGAAGCTGTGTTAACAGAAGAATTGAAGCATAGCTCGAGACAAAAAGGTGAGAATCAAAGAACTGAAGAAGGGTGACCTCGTCCTTATTCGGAAGCAAAACGCCAACATGGCGGGAAAGTTTCCGCCAAAATGGACAGGACCATACCTAATAGTAGAATGCAATCGTCCCGGGTCATATCACCTCGCAGACAACGAAGGAAACAGCCTGCCTCACACCTGGAATATTGATGACCTTCGCAAATATTATCCATAGCGGAGCCTTAGCGAGCTCACGCAACATGTAATTTGTTTCTTCTCTCTTGTATTTTTTCAGTTCCATGTTTGTAACAAAAACAGAGGAGCTGCACTCTTTTTCCTTACGAAGGGGCGTAAGGTTTTTTAAAGAGGCAGCATCCAAACCCTTAATACAAGCTACAACCCCCGAAAAAAGCAAAACTCCAAATTGTTACTTTTGTTAATAAACATCGAAAAAGCAACTCTTCATCAAGAGCGCTATAATCGATGAAAACACCCCGAAGATTGCTTCGGAAAACAAACTTTTTCGAAACAAACTTGGAAAAAGTCGAGCGCCCTCGCAAGACACGCCAGGGGCTCACAAAGCAAACTTCACCTCCACCTAAGACAAGGGGAGGCGCGAAGTACAAAAAAGTCGAGCACCCTCGCAAAACATGCCAGGGGCTCGCAAAGCAAACTTCACCTCCACCTAAGACAAGGGGAGACGCGAAGTACAAAAAAGTCGAGCACCCTCGCAAAACATGTCAGGGGCTCGCAAAGAAAACTTCACCTCCACCTAAGACAAGGGGAGGCGCGAAGTACAAAAAAGTCGAGCACCCTCGCAAAACATGTCAGGGGCTCGCAAAGCAAACTTCACCTCCACCTAAGACAAGGGGAGGCGCGAAGTCAAAAAAAAAAGTCGAGCACCCTCGCAAGACACGTCAGGGGCTCGCAAAGCAAACTTCACCTCCACCTAAGACAAGGGGAGGCGCGAAGTACAAAAAAGTCAAGCACCCTCGCAAAACATGCCAGGGGCTCGCAAAGCAAACTTCACCTCCACCTAAGACAAGGGGAGGCGCGAAGTACAAAAAAGTCGAGCACCCTCGCAAAACATGCTAGGGGCTCGCAAAGCAAACTTCACCTCCACCTAAGACAAGGGGAGGCGCGAAGTCAAAAAAAAAAGTCGAGCACCCTCGCAAGACACGCCAGGGGCTCGCAAAGCAAACTTCACCTCCACCTAAGACACGCAAGACAAACTTTACCTCCACCTTTCACTACGAGAGAATAACATATCTCTTCAACGAAAAGCGAGCCTTGCTAAAAAGAAAAGGGGGCGTCGCTGTTTTATTAAAACGTCTCTCTTCAACGAAAAGCGAGTCTTGCTAAAAAGAAAAGGTGGCGTCGCTGTTTTATTAAACGTCTCTCTTCAACGAAAAGCGAGCCTCGCTAAAAAGAAAAGGGGGCGTCGCTGTTTAATTAAACGTCTCTCTTCAGCAAAAAGCGAGCCTCACTAAAAAAAGGGGGCGTCGCTGTTTTATTAAACATCTCTCTTCAACGAAAAGCGAGCCTCGCTAAAAAGAAAAGGGGGCGTCGCTATTTTACTAAACATCTCTCTTAAACAAAAAACATGCCGCGCAAATTGACTGCGAAGATCAAATGTCCTTTCTCAAATTACCAAAATGAATCACAACCGCATCAAAGTCTTATAATTTTACAATTATATGCAAATCAAACACAGTACGGTACACACTCAACAGGAGGTATAAAATTACATGGAACCATCACCTCCCTCAATTAACATCAAATCATCAAAACCCTCACCGCCCTCCTCAAATCCTATTTCCGCCGGAACTATGGGTCCCCACAACAAAGGAGCTACAGGAACAATTGGCAGTTCCCCGGGCAAAACCCTCGCCCTATACATATATCTCCGATCTACTTCACTAACTTCCGAAGGCTCCTCTTTCGGAACCACAAGTGATCCGTCCGGACCTAGATCTAGATTGCTTCGCCCAAACAAGTAATCCAGAGCCGTGTTCTCATCGATATTATCATCAACAACAGCTTGCGCGGACGAAGAAGAACCAAACAAAAAACGTGTAGCCTGTCGATCAGTATAATCTGCCTCGCGCCAAAAACGACTCGACCTGCTGTTCTTCAAATCGTACCTTCGCACCTTCGACCACCAAAAGCGTTCAAAAGGCAGCGAAGGGTGTTTAAGCCTAGCTCGAGCCCACGATTCACCAGTTATAAAAACATCTTGATAATTTAGCGTCAGCGGTGTCACATCAAATACTTCTAGCACGGTTCCATCAGGAACCTGCATTTTCACAGAATTAAAAAAGTATCTCAGTGTCACAAAGCATTTCCCACCACCCAACACATTACAAAATGACACTCGTTTGAGCTACCCCGATTTTTCACACCTGCTCGGCACCCCCATGCCCCTCCGCCCTAGCTTCGCCAGCTGCATCATCCAAATCCTCGCCGATTGCAGCATCCAAAGTCTCCACAGTTACAGAAGGATCAGCAGCAGGAGCTTCGACCGTTGTTGCCTCTTCCACGTTAGCTTCTTCAGTGAAAGGAGCATCCTCAGCCGAGGGTATCGCCTCGACGGGTGGAACCTCCGCAGAATTGGGCGCTGGAGCAGACTTGGAGCAACCCGCAACGTCTTCAGTTGCAGTTGGCGAAGGCAATGCCTCATTTCGGGCCTATAAAAAATATGTTTAAAATCTTCAGACAAAACTCACGCAAAATAAACAAAAAGCAAAAAACCAAAGAAACAAAAAGCACAAGCTACCTGACGAGTAGCTTCGGCGGCCTCTTCGAAAGCCAGAGCTCGACCTCCGCCAGCTATCCAGAACCTTCGCAAAAAGCGCATCGCGCAGTTACGAACATCTGCGTCATCGATCTTCAAAGCTCGAACTTCATCAACTGTAGGAAAAACATGGTTCGGCCGCTTAATTTTGCGGAGGTGCTCGCAATCAGCTTGTCGAAGGGTGCTAGACATAGCCAAAGCTCCGGCATAACCACCGAAGTCAGTTGCGTTCTCAACCAACGAACTGAAAACGTCAAGCTCTCCGCAGAGCCAATCGCCTGAAACCTCCGCACCAGCATCAGCTGGAAGTGGTTCTGCGGCTGAGCCACCAGCTTCAGTCAAGCAACCATCGAGCTTACTTTTAATCTTCTCCATACTAGCACGCCACGACCCCTTCAAATCAGTAATCCAATCCTCTGCAGACATCAACGCCTTATCCTTCTCCTTGTTCGCTGCAAGTAAATCTGCGTTCCGCTTCGCTAACTCCACAACCTCCTCTCGGGACTTCTTGGTTTTTTCCAAAGCAGCTTTAAGCTCAATCTCCTTATTTTCCAAACTTTGCCGAAGGTCCTTATTATCCTTCTTAACCTCGACCAGCCGGTCGTTTAGATAGTTAAGATTATAACTCGCCCTCCGGCGAGCCGAGCGGTTAAGGAGCATTAGTTCAGCCACCTTGACATCAATGTCATCATGAAGTTCGTCCAAAGGCTCGTTGGCTAGTCTAAGCTCCGCCTCCGGCACACAAATCCGACCAAACACCTGGCCAAGAAAACGCCTTTCCTCCGGAGCGCACTGCAAGTGGCACTCCCGAAGGTCCGGACTGGTGAAAAGCTCTATCGCCGGATCCGACACCCCGATCTTCTTAGCAAAATAAGGAACGCTTGATCGGCTGGCTTCGCCATACGGTCTCTTCCCTGAAGTTCGTTCCGACTCAAGGTCACCGGCCAACTCGAACCCGTCAACCCAGACATGCGACCCCGCAGACTCGGGAATCGACCCTCGTGGGGGACTCTTAGGCTCGAGGTCCCGGATAATCTCATCGATATTTCGAGCAGCTGCGCTAGACGAGGCAACCACCTTCCCGTGGTCATCACCAGTGGACAACTCATTGTCGGAGTCACCTTCGCCACTGGAAGAGTCGCTAACATCATCAGATGAGTCGTCTTGAGTGTCAGCCTCTTTTTCTGCCTCCTCCTCCTCCTCCTTCTCATTATCATCGGAGACACCTTCGTCGTCTGAAATTTGGATCAAAGCATTAATCCCGCCGATGCGGGGCACCCGTCCTCCAACCCTACCAACACCTCGACCGCCTGAAACAATGGTCGAGGAAGAGGAAGTACCGGCAGCACCCGAACCAACAGCGACCTTCGTCGCAAGCGTCTTCACTCGGCCGCCGGCGCTGCCGCGGCCACGACCACGACCCCTCTTCGGCCGCAAAACAATCTCTTTCTCCTCCACGGCAGCACGCTTCCTTTTCTTTGGTGCATCCTCGCTCGAAGGAGCGGGCCAGTCACCATACTGGATCTCAAGAATGTCGAATAGCGTGTTAACTCGACCTCCGCTACCCACCGAGCTGTGGATAGCCTTAACCTCCAATGTGGATAGCTTTCCAACAAGGTCCTCCGCCCTCTGTTGAACACGCTTGTAGATAGCTTCGATTCCATCTTCACGCCTGGGAAACTTCTTAAGAACATTTTCCCAAACCCTGTTCAGCTCCACCTTCGGTTTCTTCAAACCTTTACCCTCGTACTTGGGGTCATTCTCAACTGCAAACCACACCTGTCTCCGGCTAAGGGGCCAAACCTTGGCACAGCAGTACTCCTCGACTAAGTTGCGAGCACACTGAGATCGCGCAACCACCCTCAGACAGTCAACAGCGGCATGCGCCTCGGCGCTCATCTTAGCCTCGGTGCTCACGTCACCGAGTAGCGGAAGCTCGCCACAAAGCTCAGCGTTACCACTAAGCTTGTAGTAGAACCAGAACTCTTGCCACCCACTGGTCCACTTGTTCTTCCGGGCCTGCACCGGCAACTCCGATCCGGCGCGATGGCAAAAGGTGTACACCGCGAACTGACCGAGGCTGGTGTTACCTTCGCCATCAACAATCTTGCGAGGCTGCATATGCCCACGATGAGTACGAATAAAACCCTCAACGTGAGGGACAATGCCCTGGGAGCGGCATGCCCAGACATATACTGACATCTTCGTAAAGCACGAAGGCGTCAGCTGATGGAACCTCAGATTAAACCTCTGTAGAACCGAAGTCACAAAAGAAGCAACAGGGAAGCGCAGACCAGCAACAAAGAACTCTTCAAACACAACAACCTCATCAGCGTCCGGCTTCGGGATAGTCTCTCCAGCACTAGTCCTCGCCTTTCCATCCTCGATCCAACCCCGCTTGACATAAGCGGCCAACTCCGAACTGCAAACTCGGCTAAGACCAAACTCAAAAGTCACCCCCTCATCTGCAGCAGACGGAGAAGCAACACGAGCGGTTTGCTTGGACCTAGCCATTCTCTCAAACTAACACCCTCGCAGAACAAAATACGCATAACCTTCGCAACTAGACAAACCAACCTTCGCAACAAGAAATGCGCAGCAGCAGGATGGCTAGAGCAAAGGAGGGCACAACTTCAAACCCCCCACCAACTCCATCTATTTATAGGCCGGGAGACGACCGCCCCAACTGACAAAACCGGCACGACAACCGAAATCCACGGCGCAAAAAACGAGATGGACCTCAACAGTGCAAACCAAAATACAACGGCCCGGCCCAAAAGCAGCTGCGGGCGTCGCTGCCAAGGGTCTCGTTACGTTTCCCATCAAAGAGTGCTGCTTGGGCCTAAGTATTTGTTCTTTAGATCCAAGGCATCGAGGGGCTACTGTTGGGGGAAAGGACCCTCGGTAGTGGCTCCACGCACGCTGGCTCAAAAACGACCTTCGCGCGACCCGCGCACCCTCCCAAACTTTCTCTTCTTCGTGTGTTGGACCCTTCGGATCGTTTCCCTAACCTTCAGATACTGGCTCGACCCTCGCCGACTTTGTGTTTTTTGCAGGCAAGGGACGCGGAGAGCACAGAGAGTGACCCTCGCGCGTTTCGAAGCTCCTACGCTAGAGACGTCAAGCTCGGCGGAAGGCGAGCAAGCGCGGACCTCACGACCAGTGAAGCCGAGGATTTGGCCCTCACGTTCCCGCGAAGGTGTGCAGGGAACGGGTGGCGGCGAACAGGTGGAAGGCGAACTAGGGTTTTCACTCTGCCAGTGTTTGTACGGTTCTGCCCTTTCGCTGTATGGTGCTAGGGAATCTTTCCTGTACCCTTTTGTAATTTGGCCGATGTCCCTTGGCATTCCCTATAAATACCAAGGGATGAACAGTGTAAGGCTTGATTTTTTTGGTTATAGAGAGATATTTCCACCATCTTATTTTCTTGTACCTTCGCTAGCGTCCGACAATTGTTCGCCCTCGCCATACCTCTGTGTAGCAGCGGAGGTTGGGCAAGTGTGATTCCAACACATCTACAAGAGCTCAAGCTTATCAAGTGGTGTGACCCATGCTATGACAAAGGGAAGGTGCCCCACCTATTGGTATCAAGGTCAAAGATCCTACAAGTGTTCTACATGTAGTATTTCAAAGTGGTTTTCATGCATCTACATGTGGTGTCTACAAGTGGTGTCATTCGAACACATATGGTAGTGTCATTCAAAAATTGAAAGATTCAAGTGTCAACCATCTACCCCCTAGAGCACCCCTTTCTATCAAGAGAAGCATGCCTTTTAAGGTCATTGATGACAAAGAGGGAGAAATTGTGACAAAGATATGTCAAAGAATAAGAGGGAGAAACAAGAAAACAAGATGGACATGGATCAAGAGGGAGCAATATTGAAGATTGTAAAGGGGTCATAATTCTTGGACAAGGGAAGCACACAAGTAGGGGGAGCAATCTCATGAATACATGTTTGATGCATTTGTTTGTGCATTACATTTTCTTTCTCGCATTGCATATGTTTTACATTCCTATATGCTTGTGTGCAATATTTGCTAGAGCTAAGACTTGAATGATGTTTGCTTCATTTTGGTATCTAGAGCCTAGTCTTAGTATAGCAAGTGGTGACTAGAACCTTGTTTATAATGTTGATCTCATGTGGTATCTAGTTTCACTTGTTTCTAGCAAGTTGATGCTAAGAATGATTTAAAATATGGTATACATGCTACAAAGGTACAATTCTATCTTGTATACCTTAGCATCACTTAGTACTGGTAACACTGCCACAAATTTCATATTAATGCATGTGTGCGAGTTTGAATCCAAACCATTTAAGCACACATGTAGGGGGAGTTATCACTACCAAGTCGGGTTGTATGGTGCTTATCCAAATCTTCACAAGTGATCTTAATGTTGAATAAGTAACATAGAATCCAAAGCGCTTCATTTTCATATCTTTGTAGAGTTGTCATCAATTACCAAAATGGGGGAGATTGAAAGGTCCTTGTTTAGTTTTGGTAATTGAGTGACAACTTAGGTGGACTAATTTCTGTTTGAAGTGAATTACACATGTGATTAGTCCACAGGTGATCATATGTGAGCAACATATGCCATAGAGGTGAAATGGCTTGGAGGGTGTTGCAAGGCTCATGCATGTGATGAAGGAGCTTATTGCATATGTGACATGACATGGAGTCATGTGGCTAAGATGGTGAAGATCAAGACAAGACTTCGCTTGATGGACCGGTTGTTGTGGTGAAGGGCAAGTTGGAGGCTTTGAAGCCGTTGGTACAGAGTGTCGGGAGGTTTGAGCAAAGACTTGGCACCGAAGGACCAAAGCAATGGTGAAGAGCAAGTGATGTCAAGATCGATGGACCATGGAGGCATGTCGGTGTTTGTTAACCGGCATCTTATCTCGGGGGTACCTAGACGATTGTTCGGTGGGGATCGACGTATGTAGAACTCGATGGTAAACGCAGAGACAAGGATTTATACTGGTTCGGTCTACTGAATAGCATCCCTACGTCTAGTTGGGGGAATAGTATTGCGCCCTATGCTTATGGGTGTCTGGTTGTGTACCATGACCCCTATGTGTCTCTTGTCTGTGTCTCTCCATCTAGGGAGCTCTGCCTCTTTTTATATAGTCCAGGAGGCAAAGTCCTAGTCGGTTACAATATTAGGAGTCCTAGTAGGATTACAAAGTAGCAATACTACTAGGATTACATGGAGAGTCCTAGTTGGACTAGGTCTTTGCCCTTCCTTGCGGAGTACCTGGGGACTCTGTCCCAGAAGCCCCCGAGCTCTTCATGGTTTATCGGTGAAGTCATCTTGAGACCTTGGCCTTGATCAAGTGTCATCCGAGTACCTTCTAAGAGAAACCATAAAGTGCTCTTGAAGTCTTCTAATGGTGTGCGCTTTCTGAAAAGCGCACCCATTGGGTGTAGCCCCCGAGCCTCTTGCTGTTTAGCATAAAGAGCTAGAGGGTCTTGTCTGAAATTGCTCCATTTCCATTCGAAGAAATTTGGATGCATCATTTGAGGATATGTATCCCGCAGCCACCGAGCCTAAAATCGACTACTCGGAGTCGATTGTAGGATCCTGTAGACATCCTCAAGGGTGCAGCCGAGTAATCTCCCAAAAACTGTCGAAATGAAGCCGACTAAGCTGAGGCAATGACCAAGCCCCCGAGCTTTAGTCGTTGTTGTCAATGATTCAGTACTGTGGTGCATGCCTACAACACTTGACTCGAACTTGGATTTTAATGTAAGAGCCGCTTCAAGATGCTGTCAACAGCACGTATGATGTCCTTGCTGTGCTTGCTGTATAGCTGAGTATTTGTACGTGAGCATGCCCTTCTGAATATTGTTTATCAATTTGATAATATTGTAGCTCGTTCGTCTCCTTTTTATTGATCTCTTAATAGCTTGCTTCTCAGGGTCTTTTCGGCCGCCGGAGCTTGGAGGAGATAATACGTGCCTCACGTGAAGTAGCAGTTTGTTCTTGCCAGGCTTGGAAGGTGTTGCTAGAAGTTGGACATGGATTCGTAGTGCATGGTAGTGCCATTGAGGCTATCTATCTGACTCAAATTCATGCAAATGCCTTGTTGACTGATACGAATTGCCTTCATCATATCATTGCCCAGACTGTCCTTCTCTGAATGCTTAATAATCATCGAGAAGTAACATGTCACTGCCAAGTAATCCTGTGAAATATCTCAGTATCTTGCATGTGATTCGAGTGCCTCGTGAATTTCTGAGTACATCATGAAAAATCTGAGTGCCTCATGAAAAATCTGAGTACCCTGTGAAAATCCAAGTACCCGTGAAAGACCGAGTACCTCGTGAACATCCAAATTGTGGCAGCGTCGTTGAGCCGAGCATTCGGAACCTGTAGTTGGTTTGCCGAGTAACATGCTTCTTGATCTTGCCGAGTAATATAGCTGACTGTAGTCGCTGTAGTCAAACTTTGATGATAGGAGTAGTCGACTCAGTCTTGATTGACCGTAAGATTAGTCGAATTTTGAGCTAAACATAGCTATATATGGGCTCTGTCTAATTGGACGTAATAGACCAGGCGTCTCGACCGACTTAATAGTCGTGAAGGACGAGTACGAGTGCTACTCTTAGCACCTGAGGGGTGGACGTAATTGACTAGGCATCTCAGAGGGCACGTCTGCCGCTAAGGACGAGTCAGTCCGAGTGCTGCACCTAAGCACTTGGGTGGACATGATTGACCAGGCGTCTCAGAGTAGCATCATAGCCACAGAGGATGAGTCAGTCTGAGTGCTACTCTTAGCACTTTTGGTAAGGGACTTTATTGACCAAGCATCTCAAAGGGCTCGATTGCCGCAAAGGATGAGTCAGACTCCGTTATTTTTGCAGCATGTGCAAAGACGTGAACAACTCTTGGTTGTGCACCGAGTAATGCCGAGTAGCAGGAATCAATGGCCGAAGCCTATTGTAAGCTCTCTAGGATGGACGTAGTGACCAGGCGTCTCAAAGGGCGTGGTAGCCTCAAAGGACGAGTCAGTCCGATCGGACGTAATTGACCGTGCGTCTCAACCGACTTAGTAGTCGTGAAGGACGGGTCTGTCCAAAGGCGTGAGCAACTTGGTTGCGTGCCGAGTAGTCGGAAGCGTAGTAGCGGCATGGCTACAGATCCGGTAGAGTTGGCAGCATGTGCCGAGTAGCCCTTCATCCGAGTACTACCTAAATAGTAGTCGGCGAGGGACGAATGATTGCCGAGTAGCAGGAATCAATGGCCGCAGCCTATTGTTTGCTCTCGAAGGATGAACGTATTGACTAGGCATCTCAAAGGGCACGTCTGCCGCTAAGAACGAGTCAGTCCGGGTGAACGTAATTGACCGTGCGTCTCAGCCGACTTAGTAGCCGTGAAGGACGGGTCTGTCCGAAGGCGTGAGCAACTCTATGTTGCGTGTCAAGTAGTCGCTCATCCGAGTACTACCTGAATAGTAGTCGGCGAGAGACGAGTGATTGTTGAGTAGCAGGAATCAATGGCCACAGTCTATTGTATGCTCTCTGGGATGGATGAAGTGACCAGGCGTCTCAAAGGGCGTGGTAGCCTCAAAGGACGAGTCAGTCCGAGCGGATGTAATTGACCGTGCGTCTCAACCGACTTAGTAGCCGTGAAGGACGGGTCTGTCCGAAGGCGTGAGCAACTCTAGGTTGCGTGCCGAGTAGTCGCTCATCCGAATAGAAGGTCCTTGCATGTTCCCTGCGTGCCGACTCAACTGGATAGAGCCGGAGTAGGCATCAGCTGAGTCGGGGTCGAACTTCGTCAGGGATGATGCGGAGGTAATACTTGTCGTGGCACCAAAGCCTTCGAGTCTGCACTGCGAGCCGAAACAGAGTCGGCCTACAGTTCAATGGAGTTGGACGATCGCTATCCCTTTATGACAGACTGTTGACTTGCAGGTTTCTGACTTGCCGCACATGGATGCATGTGTACATGCAAATTTTGGTTGGCCTGCTTGTCCGATGGTGATATGTGAAAGTCCTCAACGCCTCCATATATAATCTCCATAATTAGCTTGTATGGCCTACACAAGTTCCTTGCTTGGATGGCTTGCTTATTTTCCAGATGGAATTGATTGGCTGACCGTGCTAGCAGTCGACTCTGCATGTTGTTGCAACGTGGTTCTAAGAATCACTGAAGAGTACGCCTGCTGGCTGCATGGCTGTACAGAATTGCCGTAATTAGCTTGCATCTTCGCCTTGGTTTAGACTTGCTATGTTTGCTTGCATGGTTAGAACATCGAACTTGACTATGCATGCAAATATCCTGATTGGCTTGCATGTCTCGACGTCGCCTTCCCCTGTTGTCGAGTGCTGTATGTCATCTCCAATTTGCGCTGCTACTTCCTTGCTGGCTTGTCGATTGCAATCAGCTTGCTTGTAGTAGCCACCGATCGAGTTAGACTTTTGCGGGGCTGGGAGTCAGACTCGAACTTGGCAGAGATAGAGTCGGCGTGGACTGGGAGTCGGAGTACAACTCGGTCAAGGCAAAATCGGCAGAGAACCATATCGTCGTAACGTACGTTGCTGTCCGCGGAAGGATCTAGTCGAGCCGAGGCTGTAGCCTTCGTTGTTGATCTCATGATACGGTGCTGGTTCTTGACTCTGCTCTCCAAGACGTATGTACTTCTGCAAGCCATGTCGGTACGCTCGACTACTGAAGAACGCTGACCGTACTCGCATATCAGTTAGCTTGTACGGATCTCATCTAGACCCTTTGCTTGTTAGCTTGATCAGATGTCCTGATCTGCATGGCTTCTTCAAACTTGACGAGGTGAAAATCGAATCCCCGCCAGAAATTTGTTCTTGAGGTCCGTCGAGCTCTTGATCGCAATTGCGCCGAAATCCCCTACCTGGCGCGCTAGCTGTCGGCGTTTGTTAACCGACAACTCGTCTCGGGGGTACCCGGACGATTGTTCAGTGGGGATCGACGTATGCAGAACTCGATGGTGAACGCAGAGACAAGGATTTATACTGGTTCGGTCTGCTAAATAGCATCCCTACGTCCAGTTGGGGGAATAGTATTGCGCCCTGCGCTTATGGGTGTCTAGTTGTGTACCATGACCCCTATGTGTCTCTTGTTTGTGTCTCTTCATCTAGGGAGCTCTGCCTCTCTTTATATAGTCCAGGAGGCAAAGTCCTAGTCGGTTACAATATTAGGAGTCCTAGTAGGATTACAAGGTAGCAATACTACTAGGATTACATGGAGAGTCCTAGTTGGACTAGGTCTTCGCCCTTCTTGCGGAGTACCCGGGGACTCTGTCCCACAAGGCCATGTGATGATATGAAGTGCTTCAAATCATTTGATGATAGATTGGTGCATGTGTTACATCAACACCGGAGGAGATGGAATGGAATGCACAAGGCAAAGGTATATTTGTAGGGCATTTCATTTCACCGGCCTAAGGTTGAGTAGAGAAGAAATAGACCGGGTTTAGGATAGATAGCCGTACTATAAAGAGGAGAAATCTTTTAGTTGCAACAGTTATCTAGTGCCACTAAGTGTGAGTTTCATGTGCATATGCATTACGCTTAGTGACATGGTGAGATTGATGAGAAAGCCCAAGAAAATTCTTTGTGAAAAGCTATCTAGAGTGCTAAATTTGATTTGGTGCTTGTGGGAAGAGATAGCACTTAAAAGGGTTTAAAAAAGAGAAGAAGGTTGGCTGTGGCCGGAAATTCTAGCTTAGCTCCATGATATTCCAAGAAGGGGTTCTCTGTTGTTCTAACGCATTGATCCGGAAATTGGTGTAGCCCAAACTGGAATTTTCAAAGCGGGTCAGGAGAGGCGCTCCCACCCTGGAAATTCCAGGGCACACCGTCTGGAATTTCCAGTGTGGGTTTCAGAGGAACGGTCGGGAGACGCTCCCTCCCCGGAAATTCCACGGCGCGCCGCCTGGAATTTCCAGTGCGGGAATGGCACTCCTGGTGGGTTCGGACTGGTCCGTTTTTCATCGGACTGGTCCGTTTCGTTCGACCATTGGAGAGATAGAGCCGTTGGAGGCTTTTTGGTTGGTCCCGCACTGGAATTTCCAAGCTGAGCTGATTAGAATTTCTAGTGCGGGTGCCGAGTGAAGAGAGAGCTTGTGCGTGAGGAGATAAGGCTGGTTCCCCCTCCCTCTTCCTCACCACTTCTCTCCCCATTTTCTCACCTTTGGAGAGCAAGCAAGTTAGGGTTCATCCTCTCCTCTCTCTCCCCCATGATTTGAGCTGAAATTGCTAGGAGAGATTGAGAGCCCTGTGTGGGTGATGTTGAGAGGTTGAAGGTCCACCTTCTCCCCTTCCTCTCCCTCTCAAGCTTAGTGCTAATTTGAGTGAGGGATTGAGAACCTAGTGTGTGTGTGTGTGCATTTGAGGATTGCATTTGGTGGCACTAGAAAATCTTTGTGATTTGGGGATTTCTTATTACTCTTGGTGATTGTCATCACCTAGACGGCTTGGTGGATTGTGTCTCCGTTGTGAAGCCCACGTTGTGACTGTGTGTGGCTCCGGAGAAGGATTTGTGAGGGGTGTTGTGCTCACCTCGCGGGAGATCGCGAAGAGCAACTCTAGTTAAGCGAGACATGAAGAGCGTCAAGTGGTTCGGCCGGGTCAAGTGCTAGAGCTTGTGGTAAGCACTCCAAGTGGGAGAGTGTGACTAGTGTAGTCACCTCTAGCAAGAGGACCGGCGGCAACCCTGAGCTTGTCTCAACGGGGACTAGCTTGGTGGCAACCAAGTGAACCTCGGGATAAAATCACCGTGTCAACCTTGTTCATCCCGTTGGTTTGCATTCCCCTTACACAAGCTTGTATTTACTTTCATATATATTGTGCTTGTGTAGTTGCTCTTGTAATTAGTTAGCTTGTGTTGCTTGCTAGTTACCTTCTTGCTTGTGTAGCATAAAAGTAGCTCCCTTGCGTGACTAATTGGCTTGTGTATCCTTGTTAGTCACTTTGCTTAGTTTGTGTAGCTAAGTAATTTGAGCTCTCTAATTTGGCTTGTGTGGCCTTGTTATTGAGCATTGCTAGTGAGCTTAGAAGCTTTGTGCTTTTGCTTACTAGATTGTGTAGAGCTCCATCATGCTTGAAGTACTAGTTGCATAGGTTTGTGTGACCTTGCTTCTAGAATTGTTTAGGTGAGCTCTTGCTAGCCCGACACCTTATTTGCTTTGTTTAGGATCTTTGTAAGGTGCTTGAGAGTATAGGTAGAGGGGTGTAGTCTTGGCTAGACCGATAGTTTTAATTCCGCATTTATTTTGGTTAGCCAGTGCGATTATTTTTAGAAAGGACTATTCACTCCCCCCCTCTAGTCCGCCATCTCGACCCTACAGAAATATATAGGAACCTTGAACTCTTTCAATGACCTCCCAACTTTGCTTGTCTACTCTTTATCTTTCTATAAAGATCTCCTCTGTATCAATTACCCATCAATCATATATGCTACCACTTACCCCCACTTTAATCTAGTCGGTACACTAAGTTAGTAGATACATGATCGTCATTATTAAACTCTTTACACATTACTTCCCTGAGGATATAAATACGATACCTCGGAATACTCCTGGGTGAAAGATACAACGGTATCCGTGCGCTTGTGGGTTTGTCTGTATGCGTTACACATACCAACTGGCTTTTTGGTGCCGTTGTGTAACACCCTAAAATTTTCTCCAAAACAAAATAGGTGAAAATGATTTAATAATGAATTTGTGAGCATTTAACCTAGGGTTAAATAAATTTTTGTTGAATTAAAATTATTGTGGCAACATGTTTATGCACTCATGCTGATGCACTGGATTTATTGGAGTGACTGGTTTTTGCCAAAATTTGTTTTGATTTCAAACTCTTTTGGAAATGACTTGGATTGCTTTGAAAATTTAATGAAAAGGATTTATTCCTCTCCCTCTCTCCTTTCCTGGTTTTCGGCCCAACCGCCCTGGCGGCCCAACCGCTCGGCGGCACCCGCGCGCGCTCCCTCCTCCTCCCTCTTCTCTCCGCGCGGCCCGTGGGCCGGCCTGCTCGCCGCGCCCGCGCAACCGTCGGCCCGCGCGCGCGCTCTCCCCTCCTCTCTCTCTGACACGCCGTCCCCACCTGTCAGCGCCTTTCTTCCCCTCCTCGCGCGCCGTCCCGAGCACAACCGCCGAGCTCCGCTTCGTCCGCGCGTCGTGCGGAGTCCGCTCCCACGACCTCGCCCTCGCCCTCGCGCTTTTAGTAGATGCGGCCGCGCCCCGCTCCTTCTTTCTCCTCTCCCACTCCCGCAGCGTCGCACAACCGAGCTCCCGAGCGTCCGTGCCGAGCACCCCGCCGCCTTGCTGTCGTCCGCCGCCGTCGATCTGCCGATTCGGCGCCGCCCGGGCCGATTCGATCCATCTCCAAGCTCCGCCGCGTCGTGGTGAAGCCTCCGAACCTCCTCCCTCTCTCTTTAGTGCTCAGTTTCGCCCTGACCGCCGTACTCCGTGAGCAGGTGCCCTGCCGGTCGCCGTGCTCCGCCGTTCGCCGCGGACCGCCTCCCCCGAGCCGCCGCCTCCTCTCCATTCCGCCTCGGTGAGACTCCCGTGCCTCCCTCTAGCTCTCCGACCGCTTGGTTTGGCCTGTGATGGACCCTATGCCCGAACCCGCGAGCTCCGTGACTTCGACCATGGCGGAGCCGCGCACGACGTCGCGGAGCGCCGTGACGCCGCGGCCAGTGCGCGCCGTCGGCCGCCCGCGCGCGCACCCGCCCCTGGTTTTAATCCGAGCCGCCCATCTCCGATCCGGCGGCCGAGGATCACCCGTACCCCTTCGGTGGCATCTTTGCTAAAGAGCCCCTGGAGAAGCCGGGAACCAACCCGCACTCCCTTTTCCACTATTCCCTGTGCCTTATAAAACTTGTAACCAGGCCCCTGTGTTTCGGTGAAAGCGAGGCGCGGTCCAGCCGTCTGTAATTTTGATTTAAATTCAATTAAAATTTCCGATTTCAATTCAAATGCTTTTCAGTGTATTTACAGAAATGCCACTGCTTTGTTTTGCTTATAAAATCCACGTTTTAGCTCCGATTTGATCCATTCAAATTGCGTTAGCTTCGTAATTTAGTGCTCTACCCGTTTATGTTCCTGTTGGTCGGTTTTGGACAGTTTAGATGTAGGGTCCAAGTTAATCTTGTTTAGGGCTTTTTATATACTGTTTCGATCGTAGCTTTCACACCGTGACTCCGTTTTCGATGAACCAAAACTTGTTGTGATCGTATAGATGCGTACTTCTGTTTTATCAAAGTTTTATTTCAGTTTAATACTGTTTGGTGTATTGTTCTAATAATAGCTCTGTTTGCATCGTGTATGTTTGCACCTGGAATGCGTGGTGATGTTGTGTTCGAGTAGACGGTGAGTCGGTGTGGTACGACCAGGACCCCGCGTTCAGTGACCAGCAGGAGGATCAACCTTTCGACAACCAAGGCAAGTTAGCATGGGATCTCCTTGTTTACCTATACACTTTACTTTAATCACTCATTTATGCATGTGTCCAACTGAGCAACCTTAGAAAACCCACTTAGTTTTTGATCGGTGATGTTTTTGTTCCCGTGGGATATATGCATGTGGGTAGCTTTGCTAGTGCTAACTGACTTATAATTGATCCAGTCCAATGATGAATTTGTTTCTCATGATGATACATTGTTAAACGGTTAATAAAACTTGTTGTTAGCAAAAGCTGGGATTGACAGTGCTACCATGAGTGCTATATGGCTCTGGTTTTAGCTCAGTAAACTGGATCTTGTCTAATATGGCAGCGGTGACCCGAAAGGGCGAAAAAGGGGCTTGCCACTTTGGGTGTAGGGCTGCTCCTGTTTCTATGTGTATAGCTGCGATGGCCTTGTGCCATAGAAAAGGGGGTTGCTACATCTGCCTGCCAAGGAAACCTAGCGGCCCTGACCTGTTAGACGAACCAGCGAAAGGCTTCATAGTGTGCCCTGCCGATCTACCTCGGAAGTGGATCAAGAGGTTGGCCGCCTCGGGCACAAGGGTAACACGGCTTGTGGGTAAAGATGCACCACCTCTGCAGAGTGTAAAACTGTTATAACAGCCGTGCTCACGGTCACGAGCAGCCCGGAAAACTAGCGGAACTATGAAACTTAACAATTGTTACTTTATGTTGTTGGTACATTATGATGTCATATCTTACCTTTGTTGGACAAATGGATCATGGGTTAAGGGTTAAGCACAATATTCGTTTACCTTAATGTTAAAACTTTGCCAACTTAAAAGCTACTGCAGTCAGACAGCGTCTGCCTTTTTGAGCCTCATGAACCCTATGTTAGCTTGCTAAGTACGTGGAGTACTTACGCTTGTTGTTTATCTTCTTTTTGGGCAAAATCCCGGATGGGTAACAGATGAAGGTGCAGTTGGCGACTTTCCTGAAGACTTCTAGGCTAGCTGTTCCCCCAGTCGACGTTTCCCTGTGGTTTAGTTTGTGTACCAGTTCAGCGATCTGTGTTTCAGCATGTTGTAAGACTCTGTTTTAAATACTATCGTGATGTAATAAACAATGTGATGATGCCACTCTTGTAATTTGTCTACTTATGTGTGTGATTGTTTCCTGGGCACACATGAGTATTCCGCCTCAGTTTTATCCTTAAAATTGGGGTGTGACAAATTGGTATCAAAGCTTTGTTGACTGTAGGACGCAAGCCTAGCTAGGAAATGGCCGTCTAACACCTTTTTGCTTCCTGTTCATGCTTATTTTATTAACTTGTTACTTTATTAAAATTTTATGCTCCTTATTCTTATTCTATTGCATAAAACTAATTGTTTCCGCTTATCTTATCTTGTTTTATGACGTCAGGATGCCTCGCATGAACGCCCGTGCCTACTGTGCTCTTTTCACCAGCCAGCCTGCTCCCCCTGTGGTTCACATCCCCGACAGTGACGGTTCCTCCAGCTCCTCCAACGACGTCTTCGCGGAGGATGAAGAGTTGACCGTTACTCCAGCAGTTTCTGAGGAGCTAGCAGCGCCATCCCCGCCCCCTGCAGCAGTTCCCGAGTCTCCGGCTCCGGAGGTGCCTGCTCCGGAGGTGCCAGTCCCAGTGGAGCCTGAGCCTGAGGCGCCAGCGCCTGAGGTCCCTGCTCCAGAGGCACCCGCTCCTGCAGCACCTGACGCTCCACCAGCTCCTGCGGCGCCAGCCTTCGTGCCAGTATACCCGGTGGTACACTCTCCCGCCGCTTCGTCAGTTTCGGCACCAGCACCCCCTGCCTCCCCAGCAGCGCAGGTGGTGGAAGACCTTGGTTGGGATCGTCGCTTCATGTTTAAGAAGCCCGACGAGACAGCGTACTACCATAGTATGCTGGTTCGTCTGCTGGAGGAGTACTACCCGGACATGGAGGCTAAACTCCAATACCACTGCGGAGAGTACACCCACCCGTTGGAAGCTACATACTGGAAGTCCGACCTGATGGTTACAGGTTGGAAAGCTGCTGATCAAGCTCATGTCATAGAGTCAGCTCACAGGACTACCACCAAGCGTAGTGATGCCCTCGCGAGTATGGAGGACGCAGCGCAGGATGCCTACCTGCACTACCATGGCCTTCGCTTCCAGAGGATGAGGAATGATCGCTACCGCTACCTGCCCCAAAGTGACATGGAGGGCTCGTGGCGAACCCTGCTACCACCAGTGGAGTACCCGGTTCTGGTCTCTACTGCTCAGCATGCCTACGAGGTGCATAGGAAGGCCGACAAGGTGCAAGATGACCTGCGTGCGGCTCAGAAGGTGATAAGGCGTTTGGAGCGCGAAGTGGATTACCTTCGCGGTGAGCTAGACTATGCAGCTGTTTACAAGAAGAAGTATAGAGCCAACGATGCCCCCGGTGGAGCCCAGTAGCTTGCCTACCAGGATCAGTTATCTCGTTTAGACACGTTGTTTTAAATTCAGTTTGTGTTATGTGAACCTGTGGTGTTTGTGTTACTTATGTTAGTGAACTATGTTTGTTTGGATCTTTGTCTGTGTGATGTGAAGTATGGGTTATGTCCGTGCTTCTCCAAGTTAAACACCTTCTTGTGGCATATAAAGTTGCTTACCTCCTTTGTCTGTGTTGCTGTTTTCTGGAGCAGCCTGTGTTTAAATCTGTGTATCTCTTAATCCGTGACCCCAAAAATTGTGAAATTTTTGTGGGAGTATCTAGACTGATGTACCTTTCAAACAAATCTGGAACCAAGTCTTTATCTGTTCGGATCTGGGAGATATGCCTGTTTAAAGTCGATGTTTCTACGCAGTCTGTCGTCCAGAACAGGTTCTGTTCAATGCTGTTTTCGGCCCAGAATCTGGCCGAATCTGAAGAAGTGTTCTATATGAAAGTTGTAGCTGGTTTCTTAAACTTTCCAACGATGTCTGGTTCATCCCCGTTGGATTTCTGTAGCTCGAGTTATGCCCGTTTTAGTGTGCTGCTGTTGACAAGAATGTGCACCGAAAATTTCAGCAATGTTCATTTAGGTCATATATACTTTCTATGTTGGATATAAAGGTCTAACTCTTGCGCATTTGTTGGTGAGCAGATGGCAGCAAGGGGTGGACGCGGGAGAGGCCGTGGCCGTGGGCGTGGTGCTCCTATGGACCCGCCACCGCCACCGCCGCCAGTGACCATCGAGCAGTTGATGGCCACGCAGAATCAACTGATGCACGCCATGATGAACCGCCTGGATCAGGCGCCCGCTGCCGCACCTCAACCTCTTCAAGTCAGGGACCGTCGAGGAGAATTCCTGAAGGGCCATCCACCAGTGTTCTCTCACGCCTCTGAACCACTGGAGGCGGATGACTGGCTCCGTGCAGTGGAAAAACAGCTGAACATCGCCCAGTGCACCGATTATGAGAAGGTGCTCTACGCTTCTGGGCAACTGCAGGGAGCTGCACAGGACTGGTGGGATGCGTTCATGTTTGGCCGTCCCCAAGATGCCCCCATTGTTACATGGCAGGAGTTCAAGGAGAACTTCCGATCCTATCACATCCCAGATGGTCTCGTGGAACTGAAGCAAGAGGAGTTCCGCTCTCTGAAGCAAGGGTCCATGTCAGTGGCGCAGTACCGCGACAAGTTTGCACAGCTATCGCGTTATGCCCCTCAGGATGTGGCTAACGACAAGGACAAACAGCGCCGTTTCTTGAATGGTCTGTATGATGGGTTGCAACTCCAGTTGATGTCCAACACCTACCCGAACTATCAGGCCCTGGTCAATAGGGCGATAGTTATTGACAACAAGAGGAAGGAAATGGAGGCAAAGAAAAGAAGCTTCCAAGGCCAGTCATCGGGGAGCAACACTCGTCCCCGAATCAACCCACAGCAAGGTTACCCCCAGAGGAGTCAAGGCAACCAGTGGAACAGAGGACAGTACCCCCAGGGCAACCAGAACCAACAGCGCCTTCCACATCAGCAGCAGTCAGGTGGTCAGCGCTACCAGCAGCAGCCAGGAGGTCAGAGGTACCAGCAACAGCAGAGCAGCCAAGCATCACGCCAGGGAGCACCCAACTCCGCTCCCATGAAGAATGCAGCTCAGCAGAACCCCAACGCATGTTACCGTTGCGGGGAGTCAGGACACTACGCTCACCAGTGCCCCAAGAAGCAGAATCCCCAGGCCCCACAGAACCAGGCAGGAGCTCAGAAGCAGAATGCTCGCCCACCTCACACTGGACGGGTGAATCATGTAGCTGCCGATACTGCCCTGGATGCACCGGATGTTATGATGGGTACGTTCAGCATCAACTCAATCCCAGCAACCATACTTTTTGATTCTGGTGCTTCGCATTCTTTCATTTCACAGTCGTTTGTTAGAATGCATGGTGTGCCTTTATGTGCAATGAAAGAAACAATCATAGTAAACTCACCAGGGGGTAGTATGCCTGCAAGTTTTTGGAGCCCCACCTCTAGTGTCAACCTAAGGGGGGTAGACTTTAAAGTAAAGCCTATAGTGCTAAGAACAGCAGGTATAGATCTCATCTTGGGTATGGACTGGATGAAGCAACATGGGGCTGTCATTCAGTGTCAAGAAAGGTCAGTTGTTGTAACTACACCTAAGGGAGACAGAATCTGTGTGCAAGTGGTGTTAAAAGAGCAGCCAACTGCCACGGTCAACCAGATGGATGCTAGTGGTGCAGAGCAAGATCGGGTGGTGGACGAGTTCCCTGATGTCTTTCCGGATGATCTGCCAGGTATGCCACCTGATCGCGATGTTGAGTTCATTATTGAATTACTGCCTGGAACTGCACCAATATCAAAAAGACCATATAGAATGGGGGTAAATGAATTAGAAGAACTTAAGAAACAGCTTAAGGAGTTGTTAGAGAAAGGGTATATACGTCCTAGTGCTTCTCCTTGGGGAGCACCAGTGATCTTTGTGGATAAGAAAGATGGTAGCCAGAGGATGTGTGTGGATTATAGGTCTTTAAATGAGGTTACCATTAAAAACAAATACCCTCTACCCCGGATAGACGATCTATTTGACCAACTTAGAGGAGCATGTGTGTTCTCTAAAATAGATCTCCGATCTGGGTATCACCAGTTGAAAATCCGGAACTCAGACATTCCTAAGACCGCCTTCACCACGCGGTATGGACTGTATGAGTATACAGTGATGTCTTTTGGTCTGACCAATGCCCCAGCCTACTTCATGTATCTGATGAATAAAGTGTTCATGGAATACCTAGATAAGTTTGTGGTGGTGTTCATAGATGACATTCTAGTATTCTCTAAAACAGAGGAGGAACACGCGGAACATCTGAGGATGGTTCTGCAGAAGTTAAGAGAGCATCAGCTCTATGCCAAGAGGAGCAAGTGTGAATTTTGGCTGAAAGAAGTCTCTTTCTTAGGGCATGTTGTCTCTAACGGAGGTATATCCGTTGATCCTAGCAAGGTGCAAGATGTGTTGGATTGGAACCCGCCAACTAATCCCAGTGAAATCCGAAGTTTTCTGGGTTTGGCTGGGTATTATAGGAGGTTCATTGAAGGATTCTCCAAGCTCGCAAAACCTATGACTGCCTTGTTGGAAAAGAATGCTAAGTTTGTGTGGTCTGATAAATGTCAAGCAAACTTTGAAGAGTTAAAGAAGAGATTAACCTCAGCACCAGTCCTAGTTCTGCCAGACTTGAACAAAAGCTTCTCCATCTATTGTGATGCATCTCGTCTTGGACTTGGATGTGTTCTAATGCAAGAAGGAAGAGTAGTGGCCTACGCATCTAGACAGCTGAGGAAGCACGAGGTGAACTATCCAACTCATGATTTGGAGTTAGCAGCTGTGGTCCATGCTCTGAAAATATGGAGACATTATCTGGTTGGGCATAAGTGTGACGTGTATACGGATCATAAAAGTCTGAAGTATATATTCACCCAGTCAGATCTGAACTTGAGGCAACGCCGTTGGCTAGAACTGATCAAAGACTATGACCTAGAGGTGCATTATCACCCGGGAAAGGCCAATGTCGTGGCCGATGCCTTGAGTAGAAAAACCTACGCAAACGGTCTGCAAGTGGAACGCATGTCAGCAGAGTTGAGAGCTGAAATGGCATACCTTAATCTATGTTTTGCCAACAATGTGGTGGAAATGTCAGTTGAACCTACCTTGGAGAAAGAAATCCGTGAGGGTCAGTTGAAAGATGAGAAGTTGAAAGAGATAGCAGAAAACATAGTGCTTGGAAAGGCACCAGGATTCCGGATGGATGATAATGGGACTCTTTGGTTTGGAAAGAGGATTTGTGTGCCCGATGTGAAAGCTATCCATGATGCCATTTTGCGGGATGCACATGAATCTGCCTATTCCATTCACCCCGGTAGCACCAAAATGTACTTGGACCTGAAAGAAAAATACTGGTGGTATGGTATGAAACGAGATGTAGCAGAATATGTGGCTCTATGTGACACCTGTCAGAAGGTCAAAGCTGAACATCAAAGGCCAGCAGGACTGTTACAGCCTATGCAGATACCCGAGTGGAAATGGGAAGAAGTGGGAATGGACTTTATCACTGGATTACCCCGTACACAAAGAGGCTATGATTCTATATGGGTAATAGTCGACCGTCTCACTAAGGTCGCTCACTTCTTACCAGTAAAGACCACCTATTCTGGGGCAAGGTTAGCAGAACTGTACATGGAGAGGATTGTGTCTCTGCATGGTGTTCCAAAGAAAATAGTGTCTGACAGAGGGACACAGTTCACTTCTCACTTTTGGCATCAAGTACATCAATCCTTGGGAACTGAGCTGACTTTCAGTTCTGCATATCACCCACAGACAGATGGGCAGACTGAAAGGATAAATCAGATCTTGGAGGACATGTTGAGAGCATGTGCCCTTCAACATGGGACTAGTTGGGATAAAAGCCTGCCATATGCGGAATTCTCATACAACAACAGTCACCAGAAGAGTCTGAAAATGGCTCCTTTCGAAGCTTTGTATGGGCGAAAGTGTAGAACTCCTTTGTTCTGGAATCAGACAGGAGAAACTCAAGTGTTCGGACCGGATGTCCTTAGGAATGCTGAAGAACAAGTAAGGATGATCCGAGATAACCTAAGGATAGCTCAATCCCGACAGAAGAGTTATGCAGATACTCGCAGGAGGGACTTAGTTTTTAAAGTGGGAGACTATGTGTATTTGAAAGTGTCACCCATGAGAAGCGTAAAGAGGTTTAACATGAAAGGAAAGTTGGCACCCAGATACATAGGTCCTTTCCGGATCTTGGCCAGACGTGGAGAAGTGGCCTATCAGCTTGAGTTACCGGAGAGACTGTCAGGTGTGCATGATGTGTTCCATGTTTCACAGTTAAAGAAATGCCTGAGAGTGCCTGAAGAGCAGGTTCCCCTGGAAGAGATCAAGATAGGACAAGGTCTCACTTATGAAGAGTACCCTGTCAAGATCGTGGAAACAGCAGAAAGAGTTACCAGGAGCCGAGCTATCAAGATGTGCAAAGTTCAGTGGAACCGGTACACAGAAGAAGAGGCTACCTGGGAAAGAGAAGAAGATCTTCGGAAATCTTATCCCCAGTTGTTTGAGTAAGCTCCAGTCGAATCTCGAGGACGAGATTCATCTTAAGGGGGGTAGAGTTGTAACACCCTAAAATTTTCTCCAAAACAAAATAGGTGAAAATGATTTAATAATGAATTTGTGAGCATTTAACCTAGGGTTAAATAAATTTTTGTTGAATTAAAATTATTGTGGCAACATGTTTATGCACTCATGCTGATGCACTGGATTTATTGGAGTGACTGGTTTTTGCCAAAATTTGTTTTGATTTCAAACTCTTTTGGAAATGACTTGGATTGCTTTGAAAATTTAATGAAAAGGATTTATTCCTCTCCCTCTCTCCTTTCCTGGTTTTCGGCCCAACCGCCCTGGCGGCCCAACCGCTCGGCGGCACCCGCGCGCGCTCCCTCCTCCTCCCTCTTCTCTCCGCGCGGCCCGTGGGCCGGCCTGCTCGCCGCGCCCGCGCAACCGTCGGCCCGCGCGCGCGCTCTCCCCTCCTCTCTCTCTGACACGCCGTCCCCACCTGTCAGCGCCTTTCTTCCCCTCCTCGCGCGCCGTCCCGAGCACAACCGCCGAGCTCCGCTTCGTCCGCGCGTCGTGCGGAGTCCGCTCCCACGACCTCGCCCTCGCCCTCGCGCTTTTAGTAGATGCGGCCGCGCCCCGCTCCTTCTTTCTCCTCTCCCACTCCCGCAGCGTCGCACAACCGAGCTCCCGAGCGTCCGTGCCGAGCACCCCGCCGCCTTGCTGTCGTCCGCCGCCGTCGATCTGCCGATTCGGCGCCGCCCGGGCCGATTCGATCCATCTCCAAGCTCCGCCGCGTCGTGGTGAAGCCTCCGAACCTCCTCCCTCTCTCTTTAGTGCTCAGTTTCGCCCTGACCGCCGTACTCCGTGAGCAGGTGCCCTGCCGGTCGCCGTGCTCCGCCGTTCGCCGCGGACCGCCTCCCCCGAGCCGCCGCCTCCTCTCCATTCCGCCTCGGTGAGACTCCCGTGCCTCCCTCTAGCTCTCCGACCGCTTGGTTTGGCCTGTGATGGACCCTATGCCCGAACCCGCGAGCTCCGTGACTTCGACCATGGCGGAGCCGCGCACGACGTCGCGGAGCGCCGTGACGCCGCGGCCAGTGCGCGCCGTCGGCCGCCCGCGCGCGCACCCGCCCCTGGTTTTAATCCGAGCCGCCCATCTCCGATCCGGCGGCCGAGGATCACCCGTACCCCTTTGGTGGCATCTTTGCTAAAGAGCCCCTGGAGAAGCCGGGAACCAACCCGCACTCCCTTTTCCACTATTCCCTGTGCCTTATAAAACTTGTAACCAGGCCCCTGTGTTTCGGTGAAAGCGAGGCGCGGTCCAGCCGTCTGTAATTTTGATTTAAATTCAATTAAAATTTCCGATTTCAATTCAAATGCTTTTCAGTGTATTTACAGAAATGCCACTGCTTTGTTTTGCTTATAAAATCCACGTTTTAGCTCCGATTTGATCCATTCAAATTGCGTTAGCTTCGTAATTTAGTGCTCTACCCGTTTATGTTCCTGTTGGTCGGTTTTGGACAGTTTAGATGTAGGGTCCAAGTTAATCTTGTTTAGGGCTTTTTATATACTGTTTCGATCGTAGCTTTCACACCGTGACTCCGTTTTCGATGAACCAAAACTTGTTGTGATCGTATAGATGCGTACTTCTGTTTTATCAAAGTTTTATTTCAGTTTAATACTGTTTGGTGTATTGTTCTAATAATAGCTCTGTTTGCATCGTGTATGTTTGCACCTGGAATGCGTGGTGATGTTGTGTTCGAGTAGACGGTGAGTCGGTGTGGTACGACCAGGACCCCGCGTTCAGTGACCAGCAGGAGGATCAACCTTTCGACAACCAAGGCAAGTTAGCATGGGATCTCCTTGTTTACCTATACACTTTACTTTAATCACTCATTTATGCATGTGTCCAACTGAGCAACCTTAGAAAACCCACTTAGTTTTTGATCGGTGATGTTTTTGTTCCCGTGGGATATATGCATGTGGGTAGCTTTGCTAGTGCTAACTGACTTATAATTGATCCAGTCCAATGATGAATTTGTTTCTCATGATGATACATTGTTAAACGGTTAATAAAACTTGCTGTTAGCAAAAGCTGGGATTGACAGTGCTACCATGAGTGCTATATGGCTCTGGTTTTAGCTCAGTAAACTGGATCTTGTCTAATATGGCAGCGGTGACCCGAAAGGGCGAAAAAGGGGCTTGCCACTTTGGGTGTAGGGCTGCTCCTGTTTCTATGTGTATAGCTGCGATGGCCTTGTGCCATAGAAAAGGGGGGTTGCTACATCTGCCTGCCAAGGAAACCTAGCGGCCCTGACCTGTTAGACGAACCAGCGAAAGGCTTCATAGTGTGCCCTGCCGATCTACCTCGGAAGTGGATCAAGAGGTTGGCCGCCTCGGGCACAAGGGTAACACGGCTTGTGGGTAAAGATGCACCACCTCTGCAGAGTGTAAAACTGTTATAACAGCCGTGCTCACGGTCACGAGCGGCCCGGAAAACTAGCGGAACTATGAAACTTAACAATTGTTACTTTATGTTGTTGGTACATTATGATGTCATATCTTACCTTTGTTGGACAAATGGATCATGGGTTAAGGGTTAAGCACAATATTCGTTTACCTTAATGTTAAAACTTTGCCAACTTAAAAGCTACTGCAGTCAGACAGCGTCTGCCTTTTTGAGCCTCATGAACCCTATGTTAGCTTGCTAAGTACGTGGAGTACTTACGCTTGTTGTTTATCTTCTTTTTGGGCAAAATCCCGGATGGGTAACAGATGAAGGTGCAGTTGGCGACTTTCCTGAAGACTTCTAGGCTAGCTGTTCCCCCAGTCGACGTTTCCCTGTGGTTTAGTTTGTGTACCAGTTCAGCGATCTGTGTTTCAGCATGTTGTAAGACTCTGTTTTAAATACTATCGTGATGTAATAAACAATGTGATGATGCCACTCTTGTAATTTGTCTACTTATGTGTGTGATTGTTTCCTGGGCACACATGAGTATTCCGCCTCAGTTTTATCCTTAAAATTGGGGTGTGACACGTTGCCAGGAATAGGGTTTAACTCTATTCTTGGTAGCAATGCTAAGAAGTGCCAACAAGCTTTCTGGCGTCGTTGTCGGGGATAGATTCAAACTCTATTCTTGGTAGCAACGCTAAGAAGTGCCAACAAGCTTTCTGGCGCCGTTGCCGGGGAAGTAATTGGCTTAAAGAATTAAATATTTGATCTTGATATCTGCTAACCTAGTTTGTCACTAGCTTTTGTGGGTATTAAAAATAAAGAATCATCACGAGCCTAGGGTGCCCAATCTTTCTTGAACAAACAAACATTCACCCTGTCATCTCATAGGTAGATATATACTTGTATACATACTAACCCTATGCAGATGGAGAGAAGGTCGCCGTCAAGAGTAATTAAAAACATCATTGTTGACAGAAGGCCTACACCACATCACCCACAATCCAATCATAGATTGTGAGTGATGAATCGATCAAGGTATGTGAGAACCGATAAAAACATTTTCATTGTTATTTTCTTTTCATCACTGCATGTTTGTTTATTTCATTATATCTAGTGCTTTCTTTGGGTAGCTGTCCTTTCAATTGGTATCAGAGCCGGTTGGCTCATTTTTGGACCCTTGGCTTCACCGCCGTTGAGCCGACGCTATTGAGAGTGGTTGGGATGGATACCTCTAGGCCTCATTTTAGGATGCTACTTTCATGCTCATATTTTGATCCTATCACTCATGTTAAGATTGAATAGAACACATAAACAACAAGTTTATCTTGTTCAATGTGCCTAAGGTTAGAGAGGAATGAACAAAACTTTTGGTTCTATTGGTGTTTTTTCACCAACAGAGCCCATGCACTTGATCTCTACCTTGTCTTTATGAGTAGGACACACTCTTGAGCAAAACATGGAGGGGTTTGTCAACTCCCAAATTCTAGAGAGTGAAGGTCCTGGATCTACAAGAAATTGCACACTGAGCAAGATGTCGCCAGCTTCCATAATTAATGTTTCACTTCAAATTGATGGACGAACGAAGAACATGGGTGATACCATATCAAGAGGTGTAGTTATCAAGGTCTACATATTGGGATCAAATGACACACCTCAGATATTAACATGGTGAGAAGTCTTGTTCAGAGGACTTAAAACATTGAACCCTCGCCGAAAGGTAAAATCGGTAGTTATCCATATTTATCTTTTTAGTTTCTATTTTAGCGTATTTACTTTTCTGCATTAGCATTGCATAAAAGAGAAAATAAAAATATTTTACTTATTGCACTACATTATAAATCATGAAGTCTCATGTGAATAATTCTGTGGTGTGTAAAAACCCACATGAAATATTCGTTGTGGTGGCATAATATATATATATAAATATACATGCATTCATCCTGTTGCATTTTCTCTTGCATCATAAAAATATAAAAATACAAAAATATTGAGAAAGAGATCTTACTGAAACTCTGGACAACTAAGGCTTGAGTGGCCAACCACTAATGCTTAATCTGTTCCACAAGTTTTGTTGTCTATTTGAGTTTCACAGGATTGAAGACCAAGAAAAGCTGACGAGCAAGTGGAGGTTTCATCCACTGTTGGAGCACTATTTCAACAATCATCAACATCAATCAATGCTCCGATAAAGGAAGAACATTTTCACTGCAAGTCTGCTACATTGCAAGATCAAATGACTACGTCAACATTCAGCTTGAGGGGAAGCACCCCTGTGTATCCAGGCTCACCCATAAAAAGAAAAAGAACAAAAATATTCGGGCACATGAAGGCTCGATGCGATCGAAGGGATTAGCTTCGGGAAGACGCACCCTCGTTATCTTCGTGATTCAGGTATGTCTTACTACTATATTAGTGTTTTTTAAGTAATAGGTTATAGTGTGTATTAGATTAAATAAATAAAGCATGTCTAATCTGAAGAACTCTCTCCCTAATTTCTTAAAATGGAAATGATGAATAGTTGCTCTATTGTATTTCTTTCTAGTACCTAGCCTTTAAGCATGAGTTCTCCTAAGTTTAAAAAATTAATGATGCCTTAAAATGAAATTAAATATATGGGTAGCAAATGTTTGATCCAGAGTCTAAGTAATTGACAGATATGACATGTGATGATTTGAGCTACTGTTATCTTGTTATAAAACAACACTAGAGTTCCTAAGAGTTTCCAATATTAATATGACAAATAATTGCATTGAGTTAGCTTTGTTAACCCTATGAGAAGTTATCATGCTATTGAATTGATATCACTTACATATTTCATCCATCTTCCATATAAATGCTCATGATTATCTGTTCCTATCCTCTCAAAAGTTTGTTGGAAGCATATGCCTACTGAAAAAAGAAGAAGAAAAAAATATATATTCTGAGAAAATAAAAAGGGACAAGTGTCTGAAACCTCAAAAAGATAGATCCCGAGGAAATAAAAAGGGACAAGTGTCCGGAACCTCGAAAAAAAAAGAAAAAATAGAAAAAAAAATATATGAATATCAGAAAAAATGGGCACGTGCCCGACACTAAAATTAGCCTGATAGCCATGTGTCTCTAATAGACAGAAGAGAGTGATATATTCAAAAGAGCATCTGCCTCCATTTTCCATACACACGTACTTCTTGATTACTTCTTGATTCAATGGTATGGTTGACTTTCTCTTTGGATCCATTGTTCAATTTGGCAACATATGTTTTTAAGCTTTTTGAAAATTCATAAAAACTCCGAGATAATAGTGAAGTGAAAGACCTAGAGACATAGTGCTTGATTTGATCGTTATATCTTCCAATTACTCAAGATTCAAGGTAAAGTACTAAGCCTCATGATGAATAATATGATATTTTTTCTAATCCAAATGAGAACTTTTGTTTGAATGCATGTGTACTTGTTAGAAGTGCAGATATTGCAGTAACTCCTGATCCATTGTTGAGTTTGACTTTGCTAAGGGACTAGCAAAGGGTAAGCTTGAGGGAACTTGTTGACGGTCCTTAATGTCAATATTATACCATCAACTAATGCATAAAATGATATGAAATGAACCATAAAGCATAGTTGTAGGGTTTGATTCTAACAAGTTGCACGAGTTGTGTTGCTTTCACTTGTTTTGCAGGATTATCAATATTTCACCATATAAAAGTATCTCAAGTGATGAAACCGAGCACACCATTGCGAAGACCTTGTCGAGATGATCAAAACGGACATATGATTTGCTATATTTGGAGTCCTGGAGCGAGAGTCCTCGATGTATACGACTTGGAAGATTCTAGAACAATCCGGAACCTTTCAGAAGCCACGAGAAGGCGACCCACGGAAGGCGGGGCCCACATGTCATAGAGGCAGGCCGGCCGGCCGGCCAGGTACAGGGCCCAATCTTGTCCTCCTTCGCGTGACGCACTCCAACCGACCTCTCCGACGCGTTTTGGCCCATTAAGGCCCATGTGCATATGTCGAAGGATTTAGGGGGTGTTCGTTTCGCTGGCAAAATTTTTTTGCCTGTCACATCGGACATTGTGGTACTAGTTTAGTCTCTTAAAAATAAATTAATTATAAAACTAATTATAGGGCCATAGGCTAATTACCAAGACGAATCTATTAAGGTAAATTAATCTATCATTAGCGAATGTTTACTGTAGCACCACATTGTCAAATCATGAACTAATTAAGTTTAATAGATTCGTCTCGTGAAATAGTCTCCGGCTGACAAATTAGTTTTTTAATTACTATATTTTTAATAGGGCAAACTAGGGCCGCAATATTCGATGTGACAGGGCAAAAAAAATTGCCCTGAAACGAACATGCCCTTAGTACCACATCGCTTGCCCAAGGTGGAGGGGAGGCCAGAAGCCCCTATATAATAAACCCCAGACCCCCTAAGGCAACACATCATCTGGGAGTTGTAGAGGCGTCCTTCGAAGGACAACCTCTCCTCTCTAGAGAATTAGGTTTAGATTTTTCAATGTAATAGATTAGTTCTAGTCGGGAGTTAGGGAGAGCGGAGCTGCACTTCGGTTCCAGAGGAGTCTTTAGAGTTTTGGTACGTCTTTGTATCTTTCTTTTGTAAGACTTATGCTTTAATATATTTATCTTCTCAATTTACTTTATGCATTTTATATTATGATTAGTATAGTTGTTATATTTTAGCATAGGATCTCCGCTCGTATCGAGTGCTCTAGTTATAGGCCATAATTAGAGTAGTAATCGATATATTAGACATGATGTTTAGTCTATAGGTTATCTGAGGTTGCGCTCAACCCCACGGATAGTTGTGGTAGCCCCAGGTGGTGACAGCTCTGATGGCTGACGTATTCCACCACGTTCGGGTTGATGTTCGTAGGACTGTAGTCAGAGCTTCCCAACCCCCTTCTCATCCCTTTCTGTGGTTGGTGTTCTGATGTCCCGAAGTGTTATTATATGACTGTTATATCTTTTCATCCTTGTTACCTTAGAACCAAGTAATAGAGAAGTGCATAGGAAGCTTGATCTCTCCTATTGTCCTCTCATTCTAGTTATCTAGTTATCATTGAATTATCTTTTATGTGCTTTCATTCATTATCATATCATATATCATTCACTCCCGCTTTAGTCTAATTAGTACTCTGAGTTAGTAGATGCATGATAGTGAGTTATCAGATTCTTGACCCTTGCTTCCCAGTGGTAAAATATAAATAACGATCCTGAAATACTCCCGGTAAAATGCTACAATGGTGTTCTGTGCGCTTGCGGAATCTTTCATATTCTATTTGCACTAACGAACGTCAATAGTGCCCAACACCAAGTTTCTGCACCAAACAAGTTTTAGTCAATAGCCAATAGTAAAATATAAATAACGATCCTGAAATACTCCCGGTAAAATGCTACAATGGTGTTCTGTGCGCTTGCGGAATCTTTCATATTCTATTTGCACTAACGAACGTCAATAGTGCCCAACACCAAGTTTCTGCACCAAACAAGTTTTAGTCAATAGCCAATAGGTGGACAATCTAACAGTTAATATTTCTTGAACTATAGGCTGCAGTAACAGTTAATATTGCTTGGACAATCTAACACTTATTCACCAAAGTGGCATCACCAATCATGCTTATGCTAGTACTGGACAGACTAACAGATAATATAGTATGTTGTGGAGCTGAACAGCAGGCCAGCAGCTGTGGTAAGGAGAGAAAGTTGCATCCATAAACATACGTGCTAGAGTATTTCATTAGACCAAGGCATAACTAAATGGCATTTTAACAAATACGTAGATATAAAACAAGATGGAAGTACCTACTAACAGTTTCACTTGACCTAATGAACTCAAAATCAATTGATCTGTTTGACCAACGCTGCCCAGCACAATGAATAAATATGGCAACTTGTTCTTCTATTGTGACATGAGAAGTGTCCTCTAGTAAGGCACGTGATCACATAGTCTGTGAAACACAGCCTTCTTCATACTCAACTCATTTATGCAATGGGCCTCTGTACCATGATACAAACGATTTAGACGTGATAATCTTTCAACATCTCTATCTATCATGGGAGCATAAGTTATGCTCCTTCTTCTTTTTCTTGATTTAATCCTATACAGATACATGGCCAAACACACGAGAATACCAGTAATTAATCTTCTCCTCCATATATAATGACAGTAGTCCAAGTAATACTGCAGGTATAATTTCCTTTGACCCATCTAACACATATGTTGAGAAAAAATGAAATCAGTAATAAACTACAAAGACTGAAGTGTACAATTTAAGTAGCTCTGAAACATTAAAATTACGAGCTCATTTTTGCAATAAAAAAATTATCTACCACCGCATGCCAAGTCTCAAGGTTCTGTATATACTCATTATCTAATATAATAGCTCATCTTGTCTAGATTATAAAGAAATGAATAGCTTGTGACCTCCATATATATTAAAGAAAGGAAACATAGATAAATCTATCATCACATCCACTGCATCTGAAAAAGGAAGAGTATGTGACCTATCTAGTGACCTGTCTAGCACCACTAGCAAAACAGTAGACACTTACTGCATCTCATCGAGGATTTCTTTCTCCATCACAAAATAGCAAAAGGGGAAAATGGAATCACCTTTTCTGTCTGCAAGGGGTTTCCACGCCTGAACCTTCTTCAGCTGCAGAGATTGATTGTTGCGCATGACCCAACACCACGAGCTAGATCAATCTTCACCTGGTTGACTGATTTATTTCAGATCTGTACACATAGATGAAAATCACAGCTGAACAGGGAGGGGAAAAACCATGAGATTGAGGTGACACAAGATGGAAAGCTGGACACACCTGCGTGGATGTTTGGCAGCAGCAGCAGGCACGGTGCTTGCGGCCCCTGGATGCGGCCCTCGTGGCCCTCGGCGCGTGCGGCGGCCGCCCCTGAACGCGGTGCTGGCGGCCCCTCGGCGCGTGCAGCGGCTGCCCTGGGCGAGGCGCTGGCGGACCCTGCCCCCGGCGTAACCGCGCGAGCCCGGCCCCCGGGCGCGACCGCGCGAGCCCCGGCGCGGTGGCGGCTCCCGGGAGCGTATGCGCGGCGACGGGCAAGAGCCTGGAGACGCTCGCCTGTCTTTTGCAGGAGAGAGACTAGTGGAGTTGTTGGGCTTTTTTATTACGGTGAAATCGAGAGTTTGGCGCGCTAGAGCGCCCGCCACACTTTTTGCGAAGGAAATCTGTGGCGCGGTGATTTCGTGGCGGTGGCGTGTCATATCTAAATCAGAAACCAAACGCTTACCAAAAATCATGTGGCCAACTTAAAGTTAGGTGTGGCAGCCTATGGCCACAAACCAAACAGGCCCTGAAGTCCTGGATGTGCTCGCGGCCGCCTTGCGTAGCTCCACACTCGCGCTCGTCGTCTTGTGGGTCGCGCTTGTTGGCTCGTGGGTCGTGTCGCGTCGCGGCCATCGCCGGCTCCCGAGGTCGCGCACTCGCGCCGCTGAACGAGACGGATAGGGATGGGTGGTCGGGTGGAGGAGAAAATTAGGGTTAGTACGCATATGTACTACGAGGCTAATGGGCCTTCTTACACGGGCCTGAGAAAATTAGGGATGGGTGGTCGGGTGGTCGGGTGGAGGAGAAAATTAGCGTGGCAACTTTGTTGCTGCTGGACGACTTCACGGGATGGGTCCGTGGGGATCGGGGTTGGGCTTAATGACACAATTATGTTAAAATTTCGGGTACCTAAAAATCATCGAGATCTATAATTTCGGGTTCACTCTTAAAAATAATACACTCTAAAATGAATAAGGTATAGTTTTTAAACAATAAATAAATTTAAATAAAAAATATTTAAATACAAAGTTTTAGAAATTATCGAGATCTATAATTTTTCTTTTGATCATTTCTCCATCCGACTTTGTTTGAATATGTTTGGTGCCGGGCTTTAAAATTCTTAGAGCTTGAAAAAAGAGTAATTCACTAGTTTCTCAAAAAATCCTCAAATATGATGTGGTGACATTTCATGGCCACCTAAACTCCATGAAAAATAATGAAATGATTTTAATAAAGTGGCATCGTGGGCACATCTCTTATAGAGTTTAAGTGAATTTTATGAAGGATTGGAGTAGATGTAGACAATGTGTGCTACAATAGTGTCAAATGAAGAAATAATCTAAACAAAAGTTGTAGATGTTGTTGTCCCCATCAACTTTGGTACTCAAAACTTTTTCATTAGAACAACTTTTAAATCCCTTAACCGCACAAAACTCTCTCAAAATTTGAATTTCAAATATTTGATTATAAAAAAAGTGTTAAATGAAGGGATGGCCAATACAAAAGATGTGTATGATATTGTTACCTACATCTTTGGTACTCAACACTTTCTTATTGCAGATCATTTGGTGTCCCAAATTTCATCAACGAGCTGTCGGGCTTTAAAATTCCTAGAAATTAAAAAAAATCAGTAATTCACTAGTTTTTTAAAAAAAAATCCTCAAATTTGGTGTGGTGATATTTATTAGCCAACTAAACTCCAGGAAAAAAATGAAATAATTTCAACGAAGTGGCATCATAAATGCTTCACAAGTGGACACATCTATGATAGAGTTTAAGTGAGTTTTATGAAGCAGATGTGGATAATGTGTGTTACAACAGTGTCAAATGAAGAAATGATCAAAACAAAAGTTGTAGATGATGTTGTCCCCTTCAACTTTTGTATTCAAAACTTTTTCATTAGAGCCACTTTTAAATCCCTTAGCCGCACAGAACTCTCTCAAAATTTAAATTTCAAATCTTTGATCATATAAAAAGTGCCAAATGAAGGGATGGCCTATATAAAAGATGTGCATTATGTTGGTAACTAAAACTTTGGTACTCAAAATTTCCTCATTAGAGGTCATTTAGTGTCCCAAATTTCATCTGCAAACTGTCGGGCTTTAAAATTCCTGGAACTTAAAAAAATCAGTAATTCCATAGTTTTTTAAAAATTCGTCAAATTTGGTGTGGTGACATGTTTTGGCCACCTAAACTCTATGAAAAAGAATGAGATGATTTCAATAAAGTGGAATCGCAGATGCTTCTCAAGTGGGCACATCTCTTATAGGGTTTAAGTGAGTTTTATGAAAGATTGTAGTAGATGTGGACAATGCATGTTACAACAGTGTCAAATGAAGGAATGACCAAAACAAAAATTATAGATCTTGTTGTCCCCTTAAATTTTGGTATTCAAAACTTTTTTACTAGAGCCACATTTAAATCCCTTAGCTACACAAAACCCTCTCAAAATATGAATTTTAAATCTTTGATCATATAAAAAAGTGCCAAATGATGGGATGGCCTGTACAAAATGAAGGACCGAAAATGCTAAAGCAAGGCGACCAGAGGGAGGGTGAATGGGAGCCTTAAAATTTCTTTCGAAATGTTTAGGCCTCTGTCCCAGTAAATCAACCCCAAAAGCAAAACCGATGCGTGTGACGTCCACGACCCAATAGAATGGGTGGAAGTTCCCTAGGAACACAGCGGGACACCACAAAAACCACTTCACTCAAGTTCACGCAAGTTAACTAGTGACAAGATGGACTTTGGGTAACCTCAACCTCCCCCGAGCAATGCGGGGGGGGATTTAGGCTATTTCGCAAAGCGGGAAGCCCGATTTCTGTAGAGCACGGAAACCGGCAATCCAACGCAAAAGCCGGAACTCAAATCCAAAGCCAAACGAGCGAGCTACGGACAAAATAGCCCGGAACCAGCTGCATCGGATGTGTTCACGTCGGACGCGTCCGATGTGAACAGGTCTGTCCAGGAATCGTACTGTGTTACCATCGGACGCTGCTACAGTAAAAGCTCAGCGTCTGATGCCAGCGTCCGATGTAGGGTCGGCGCGTCCGATGTAAACAGTAGCGTCCGATGCCCAGACACCTGACGCGTCCGATGCAAAAAGAGGGTTTCTGGAACCTCACTGCATGACCATCGGACGCTGCACTGTCACGTCCGATGCCAGCGTCCGATGCCCCGTCAAAAACACAGAAACTAACACGTGGCAATGACGCGTCCGATGCTATTCGGGTCAGCGTCCCATGCCAAGAACTCGAGCGTCCGATGCCCCCAAAACTGTGCTGTACTTCCGCAAATTCAACTCGATCTCCTCCGAATCAAAAGCTCTAAGGCTTAGACTTGGTATCAGGAGTTCCAAGGATGTTAGTGAGCTACTCCTAAGAGATCATGGCTCGAACCTAACTCCAAATCGGTGAATTGGAAAAATTCAGGGAAAAGAGAAGAAAACCGATCCAAAATGAAAAACCGATCGATCTACTTGTTCATGGGGTTTGAGTTGAATTCCTTCAGTGAAAATGACCCCCTTACAACAAAGAACAAGTTGATTCAAACGGATTCGAGAAAAACGCAGCGAGGAGAGAGATCGAGTGACGGAAAAATCGTGGAGAAACGAAGAACGCGAAGAACAAGTTCAAAATGCGAATCCCAACCACGAATTGCAACCGTGTCTCAAACCCACGGGACTACAGTGAGATTACGGTCTCACTTCCTCAAAATCTCAAGAACACAGAGGTATGATTCTGTCTCTGCGGATCTCAGTAGCTACGGCAGGGATTGGGAGAGCACGAAACCATAGAATGAAAATAGCAATGACTGAGATAGTTTGGAGGGAGGGGTTGCCACTCCTTATATAGCCTAATACAATTATTCCCCTTCTACCCCTACAGCTAATGAGCGGGCAGGCTAACCCTAAGGGTATTCCTGACCAACTCAAAGTGTAGTTGATCCGACGTCCACACCCGCACATCTGGTAGCTTCGCCTCGACGCGACCTCACCCGATGCCGCCACGTGCCGCCTCACGCCGCCAGTCCATTTCCTGGACCTCCCCCCGGTTTTGAGGCCGAAACCGGGAAACCAGCCTTCAAGTCCTCCCCCGGTTTTGAGGCCGAAACCGAGAAACCTGTCGTCCTTCGCCTGAGTTTTGTGGCCCAAACTCAGAAACCTGCCAGCGCCCAGGTTTTGAGGCCCAAACCTGGAAACCGTCCTCAGCCTGAGTTTTGTGGCCCAAACTTGGAAACCGGCCGTACCCAGGTTTTGTGGCCCAAACCTGGAAACCATCCACCCGGTGATTTTTCTGTGGCTCAACCACCAAACCGACGTCTTAGAGGGAATGCACCGCCCGTGCACCCCATCCACCGATACGTGTCCTCAGGTCCATGACCCGAGCCACACCTGTGTCCCGCAAGTCTCCGCTCATCGCTGTCCTAGGCTGTCAGTCACCATAGCTGATCCTCAGGCCACCGGTCCCTCAGTCGAAGCCTCACGTCCGCTCTTCACCGCTCCGGGTCCATCGGCACGGCACGTCTCTACTTGACCTTCATCGTGCCTTTGATCACTGTCTCCATGCTCAACACCTGCACAACACAAGCCAAAGAACATGCGCATCAAACCAGTTGACAATCACTCATCATCTCAAGATCTGGCATACACCCATGTACCTGCACAAAAGATGTTCATGATGTTGGTACCTACAACTTTGGTACTCAATACTTCCTTATTAGAGGTCATTTAGTGCCTCAAATTTCATCTATGAGCTGTTGGCTTTAAAATTCCTGGAACATAAAAAAAATTCAGTAATTCACTAGTTTTTCAAAAATTTGTCAAATTTGGTGTGGTGGCATGTTTTGGCCACCTAAATTCTAGGAAAAAGAATGAAATGATTTCAATAAAGTGGCATCGTAGATGATTCACAAGTGGGCACATTTCTTATAGAGTTTAAGTGAGTTTTATGAAACATTGGAGTAGATGTGGACAATGTGTGCTGCAACAGTATCAAATGAAGGAATGACCAAAACAAAAATTGTAGATCTTATTGTCCCCTGCAACTTTAGTGTTCAAAACGTTTTCATTAGAGCCACTTTAAATCCCTTAGCCGCATAAAACTCTCTCAAAATTTGAATTTCAAATCTTAGATCATATAAAAAGTGTCAAATGAAAGGATGGCCAATACAAAAGATGTGCATAATGTTGGTACCTACAACTTTGGTACTGAACACTTCCTCATTATAGGTCATTTAGTGTCCCAAATTTTATCTACGAGCTGACGGGCTTTAAAATTTCTAGAACTTAAAAACAATTCAGTAATTCACTGGTTTTTTCAAAAAATCCTCAAATTTGGTGTGGTGGCATGTTTTGGACACCTAAACTCCAGGAAAAAGAATGAAATGATTTCAACAAATTGGCATCGTAGATTCTTCACAAGTGGACACATCTCTTATAGAGTTTAAGTGAGTTTTATGAAAGATTGAAGTAGATGTGGACAATATGTGCTACAACAGTATCAAATGAAGGAATGACCAAAACAAAAATTACAGATCTTGTTGTCCCTTTCAACATTGGTATTCATGAAGGACCAAAATGAAGACCAGAGGGCGGTGAATGGGAGCCTCAAATTTCAACTCGTGAAATAGATAGCCCTTGTCCCAGAGAGTCACCCTAAAAGTAAGACATGGGCTTGCTGGTATCCATGACCCTAGATGTAGGGTGGATGCTTCCTAGAAGCACAGCGCGATACTACACAACCTAAGAAGTCCAACGCAAAAGTTGGAAATCAAAACCGAAGTCGAACGAGCAAACTACGGATGAAACGGTGCAAAACTGCACTGACCGGACTCTGACCAGCGTCCGATCAGTAGGGACCGGACACGTCCGGTCAATCCAGAACCATTCTGGTTCTTCTCTTTGTTGGACCGGACTCACGGGCTCAGAGCGTCCGGTCACAATACAGTAAGCGTCCGGTCAGCACAGTCCAACGGTGAACAGTGACGCCTGTGCGTCCGGTCAGACAACTTCCGAGCGTCCGGTCAAATTTGCCCAGAATGACGCGCACGGCCTTCAACGATCGGACGCACGAGTCAGCGTCCGGTCCATTCGAGGCGTGCATCCGGTCACCCTGAAACAGCACTGTTCATCCACTGATTTGACTCGATCTCCCTCAAATCGAAACCACTAAGGCTCAAACTCAGTGAGGAGAGTCACAAGGAGGATAGTGAGCTACTCCTAGGAGATCATTGCTCGAACCTATCTCCAGATCGATGTATCAAGAAAGTTCGGGGGAGAAGAAGAGGAAAACCGATCCAACAAAGAAACCAACCGATCTACTAGTTCGTGAGATTGGAGATGAATTCCTTCGGTGCAAAGAAGCGCCTCACGATCTAGAACATGTAGGTTCAAGTGGAATCTAAAACCGTCTCTCGGAGAGGAAGAACGAAGCAAATCTCCGAGAAGGCAAAAACCGAAACGCGAAGAACACTTAGACAAAACGCGAATCGATCTCTATTTCAACCGTGTCTCAAACCCACGAGATAATAGTGAGATTACGGTCTCACTTCCTCAAAATCTCCAGTACATAGAGGTCTTGTGGTTGACTCTGCAGATCACAGGTAGCGAGGTATGATTGGAAACCTAAGCAAAGGCTAGGGAATGAAGGCTGCAAGGATGGAATGAGAGGAGGGGCTGCCTCTTATTTATAGCCTAATACACTTGTTCCCCTTCTACCCCTAGATACAAGAGCGAACAGGTTAACCCTAGAGGTATTCCAATCCAACTCTGCGGAGTCTTGATCCGACGGTCAAGCGCCTTCCTCATCCTTAGCTTCGCCTCGACGCAAGCCTCAGGATGCCACCACGTGTCGTCCTATCGACCGCCGTGCCTTCCTCGCCGATAGCTTCACCGCAACGCAAGCCTCTCGGCGCCACCGCGCGTCGACCGTCCCTTTTGGACATCCCCCCGGTTTTGAGGCTGAAACCGGGAAACCTGTCCTCCAACTAAGTTTTGTGGCCCAATCTCAAAAACCCGCCAGCCCAGGTTTTGAGGCCCAAACCTGGAAACCGTCCACCCCGAGTTTTGAGGCCTAAACTCAGAAACCGTCAAGGATTGTTTTTAGAGGCTCAACTACCAAACCCGCACCGTAGACGGGATGTGGTTCTCACACCCCGACCACCGGCACTGATGTTGATGCATGTCCAGCCTCCACACCGGGCACAACGCATCCGCCTTCCTTCTCGGCCTCCCGCCAAGTGTCACGACGCCATCGTCTTCCTCCCGACTCGGCCGATGCACCGCACATCCCCATGTGCTCTCGCTCGCTGATGCCACGTGCCTCACATTCGCCCTTCACTGCTCCCAGTCCTTCGGCACGACACGTCTCTACTTGACGGACCTTCACCTCGCCATCGACCACTGTCTCCGAGCTCCACACTTGCACATCAACACAGCCAAGAGACACATGTTGCCTGTTGACCGATCGCTCCTCACTCAGGAATGGAACCACAAGGGCACATATCAACCTTGTGTTCGCAATCTCCCCCTTGATGAGTGCATCGTCAACACAGAGTATCCATAATCAAAGATGAAAAGAAAATAGAAGTAGATAGAAGAGGAAGCTCACTCAAGATGTCCAAAAGCCAAGACAAAAGCCGAAGAAGGACAAATCGAGATAAGCAAAGCTTGGTCCCCAAAGACATGGGCAACGGATCGACACAACCAAGCAAAGGATTGGAGCAACAACTCACCAAAGAGCAAAAAACTCGATCATCCAAAGCGAAAGACTTGGTTCCCAAAGACATGGGCAACGGCTCGACGCAACCAAGTCAAGAACAAGCTAGTCCTCAAGAAGAGGCATAAAGGGCTCAACACCACTAGCTGAAAGCTCAACCAACTGAAGCTGAAAATGCATAAGAATGCAAAACTGCTAGTCCCTCAAGATAGAGGCACAGAGGCTCAACACAACTAGCAGACAGCTCCATACCAATCAACACCAATCAAAACTGGTGAAAACAGCTAGTCCCTCAAGACAGAGGCACAGAGGCTCGACACAACTAGCTGTAAGCTCCAAACCAAACAAAAATAAGGGCAGGGCACAAAAAAGCAAAGCAGAAATGCTCCCCCTCGCTAAAAGAACTCCCCTCAACAAGTGAAGCACAAATTTGCAAATTGTCACCATATACATCTGTTGGCACAAAATGTGGCGCACTGTGCCTCACACACAGCAAGCCGGAAAGCGTGGCTTCAATCGGGTGTCCGGACGGTTTGAAATCCGAAGACGTGCCAGTCGGTTTGACCTGAAAGCCGACAAGGGATAAAACTGTGAGAATAAAACTGGAACATGCCGGGTGAGACCAGACAGTTCCATATTTACGGCCATGAAGCCACTTACAACGACATATAGCTATAGAAGTTGTCTGTCAGGCATGTTTATAGAGTCATTCAGCTAATACAAAAAGAAAGCATGTGAAAGCATTGATTGTTGAATGCACATGTAAGAAAAGACATGTTTGAACAAATAAAAATAAATTATAATCGACGTATAACCAAGCTCGGAAAACTAGCCGAGTTGGGATCCATGAGGAAGGAACATGCAAACAAACACGATCAAACCAATCTAAAACCTGCATCTGCCGCACGATACCTAGTTTTATCGAAGCTCAAACGTGATTGATATGTATGAACCCACAACATGTGACAATCTAGATTAGAAAATAATTCGGCCATCATGATCATGCAATTTATAAGGGATATCATGAAAACAACAATTATTGGAACACGAATAAACTTGTAAAGAAAGGCCGAACAAAGTCAATCTAGATTGGGAAAAGAGTGTTACAAAATTAATTAAATCATGCAACACATAGTAACTTAATGAATCTACTAGATTTTGCCAAATCTAATAGAGCCGATAACTATCTCGCTTTTGCTAAACATATCAAGTAAACGCCTGCCGCACGGTATTTACTCATAAGCAAAGCATAAGCAAAGACTTCTTGATTGTTAACAGGGATCCGCCGCACGACCATTGGAAACAAACAAGACTACTTGCATCACATCTAAATCCACCGCATGATACTAGACATGATAACAAGGTTGCCGGAACTTACGGAGGTCGACAGATCGATGATTCCTCTCGAAGAACTCGACGGCACGACAAAGGACTCGAAGATGGCACGGAGCCGGTTTGTATTGATTTTTTGGTTGTGAACCCTTTTTACAATAGCCAAGGGTTTATATTTATACCCTGGACGCGATACAAGTCCTAAGAGGACACGACTATGAAACGTTAAAGGAAAATACTACATTTTTTGGCCTTCAACTCCCTTCGGAATCTTCATTGCCTTAATTGTCACAATTTTGTTGCCCGATCGGCTCTTGCTTCCGTCGTTTCAACGGAAACTCCTTTTTTCTCAGAATAGCCGACCGCATAAGCAGTTGCCGAATCCTTGGAAACTAGCCGACCGCATGGATACTTGCCGAATGCCTCATACGCCCATCTTCGCACACTGGCCCACCTGTCATCTCTTTGTGCGTGCGAAAATCTGGTGTTAACACATGCCCCCTAATTTTGGGATAAATATTTATTCCAAAATTCCTTTCTCCCGAACTACTGATGTGGAACCTCCGGAAGCATCCACTCTCGTGGAAATTTTGCATGCCATAATTGCCTTTCCTGCCGACTCACCTTCCGATGCACCCTTTGGGGTCTTTTTAAGTCACCCTTCACTCCGTTTTGGCTTACACCTTCAAACTCCCCTGTTTCGATCTCAAAACCAAGAAAAACCCTTCTTCCTCCTATTATCATCTAATCCAATCTAGAAGATGTCTTCCGTGGCGGGCAGACATAGCTCCGAGCTTGGCGCTTCCAGCACTTCCAAGAAGAGGTTGCTCTCTTCTATTTTTTGTTTCGAAATGAAGCAGCCGTTCTTACTTCGTTACTTTTGTTCAGGAAGATCGATGATGATTTCTCCGAAAACCTGACTCAACAGGTCATAGACCTTCAGCTTGATCTGGAGGAGAAGGATCAGGAGATTACTCGAGTCTCCCGGGAGCGTGACATCGCTCAGAATCGGGCCGTTGGTGAATATTTTCATCATTTCTGTCTTTGTTTCCCCTCTTGCTTTTACTTACTCTTCTCCTTTTCAGCTCTGGAGGCAAAACTTCATGCTCTTGAAACTGCCGTCGCCAAGCTTGCCATTACGGCCAATGCGGCGGGTACGACAGCCTTGGATCGGGTGAACGAGGTCAACCGAATCCTTCCCGACATCTCCAGGGCTCACATGGGATACGGCGCAACGCTTGCCTTCAGCGCTGTACGGATTCACTCCGGCGCCGACTATCGCTGATTCGACGTCTGTGAGCGGGGGCTGGAATACAAGGTAGAACATTCTGTGGATGATATGAAGGAAGCTGGAACAGATCTAGCTGATTCCTTCGACCATGTTCTCCCGATTAGGCATAGGATGGGGTGGACGAACTGATCTTCACTGTAATCTTGTACCCCCCTTTTGTAAATAAAAGTCCTTTTGTTTGATCCTTGAAATCAATCTGTGACTGATCCTTTGAGATCAATGCGTGTTTTGCTTCGTGCATTAATCATTGACTTTTATTTTTGCTCTAAAGGCGATGTATATCACATCGGCTATTGCTGACAATCATGTCAGTCATCTCTGTTTTGTAGGCGATTGTTGTAATCGGCTATTTTCAGATCTAGTGTTCCGGATTCCTCTCAATTTTCCAATCCATGACGTTGTTAGGATAGTACTTCTTAAGGAATTTTCCATTTACAGCTTTCTTGAAGACTTCTCCATTAAAATTCCATTGCCTGGAATAAAATATAGTCCTTCCCGAAGACCATTTGCCAAACTTACTGTCTTCGGCACCAATCGGTAATATGAGTTTCCAGACAATCGACCGAAACTGAACTCTTCATGCGACAACAATTCTTAGCCGAATCCTATCGGCTTCCTGATTCTGGAGCCACGATCTCCTCAAGTCAGCAAAAGTCTGGCCCGGCCCAACAACAGCCCATAAATCATGAAAACCCTACTCCGACGCTTGGCTTTCCGGGGTGCAAGCCACGGTTCCATAATTATGACTCTACGCAGGCCATCATCTTCAACTCCAATCGAACAGTTTGACTTGCAATCTCTCCATTCCCCGACTCCTAACTCAAACCAGAGAGAAAACCCTCGCCTGTATTTTTCATCAATGGCAGGCAATGGTGACCACGACAAACGCCCTGCTGGAGACGAAGCGGAAGGAAGCCGAGCACCGACTCGTCGGCGTTATGGGTAAAAATTGGTTTCTTGCCCCCTTGCGGTAGCTTTTCTTGTTTATCCGTTCCTGATTCATTGTTCATCTTCCTTTCAGGGTGAGGGCTTTCTCCAGCCAAACCCGGATTCCTTTTCCAGAAACGGCAGCTCCACCGGGCTCTCCCACTCCTTCTTCTGGGTCATCAAATTCCTCTGAGTCTGATGATTCACCTCGGTACACCCGTTTGGACACTCTCCGGTACCGCGAGGAGAGGGATAAGGCTCAGAAGGAGTTGGAGGACGTATCCAAGAAGTACGGCATTGAGGAAGCCGAATGGGAGGACCAGCGGGAGCAGCTCTGCAATGCCATCACCGGTTTGACATCTATCGTTCATTCCATCTTCTTTCGGCCTTTCCCTGCATCACGAACTCATTCTTTTCTCTTTCAGCTCTTTCTGCGGAGAATGACCGTCTGAGGGCGGTGGCGAACAGAGTTGCCGACAAGGTGAATGCCCACGGGGACTCAGCCGAGGCGCGCCTTGACGCTATAGATGGCCGCATAGATCAGGCCGTCATCCAAGGTGTGCACCTTGGCGTCTCCCTTGGGCTAGCGGCGATGAGCTCTCGGACCAACGAGGACTACTCCGTCCAATCGGTCGGCTTCGCAGGCGGATGCCCAGATGAAATCGAAGGTATTGAAGATCATTTTGAAGTTTATGATGATCATGCCGCTGCTCTCGCCGGAGTCACCAATCCGCAGTCCGTTCTGGACAGATTATTCCAGGAGTAGTTTGTACTACGACGGATCTGTAAATGAATAAACGAAGTTGTTTTTTCTGAATGATGTCTATTTGCATCTCCTGACTACCTCAGTGATTTTCCCGATTGCAACATTTCTTCAGAAAAACACTTCCCAAACGCATGATGTCATTTTAGCCGACTAGATCTCGTTTTGACATGTCATGTCATTCGGCATCTTATTTACTGCGCTTCACCTTTCTCTCCTCCCGATAAACCTGCTAACTTCAAAAATGCTAGGGCCACCAGGGTTATGAACATTTTTTGTACTAAAGGTGACACATGTCATGTCGGCTATTCTCCAAACTCTTGGAGCATTTTTCTGCTAAAGGCGATGTTTTACATCGGCTATTTTTGCACACAAATATTCTTGAATCTGCTCATGTACCGACTTCCACACTAGGATGAAACTTCTTAAGAAATCTCCCATTAATAGCTCTAGAAAATTCTTCTCCCAATAAAGTCTTCAAAATATATGCATTGCCAGGCACATGTCTTACTATCCGAAAAGGACCTTCCCAATTTGGAGACCATTTACCGAACGCTTTGTCCTTCATCCCGATCGGCAATACAACCTTCCAAACTAAATCTCCTTCCACAAAGTGTTTTTCTCTGACCTTTCTGTTGTAGTACCTGGCAACACGCAATTTGTTCTTCTCTATATTCTCCAATGCCTTAAGACGAACCAAGTGCAAATCCTCTAGTTCATCTATCATTAAGTTTTTATAATCTTCTTTCCTTAAATCATTTTGCAATGTAACTCGTCTTGAACTCGATTGTAACTCCCATGGCAACACAGCACAATGCCCATAAACCAACTCGTAGGGAGACGCTTGAGTAGACCCATGACATGTCATTCGGTAAGCCCACAATGCTTCATTAAGAACCAAATGCCACTTCTTTGGCTTTTCATCAATCTTTTTCTGGATAATCTTAATCATAATTTTATTCGATGCTTCAGCTTGACCATTGGCTTGCGCGTAATAAGGAGAAGAATTATATAACTTGATCCCCATTTCGTCAGCAAAGTCACAAAATTCGGATGATGTAAACTGGGTCCCTTGATCCGTTGTTATAGTTTGAGGGATCCCGAATCTGTGAACTATATGTTCCTTAACAAAATTGATCATGTTTTCTGATGTAACCTTCTTCAAAGGTATAGCCTCAACCCATTTGGTAAAGTAATCTGTAGCCAATAATATGAATTTATGTCCTTTGCTAGATGGAGGATGAATTTGACCAATCAAATCTATGGCCCATCCCCTAAACGGCCACGACTTGATAATTGGATTCATAGCCGATGCCGGAACTCTTTGAATATTACCGAATCTCTAACAGTCTTGACATCCTTTATAATATTCAAAACAATCTTTGAGCATAGTTGGCCAAAAATACCCAGTCCTTCTTATTATCCATTTCATTCGGTAAGCTGATTGATGTGCACCACATATCCCTTCATGCACTTCGCTCATCAGCTTTTTGGCTTCTTCTTGACTTAAACACTTGAGGAGCACTCCATCTATAGATTTATAGTACAACTAATCATCAAGAAGTGTAAACTTGAGAGCCTTATACCTGAGTTTTCGGGAAACCTTTTGTGATGGGCTTTTCAAGTAATCAGCAATTTCTTTTCTCCAATCATTAACCATATGATCTTCATCCAAAGCAAGAACTTCTTGATCTTCCCGATATCCAGAAGCAGCTTGAGCTAATTTATTTGCTTATTCGTTGTGCCCCCTAGGGATATGATGTAAAGTTGCCATTCAGAATCCCCAAAAATCTCGACAACAACAGCTTTTATTTCCACAAGAAGTCGAAGTCCTCTGAGCAAGGCTTCATACTTTGCTTGATTGTTAGTAACATAAAACTCAATGGGGATAGCATATTTAAAGGTCAACCCTCATGGAGAAATCAAGAAAATACCAGCACCACCACCTTTACTACAAGATGAGCCATCAAAAAACAAAGTCCAAGGTGCAATATTTACCATATTAGTAGAAGGATCACGATGATGAGTAAAAAAATCGGCAATAGCTTGACCTTTTACTGCCTTTGCCGATTCGTACCTTAAATCAAACTCCGACAGTGCTAAAATCCACTTGCCGATCCTTCCATTTAGAATAGGCATTGACAACATATGCTTTATTATGTCAAATTCAGAAACTATTACGCATTCGACATTTAATAAGTAGTGCCGAAGCTTGGTACACGAGTAATACACACATAAACAAAGTTTCTCCGTAGCCGAATACCTCGTCTCTGGGTCTAACAGCTTTCGGCTAAGGTAAGCTATTACTCTTTCTTTTCCCTCGAATTCTTGTATAAGGGCCGATCCTATTGTTAGGCTATCGGCCGCCACGTACAACTTGAAAGATTTACCAAGCTGTGGAGGTACCAACACCGGTGGTGCCTTCATGTATTCTTTAATTTCATCAAAAGCTTTCTATTGTACGTCACTCCACATGAATTTTTGATCCTTCTTAAGCTTCAGCAACGGAGAAAAAGGCAGAATTCTTTCCGACAAGTTAGATATAAATCTTCTTACAAAATTAATCTTGCCAAGCAGCGATTGCAACTCCGTGAGGTTGGTCGGAGGGACAACTTTGTCTATTGCTTCCATGCTTTTCTTTCCGACTTCAATCCCTCCTTTATGGATCAGAAACCCCAAAAACTCATCTGCCGAAACTCCAAAAGCACATTTGTTTGGATTCATCCTCAAACCATGCTTCCTTGTGCATTCCAAAGTCTTCCTCAAATCAGCCAAATGTTCTTCATGATTCCTAGACTTCACGACCACATCATCAATATAGATTTCTACAATTTTGCCGATCAATTCATGGAAGATATAATTCATAGCTCTTTGATAAGTTGTGCCGACATTCTTTAATCCAAACGTCATAACAACCCATTCAAACAAACTAATATGACTAGGGCATCTAAAAGCTATCTTTGAAATATCTTCCACTGCCATAAAGATTTGATTGTATCCAGCATTACCATCCATAAAACTGATGACTTCATAACCAGCCGCTGCATCAACAAGCAATTCGGCAACCGGCATTGGGTAACTATCCATTGGAGTAGCTTTATTGAGATCTCTAAAATCAATGCAAACCCTCATCTTTCCATTCTTCTTATATACTGGAACCATACTTGAAATCCACTCTGCATACCTACACGGCCGAATGAAATTTGCTTTCAATAATCTCTCAACCTCTTTTTTCACGTCGGCCAGTACCTCCTCTATAAAAATCTTCCGAGGAGGTTGTTTGTAGGGGCGATACCCAGGTTTGATCGGTAATCGATGTTCAACAATAGAACGGTCTAGTCCGGGCATCTCTGTGTAATCCCAAGCAAAACAATCCTCGAACTCTTTCAAAAGGTTTATCAATTTCAATCTATACTCTGGATCCAAATTTGTACTGACATATATTGGTCTTGTTTCGGCTTCATTACCAATATTTATTTCTTCTAGTTTATCAGCCGACATAAAACCTCGTCCCAACTTTCCTTTGTTACCATCAATTGGATTATCCATTCAAAAATTGCTCTGAGAGCCGACTGCTTGGATCGGCTCTTGGTCCTTGTCGAAAACATTTACAGGACCTTCTTTCCAAACCCTTCTAGAGAAACACTCGACACCATCATGTTCCCAGTAAATGGGTTCTGTAGTAGCAACACTTACCGAATCATCGGCATGGACAACTTCGACGTCATCTCCAATCCCCTGGATGAGGATTTGATGCATAGTTGACGGAACGCAACAGTTTGCATGTATCCAGTCCCTTCCTAAGAGCAAACTATATGCCCCCTTGCCATCGATGACGAAGAAGGTAGTAATCAAAGTTTTAGACCCGATCGTCAACTCAACATGAACCGCTCCTCGAGTATCAGAAGGATTACCAGCAAAGTCTCTCAACACCATGTCAGTTTTCAATAATTCCTCGCTTGCCATCCCAAGTTTCCTGAAGGTAGTGTATGGCATGATATTTATGGCAGCTCCCCCGTCAATAAACATCTTGGTTAACGGCTTGCCATTAACGTACCCCTTCACATAAAGTGGCTTTAAGTGTCGATGCTTAGTTGGTTTATCAAAAACTGCCCGTTGAGTCAGAACGAGCTGAGCCATCAGATCTTGGTATTCGTCTTCGTCAAAACCCGAATACACTTCTTCTTGGGCATCTTGATCTCCGGGAGCCATGAATTCCGATGGGAGGAAGAAAGCCATGCACGCATTAGCCGAACGATCACCTTCATCAGGTTTTTCTTTAGGATGCCAAATTTGCTTTGTTTTGGTGCCTGCTTGTGCCAATTCTTTGTTCCTTAGGCGTTGTACTCTTCTCTTCTGGCTCTTTCTTAACCCTGGTGGACACCACTGTCCTTTCTGCCAAACATATTCACGGTATTCTTCTTCCTCGGCGCGAGCCCAACTTCGATCGGCAAATCTTCTCCCTTGCCGATTTTCGGAATTACCCATTTTTAAGCGCCGATCGTCCTCAGGGAATCGCATCCCAAGCCTTTCATGGACCGAATGGCGGTTGACTCGAGACTGCCTGTATTCAGAATATTGATCACTGCATTCAGGGCAATTGTTCTTAGCAGGCAGCTTCAAGCCTTCATTCCAACAATATTTGAAGAATGAGCACCCCCAATGAGATTGCTCTTGCTCTCTCATATATTCTCGTTCCTCTCGGTACATACTCTCTTCGTACCTCCATTGCTCCTCTATGAACTTTTGTTCTTCATAAAACGTTTGCTTCTGGCGCCGTTCCTGCTCCCGACGCCATTTGTCCAATAAAATACGTGTCGTGACCCTGGGTCTGGAAGCTTCTCCCCTCTCGGTTCGGCTATTCTGGAAACGACTTTGTTGCCAAAATTCTTCATTTGTGATCTGCCGATCGGGGTCAATAGCGCCAGTCTTTCTCGCTCTATCAGAGGTTAATACCTTCATCTTGCTTTTGCCTCTGGGGTCACCATGTTAACGGAGAAAGATACGGTATTCTGTGCAAAAGGGTTACCATCAATTTTCATTTTTCCATCGAACTTCAAATGCCCTTCCTGGATAGCCTTCTGGATCCGCACTCTGAACACTCGACAATCATTTATAGAATGAGATCTGGTGTTATGGAAACCACAATACTTCTTGTCTTTTACTCCTTCAGGGTGCAGCATGGGATGGCGTTCCGGCAACTTGATGCGTCCCTCTTTCAACAACAACTCAAATAGCTTATCCGATTTGGAAACATCAAAGTCGTAGGTACCCTTTTGCTGCCTCAGCCATCGTTGATTGACTTGAGTCGGCCCTTTCGCCCAGACTAACTCAGCTGCAGCTACCTCATCTTCGTCATCATACTCCATTGCTTCTTCTAAGAAAGCCTGATACATTTTGCTAGCCACATCGCTTTTCTGGAATTGGTTGTTTCTTCTAAACCCCTGAGCCTGATTACTCATCATTGCCAATCGTTGTGATAATTGCCCAAGATCATCAAACTCCATGCCGAATAGCTTTTCCCTGATATTCGGCAACATGCCAGCTATAGCTATCCCTGGCAATTGATCATCTGGCAAATTCAGAGAATAGCAGAGATTTTTAGTCTCCCTGAATCTGCTTAAATATTCTTGCGGCGTTTCATTAGCTCTCATCTTCAAACTCATGAGGTCGACCAACGTCTTCTCATTGGTACCCGTAAAGAAATACACATGGAATTTCTGCTCCAATTCCGCCCATGTTCCAATAGAATTCGCCGGCAGAGATGTAAACCATGAGAAGGCTGGTCCTGTTAGTGATAACGGGAAGTACCGAATCCTCCAAGCTTCATCTACAGATGCCTCCCCAAGCTACATTAAGTAACGGCTGATATGTTCTACAGTACTAGTGTCATCTTGGCCTGAAAACTTAGTAAGATCAGTGGGAGGTTTCACCCTTGGAGGAAGTGCCACTCGGTTATACCACTCTGGATAAGGGGATTTGTACGCATAGGACTGATTCTTTGGCTTCAAGCCGAATTGATTCTGCATCATGTCAGCCATCCTGTGCATGATGAGGTCGATATTTGAATCTGGAGCCGCATGTGTTTGACCTCCAAGAAATGCCCCTGCTGAATTTTTATAGCCCGGATTCGGGAAAGCATCAATCGCACTGTAATCAACGAACTCCTGATATTCATCTCCAAACATGTTCTTTTGCATCCTATTTGTTGCGGGGGACACTCTGAAGGCAGATTGTGGGACGTTTCCCGTCGTGCCGAATGGGAGTTGGCCATGAGTCGTGGGAGGTTGTTGCCTCTCGTGAAGGACCATCCCACCTCTGCTTGTACCAACTCCGCCGTCTTCAACAATTTTTCTCTGATGTTGGGGTACGGGGAATAACATTGGCCCCTGCATCGGGCCAGCGGCTTCCTCAAAACGTTTATCAACTGCCGGGCCGAAAGTACCAACCATGATGCCACGAAAGTGATGGCGGGGAAACGGGCGGCTATGACCCGCCTCCGCGTCAGCAGAGACAAATTTAGTTTTGATTAGATTTATATAGGACAAAAGTAAAAGAACAGGTATTGCGAGTCCATACTTCCATAGTTCTTACATTTGCATAAAAATTATGTTAATTACATCTCCGTAGAGAACACCCCTGATTAAGAGTTCCAACATGAGTACATGAAAAATAAGATTACATCATATGACTTCCTATTACAAACTACAGAAGAAAATAAAGTCTTCAGTCTTGTAATTGCCGATGGGCGCACATGCATGTCTGACATGAGATTGGATTTGATATTTATCACTTCTTTTCAACATGGCATGAATTCATTGGGGAGTGAACATATACTCCTGATATATATGATTGGTTGCTGGCTAATTTAGCTTATTAGCCAATCGTGATATGCACGTATTTAATCATGCATATGAATATTTTGTTATTTATTTAAATCGTGATATGGCGCCAAGTTTAACTTGCCATGGGACATCTTGATGATGCAGTGCGACATATATGCATGTCGACCAAGAGAAAAGAATTTATTTGATCAACAGTTTATTTGGATGGTACATTATATTCATTTATATGCACCTGATTTGCTTGAGAGACTAAATTTGATAATCTTGTTATGCTAGACGAGATCTCGGATCGACATGTCCTGATATATATAATGTAATTATTATTTGGTGCAATATTTTATTTGGGTTAAGATAAGATATTTATCTTTGCAGGACTTAGAAGAGTATGTTGCAACGCTGGACTCGGCCATGGCAAAGTTTCATTTATTTCTACTAAGCCCACTTATTTTAGCTCTTTACCGTTAGAGGTTGGATTCTAATCATCCTGCACGTGGAACCAACCGCATAATTATACGGATGCAACTAGAGTTTTATTTCTTGACTTTCAACCACGACTATGAGAGATTGACGTGCATATCTCTTGACTTCCTGTTTCTTTTCTTTTACTTAATTGCATGGTTTTCTTTTACTTAATTGCATGGTGCGACGCTAGCTTAGCATCTTGGTTTAATTTATTTGGAACTTATGTTTTAACCCGATTATGTCGCGGTACGTGCCAAGCGAGGCATCCAAGACTAATTTCATATTTGTGTACGAGGTGCTAGCTATAACCTCATTTATTTATTTATTTATTTATCTATCTATTTATTTATTTATTTATTTATGACTTGTTACATCGACATATGACCTATGATGACTCTGCTAGGCGCGCTTGTGCAACAGATGCTAGCCAAAGTTAATGACAAGTTGGGAAATTATAGCGAAACTTGTTTAGTTCAGCTAAGTCACATTTGTGATATTTTGGTTATTATTTTAGCCAGCGTGGTAGCAGATGAGAGGGTGATCATAACTTGAGATTCAGTTTGATATGTGCATGTCTTTTAGGACTATGCAGGCATGCAGAAATACTGGTGATGCATGACTCAGTTTTGTGCGGCCATACAAAGCATGCAAGACTATTTTTTTTGGATTTGTGCAAGGGAGATGCTAATAAGCTATCGACGTGTGAAGTTATGACATGTCAGTATTACTTCTCGACATCATGCATGCATATGACTACTTCTTTGATTATATTTCATAGCGCCAAGGCCTGCTCTACCAGCACGCCGGTGTTCCTGTTGGATTGAACCCGTACGTGCAGCGTAGGCGAGGACAACACTGGTATGAAGGTGGAATTTGGAAGTACACCGCGGCAGTTCCGGCAAGAGTTCTTGTTGATTTGAACCCGTACGCGGAGTGCGACAAGGAGTATAATTTTAGCATGATGATAACTTTAGCACTGGTTCTTGATCTCGTATCAACAGACCGAGTCGAATAACAAGACTCTTCTCATGGTGATCTGTATCAACCGACTAGAACGACCATTAGGTCTTGATACATCTCATGGCGATTTGCTCGAGAGAACAAACCCACACATGAGGTCTTGCATGGAGATGGATGGAGACTTTGCTGTTGTCGTCGAGCCTGAGGGAGAAGATTGGAGAAGAACGCCGTGTGTGCAGCGCCGATCACCTTCTCCTGAAACTTGACTGGATGCAGCGACGGAATCGTAGGCTTCTGGTCTCCGACGATGTGGCAGCAGCAGTTCCCTCGATTGATCTCTCCAGCGACAGCCTGACAGCGGTTTGCTTCTTTGCGGCGGCAGCGTGACAGCGATGTGCTTTGGGCAGATGCTAGCAGCAACCGGCAGCCTTGCTTTGGAGATGCTGATTACTGGACGACGCAAAAGCGGCAGCCTGACGGCAGTGTAATGGCGAGCGGCCTGGCGGCGATCTGGGGTTGAGCAGCGCAGCAGCCTTCTCCTAAGTCTGTTGGTCGACGGCAAAGCAGCAGCCTTTCTTGAGATCCTTCAACGGCGACACGACTTGCAGCAGCAACTTGCTCCGGCGTCTGCTGGGCACGTCACGGCAGTAAGCAGATTCGAAGATGGTGGTGGTTTGCTTTTCTCTTGTTGGCTCTCAGCACGGCAGGGAGCAGCCTGGCAGTGTTGGATGCTGATCGACGGCGAGAGCGGCGGCAGCCTGGCGGCGGCGTGCGTATGGTGATTGGCAGACCGGGGCCTCTCGCATGGCCTTGTATTTATAGAGCCCACGGAGAGGCAGTTGTCGCACGGCAATTGGCGCCTGTTTATTCAAATTTGTATTAGGATCGTGGATGCCCGCGCTTGACGTGCAGATCGTGCAGCGAGTAGAGGTTTCCTCACGCTAGTTTGGTCATCGTATATTTATTTATTTGAATACTTGACGCACGCACAAGACTTTGCTTCCTCTGGCTAGCATGTCGACCATTTAATTATTAAGGAAAATACGGAAGTGCTTTATTTCCTGGCTCACACTTGCAGTTACAAATCAAGGACATACTCCCTCCGTCCCAAAATAGAAGTCATTCTCGCTTCCCGAGAAGTCAACATTTTACAATTTTGACCAATTATATATTAAATAATATTAATATTTATAATACATAATTAGTATCATTAGATAGGCCATTAAATATGTTTTTATAATAAACTTATTTGAAGATATAAATATTACACGTATTTTCTATAAATTTGGTCAAAGTTGAAAAAGATTGACCGGCACGCATCCCATAACGACTTCTATTGTGGGACGGAGGAAGTACGTCAACTTTTTTAAAAAGTATTGTGGGATGCCTGCCACGTACTTGTTTTGATTATATTATTTTTCCCTTTTTATTTTTCTTATACTAATCACCACGTCATATACATGGTACATTATTTGCGTACGAAGAATTGCTCTAAATATATTTTTCTTTCACGTATTCACAGGCGATGGAATTTGACCATCAATATTATTCTATTTAATATAGAATAAATATTTTCACATATTTTGGATGAGCCAAAAATATAGCATTAACCCAGTTAGGATCAGAAAGAGCGTGTCCAACATCTTTGGGCTCAAAAGAAGCAACGAATGCAGAATGAGCAAAGTGTGAGATCTCATATGCTCGCGACAGCGTGACTCGCTGGTCAATGCTGCTGATCATCTGATCTGGAGGGTGGATCTGCTGGACACTTCGGGGCGCTTGCCTCGCAGAAGTCGCCTCCCCCTCGACAGATGTTGTCGCACCTCTAGGTGCAGCTGGTGCTTGCTGGAGAGGTGGCTCAAGAGGACCCCATGAAGTCAAAGTAGTGGGATCGGGTCCTCGAGCGGAAGTCGTCGTTGCAGGGTCGACGGGGGCAGCTAGTGGAGTTGGCTCGGGATCACCCAAATCGGCATCTCTCCAAGCTCCTGATCTCCTGCAACATCAAAAGGAGAAGAAACAAAAGGCATAGTCTCGTCGAATGTGACCTCGCAAGTCTCCACTATCCTGTTAGTCTTAAGGTTAAGAACTCGATAAGCACGTGAATGCAAAGAATAACCAAGAAACACACCATCAATAGAGCAAGATTCAAATTTGTCCAAATTGCCTTGTTTCAGGATAAAGCACCTACACCCAAATACCCTAAAATGAGACACCTTGGGTACCCGTCCAAAACACAGCTCATAAGAAGTCTTCTTCATGAAAGCTCGAAGAAAGATGCGATTTGAAATATGGCAAGCAGTGTTGATCTCCTCGGCCCAAAAATTCCTAGGAGTCCTATGCTCATCGAGCATCGTCCTGGCCATCTCAACAAGGGTCCAGTTCTTGCACTCAACAATGCCGTTCTGCTGGGGGACATAGGGCGAAGACAACTGATACTCGATCCCATGAGAAGAACAGAAAGAGGCAAACTGCAAGTTGACAAACTCAGTACCATTATCGCTACGAATAGCTCTAATAGTATCAGGGGAAACTCAGTTTTCAACCTCAAAATCAAGTCTCGAGCAAAAGAGAAAGCTTCGTCCTTAGCCTCCATGAAGAACACCCAAGAGTACCTCGAAAAATCATCCACGATCACTAGAATGTACCATTTCCCACCCGCTGAGCAAACCCGAGCTGGACCAACAGTGTCCATGTGTAAAAGCTCACTGGGTTGCTTTGTCATCACCTGATTAACAAGTGGGTGAGAAGCAACAATCATCTTCCCGTGACGACAAGGATGGCAAACAAGGTCCTTCTGAAACATAAGCTTGGGCAATCCTTGGATTAGGCCAAGTGAGTTGAGTCCTGCAAGCAAGTCGAAACTCAAGTGACCAAGCCTCCTATGCCACTTCCACAAATCAGAAGACGGACCAGCCATCAAACATCTAGAAGAGCCGAAAGAACGAGAAAAATCGGCTCGAAAAACACAGCCAAAGGGGATGACCCAACAAACAAGGTCTCCCCGAGAATCCAAAACTCTACTAAGGCCTTTCTTAAAGCGTACTTCAAAATCATCCTTAAGAAGTTGCGAAACAGAAAGCAAGTTAAAATGCAAGTTAGAAACCAAAGCAACATCTTTGAGCACGAAGTTCTCATTGAGCCGGATAGCTCCATGAGAAACAACCTTACCTCTACCACTATCCCCGAAAGTGATGTACTCCTTATGTGCAATGGGGTCTAGGCTGGAGAACCATTCCTTCTTTTCGGTCATGTGGCACAAACACCCGGAATCCATGAGCCACATGTTCTCCAGCCGAAGTTCCAGCATCAATAGAAAGGCAGGAAATGAGCATATGGCACAACATTGGGTTAGTATACTAAGAAGGATACCAGTGTTGTGTCATAGGCTCAGAAAAAGTGTTAGGAGAAACACCAAACTGCCCTCGTCCCATGGGTGGATAGCGATCACCACTAAATTGAAGGGGTGGTCCGCTATGGAACGGAAAACCTCCAAACTCACCTCCATGTTCCATTTGAACAAAGCGATCACCACCAAGCTAAAAAGGTGGTCCGCGATGGGACTGAGCAGCAAAGCCTCTTACACCCAGCTCACGGTCGTATTGAGGACGACCGGAACCGCGACGGGCACGACCACCACCCCGTGGTCTAGCTGCCTGGGGCCTAGCTGCCTGAGGGGGTGCACCTCTAGGCCTAGCCCTCTGCCTCTGAACTCCCTGACCTTGCACACCATGGAGAGGGTGGTGCCCGGCCTGGTTGTTCAGCTCCAACTCCCTCCTAGCCTCTCTATTCCTCCAAAAGCAAAACTCAGCCAGGTGACCCTCGTGGTGGCAGTACTCGCACTCAAACCTCACCACTCTCTTGGGTTGTTGGTTTGCTTGGTTGCGGGTGTTGTTCACTTTGGCTGGTTGCTTGCCCTTCGGAAGGGGATCACTAGAGATGCCAGGAAGGGTGTCAAGTGTGTTCCTAAGATGGTTAGGTTTGGGAACCCACACTTGCTTGCGAGGTGGAGCCTTGGGAGATTCAACAAGGACACCATCCTTGGTGATAGGCTTAGTGGCTCAGGTGGGGTGATCTTGATAAGCTTAGGGAGAGTGGATGGTTTCTCATTCTGGTTTACTCCACTAAACTCACCGATCTTGCCAAAGGCACTAGCGCTCTCTCCACCTAAAGCAAAGCCTACTCCCAGACCGCCAGTTCCCCTCTTGAACTGACTGATCATCATGCCCAACTGTGGCTCATTGCATGACACCCAACTCGGGATGGACCGAAGGTATGTTTTTCTCCTCGGTTTGCATCTTGTCATGCCGACAGTTGGCAATCTCAAGCTCCATCCCCGTGCATCGCTCACAAGGAGCAGAAACGGTGCTAACTGAGCTGGCCTTCATGGCTTCAGCAAGCTTGACATTAACTTCTACCAACTCAGTTCGCAAGCTAGGACAAAGCTTACAAGCACCCAACAAAGAAGACCTCGCCTTCACTTCCTCCAGCTCCTTCTTCAGGGAGGCACACTCATGACAATGACCCACCAAGTCTAGCCTGCTCTTTAGCTCATCACACACCTCAATCAAAGAGGCATACTTGGTTTGCAGGGTGGAAAAGTTTGTCATGTGTGTCCTGCACTCATCGCACTCCTCCTCATTGGTCACCTTCACCTCGAACCTAGCACTCTCAAGCTCCTTAAGCGCCTCGCCTAGCTTGGCCTTAAACTCATTGCGCTCTCTAGCGGCACGCTTAAGCTGCTTGTCCAGACCGAGAACTATATCGGCCAAAGCGTCACGCTCACCGGAAAGACGCTCGACAAGAGAAGAGTTCGATACCATAGATGTGTCATCGTCGTCGTCGGTGTCGGTGTGCTTGGCCTGGCACTTGCGATCCTCCTCGTCCAAAGCCATGGTGCAGAAGCCGTCGGTGGAGCTACCGAAGGAGCAGAGTTCGTTGAAGCGATCCTCCATCTTGTGCTCGGACTCATCATCGCTGGAGTCACCGTCGGAGCTCTTCTCGAAGTTGCTGATGCAGGCGATGAAGGAACGCCTGCTAGCGTCAAAAGCCTTCTCCAGATCTTCCCTGCGGTAGCCGCCCTTCTTCTTCCTGGTCTTATTCTCAGGCTTGGTCTTGCGCCTGGAGTTGCGATTCTTGTCAGGGAAGCTCTTGTCGCGCTTGGGGCAGCTCACGACGAAGTGATCGGGGTCTCCACACCCGTAGCAGCCCTCACGTGCGCCACCACGCTGGCGATTCAAGTGGTTGTTGTGGAACCATGAGAGCCGGGTGATGATGAGGGCGAGCTCGTCGTCGCCCAACACCTTTGCGATTCTTGTCGGAGAAGCTCTTGTCGCGCTTGGGGCAGCTCACGATGAAGTGATCGGGGTCTTCACACCCGTAGCAGCCCTCACGTGCGCCACCACGCTGGCGATTCAAGCGGTTGTTGTGGAACCGCGAGAACTGGGTGATGATGAGGGCGAGCTCGTCGTCGCCCAACTCCTCCACCTGCTCCTCTGTCACTGAAAGCAAAGAAGACAAAGCAAAGAGAGGTGGTGAAGCATCAGTGGAAAGAGTCGATCCATCCTTGCCTGAGACCAAAGCCATGGAATGTGAAGATGGGTTCTTCAGCTTGGCCTGAGTCAAGTGAACGATCTCGGTGGACTTGAGCTTGCTGAATAGCTCGTCCACGGTGAGGGTGTCATAGGCAGGAGACTCTATGATAGTTGACACCTTCACCTCCCATACCTTCCGATCTAGGGCATATAGCAACTTGAGCACCCTCTCGTGATCATCATAAGGTAGGTTGGCTCGATTGGCACGCATCTTGTTCACGATCGTTTGGAAACGAGCGAACATGGCATCAATCGTCTCTCCCTCCATCTGAACAAAGTTCTCGTACTCCCTCTTGTAGGTCTCAAAGAGTCTGGTCTTGACCTGGACGGTCCCCTCATGATAGCTCTGAAGCTTCACCCAGATCTCTCGTGTCGTCTAAAGCTCGGATACACGCTCGAACTCAGGAAGGGAGATGCTGGCCAAAAGAGCGTTACGAGCCTTAGAGTTGGCCTCATGCTGGTCAATCTGGACCTGATCCACATGAGCCGCAAGGACCTCGTACTCCGCATTCTCGCATATCTCCCAAATAGAAGATCCGATGCTGTTGAGATAAGCACGCATCTGAATCTTCCAATAGGGATAGTTTGTCCCATCGAAATAGGGAGCCTTATCGTTCTCTCGATCCATGTCGCCCTTAGGATCCAAAACCGATTAAGGTAGAGAAGATCCCTAACCGGCTCCGATACCAATTGCAGGACTGAAATGGTGACCAGAGGGGGGGTGAATGGGAGCCTCAAATTTCAACTCGTGAAATAGATAGCCCTTGTCCCAGAGAGTCACCCTAAAAGCAAGACATGGGCTTGCTAGTATCCACAACCCTAGATGTAGGGTGAATGCTTCCTAGAAGCACAACGGGATACTACACAACCTAAGAAGTCCAACGCAAAAGTCAGAAATCAAATCCGAAGTCGAACGAGCAAACTGCGGACAAAATGGTGCAAAACTACACTGACTGGACTCTGACCAACGTACAATCAGTGGGGACCGGACGCATCCGGTCAATCTAGAACCGTTCTGGTTCTTCTCTGTGTTGGACCGGACTCACGGGCTCAGAGTGTCCGGTCACAATACAGTAAGCGTCCGGTCAGCACAGTCCAACGGTGAACAGTGACGCCTGTGCGTCCGGTCAGACAACTTCCGAGCGTCCGGTCAAATTTGCCCAGAATGACGCGCACGACCTTCAATGATAGGACGCATGAGTCAGCGTCCGGTCGATCCGAGGCGTGCGTCCGGTCACCCCGAAACAGCATTGTTCGTCCACTGATTTGACTCTATTTACACCAACTTTTAGACTAAGAAGATTATTATTTTGTGAGCACAAACGGCTGATTTGTTGTTAAAGGAATCGGCTAAAAATAATAATAAGGAGGGATGTTTGGACCCGGACACGACCAAGACCATGAGGACCAGACGTGACAAGTTTCAAAGACATGTTGGGTTCAGCCGAGGGGTTTGAGTTCGGGTCATATTTTGTTTTATCCTCTATGTAACCTAGTCGTGTTTGGGCAGGAGTCAATCGGGTTATAAATAGCTAGAAGCCCGATTTTGTAAGGGACATCCAATCAATCAACACATCGGCCACCGACCAAAACCCTAGGAGTAGGAGTAACGTAGAACTCGACGGAACCTTCAACCAGGCAGGGCTGCATCGGCTTCGACTGACCTCCGGTTTGCTTGTAAGTTTCACCAATGGCTTGTGTCATTGTTCAATAAGGCTGTATTTGGCATTGACCAAACTCTTGTTAAGCTATGACATGGCTAGTTATCAGTTTAAGTTTGCCTTTTGTAAGACTGTCTTGACCCTGATCAATCTCTTACTTTAGTCGATCTTGACTAGTTATCGGCTCTATTGGTTTTGGCAAGCCAATAGATTCATTAAGTTATCGATGTTGTTTTATGCTTTAGTTTGTTCCTTTAGATTTTAAACAATATCTTGCCCAATCAAGATTGACAAAGTAGCTTAAGCTCAAAAGATGCTTGGTTTCGGCTATCCAAAGACTTTGCATGCTTATACCAAAGGAAATAGCCGATTCAAGCCTTTCATCGACTATTTTGTTAATCTTGATTGTTACATGTTGTGTGTTCGAGATATCCGATAAAATCATGATTTGATCTAAGAGTAGATAGATTTGATCTAGCGTGTCTATTAAGGCTGTATTTCTGAACCCCACTGATATATATGATAGATTAGATTTGTTTGATCTTAGGTCGAATCATGGTTTTAACGGATAGATCTTGTTCGTGCTTCATGGACCATGCATCGGCTAAAATAGCCGATTCAGTTATGCTTTCTTCATAATGTGTACTTTTGACTGGCTTGGAATTAATGGATTTACTTGTTGCATCGGACGTGATCTAGCTTGGTCATCATTATGGCTGTATGGAGATACCTCACTGTTGATGTTTAAGCTATTTTATCGATCTATTTGTTATTATGGCTGCATGGAAACACTCCACTGTTAACAGATAGAACTGCCTGTGCAATTAGTCGATACGTTGATTTCATGCCATTTAAACGTACATATAGATCTTTATTCTCTTAACGTGTTTAAGCATATCGGCTGTTTATCTGTGCTAAACGTTTCTCTACATATGTTATTGCCGTTTTGCTTCATATCTTTATCAATGCTTTCATGCAATCTCTTGGGAGTTGACTTTGTAGTCAATGTCCTAAAAACAAAGGCTATATCAGAGCCGCATAGTTTGAAACTGTCTGGTACCAAACCGACAGGTTCCACAATTTGACAACTTTTTCTTCTCCTTGTCAATTACATGTCAAATTGACTGGCACGTCGAAGGTCGATCTCACCGAGATTTGGCACCGCCACCTTTTTTGAAGGTTCAGGAGGTCAGGACTTTGCTCCGTACGCCCTCTGAGGACTGTGCAGCGAGTGTGTTGGCGCTCTCGACCAGCTTTTTTGTGCCAACACATTCTTTTGGCATGCCCGGTGGGACACAATCGTCTGAATCATGACAATCAGCAATGAAGATGTATTAAACGTGACGATGGAGGAACTTCCAGATGAACTTCGACGCATGATAGAAGAAGCTGTTGAGCAATATCGTCACATGTGTCTGTTGAGCTTCAGTAGAAACAGGGATAAGAAGATTATCCAGAAGACTCATCTTCCAAGGGTGGTTCTGGAAGGTCATGTCGATCCAATGATCCAGATCCAACATAATGCCATGCAAGAAGTGATCGACAAAGCAATGTCTACTACCCTGATGAATCATAATGAAGTGTTCCTTAACAGTCTCACGAATGCCATTAAGGAAGCTTTCAACTTAGGCGATGATAGAAGAGGTCCAGCATATACGGTTAGAGGCAATCAAGGAGCTGGAACTTCTGGTGGACCACAGATGAATAGTCCTAATGGCAATGGAAACCAGATGATTGTCAGCCCTGGAGGTATGACACCGCAGCCAATGCGACAGCCGAATATGAGTAATAACATATACTCATCGGCTACAAAAATAGCTCCTCATGCAAGACGGATTACTAGGGATTTCAATGCACCACCTTATCAAGGAAATGTAATGCCTGGTGACATCCCTCCTGGATATCATTATGTTTCGTATTTTATACTTTGGATGCTCAAGAAAATCTGGGATATCATGGCAATACACTCGGGGGGCAGAACATCGGCTATCAAGGGCCGGTGAATCAAATAGACCAGTTGATTAGTCGGGTCACTGACATGGTTCAAAACAATTTGGTTTGACACCAAAGGCTACCTTGATTGGCTACAAGAAGCCGTATCCAGAGTGGTATGATCAGGTTGTCTTTCCACCAAGATATAGAGTCCCTGATTTTACCAAATTCACAGGAACCGGCTCAGTGACAACCATGGAACATATAACTCAGTTCTTAGTCCAGCTCGGGGAAGTTGGTGACGAACCAGCAATTAAAGTCAGAATGTTTCCTTTATCTTTGTCTGGTTCGGCTTTCTCATGGTTTTCATCTCTGCCACCCAATTCCATATAAAGCTGGGAGGATTTGGAAGACAAGTTCCATAAATACTTTGACTCTGGAGTATTGGAAAAAAGCCTTGTGGACTTAGTCAATACGAGGCAAGGGAATAATGAGGCTGGATGCCAGTATCTTCAGAGATTTAGAGAGATGAAGAATCAATGTTATACCTTATCATTGTCTGATCCAGAGGTTGTTAGCATTGCGATTAGGGAGTTAATACCTGCCATCAGAGAAAAAGTCGGCTTTGGTTGTAACAATATGGCTGATTTAGCTAAAAAGGTGGCGAGTATTGATGCTCAGAACTGGTACAATCAAGTTTTCAAGCCCAAGAAAGCCTATAATGCAGAGAGTCACTTCTTCTTGCAAGAAGATAAAGATAACTCAAACGATGAAAATGAAGATGAGGTAGCTACTGTAGACTGGGCTTGGAAGAACAACGAATACATGCCTTGGGCAAAGGCTAAGAGTACCGAGAAAGATGTAAAATATAGCTTTGACATCACTAAGGTCGACAAAATATTTGACTACTTGCTGGAAAAGGGTCAGATCAAGTTAACTAGGAATCACAATATCTCATCGGCTGAATAACTCAAAAATAAAAGGTACTGCAAATTTCATAACTCTGGTACTCATACTACTAACGATTGCCGAGTTTTCAGAGATATGATCCAGAGGGCTATTATCAAAGGAAGGATTGGCTTAGAAAAGGCCAAGGGTATGAGCATCAATGGCCATCCTTTTCCACAAAACATGGTAGCTCCTGCACCTTGGAGTGAGATCAAAGTATTGACTTCTGACAAAGCCAAGGCAGCTGAGACAGTCGATCCAAAGAAGCAGCTAATAGCCAAGGAGTATCAGGAGATGAAAGGAAAGAAGAATACTGATCAACATGATCAACCTGAGACTTCAAGGGCTGGTCAAGCAAGAAGACGTCCAACTGTCAGAATCTTGTTGAACAAATGGCAACGTCAGAAAGAAAGAAATCAATTGCAAAAAGAAAGAGATGAACAAGAATATCAAGAGTGGCTTGAAGAGGAGTATAGAAGGTCTCGTGAGGAAGAAAGGTGTATCAGAGATGAAGAAAAGAATCATTGGGATTGCCCTTTCCTCAGACATTGTTGGAATGAAGGTTTGAAGCTTCCTACTCTTCGTAATTTCCCAGAATGCAGTGAGCAGTATTGGGAGTATAGGCAGTCGAGAGACAACCGCCGATCTGTGCATGAAAGATTAAGATTTAATAGGACAGATCGGCGCACAAAAAATGAAAGTGTTCATTATCGGCTTGGAGCAAGATTAGCCGATCAAGACCATCCTTGGCAAGAGGGACAATGGTGTCCTGGTGGCTTGACCAAAAGCCCGAAACGGCGGGTTCAAAGACTAAGGAATGATGAGATTCAGAAAAAGAAACCCAAAGTCTGGCAGGTGAAGCAGGTAGCCGATAAAGGAGAGTCATCGGCTAATATATTTGCTATGTTCATGCTACCTGCTGAGTTTAGATCCTCTGATCATGAAGAAGAATCTGATGATGAAGAAGCAATTGCTCAGTGGATCTATTAGGCAGAAGGAGCTACATTTCAGAAACCTGAGAAACATTCCCATCTAAAGGCTTTATATTTGATAGGGTTTGTCGATGGAAGACCTTTGAACAGAATGTTAGTTGATGGAGGTGCAGCTGTTAACTTGATGCCATATGCTACCTTCAAGAAGATTCGCAAGACTGCAGAAGACTTAACCCAAACCGATACGAGGTTGACAGACTTTGCTGGCAACATATCGGCTACTAAGGGTGTTGTATGTGTTGAGCTAACAGTTGGTAGCAAAAGTTTGCCGACTACTTTCTTTGTGGTCGATACAAAAGGGTCATATAATGTGCTTCTTGGAAGGGATTGGATCCACGCCAATTGCTGTGTTCCATCTACCATGCATCAGAATGTGATTCAGTGGATCAACGACACTGTGGAAGTGGTACCAGCCGATTCAACTATTAGCATTGCTTATTCAGACCCTGATGTTTGGAACTTTGATAACATGGGGTGTTTTTCTGGGAAGATTCTCGAAGAAGGCTTTCTCAAAACGACCGATGATAGCCAACAGCCGATCCAAGCAGTCGGCTTCAGAAAATGTATTTAATGGATTGTACGATCAATGAAGATGAGAGTAAGATGGGTAAGGGTTTCACATCGGCTGATGAACTAGAAGCAGTTGATATTGGAAATGGTGATAAACCAATGTTGACATATATCAGTGCCAAGTTGGATCCCAAGTTTAGACAAGAGCTTATTACTTTGTTAAAAGAATATAAAGAATGTTTTGCTTGGGATTATTCTGAAATGTCTGGTCTTGATCGATCGCTGGTTGAGCATCGACTACCTATCAAACATGGGAGTCGGCCTATAAAACAAGCTCCGACGAGGATTAGAGCAGAAGTTATGACTGACGTGAAAATAGAAATCACTCGGCTTTACGAGGCTAAATTCATTCGGCAATGCAGATATGCTGAATGGATATCTAGTGTAGTCCCTATGTATAAGAAAAATGGAAAAATGAGAGTTTGCATTGATTTCAGGGATTTGAATGAAGCTACTCCAATGGATGGCTACCCAATGCCAGTGGCAGATATGTTGGTCGATGCAGCAGCAGGACATAAGGTGATCAGTTTTATGGATGACAATGCTGGTTATAACCAAATTTTTATGGCAGAAGAAGATATACATAAAACTGCATTCAGATGTCCGGGTGCTATAGGCTTATATGAGTGGGTAGTCATGACTTTTGGGCTTAAGAATGTCGGTGCAACTTATCAAAGGGCTATGAATTATATCTTTCACGAGTTGATCGGCAGGATTGTGGAAATTTACATTGATGATGTGGTTGTAAAGTCTAGGGATTATCAAAGGCATCTTAAAGATCTTAGAGATACTCTTGAATGCGCAAGAAAGCATGGGTTAAGGATGAATCCCCACAAGTGTGCATTTGGAGTATCAGCTGGACAGTTTTTGGGGTTTATGGTACATGAAAAAGGGATTGAAGTTGGTCAAAAGAGTTATGATGCAATTGACAAAGCAGTACCACCAACTACAAAGACTCAACTGTAATCTTTGATCGGTGAAATCAATTTCATCAGAAGGTTTGTTTCGGATCTGTCGGCCAGGATTTTGCCGTTCTCAGTTTTGTTGAAATTGAAAGATGACCAGGAATTTAAATGGGGAGATGAACAACAGAAAGCATTTGATGAAATCAAAGAGTATATGAAGTCTCCACCAGTTTTAATTCCTCCTCAAAAGAACAAGCCTTTTTAAGTTGTATGTATCGGCTGACAATCATACAATTGGGTTGGCCTTAATGCAAGAATTCGAAGGGAAGGAAAGGGTAGTGTTCTATCTCAGTAGCAGGTTGCTTGATCGAGAAACGAGATATTCTCCTGCAGAGAAGTTATGCTTATGTTTATACTTCTCATGCACCAAACTTCGACATTACCTATTATCTTCTGAATGCACGGTAGTGTCAAAGTTTGATGTGATAAAACACATGTTATCTATGCCTATTCTAAATGGGAGAATTGGCAAATGGATTCTTGCATTATCAGAATTCGATTTGAAGTATGAATCGGCTAAAGCAGTTAAAGGCCATGTAATAGCTGATTTTGTTACTCATCATCATGAACAAGGAGTTAAGACTTTGGATTTTACTCCATGGGCTTTGTTCTTTGATGGTTCCAATTGCACACAAGGTGGGGGTATTGGTATTGTCCTTGTTTCTCCTCAAGGAAGAAGTTTTGAATATGCCTTTTCAATTGATCCAACCTCTACTAATAATCAAGCTGAGTATGAAGCACTTCTCAAGGGACTTCAGCTTTTGTTTGAGGTAAGGGCCGAGGCTATTGAGATCTTTGGAGATTCTCAACTGGTGGTTAATCAACTTCTCGGCCTATATAAATGCAAAGATGACATTTTGAGGAAGCATTATGAGAAGTGTCTCGAGTTACTTGATTATTTCTCTTCTGTTGTTATAAAACATATTCCAAGATGTCAGAATCAAGAAGCTAATCAGTTAGCTCAAAGTGCTTCTGGATATCGGCAAATCATTGAAATATTAGCCGATGAGATTCCTGATAGTGATGATTGGAGAGTCAAGATTATCGAATACTTAAAAGACCCATCACGACGGGTATCCAGAAAACTGAGATATAAGGCTACGAAGTTTGTTCTTCTTGATGACCAACTTTATCATAAAACAATCGATGGTATACTCCTTAAGTGTATCAATCAAGAAAAGGCCAAGGTCCTGATGGGAGAAATCCACCAAGGAGTTTGTGGTGCACATCAGTCTGCTCATAAGATGAAATGGATGATCAGGAGAGCGGGATATTTTTGGCCAACCATATTGGAAGGTTGTTTTAAATACTATAAAGGATGTTAAGAGTGTCAAAGGTTCGGTAATGTTCAGAAATCTCCGGCATCAGCTATGAATCCAATTACAAAGTCATGGCCATTTAGAGGATGGGGAATAGATCTGATTGGCCAAATTTTCCCAGCATCTAGCAAAGGGCATAAATTTGTGTTGGTAGCAACTGACTATTTCACTAAGTGGGTTGAAGCTATTCTGCGGATACATGGGTGTATGTCGGATCTTGAGTGATGAGTGATTGTCAACGGGTTTGATGCGCATGTTCTTTGGCTTGTGTTGTGCAGGTGTCAAGCACAGAGACAGTGATCGAAGGCAAGGTGAAGGTCAAGTAGAGACGTGCCATGCTGACGGACCGGGAGCGGTGAAGGGCGGACGTGAGACTTGGACTGAGGGACCGGTGGCCTGAGGATCAGCTGCGGTGGCTGACAGCCTGGGACAGCGACGAGCGGAGACTTGCGGGGCATGGTGTTGCTCGGGTCGAGGACCTAGGGACATGTGTCGGTGGACGAGGAGCACGGGCGGTGCATCCCCTCTACAGTGTCGGTTTGACGGTTGAGCCACAGAAAAACCATCGGGTGGACGGTTTCCAGGTTTGGGCCACAAAACCTGGGTGCTGCGGGTTTGCTGAGTTTGGGCCACAAAACTCGGGCTAAGGACGGTTTCCAGGTTTGGGCCTCAAAACCTGGGCGCTGACGGGTTTCTGAGTTTGGGCCACAAAACACAGGCGATGGACGTCGGGTTTCCCGGTTTCGGCCTCAAAACCGGGGGGAGGACTTGAAGGCTGGTTTCCTGGTTTCGGCCTCAAAACCGGGGGCGAGGTCAATGAAAAGGACAAGCAGAGCGGTGGCGGCACATGGCGGCAATCGGTGAGGTTGCGTCGAGGCAACACTACCAGTTGTGCAGGCGTGGCCGTCGGATCAGCATCTACTTCGAGTTGGTCCAGAATAACCCTAGGGTTTAGCTGGTTCGCTCTATAAATAATTAGTGGTAGAGTGGGAATTAGAATTAGGATAAATACGGGGAGACACCCACCTCCCAAACTATCTCAGTCATTTGCTATTTGCTTTCTAGGGTTTCCTGCTCTCCCACATCCCTGCTGTAGCTACTGAGATCCATAGAGAACCATACCTCTGTGTCCATGAGATTTTGAGGAAGTGAGACCGTAATCTCACTATTGTAGCGTGTGGTAGCCACACGGTTGCAAATTCGTGGTTGTGATTCGCGTTTTGGTGTTGTTCTTCGCGGGTTGCTTTTCTCCACGATTTTCCCGTTGATTGATCTCCCTCATTGTTTGGTCTTTTGCAATTCCGTTTGAACTGAGTTGTTCTAGATCGTGAGGCACATCTTTCCACCGAAGGAATTCACCTCTAACCTCACGAACTAGTAGATCGGTCGATTTTTGTTTCGAATCGATTTGTCTCCTTTGCCCCGAATTCTTCCAATTCACCGATTTGGAGTTAGGTTCGAGCCATGATCTCTTAGGAGTAGCTCACTAACCTCCTTGGAACTCCTCATACCAAGTCTAAGCCTTATAGCTTTTGATTCGGAGGAGATCGGGTTGAATTCGCGGAAGAACGGTGCAGTTTCGGGGGCATCGGATGCTCGGGTCGGGAGCACCGGACGCTGTGTTCATCACACCGGACGCTCCGACACCACGTGTCAGATCCTGTGCTTTTGAAGGAGCATCGGACGCTCCGTTGACCATCGGACGCGTCCGAGGGTTTTGCATCGGATGCTGAAGGTTCACTGTAGCCAGCGTCCGATGGCAGTCCAGTAAGGTTCCAGAAAGGGTCTTTTCGCATCAGACGTGTCCGGTGCCTGACCATCGGACACACGCCAGCGTCCGATGCAGGGTCTTCTGCACTGCTTTGTCCGCAGTTTGTTCGTCCGACTTCGGATTTGGTTTTGGGTTTTTGCGTTGGGTTTCTAGAGTCGTGTAGTGTCCTGTTGTGCTTCTTGGAAGCATCCACCCTACATCTAGGGTCGTGGACTCTATCGAGCTCTAGGTTTGCACTTGGGGTTGATTTTCGGGACAGAGGCTAAAAGTTTCTAAAAAGAAATTTGAGGCTCCCATTCACCCCCCCCTCTGGTCGCCTTGCGTTTGCACTTTCGGTCCTTCAATTGGTATCAGAGCGGGTTAAGGATCTTCCACCTTAGCCGGTTCCAGATCCACAGAAGGTGACATGGATTGCGGCGTGGGCAAACTGCCATTTTTTGATGGGACAAACTATGCGTATTGGAAGATACGCATGTCGACCTATCTTCAGAGCAAGGGTGCTTCTGTCTGGGAGATTTGCAACAAGGCAGATTACGTGGTCTTAGCTGCTCGTGTGACTCAGCTGCAGATCGATGAGCACGATGCCAATAGCCGAGCTTGTAATGCTCTTTTTTCATGTTTGAGCATGTCTGAGTTTGATCGCGTTTCTCACCTCTCCACGGCTCGGGAGATTTGGGTGACCCTCATGCGCTTTCATGAGGGAACCACTCAAATCAAATCCCGTCTCTACGAGTCGCACAAGAGGGAGTATGAGAACTTTCGACACATGCCTGGCGAGAGCATAGAGAGTTTATTCGCTCGCATTCAGGTGATTGTCAACAGGATGAGGGCTAACAAGGAGCTGTTGCCTTTCGACGATCATGAGAGGGCTTTGAAGCTTTTGCATACTCTCGATCTGTCGGTGTGGGACTCTAAGGTCCAGGCGATCATCGAATCGCCTAACTATGAGACTCTCACGTGCGACGAGCTCTTTAGTAAGCTCAAGTCCAGTGAGATTGACGCCATGATGAGGGCTCCTTATGAGAATCCTTCTGGCCCGTCTATGGCTTTGCTTTCTGGCTCTTCTACTAACCCCTCTGGAGGATTTGCACTTTATTCTCTTCTCTCTATCACAGAGGAGCAGCTGGAGTTCATGGGAGACGACGAGTTGGCTTTGCTTGCCAACCGGTTCTCGCGGTTTCACAACAACCGCATGAACCGTCGCCATGGAGGAGGACGCTCTGGATGTTTCGAGTGCGGCGACCCCGACCACTTCATCGCCAACTGTCCCAAGAAGAACAAGCAAGCTTTTGGGAAGGGCAATCTTGGGCACAAGTATGACTCCGGCAAGCACAAGGAGAAGTACGTCCCCAGGAAGCACAAGTGGAAGGGCGGCTTCAACAAGGAGTACATCAAGAAGAAGTACTTAGAGAAGGCCCAGGCTGAGCAACGTGCTTTCTTTGCCACGCTCAGCGACGTCGACGACTCGGATGATGACTCCGCTTCCTCAAGCGATGACGAGTCCGAGAAGAAGAAGAGGATCGAGGACAAGCTGAACGGCCTCTGCTTCTTCGCCGACAATGAGGGCTTATGCACCATGGCCCTTGGCAAGGAGGTCGACAGCCAGCTGGAGGAGACCCCTCGGAACGACGACAACGATGACAACACCTCACAGGTATCTCAAACACCTGACGAACTTTCTGCTGAGGTCGATAAGCTTACTACCGCTCTTCTTAGTCAAGATAAGTTGCTTAGGCGTGCTGCTTGAGAGCGAAAGGAGTTTAGTCAGAAGTGGGAGGATACGGTGAAGGAGCTTGAGTTTGCCAAATCCACCGTAGTTGTTTCTGAGGAGGGTGAGTGCGAGATGTGCACCAAGCACATGACTGACCTTCTCACTCTGAGAGGTAAGTATGCTGCTTTAGTTGGAGAGGTGGATGAGCTTTGGGCTAGACCCGTGTTGCTTGGTGCGTGCAAGTCTTGTGCAGGCTTGCAATCCGAGTTGGCAGAGAAGAATGCCAAGATCGAGTCTCTTGAGAAGGCCAGTTCAGGTAGTGTTGACACCTCGGGTGGCACGCAGAAGAAACCGCAAGCGCACGGCTGTCAGTTGTAGCTTTTCACCTCAGAGTATTCCGGGGTATCGAATCCACGAGGAACGCGAAGTGATTTTGAGAAAACTAGGGGGATAAGGATATCTAGGATAGATGAAGGGGAACGGGCACTACCTACTGGGGTAGATCCTAGTTCTATTAGACTTCTAGTGATTTAAATTCTTTACTAGTGTACTGTGGGCGTACTAGCCTTTACCACTGACTTAGGTTGAACGCTAGCACAACGAGCCCTACTGTTAAACTAGACCAACTACGTGGTGGAATTCAAGGCGCACATGGCTGTCACCACCTGCTTGCTACCACAGCTATCCGGGGGCCTAGCCGTATTCACTGGCAATATATAGCCTAAGTACCACACTTAATCTATATATTACTACTACTAGCCCTGTACTAGAACTAGAGCACTTGAAACTAATATCAAGCAACGAAACGAGTACACAAGTACTGAAAATAAATACTTGAAGATAAAATAAATACTAAGTTACCAAAGTTGAAGCGCAGAGCAGAGAGAAGCAGAGGTCTCTGACAACTCCGGAACTCTCCAGACTTCTACTCTTCTCCTCTCCAGTTCCTCTTCTAGTGAGGCACTCACACTCTCTCTAATCTTTCTAGCATAGCAAGTGTGCTAATCTAACCAAATGGTGAAGAATAATGTGAGGCTCTCCGAATGAGAACTCTAGGGGCCTATTTATAGTGCTAGGAAGCTAGGGGGTACTTATAGAGTGAAGGGGAGGTCGGTTAGGGTTTAGGGGGTGGCGCCCGCCACTAAACCCTGGCGCCCGCCACCTCTCTGCCGTCCATTGCAACCGCCATTCATCCAACGGTCTTCACTTGCTCCCCTAAGTCGGTTTTAGGGTTGGTTAGGGTTTTAGACACGTGTCCAAAGCCCACTATCCAGGTGATACTCCTCTTAGGGCCTGTTTGGAAGCCTAGTTTTCAGCTCAAAACCGGTGTAAAATACAGGTCTGGAAATTTTTATATGCTGATTCAAAAATTGTTGTTTGGATGAGTTGTGAACCTACTAATTTTACACCCGTATTTGACCAAAACCAGTGTAAAAAAATAATCGTGTGCAATGGCCAGGATTTGAGCTTGAGGTGACTCCCACGGATCGATGACGTGGCTTGGGCCACTTTTGGCAAGATGGACCTGGCGGCCGCCAGCAATAGGTGGCAGCCGCCACCCTACTCAGGCCTAAATGGGCCAGAGTGGCTTGGCGTTGCTCCTGGTACACTTGTTTGGCCCGAATTCCATCATTGCCTGCATTAAGATAACAAAACTATGCACATGTGGAAATAGGTTAGTTATAAACCAAAACTTCTACTTTTTATGTTATTTTACCTTGGTTTTGGGTGAAATGTTGATGGTGAAATGATGCTTTAAGCACCATCAACAAGCTCCCCCACACTAACCTCTTGCTCGTCCCGAGCAAGCATGGACTTTAAGAATTGCAACAATTTATTGAACTAAGTATTCACACAAGATGTTCAACTACCTATACTCATGCTAGTAACCTTTTCAAGTGGCTAATAAATCATACCTATGGCGATTGAAAGATAGAATAGCTTGCAAATAAGAGAAACACACTTTCCTCTTTTACATACCTTGAGGTTTCAGGATATTTTCAAAAAGAAAATCATGGTTCATTGAATCTCTCTTTAAAATCTCAAGGCAATCATGGTGTATATCCTCTCTTTATGGCAAAAGAAATGCCAGAGTCTATCCTATGGTTTATGTGGAGTTTATAGGGAAAGGAAAGAATGTAAGGCACTTCTATCTCTCTTTTATTGCTAAGTCAAGTTTAGGATCATGGGAGAGTATAGTCATGCAATAGCCAAGGTATAAGGTGGACTAACTCAACTCCTTTGTTCTTTTTGAATCTCTTCTCTTACCAAGGATCATGGCTATATGCATCTCTCTCTCTTTTTTTTACTTGGACACTTGTCCTTTTTAGAGCATTTGCTCTCTTTTTTTTTGAATACTTGGACACTTGTCCTTTTTAGAGCATTTGCTCTTTTTTTAGATACTATATAGCCATGTCCTTTGAAGGAATGAGAAAATTTATTCAATTCTTTTAGAACAAAATTTTGGAGGAGAACTACATGAGTATACTCTTAGTGTGAGAGTTGTCTCAAAAAGGCATGGTTTTCCTTGGCTTTTAGAGCATGACTAAACTCTTCTACCTAGATCAACTATTCTTGACAACGCTCAAAGATTGATTTAGAAGGCTTTATGGGCCGTTTTCCTATACTCTAATATTTTGGCTTTGGTAGGTGGATAGGAAAGAAAGATCATGAACCATGGTGATTTTGGTTTTCAAAAATAAAAACTCCCAAGGTTGTAGCAGAGTACTAATGCAATTTAATTACTACTTCTATATCTTATCAAGCAACAACCTAGGTTGATTTCCCTATCAAAATGAGTAGGCTACTACACATGAATAAAAGGCAGAATAACATGTCGTGTAAACACTCAATTCAAAAGAAATTGTTTCAGCATTTTTTTTTATTTCCTAGCTGCATTTTTAGTTCAAACTGAGACATCCAGTGATCCAAATTGTACAAAATTTAAAACACAGGTTTAGGGGTTCACCGGGGGTGTTTCGGTGCAGAGTGGCCTGGCGGCCGCCAGTAATAGGTGGCAGCCGCCATGGGCTTTGACCCAAGCGGCTTGCAAACAACGTGGTAGCTACCTTGCTAAGAACAAGTTACTGTTTTGAACATTTTAGCACATTTTACAGTGGTGTTTAAAGAGGGGATTTCCCCCACACTAGAAGTTTTGGCACTTTTTATTTTTTTAAAAAAATGAACAATCTTGATGAAGGGAAAAATAAGGGTGTCTTTTTTATTCATTATAAGAATTTCCTAAACAAATGTTCTAAATTGAAAATCAAACAAACTAAAATTTGAATCAAGCAAAATTAAACTTAATCTAACTAAGAACCTAACTAGACACCCTAAATCTAATTTAATCTACTGAAGGAGTCTCGTAGAGATCCTCGAAGCCCGTCTCTTTGAAGAGACGCTTGATCTTCCAGGTGCAGCCTTTGCGGAGGATGGTGAACCGATCCTCCATATCCATCCGCCACAGGGCTATCTCTGCGACTTGATCCTCCAAGGCGCTCTTCTCCTTGTGCAGCTTCTTCACCTCAGCGGCGAGTTTTTCGAGGGTTAACGCCTACTCACCACCGCTGTGCTCCATCTCGCCGGGGACTCCTGCCGGCAATGGGTTGAGATGGCGGTGAACAGATGGCGCGGAGAGCGACCCATTGGAGTCATGAGTGCTCGGCTCGTGCTCACGCAGCCTCTTCTCATAATGCCCATCGGGCATTCTCACGCCATACACCTCCAATTTAGCCCTCTTAGGATTGGGGCTGTAACTATGGGTGCGGCTATCCGAGCCAAAGCTGACCCGAGATTTCACCCTTGATGGAGTGGGCGTCTCATCGCCCCTGGTCTTGACGGTCGGAGACTTCCTCGGGGTGATCTCCCCCGTGGTCGGCCTGGTGGGCGTCCTCAACTTCTTCCCGGACGGTGTCACCGGAGGAGGATGAAGACGGAGAGGAGGCGAGGCCAGGGGGCGCTTCACCCCTGGCGGCCGCCCAGCAGGGGTGGCGCCCGCCACTGGAGTGGTGGCCGGTGCCTTCCCTGCACCCTCCGGTGGTGTCCCCTCGACATAGGTTCCGTCAGGCAGCACCACCGCTAAAGGAGGCACGTCAAGCACCTCCATGTCGTCGTCGATCAATGACCGGATGATGGCTTTGGTGGAGGACGAGACGGATCCTTGAGGGTTGTAGGACACGGATTTCCGTGGAGACAACATGGTTTTGGAGGAGGCTTGTGGATGGAGGAAGAAGGAGTTCTTCTTTTAAGAAGGGGGAAGAAGTGGAGGGATAGGCCTTAGATGAACTAACACGTCCTCATCTTCTCCTTCTTTCACTCTCCCGAGCTCGGGATCGGTTGCCACATGGATGGGGGCCTCTAAACCGCCGCCTAGCGTGGCGGGCGCCAGGGTTTGGTGGCGGCCGCCACTCCTCCTTCACCGGGCATCGAGCGGGAGAAGGTAAGCCTCCTAAAATTCAAAGTCCCGAGGTTGAAATGGCATGGTTGGGCCTAAAGAGGCCTTTCTCGGTGTTTTGGATGGACTAGGTGCATGAAATGGACAAAGGATAAACTAGGTCCATCTATTAATGGTCATGGTCTTGAGCTACTTCAAAGTCAATTATATCAATTTCGTTTAGCTCATTTTTATCAAAGTCATAGAACATTTTTAATCTTTGTCTATTGACTTTGAAGATTTGCCCATCGTCACTTTCCAATGTGACGGCTCCATGGGACGAGGTTGCAACAACCTTGAAAGGTCCTTCCCATTTGCTTCAGAGTTTACCATGTCCGAAAAGTCGAACACGGGAGTTAAAGAGTAAAACTTTATCTCCTACTTTGAACTCTTTCTTTTTGATCCGTTTATCGTGCCATCTCTTAGTCCTCTCTTTATAGAGCTTGGCACTATGATAGGCTTTCTCTCGTCATTCTTCTAGTTCGGAAATTTGCATCTTCCTATTTTGGCCAGCTTGGTCAAGGTCCATGTTCCATTTTTTAATGGCCCAATGAGCTTTGAACTCAAGCTCAACAGGAAGATGACAAGTTTTCCCATAAACTAGTTGGTATGGGGACATTCCAATTGGGGTCTTATAGGCGGTCCGATAGGCCCACAGAGCTTCGGGTAACTTATGTTTCCATCCCTTTCCCATTTCTTCTACCGTCTTTTGCAAGATATTCTTTATTAGTTTATTGGACGTTTCGGCCTGTCCACTTGTCTGGGGGTGGTATGCAGTGGCTACATTATGTTGGACTCCTTGACTAGCTAACAAATGTCGGAAGCTCTTATCTATGAAATGAGGGCCTGCGTCACTAATGACTAGTCTAGGAACTCCAAAACGAGGAAAGATGTTCTCTTTGAACATTTTCTTCGAATGTTTAGCATCTGCCGCTCGACAGGGTATGGCTTCTACCCATTTCGAGACATAATCCACAGCCACAAGAATGTACTCGGCGTCATAGGATTTAGGAAAGGGGCCCATGAAATCTATACCCCAAACATCGAACAACTCAACTTGGAGATTGTTCACGAGAGGCATAGCATCTCGGGCACTAATGTTACCATGCTTTTGGCAACGAGGACAACGTCTCACAAAATTCTTTGTGTCCTCGTACATGGATGGCCAATAAAAACCACTTTGCCATATTTTAGCATGTGTCCGAAAAGCTCCATAGTGTCCTCCATATTCGGCGGAGTGACATCTATCTATGATTTTTGTTGCTTCTTCTATGGGGACACATTTTCTCAAGAGTCCATCTGCACATACCTTATAGAGATATGGTTCATCCCATAGGTGCGTTCTGCTTTGATATAGCAGTTTCTTTTTATTCTCTCTCGGCGGGACATAGCCGGCGACTATAAAATTCACGATGTTTGCATACCAAGGGTTGGTATACATGACTTTTAAAAGGGTATCATCGCGAAGAAAGTCATTTATTGGGAGATTGTCCGAATTATTGACTTGTAGTCTAGACAAGTGATCAGCTACAGAATTCTCTACTCCTTTCTTGTCTCTTATTTCCAGGTCAAATTCTTGAAGGAGAAGGATCTAGCGGATCAACCTTGGCTTAGAATCTTTCTTAGTGAAGAGATATTTTAGAGCAGAGTGATCGGTATAAACGATCACCTTAGCTCCCACTAAGTAGGATCTAAACTTGTCTATGGCAAAGACTACGGCCAAAAGTTCCTTTTCTGTGGTTGCATAGTTTAGCTGGGGGCCAGTCAGGGTCTTACTAGCATAAGAAATAGCATAATGCTTCTTATCCTTAGTTTGACCAAGGACGGCTCCCACAGCATAATCACTAGCATCACACATGATTTTGAACGGCAAATTCCAATCTGGGGGTTGGATGATTGGTGCAGAAGTTATAGCCTTTTTCAAAATATTGAAAGCTTGTAGACAATCCTCGTCAAATTTGAACGGGACGTCTTTTGCTAACAGGCTTGTTAAGGGTCTAGCGATTTGTGAGAAATCCTTAATAAACCTTCTATAAAAGCCGGCATGGCCCAAGAAGCTTCAGATTCCTCTCACATTAGTGGGTGGTGGCAATTGTTCAATTACATCAATTTTGGCTTTATCCACTTTTATCCCACGTTCTGAAATTCGATGGCCTAGGACAATTCCTTCCCGCACCATGAAGTGACACTTTTCCCAGTTAAGAACTAGGTCCTTCTCTTCACAGCGTTGGAGGACTTTGTCTAAATTGGCTAGGCAATCGTCAAAGTTTTCCCATAGACCGAAAAGTCGTCCATGAATACCTCCATGATTTGTTCAATCATGTCAGAAAAGATGGACATCATACACCGTTGGAAAGATGCCGGCGCATTGCAAAGTCCAAAGGACATGCGTCTATAGGCATAAGTTCCATACGGGCATATGAAAGTGGTCTTACTTTGGTCATCTGGATGGATTGGAATTTGGTGATAACCAGAATATCCATCCAGGAAGCAAAAGAAGGAATGGTTTGCCAATCTCTCTAGCATCTCATCTATAAAAGGAAGTGGGAAATGGTCTTTCTTTGTGGCTTTATTCAGCTTCCTATAGTCTATACACATCCTCCATCCAGTGACAGTGTGTTGAGGGATTAACTCATTTTTCTCATTCTTAATGACTGTCATGCCTCCTTTCTTTGGAACTACTTGCACGGGACTTACCCATTCATTATAAGGAACTGGATAAATAATTCCCGCGTGCAAGAGTTTCAGAACCTCCTTTTTCACGACTTCACGCATAGCGTTATTAAGTCATCTTTGGGGCTCTCTTGAAGAGGGTATCTCAGGATCGAGAGGGATACGATGGGTGCAGAGATTTGGACTAATTCCCTTCAAATCTTGAAGTGAATAGCCAAAGACAGATCGGTGTTTTTCTAAGACAAGGGTCAACCTACGAACTTCCTCTTCAGATAGCTTACTGCTAATGATTACAGGAGTCTCGGGGTCATTGTTTAGAAAAATGTATCTCAGGCCTTCAGGCAAAGGTTTTAGCTCTATGGAAGGTTGAGATGGCTTTTCTGATTCGTCTAAGCGAAACGGTTCATCTGTCACGGCTTCTTCTTCGACAAAAAACTCAGAATCTTCTTCAAAATCAGGCTGAGCCAACTCATAAAGGGTAGAGGTTCTAGCTTGATCGAGAAGATCTGGTTCTGGTGGTTGTTCGGCAATAGAGTTTAATGCACGAACGAAAGGTACTGAGTACTCTTTTCCACCGATTTAAGCATTAAAGTTCTCTTGACATGGTCCTTGCAAGGCAAGTATGGACCAAGGTTGTCCTAAGAAGACGTCAAAAAGGACTACATCGAAAATGTAGAAATCTAAGACCATGTCCGCTCCATCTACTTGGATGGGGACCATCTTTAGGATTCCTTCACTTTCCAATATGTCACCATTTGGGTCTCTTAAACACCATTTAGTTGGTTGTCGTTGAAGGTCGGGGAATGTTTTGGATACATAATTACTAGCAAGAACATTAATTCCCACGACAGGGTCGTAAAAGGCAAAGCCTCTTTCTCCCCTAATTCGACAATTTATTATGCTAGGTACATTATCTATGCGAGGCATGTTTTCTGTTACTTCGGCTTCCATTGTCCATTCATGACTCATGACAGCTGAAAGTTCCAAAAGACGCTATCGGCTATAGATTCCATCAGAAGACTCAGGAAGTGGTTTGTCGGATGGGAGAGCTTGAACGGAGTAGTTCATAGCATTTCCGTAATCCTCAAACACATCATCCTCTATCTCGCCCAAAAATTCTGGAAGAATTTCTTCCCCAGATGTGGACGGAATAGGCTCCGCTAAGTCCAGCGAGCTAGACTCGGGCTCTTCTTGTTGTTCTACGGTCGAAACTTGAGTTTCTATGACTTCTTCCTCAGGGATTTCATCGGAAACTCCAGTATAAGGAGTATTCTCGAGAATTCTATCAAGAACCTCCTTTCCACCTCGTGGAGAAAGATGAAGAAACGCTCCACCTGACGAATGATCAAGGTGAAGGGCGCTCTCTTTCTCTAAACCGACATAAAAATGCTGAAGGAGCATTGGATCGGGTATGGCTAAATCGGGTCCTGAATTGATTAAATCAATAAAACGGGCCCAAGCCTCCCCTAATGTCTCCTTATCATTTTGTCTAAAGGTCAACACTTCTACTCGTAGTTGTACCACTCGGTGGACAGGGAAATACGTTAAGATAAACTTGGTCCGTAAAGTTCCCCGGTCTCCTCTGGCACTTTCCACGGTTCGAGCATGCCATGTTTTGGCTGCTCCCGTCAAAGTGAACGGAAACAGCTTCCACTTGACAGTGTCAGGTGAAATGCCTGAAATGTTCAAACATGCACAGACTTGCTCAAACTCACGTAGATGTGTGTAGGGATTTTCTGATCCCGTAAATATGCTCTCCTGAACTTTGTTAATAAAGTCGGGGCGCAATCCGTAACTATCGAAATATATAGGTTGTGATGATGAATGTGGCTCTAATCGCGAACTCTTAGGAGCTGCAAATTGGAAGATAGATTGGTTCTCCATATGGAGAGGATAAAGATGATCCTAACTCTAGTCTCAAAAATCAGCTACCGTTCCCCGGCAACGGCGCCAGAAAAGCTTGTTGACACCTCGGGTGGCACGCAGAAGAAACCGCAAGCGCACGGCTGTCAGTTGTAGCTTTTCACCTCAGAGTATTCCGGGGTATCGAATCCACGAGGAACGCGAAGTGATTTTGAGAAAACTAGGGGGATAAGTTTATCTAGCATAGATGAAGGGGAACGGGCACTACCTACTGAGGTAGATCCTAGTTCTATTAGACTTCTAGTGATTTAAGTTCTTTACTAGTGTACTGTGGGCGTACTAGCCTTTACCACTGACTTAGGTTGAACGCTAGCACAACGAGCCCTACTGTTAAACTAGACCAACTACGTGGTGGAATTCAAGGCGCACAGGGCTGTCATTACCTGCTTGCTACCACAGCTATCCGGGGGTCTAGCCGTGTTCACTGGCAATATATAGCCTAAGTACCACACTTAATCTATATATTACTACTACTAGCCCTGTACTAGAACTAGAGCACTTGAAACTAATATGAAGCAACGAAACGAGTACACAAGTACTAAAAATAAATACTTGAAGATAAAATAAATACTAAGTTACCAAAGTTGAAGCGCAGAGCAGAGAGAAGCAGAGGTCTCCGACAACTCCGGAACTCTCCAGACTTCTACTCTTCTCCTCTCTACCTCCTCTTCTAGTGAGGCACTCACACTCTCTCTAATCTTTCTAGCATAGCAAGTGTGCTAATCTAACCAAATGGTGAAGACTAATGTGAGGCTCTCCGAATGAGAACTCTAGGGGCCTATTTATAGTGCTAGGAAGCTAGGGGGTACTTATAGAGTGAAGGGGAGGTCTAAACGATTGGAGGACATTTGCTTGGTGGATTCCGGTTGTTCGAGGCACATGACCTGGAATGCCAAGTGGTTCTCCAGTCTTAGTCCTGTTGCCGGAAAGGAGTTTATCACCTTCGGCGACAATAGCAAAGGTAAAGTGTTATGTCGTCAATCGGTGCGAGTTAATGAGCACTTTGTGTTGCGTGATGTTGCTCTTGTTTCTAACTTGCATTTTAACCTTCTTTCTGTTTCGCAACTTTTTGATGATGACTATGAGATTCGTTTTAAACCGAATCTCAGTCGCATTTTAGATCCTCAGAGCAATCTTGTATGTTTGATTTCGCCCTTTGGGAAAGTCTTTCGTGCGAATTTCTCGGAGTCGTTTAGAATTTCTCGTTGTCTTGTGGCTGGTCCTTCCTCCTCTGATCTTTGGAAGTGGCATAGGAGACTCGGTCACCTGAGCTTCGACTTGCTTGCAAGGCTTAGTTCACTTGGCATAATCTGAGGATTGCCCAAGTTGTCCATGGAGAAGGATCTTGTTTGCCATTCTTGTAGACATGGGAAAATGGTTGCCGCTCCCCACCATCCGGTGAATCAGGTTATGACTAAGCACCCTGGAGAGCTTTTGCACATGGACCTTGTTGGTCCGGCTCGGGTGAGCTCGGTTGGGGGGAAGTGGTATGTGCTGGTTGTTGTTGATGATTTTTTGAGATATTCGTAGGTTTTCTTTTTAGCTGAGAAAACTGAGACCTTCTCTTTCGCTCACAATCTGTTTTTGCGTCTTCAGAATGAGTTCCCTATGAACTCGATGCGAGCTATCCGTAGTGATAATGGTTCCGAGTTTAAGAATTCAGATTTTGAGAAGTTTTGTAACTCTATGGGTTTGGAGCATCAGTTTTCTTCCACCTACACACCGCCCCAGAATGGTGTTGTAGAGAGGAAGAATCGGACCCTTGTAGAGATGGCCAGGATGATGCTCGATGAGCATAGGACTCCTAGGCGATATTGGGCCGAAGCTATGAACACTGCATGCTATATTTCCAATCGCATTTTTCTCCGAGCTTTCTTGAAAAAGACTTCTTATGAATTGCGTTTTGGAAGACAACCCAAGGTGAGTTATTTTAGAGTCTTCGGTTGCCATTGTTTTATACTCAAAAAGGGAAACTTGGACAAATTTGAGTCTCGTTCTTCTGACGGTGTATTTTTGGGTTATGGCACTCATACTCGTGCATATCGTGTACTTAACCTTGATACTAACCGAGTCATGGAGACATTCAATGTCACCTTCGGCGAGACCATGGTTTGTCCTTCTTCTAGATTTGAGCGTGCAGGTGATCACGAGGTTGGCGAGCCTCTTTTTGATGATGAGGACGAGGATGCTGAAGGCACTGGTGACCTGGCACCACCTCCACCTGCTGTGCCGCTAGGATCAGCTTCTACTACGTTGACTCACGGCCCCGATCCTTCTTCCTCGACTACTTGGGGGCCGTGGGATCCGCCACCTCGGACTGTACCTTTTGTACCCGAGGAGGCGCCAGCTACTGTTGAGGGGGAGGTTTCTTCAGCTCGGGAGCCGCCACGACACATTCAGCGCCAACACTCGCCTCAACAGATGATCGACAGCATCGACGAATGTGTCACTCGGTCAAGGTCACAACAAATCTCTCACTTTGCTCATTCTGCATTTGTTGCTGATTTTGAACCCCGAGATGTTGGACACGCTTTATCTGATCCGGATTGGGTCAATGCCATGCATGAGGAGTTAGAAAATTTTGAGAGAAATCGGGTTTGGGTTTTGGTTCCACCTCCTCTAGACTGTAATCCTATTGGGACAAAATGGGTTTTCAAAAACAAACAAGGAGAGGATGGCCACATTGTGAGGAACAAGGCCAGACTTGTAGCCCAGGGGTATAGTCAGAAGGAGGGGATAGACTATGAGGAGACTTTTGCTCCTGTAGCTCGTTTGGAGGCAATTAGGATACTCTTGGCTTTTGCTGCATCCAAAGGGTTTAAACTTTTTTAAATGGATGTCAAGTGTGCCTTCCTAAACGGCTACATAGAAGAAGAAGTGTATGTGAAACAACCCCCCGGTTTTGAAAATCCCAAGTTTCCGAACCATGTTTTTGAACTTCACACAACTTTCTATGGTTTGAAACAAGCCCCTAGAGCCTGGTATGATAGATTGAAAACCTTTTTGCTAGCTAAGGGTTTTAAAATGGGATGTGTGGATAAAACGCTTTTTCTCCTCAAGCAAGGCAAAGACACTCTCTTGGTCCAGATTTACGTGGATGATATCATTTTCGGTGGTTCTTCTCACGCTTTGGTTGCCAAGTTTGCAGATCTTATGAGCAGGGAGCTTGAGATAAGCATGATGGGCGAGTTGACTTTCTTTCTTGGGTTGCAAATTAAGCAATCCCGAGAGGGGACGTTTGTGCACCAGGGCAAGTACACCAAGGACATATTAAAGATATTCGATATGGGTGAGGCCAAGCCTCTTCCAACACCCATGTCGACCACGATAGCCCTGGATGCGGACAAGGATGGAGAAGCTGTGGACCAGAAGGAGTACCAAAGCATGATCGGGTCGCTGCTCTACCTGACGGCGACACGCCCGGACATCCAGTTCGCGGTGTGTCTTTGCGCGTGCTTTCAGGCGTCGCCACGCTCCTCTCACCGTTAGGCGGTCAAGCGCATTATGAGGTACCTTTGTTTCACACCTGAGTTCGGGATTTGGTATTCAGCTTCCTCCACCCTATCCCTTTGCGGTTATTCTGATGCCGATTTTGCTGGTTGCCGACTTGAGCGCAAGTCCACTTCTGGGACTTGTCAATTTTTGGGTTCTTCTCTTGTATCTTGGTCTTCTCGCAAGCAGTCTAGTGTCGCCCAGTCTACCACAGAGGCTGAATATGTTGCTGCGGCTAGCTGCGGTTCCCAGTTGCTTTGGATGATGGTCACTTTACGTGATTTTGGTCTGAGCTTTTCTCGAGTGCCTTTGCTTTGTGACAACACGAGTGCTATTAGCGTTGCTAAGAACCCCGTACTGCATTCTAAGACCAAACACATTGATGTGCGCTTTCATTTTCTGTGAGACCATTTTGAGAAGGGTGATATCGACCTTCGCCATGTCGATACTCATCATCAGTTGGCTGATATTTTTACCTAGCCTTTGGACCAATCAACCTTTAATAGGTTGAGAGGTGAGCTTTGTGTGTGTTTCCCCTTTTAGTTGGGGGAAACATTTTGGTTCTTGTATCATAGACTGACTCTTTTTCGTTCTGTTTTCATTTTTGGGTAGGTTAGTCTTTGCATTTCATCATGCATCTTTACTTTCTGAGCTTCATGATTATAATCCTTAGAATGTAACTATGCTCTGTCTAGTATGCTCCGATGCTATATGATGATGCTTGTAGCTTATGCTCTTTCTGATCACTGATACATGTTGTGAGCTGAGCTATTTTGTATATGGTGAATATGCTTAATGAACTTAAAATTTAAAATTGTTCACCATTGAGATTGGCAACTAGCATGTGTAGAATGTGTTGAATTCACTTGTGCTTTTCATATATGCTAGGTTGCTATGTCTCTAGTTCTGAGTCACTCACTTGCTTGGTATGTTCATATTCTGTTATAAACTTGAACCAAGTCTTAAGTGAATTGAAAAGATCGAGATGGGATTGCTTGTCAGCACATCACGGTATCAAGACTGTTTCTCATTGCACATTGAGTTAAACTTGAGCCGTATAGTGTATGACCGAAACCGCTGCTTTAAGCTTCTGATTGCATATGTATGCATAGGCTTAGCTCGGTTGAAAAGTTAGGCAATGACAAGCTTTCAACCTCTCGCAATCACATGCTGAATTTTGAACTTGTGTAATTTCACCGCTGCAACTCCGATAAAATTTGAATACACAGTCTATGTTTCATTCTATAGCATGATGGTTGAACTTTGCTAGGGTAGTTCACCTTGTATACATGTTTACCACTTGTTTGACTTCCTGTCTATATATGTTTAGTGCTATTTTGATGGTGAATACTTTTTGGCTAAAACTGCTCACATTGCTCATATGTTCATATTTCGTATTTGGTGATTAGTTTGAGCCTTTGCTAGCATGTTGTGTATGTTGTTGAGTTATCGGATCAGCACTTTGAAGAGCATCTTTTCATTCTATCGAATATAATCCTGAAGCTGCTAACTTGCATTTTTGACTCATATGCATTTGGAAGGAGGAGAAATTTGCTTGATAGTGCATTATCAACTAAGGGGGAGAAATGTGACAAATCATACATATCCTAGTGTGTGTGCACTATTGAAGGGGGAGTTTATGTCCAGGGGGAGAAATTTGCTCATTGTGTTTGATGAATTCAATTGGTATGGAGCATTTTTCCAATTGACTCGGAGCATTTTTGGTAGCTAGTTGTGATGAGCCTTTGCCTCTATCTTGAGGGACTAGCGGTTTTTCTTTGAAAGTATGCTTTTCAATTGGTATCGAGCTTTTCTGTTCTTCAGTTGGTATCGAGCTTTCTCACTAGCCGTGTTGAGCCCGTTCTGCCTCTTCTTGAGGGCTAGCTCTATTTTGCTTGACGTTCAACTGATATTTCAATTGGTGTCGAGCTTTCCTGCTAGCGGTGTTGAGCCTGTTCTACCTCTTCTTGAGGGCTAGCTTTGCTTTGCTTGGTTGCGTCGAGCCGTTGCCCATGTCTTGGGGACCAAGTTGTTTCGCTCTTTCACTTGACCTTCTTCTGGCTTTGTTGTGCTTTTGGGTCATTTGGTCGAGTTCTCTACTTCTCCTTCTTATTTCTTCTTCTACTTCTTTATGATTTGTGTTGGTAGTTGACAATGCACTCATAAAGGGGGAGATTGCGGATACATGGGTGTATGCCAGATCTTGAGTGATGAGTGATTGTCAACGGGTTTGATGCGCATGTTCTTTGGCATGTGTTGTGCAGGTGTCGAGCACGGAGACAGTGATCGAAGGCAAGGTGAAGGTCAAGTAGAGACGTGCCGTGCTGACGGACCGGGAGCGGTGAAGGGCGGACGTGAGGCTTGGACTGAGGGACCGATGGCCTGAGGATCAGTCGCGGTGGTTGACAGCCTGGGACAGCGACGAGCGGAGACTTGCGGGGCACGGTGTTGCTCGGGTCGAGGACTTGGGGACACATGTCGGTGGACGGGGTGCACGGGCGGTGCATCCCCTCTACAGCGTCGGTTTGATGGTTGAGCCACAGAAAAACCATCGGGTGGACGGTTTCCAGGTTTGGGCCACAAAACCTAGGTGCTGCGGGTTTGTCGAGTTTGGGCCACAAAACTCGGGCTGAGGACGGTTTCCAGGTTTGGGCCTCAAAACCTGGGCGCTGATGGGTTTCTGAGTTTGGGCCACAAAACTCAGGCGATGGACGTTGGGTTTCCCGGTTTCGGCCTCAAAACCGGGGGGGGGGGACTTGAAGGCTAGTTTCCCGGTTTCAGCCTCAAAACCGGGGGCGAGGTCCGTGAAAAGGACAAGCAGAGCGGTGGCGGCACATGGCGGCAATCGGTGAGGTTGCGTCGAGGCAACGCTACCAGTTGTGCGGGCGTGGCCGTCGGATCAGCATCTACTTCGAGTTGGTCCAGAATAACCCTAGGGTTTAGCTAGTTCGCTCTATAAATAATTAGTGGTAGAGTGGGAATTAGAATTAGGATAAATACGGGGAGACACCCACCTCCCAAACTATCTCAGTCATTTGCTATTTGCTTTCTAGGGTTTCCTGCTCTCCCACATCCCTGCTGTAGCTACTGAGATCCGTAGAGAACCATACCTCTGTGTCCATGAGATTTTGAGGAAGTGAGACCGTAATCTCACTATTGTAGCGTGTGGTAGCCACACGGTTGCAAATTCGTGGTTGTGATTCGCGTTTTGGTGTTGTTCTTCGCGGGTTGCTTTTCTCCACGATTTTCCCGTTGATTGATCTCTCTCATTGTTTGGTCTTTTGCAATTCCGTTTGAACTGAGTTGTTCTAGATCGTGAGGCACATCTTTCCACCGAAGGAATTCACCTCTAACCTCACGAACTAGTAGATCGGTCGATTTTTGTTTCGAATCGATTTGTCTCCTTTGCCCCGAATTCTTCCAATTCACCGATTTGGAGTTAGGTTCGAGCCATGATCTCTTAGGGGTAGCTCACTAACCTCCTTGGAACTCCTCATACCAAGTCTAAGCCTTAGAGCTTTTGATTCGGAGGAGATCGGGTTGAATTCGCGGAAGAATGGTGCAGTTTCGGGGGCATCGGACGCTCGGGTCGGGAGCACCGGACGCTGTGTTCATCACACCGGACGCTCCGACGCCACGTGTCAGATCCTGTGCTTTTGAAGGAGCATCGGACACTGACCATCGGACGCTCCGTTGACCATCAGACGCGTCCGAGGGTTTTGCATTGGACGCTGAAGGTTCACTGTAGCCAGCGTCTGATGGCAGTCCAGTAAGGTTCCAGAAAGGGTCTTTTCGCATCAGACGCATCCGGTGCCTGACCATCGGACGCAGGCCAGCGTCCGATGCAGGGTCTTCTGCACTGCTTTGTCCGCAGTTTGTTCGTCCGACTTCGGATTTGGTTTTGGGTTTTTGCGTTGGGTTTCTAGAGTCGTGTAGTGTCCCGCTATGCTTCTTGGAAGCATCCACCCTACATCTAGGGTCGTAGACTCTATCGAGCTCTAGGTTTGTTCTTGGGGTTGATTTTTGGGACAGAGGCTAAAAGTTTTTGAAAAGAAATTTGAGGCTCCCATTCACCCCCCCTCTGGTCGCCTTCCGTTTGCACTTTCGGTCCTTCATATTCCTTTGAAGGAGGCTTCATCGGCTACCGTAATTGAGTTCATCAAGGAGCATATCATCTACAGATTCGGTGTTCCTCAAACCATTACTACGGATCAAGGAAAGATGTTTACATCGAAAGAGTTTGAGGATTTTGCTACTAGCATAGGCTTCAAGTTGATTAACTCATCTCCATATTATGCCCAAGCTAATGGACAGGCCGAAGCTTCTAACCAAATTTTAATCAAATTATTAAGAAAAAGGTCAAGGAGCATCCGAAGAAGTGGCATTCGATAATCAGTGAAACCTTGTGGTCCTATAGAATGGCTTGTCATGGTGCGACTAAGTGTTCGCCTTATGAGTTGGTCTACGGTCATGAAGCTGTGTTACCTTGGGAGATCAATATAGGGTCCAGAAGGGTGTCACAGCAGAATAACTTGAAAGCCGATGAGTATAAACATCTCATGATGGACAACCTTGATGATTTAAATTTTCATCGGCTAAAAGCAGTTGAGAATATTAGAGCTCAGAAGTTGAGAGTTGCCAAGTATTATGATCGAAAGGTTAGAGAGAAAAAGTTTAATGAAGGAGACCTAGTTTGGAAAGTTATTTTGCCTATTGGAACTAAGGATAACAAATATGGCAAATGGTCTCCAAACTGGGAGGGACCTTATCGGATTACAAGATGTGCACCTGGCAATGCTTATTTCTATGAAACTTTGGAGGGTGTCGAGTATTTCAGAGCAGTTAATGGAAAATATTTTAAGAAGTATTATCCTAGTATCTGGGTGGATCTGTTATGATTAAGCAATCTGGCCAATAGCCGATATGATTATATCGCCTTCAGACTAAAAAAGGAAGCATAGCCGATATGTATTGTATCGCCTTCAGCATGGGATGAATAGCCGATACAAGTGAAGCGTCGTCTTCAGCATTAAAATGTGATTTTGGAGGCTTCTGAAATTAAAAGACATCGATGGGTCTTATCACAGAGAGATCATAAAGGGACAGAAACTTCATCATATTCATGAGTAGATTCCTTATACAGTAGTTTGATCCTAATAAACTACTCGAAAACTTTATCTACTATGATTACAGAAGGGGTGGACTCTGCTATCTCCCCGGCTGCTCCATCGATGCCATCAAAATTTGCTTCCATGGCGTGACTTATTGCCGGGGTAACTTCAAGGCCACCCAAGTCTTGGCCGGTGTAGGCCTGGGCGGCTCCGAGGGCCATGGCGGCACCATGACAGACACGATGGAGGGCAACCTCATGCACCCTTGCGGGGATGTTGGTCACCCTCTCGGCGACGCTATCGCCGGTGGCATTCACGGAGTTGGCCGCTTCGTTCCCCGCCTCCTGAAGGGCCTCCAGGCGCACGGTCAAGTCTGCAAAGTAAACAGAACACGTCGAAGATTAAGCAGAAGAAATTCAATTAAGTGAAAATTCTTCGGAAGAAAAAAGAAAATTACCGGCGACGCGTGCATCGGACTCGACACATTGTTGAACCGCCCGAGAGGCTTTCGCCTCTGCATCTTCCAACGCCTTCTGAAGTCGGGTGATGTGGTCCTCAAGAAGGCAGTTCCTGATGGTGGCCTCGGAATGAAGATTCTGCATTTCCGTCATTTGACCATAATGGCGAGCAGCCGTCGACTCAGAGCTGCTGGAAGAAGGGTTTTTGGAAACCGACTCCATTCCAGGAGGAGGCACCAGAGCAATGGCGGCATTGGATGGACCTGCGTCGACCCTAAATAAGACGATAAAGGGAATCAAATCAAAATCTGAAAAACCGATAGTGAAGTATCAGAATCAACTGATATGAGGAGAAAGCGTGCCTAGCACGACGCTGAGGACGACGGTAGGAGTCCACCTCCTCCTCTGCTGGACGCTTGTCGCGGTTGTTGTCTGCCATTGAATGGAGAAGAAAGGAGCTTTTGGTGAGAAAGAGGGTTTTTCTTTGGATGGAAGGCAGAAACAAGCAATGGATGCGTTCTGAGTGTGACGAAAGATGGGGACGAAGGAGAAATTTATATTAGAAGATTGAGTCTCCTAAGGGGAAAAGATGTCGTTTCGTACGATGTGCGCAGAGTACTCGAGTGGGATGTTAAATCGTAACACGGTTTTCAAGAGAAGAGCAACCGTCTCGCATTGATCGTCAAGATACTATTCGTGCCATTTGAGATGCCGAAAGGGAAGAAAGAAAAGGACTCAAAATTTTGGAATAAAATAAATTTCATCCCAAAATTGGGGGCTATGTGTTTACACCAGATTTTAGACTAAGAAGATTATTATTTTGTGAGCACGAACGGCTGATTTGTTGATAAAGGAATCGGCTAAAAATAATAATAAGGAGGGATGTTTGGACCCGGACACGACCAAGACCATGAGGACCAGACGTGACAAGTTTCGAAGACATGTTGGGTTCGGCCGAGGGGTTTGAGTTTGGGTCGTATTTTGTTTTATCCTCTATGTAACCTATTCGTGTTTGGACAGGAGTCAATCGGGTTATAAATAGCTAGAAGCCCGATTTTGTCAGGGACATCCAATCAATCAACACATCAGCCATCGGCCAAAACCCTAGGAGTAGGAGTAACGTAGAACTCGGTGGAACCTTCAACCAGGCAGGGCTGCATCGGCTTCGACCGACCTTCGGTTTGCTTGTAAGTTTCACCAATGGCTCGTTTTATTATTCAATGCTGTATTGGCATTGACCAAACTCTTGTTAAGCTATGACATGGCTAGTTAACAGTTTAAGTTCACCTTTTGTAAGACTATCTTGACCCTGATCAATCTCTTACTTTAGTCGATCTTGACTAGTTATCGGCTCTATTGGTTTTGGCAAGCCAACAGATTCATTAAGTTATCGATGTTGTTTTATGCTTTAATTTGTTCCTTTAGATTTTAAACAATATCTTGCCCAATCAAGATTGACAAAGTAGCTTAAGCTCAAAAGATGCTTGGTTTTGGCTATCCAAAGACTTTACATGCTTATACCAAAGGAAATAGCCGATTCAAGTCTTTCATCGACTATTTTATTAATCTTGATTGTTACATGTTGTGCGTTCGAGATATCCGATAAAATCGCGATTTGATCTAAGAGCAGATAGATTTGATCTAGCGTGTCTATTAATGCTGTATTTCCGAACCCCACTAATATATATGATAGATTAGATTTGTTTGATCTTAGGTCGAATCATGGTTTTAACGGATGGATCTTGTTCGTGCTTCATGGACCCTCCATCGGCTAAAATAGCCGATTCAGTTATGCTTTCTTCATAATGTGTACTTTTGACTGGCTTGGAATTAATGGATTTACTTGTTGCATCGGACGTGATCTAGCTTGGTCATCATTATGGCTGTATGGAGACACCCCACTGTTGATGTTTAAACTATTTTATCGATCTATTTGTTATTATGGATGCATGGAAACACTCCACTGTTAACAGATAGAACTGCCTGTGCAATTAGTCGATACATTGATTTCATGTCGTTTAAACGTACATATAGATCTTTATTGTCTTAACGTGTTTAAGCATATCGGTTGTTTATCTGTGCTAAACGTTTCTCTACATATGTAATAGCCGTTTGCTTCATATCTTTATCAATGCTTTCATGCAATCCCTTGGGAGTTGACTTTGTAGTCAATGTCCTACAAACAAAGGCTATATCAGAGCCGCATCAAACAAAGGGCTTGTATATCACAAAGCCGACAGAGTTTGGAACTGTCTGGTACCCAAACCGCGCAGGTTCCACAATTTGACAACTTTTCTTCTCCTTGTCAATTACAGGTCAAATTGACTGGCACGTCCAAGGTCGATCTCACCGAGATTTGGCACCGCCACCTTTTTTGAAGGTTCAGGAGGTCAGGACTTTGCTCCGTACGCCCTCTGAGGACCGTGCAGCGAGTGTGTTGGTGCTCTCGACCAGATTTTTTGTGCCAACAGACTCGATCTCCCTCAAATCGAAACCACTAAGGCTCAAACTCGGTGAGGCGAGTCACAAGGTGGATAGTGAGCTAGTCCTAGGAGATCATTGCTCGAACCTATCTCCAAATCGATGAATCGAGAAAGTTCGGGGGAGAAGAAGAGGAAAACCGATCCAACAAAGAAACCGACCGATCTACTAGTTCGTGAGGTTGGAGATGAATTCCTTCGGTGCAAAGAAGCGCCTCACGATCTAGAACATGTAGGTTCAAGTGGAATCGAAAACCGTTTGTCAGAGAGGAAGAACGAAGCAAATCTTCGAGAGGGCAAAAACCAAAATGCGAAGAACACTCAGACAAAACGCGAATCGATCTTGATTTCAACCGTGTCTCGAACCCACAAGACAATAGTGAGATTACGGTCTCACTTCCTCCAAATCTCCAGTACACAGAGGTGTTGTGGTTCACTCTGCGGATCACAGGCAGCGGGGTATGATTGGAAACCAAAGCAAAGGCTAGGGAGTGAAGGCTGCAAGGATGGAATGAGAGGAGGGGCTGCCTCTCTTATTTATATCCTAATACACTTGTTCCCCTTCTACCTCTAGATACAAGAGTGAATAGGCTAACCCTAGGGGTATTCCAGTCTAACTCTGTGGAGTCTTGATCCAACGGTCACGCGCCTTCCTCATCCTTAGCTTCGCCTCGACGCAAGCCTCAGGATGCCACCACGTGCCATCCTGTCGACCGCCACGCCTTCCTCGCCGATAGCTTCGCCGCAACACATGCCTCTCGGCGCCACCACATGTTGACCGTCCTTTTTGGACCTCCCCCCGATTTTGAGGCTGAACTGGGAAACCTGTCCTCCTGCAGAGTTTTGTGGCCAAAACTCAGAAACCCGCCAGCCCAGGTTTTGAGGCCCAAACCTGGAAACCGTCCACCCCATGTTTTGAGGCCCAAACTCGGAAACCATCAAGGGTAGTTTTTAGAGGCTCAACTACCAAACCCGCGCCGCAGACGGGATGTGGTTCTCACACCCCGACCACCAGCACCGATGTCGATGCATGTCCAGCCTCCATGCCGGGCACAATGCATTCGCCTTCTTTCTCGGCCTCCCGCCAACTGTGACGACGCCATCGTCTTCCTCCCGACTCGGTCGATGCACCGCACATCCCCATGTGCTCTCGCTCGCTGATGCCACGTGCCAGCTACCATAGCTGGTCCTCCGGCCTCCCGATCCGTCGGTCCAAGCCTCACGTCTGCCCTTCACCGCTCCCGGCCCTTCGGCACGGCACGTCTCTACTTGACCTTCACCTCGCCATCGACCACTGTCTCTGAGCTTCACACCTGCACATCAACACAACCAAGAGACACATGTTGCCTGTTGACCGATCGCTCATCACTCAGGAATGGAACCACAAGGGCACATATCAACCTTGTGTTCGCAATTCAAAACTTTTTCATTAGGGCCACTTTTAAATCCTCTAGCCACAAAAAACTCTCTCAAAATTTGAATTTCAAATCTTTGATCACATAAAAAAGTGCCAAATGAAGGGATGGCCTATACAAAAGATGTGTATGATATTGGTACCTACAACTTTGGTACTCAACACTTCTCATTACAGGTCATTTAGTGTCCCAAATTTCTTCTGCAAGCTGTCGGGCTTTAAAATTCCTAGAACTTAGAAACAATTCAGTAATTCACTATTTTTTCAAAAAAAATCCTCAAATTTGGAGTTAGTATGTGAGAGAAATAATAGTTACAAATTTTAACCAGAGATCAAAAGAGACATCATTCTTGTATATGATGAACAAGTGATTTACAAATTAAAAAGAGAAAGAAAAAGAAGAAAAAAGAAAAAGCATCTCTCGACCCTTCTATTTGAGGCCTGGCCTGCCTTCCTCCACCCAGGCCTCCGGTGCATTTTTACATGGGCCTAGGCCCAGCTCCGAGTCAAACAAACATGGTCAAGGGTCCAGCCGGTATTGAGGCATTTTATGACACCGGGAGTCATCATATTTGATAAAACATTTAGTGACGGTCTGATCATCACATAAAAACTTTATGAATCATCACAAAAACATAACCGTCAATCGACTCCTGGCGCACGACAATTTATGACGAAACTCGGTACCTTTATGTGACATAAGAAACAATGTCGTCACAAATATTTTCGAGTCCCATAGATTTATGACGAAACATAATTTTGCGTCATATTATGTCACATTATATGACGAAAATAGGCCTTGTCATAAGGGATTTTGTCAAAAAAAAGGAGGACTTCTTGTAGTGCCTGAGGGGAGCCAGAGGCAGTGCAGCCACACCAGGGGTGCGGGCGCACCCCTGGCCCCACCTCTGGCCACCACCTTCACGTGGCAGGCTACTAGCTAGGCCTGGATGTTTGCAATGTGGGTTTCCAGCCTAGTTGTGGAGTGTGATGGGCTTTGGGCTTCATTTCTCTTTATTTGGATGGGTTGGAAGTGCTTTGGGCTTTGTTGTGTTGAATTTGGTATGCACTTTTGGCCCATCCCAGGTATAGTTTTCTTGTGATTCCTGCAAAACAATTGATACATCCAAAACTCGTGGAAATTGTAAGTTTTGGTTCTTGATAGAGCAGGTTTTTAAAGAAAGTTGGCGGTATAAAATGTGAGTTAAGAACCGCCAACAGCCATCTGAATCCCTAAGATCGTCATGACATGTAATTCCCCTACCTGGCGCTCCAACTGTCGATGTTATGAAACTACTGACTAGTAAATCTTAGTTATGTGTCGGATGGTGAGACAAGGAAACACAAGGTTTTTATACTGGTTTGGGACGAACAATCCCTACGTCTTCCTTATCTCTGGCTTGCTAGGGGGTTTACAAGCTTGGTCAAGAGAGGGAGGGGCTCCCAAGTCTCTGAGTGGTTTTGTGTGTATGTGAGTGTGCGAGTGAGCGTTTGTTTGATGCCCCTCCAAGGAGGCCATGCCCACTACTACAAAAATGAATATGCGCAGCGTTGCTCTTTTGCCCTCTGTGGCGGACGTTTTTTTTTGTCCGCTGCGGTAAATCCCATGATTTACCGCAGCGGGCACTTTTGATTTACCGTGACGGCCAACTTTTGCCCGCTGCGGTTAATCGATTTACCTGCGGAAAATAGCTATTTACCGCAGCGGACATATTAAGATGCCCGCTGCGGTAAATCGATTAACCGCAGCGGGCTCCTTAAGATGCCCGCTGTGGAAAATAGCTATTTACCGCAGCGGACATCTTAAGATGCCCGCTACGGTTAATCGATTTACCGCAGCGGGCGTCTTAAGATGTCCGCTGCGGTAAATCGATTTATTTACTGCAGCGGGCATTTTAAGATGCCCGCTGCGGTAAATCGATTTACCGCAGCGGGCATACTATAAGGCCCGCTGCGGTAAATACTAAGGCCCAAAATAGCACAAGACGAGGCCCGGTAGCCATCTTATATATATGTGTTCGCTAGGGTTTGCCTCTCATTCATTCAGCCGCCGCACGACCTTCTCTTCTCCTCTTGCGCCGCCTTCCCCACCGCCCCTCACCTCCAATCCCACTCTGTCTCCCTCTCAGCCTCTCCCTCTCCCAGGCTGCTCCCCAACTCTCTCTCTCTCCCCCTCCCGCCCTATCTTCCTCAGCAGGCTGGGCGAGGTCTCCACGGCGGGCACGGAGCGGGACGGAGCGGCCTCCGGGGGTCGTCGACATGGCCGGGTCCAACCTCCACGGCGAGCGGGGCGCGACCTCCACAACATAGGAGGAGGCAGTGAGGTGCGTCCACGGCGGCACGAGGCGTGACCTCCACGGCGAGCGGGGCACGACCTCCACAACATAGGAGGAGGCGGTGGGGCGCCTCCATGGCGGCACGGGGCGCGGCCTCCACGGCGGGCAGGGCGCGGCCTCCACGACATAGGAGGAGGCAGTGGCGCGCCTCCACGGCGGCACGGGGCGCGGCCTCCACGACATAAGAGAAGGCAGTGGAGCGCCTCCACGGTGGCGCACGCACCGGCCTCCACGGGCGTGCCCTCAACGGCGGTGCGCGCATGGATCTGGTGGCGGCTCGGGTTCTCGATGGTCCGGATCCACCCCGTGGCGGCCAGATCCGGCGGTGGACCGACTGGATCCGGCGACGACAGCGATGCAGCCCTGGATGGGCTCGGCGGGCCCGTGGATGGGCTCAGCGGGTCTGTCCAGGGCTTCTTCTTTTTTTTTTGTTTTTTCAAATGATTAACCATGACGGGCATCCTTAGGCGTCCGCTGCGGTAAATCGATTAACCGCAGCGGGCGCTTTATGTTGCCCGCTGCGGTACTTGCCACGATTAACCGTGGCCTCAGCACCGCAGCGGACGCCTTTGCCCGCTGCGGTAAATCAAAATTGCCCGCTGCAATTAAGCATTGTGGCGTAGTGGCCCCTCCTTTTATAACCCTATGGGGAGGCCGAACACACGATCTAGAAGGAACGAGTCAGAGAATGCTTGGAGGAGACGTCCCTCAGCCTTGTGTGTAGTGGTGTCGGCCCGTATTTACCACCGGTTTTCTCTTGTTTGTGTCAGCTATGTCAGTCTTGGTACTAGCTGGGTTATCCGTCTTCTTTGTAGTCATAGTCGTCATGATCGCCTATTGCGGATACATGGGTGTATGCCGAGTCTCGAGTGATGAGTGATTGTCAACGGGTTTGATGCGCATGTTCTTTGGCTTGTGTTGTGCAGGTGTCGAGCACGGAGGCAGTGATCGAGGGCAAGGTGAAGGTCAAGTAGAGACGTGTCATGCCGACGGACCGGGAGCGGTGAAGGGCGGACGTGAGGCATGGACTGAGGGACCGGTGGCCTGAGGTTCAGCTGTGGTGGCTGATAGCCTGGGACAGCGACGAGCGGAGACTTGCGGGGCACGGTGTTGCTCGGGTCGATGACCTGGGGACACGTGTCGGTGGACGGGGTGCACGGGCGGTGCATCCCCTCTGCAGCGCTGGTTTGGTGGTTGGGCCACAGAAAAACCACCGAGTGGACGGTTTGCAGGTTTGGGCCACAAAACCTGGGTGCTGCGGGTTTGCCGAGTTTGGGCCACAAAACTCGGGCTGAGGACGGTTTCCAGGTTTGGGCCTCAAAACCTGGGCGCTGGCGGGTTTCTGAGTTTGGGCCACAAAACTCAGGCGATGGGCGGCTGATTTCCCGGTTTGGGCCTCAAAACCGGGGGATGGACGTGAAGGCCTGGTTTCCTGGTTTCGGCCACAAAACCGCGGGGCAGAGTCCGTGAAAAGGACAGGCAGAGCGGTGGCGGCACGTGGCGGCAATCGGTGAGGTTGCGTCGAGGCAACGCTACCAGTTGTGCGGGCGTGGCCGTCGGATCAGCATCTACTTCGAGTTGGTCCAGAATAACCCTAGGGTTTAGCTGGTTCGCTCTGTAAATAATTAGTGGTAGAGTGGGAATTAGAATTAGGATAAATACGGGAAGACACCCACCTCCCAAACTATCTCAGTCATTTGCTATTTGCTTTCTAGGGTTTCCTGCTCTCCCACATCCCTGCTGTAGCTACTGAGATCCGTAGAGAAACCATACCCTCTTGTCCATGAGATTTTGAGGAAGTGAGACCGTAATCTCACTATGTTAGTGTGTGGGTAGCCACACCGTTGCAAATTCGTGGTTGTGATTCGCGTTTTGTTTGTGTTCTTCGCGGGTTGCTTTTCTCCACGTTTTTCCCGTTGATCGATCTCTCTACTCGGTGCATCTTTTGCAAATCTGTTTGAACTGAGTTGTTCTAGATCGTGAGACACTTCTTTCCACCGAAGGAAATCATCTCAAACCTCACGAGCTAGTAGCTCGGTCGATTTTTGTTTTGGAGAAAAAATTTTAAATCATGTGCTTTCCAAGTTGAACTAAGGGGAAAATTTCCTCGTTGTGTGCACCATTCGAGGGGGAGTTTGCTCTTTGATGAGTTTTTGGGCTGCGTTTTTGCTAGTTGTGTTGAGCCTTTGCCTCTTTCTTGAGGGACTAGCACACGCCTTTCAGTTGTTCAATTGGTGTCAAGCTCTTTTGTCCTTGAGTAAGTTTCGGTTGGTATCGAGCTTTCTCGCTAGTGGTGTTGAGCCTATTCTACCTCTTCTTGGGGGCTAGTTTTGCTTTGCTTGGTTGCGTCGAGCCGTTGCCCATGTCTTTAGGGACCAAGTTGTTTTACTCTTTCCACTTGACCTTCTTCGGCTTTACTATGCTTTTGGGTCATTTGGTCGAGTTCTCTCTTTTTCTTCCTTCCTTCTTCTATTCCATTATGATTTGTGTGTGTAGTTGACAATGCACTCATCAAGGGGGAGATTGCGGATACATGGGTGTATGCTGAGTCTCGAGTGATGAGTGTGTAACACCTCAAGTGTTTACATGAATAAAATATTGTCATGTCATCATAAGCATTTCATAGCATCATGTGCTAGCTCACCTTGAGATGCATTCACTAAAATGAGTTTAATTCCTAATATGTGCATCTCTGTTTATATGCTTGTGATGCAGCTCAAAAACCTAATTTAGAATGTCATTATGAAGTAACTTGTGTTCATTCCCATTTGACTAAAGTCATGTAAAGGTATGGATCCAAGTTCAACAATTCAAAAGGAGCTAAAATCTATTTAGCTAAACTTGGAAAAAAACATTAAATTCCTATATATTTTGATTAGCCCTTTTTAGTTAACTCAAAATCTGTGCATATTTAGGGGCTGACTCTAAAAGCTTTTTGGTATATCTTGAGGAGAGGTACAACTTTGGTATTCAAAGTTTTCAAAGTTTCTGTTCAAAATTTCAAGTAATTATGAATTTACTTAAACCCTAGAAATGGTTCCCTTTTGACTTTAAACTTGTATTTCAAAAACTATTTAAAATCTGAGTTTGAGATCTACATCAAAGGTGTAGAGAATTTCAAAATGAACATTTCATACATTGACCTTTTTCAAGTGTCAATGCAAAATCAAAAGTAATTTTGCTTTTACTGCAAAACCTAGTTCTGTCCCCTTTTCAAATTTCCAATTTGAAGTGGATTTGAACTGTTTTGATCAAATTGACCTATTTCCATTTAGAATCAGCCATAGGGTGTTAAAGCAAAGTTGTGCAACTTTTCAAACTCTACCTTTTATATATTGGCAAAATTTGAAGTTGTTCAGGAAATTCAAAAGTAATTTTGAATTCAGTTTGGTCCAAATTTGATTTTTGAACTCCATTTCAAAATCTAGGCAGAATTTGACTTTGATTCTTAAAACAAACTTGTAGAACACAAAATTTGGAGCAACTTTTGTTTTAAAAGTTTTTGTCGTGCAGTTCAAAAATCTAGAGAAATTAGAAAAGGGGCAACCTGATCCTGTAGCTACAGGAGGGGGGGGAACCTGCCGGGGCAGGGCAGGCCGCCGCGTGCGCCGTCGCCGTGGCCTGGCCGTCTCCGTGCCGCTCCGCGTGTCCGGCCACGCAGCTGGAAGCCTGCTTGCTTCACTCCGCGCGGCGGCAAGCTCTGAAAGCTCCCCAATCTCCCAGCGTCCGCGTCCGCCACGTCCTCTTTCTCCTCCTCTGTTTCCAATCAAGCTCCGACGAGCCCTCTCTCCGCCGTTGCCGCGTCTCTGCCATCTCCATCTCCCAGATAGCTCCGCCTGCATCCCTCGATTCTCCTGAGCTAGCTAACCCGAGCCCTAGTGCTTGCAATCGCCGTCGCCACGGTCTTCGTCCTCGCTGCCGGCAGGGAGCCGCCGCGGGTACCTTAGTCGCGGTCACGGTAAGCCGGAGTTTCTCCGGTCAATCCGACTAATGTTTTAGCTTCGTGATATGTTGTGGCTCATGTTTGGCTCGCTTTTGAGGTCTCTATCGCTCTGGCTTGAGCAGTCCACGGAGGTTGCCGCCGGTGCAAGCTCTGCCATCGCCGCCGCCGTAGTCAACCTCAGTCCAGTGCTCCTCGAGTCAAGGTAAGGCGCGCATCGTAGTCGTGATGAGCTCCTAGGCGTATTGCGCTCCCTAGTTTAGTCTCTATCGAGTCACCGTGGTCGGTCCGCGTGGCTTGCCGTCGGCGCAAGCGCCGCCATGGCCGCCATCGTGGATCATGTTGCTCGGAGTTATCTCCGAGCGAGTTTGGGTGCGCAGCGTAGTCGCTGCACGTCCCTGAGTATGAAGCCACCCTCACCTAGGTTGCTATCGTGCCCTTTTGTTCGGAACACCGGGTCGCCGCCGTGATCGCCATGGCCGAGCCGCCATAGCTGCGGCCAGCTCGAAGTAGTGTGGGTGCTAGGTCCAGTGAGGGGTGGGAGTGGTGCGCGGGGTCAAGAGGGAGAGGTAGGAGTCCTCGCCGTCGCCGGAGACCTTGCCGGTGAGGAGGCCGACGACCAGTCAACGCGGCCGAGCAGCCGGTCAAGGTCGGCCGAGCTCTGGCCTGGGCGTGAAGGGAAAGGAAGAGGCTGACACCTGGGGCCCGGTTGTCAGCGGCTGTGGGCCGAAGGTGGGCCGAGCCCAGTAAGGTTGTGAAGAGTTTTTCTTTTTTCTGAATAAGTGAATAGTATTGTGTTTTGTCTTTTTGATATGTTTTTTGTAGGAAGTTAAAAAAATTGTGAAAATTTTTGTGTAGCTTTCTCAAGCTGTCTAGTATTTAAGAAAAATATGAAACTTGAGTTTTGAACAAATTTTGAAACTGATTTAAATAGGTCTTTTTATTAATAAATGGAATTTGATGATTTTTGTAGGCTTATTTAAAGGTCCAAAAATCATGAAACTAATTTTGCCACTGTTTTTAGTTGAAAATGTATCATCACAAAATTTTGAGCTCTGTTGGAGAAAGTAGATTTTAATCTTATTTCTATGCCTTAATTAGTTATTTAAATGTTATAATTTGATTTAATTCTGCAGGTTTAAATGGTTGTTCAAAATTGTGATGTTTGTATTACCACTGTTATTTGGTATAATTGATCATCTCTAAAAGTTTAAACTAATTGGACATAGTTTGCTTCACAGCTTAATTTCGTGTTAATTAAATTACTTTCTTTATGAATAAGTGATGTTGTTTAACACGAAAACCTAAGTCTCTTTATGGTAGATTTGGGGATTAAGTTAGGTGAATTATCTTGATCTGCTGAGTGAATTATCTTGATCTGTTGTTTGATGCAGACAAGCTTCACTCATTTAATCATGTATGCTTGTACAAGTTGGTTTGTTGGTTTGCAACTGTACCGTGATGAAAAGATGTTGCAAGATAAATGTTTATAACTTAGAAAATTTCTATCTTTACCATGATCATGTCACGAGCATCTCATTAAGCATGCACTCTGTTATCGTGTAGCTTCCGAAGTAATCGATTGCCCGGACGAGGTTGGTCCAGAGGGTTCGGAGTGTCCTGTTGATCCGGATTATCAGGAGTTTCAGGCTCTTCCGACCAACAAAGGCAAGCCCCGGTTCATTTAACCATTTCCTTGGTTTTGCAATTACACTTACTTTCGATAACCTGATGCATTAGATGTTTATCAAATAAATGCTTTAAACCTGTTGATGCATGATCAACCTTGTTATCGATATATCATTCCTTGCTACCTGCCTTATGCAAATGATAGAAATGCTCAGCCTTGCTTTCTCACGCTTCCGATAAATGTTTTGATACTTATCGTTTTGGAATGATTAAGAGAAAGAAGTATGGTTAAGACCAGATGGGCACATGCATCGAACCTTGGGTTGGTGTAGAGTGACCCGGATGTGTCAGTTTAGGGTTAACCGTTGTTGGCCTGCTAGATTGAGAAACTGTGAAGTACCGATCATATGCTACGGTAAGCTCTGCCTTGGTGGTTCTTAAATGAGAACGGCTAATCGCGCACTGGGAGTGGAGAGATGGCGGGAGTACTAACTACCCTCGTGGGTTAAAGTCCCAGATTGGAGGTGTACAAGTACTCTCGGGTGGCGCGGACCCGGTCTTGTTTGGAGGATCCGAGGTTGGGGTTGGTATATGTGTGATCAAGGGTCTACATATATCGTATGATCGTGGAAAACTCCCAGATCTGGTTGAA